>CM029526.1:5203786-5803786 GCA_017140615.1 Eucalyptus cladocalyx | reverse complement strand
ACGTCCCATTGGAGGCCTTGAATGTCCACATAACAAGTACCCATCTACGCCACAGCTTAACGTAGCAAACCCGCGGTGCATACAGGAAGAAACCGTACTATTTCGCGCAAGCCAGAAAGAACCGCAGAGCTTCAGAGTTACAATCAACAGCTAGAACGCAAGAGTGGGCTAACGAAACATTCATAGCTTCCGCTTGTACATCGCGGGCACACTGCTCGAGTGCTGCTAATGTAAAGCAAAACTACCCTTTTCGACTTACTTCTTTTTCTCCATGTCAGGAAGTTTCGTTCTCGAATATCTCTCCACAACTACCTGCAAGGAATCGGTCGATCGCGTCAAGCAAACAGCTCCGCTCAAAAAGGCTAAAGCTAAAGAAAAAACAAAACATCATGCGCCGAAAACGAACAGAACACCTTCTATGGACAAAACAAATCCCACAATCGTTGGGGCAACACAATCAGAAACCAGACCCACATCCCAATATCACCGCTGTCGGGCTAATAAGGGGGGAAAGGGGGGGATTTTGAGGAGGAGAAGATGTTGGAGGGGACTACTCACGGGGACGCGGTTGGGGTACTTGGCGATGATGTCGCGCGACTCGTCCAACCTTTCCTCTGTCAGCAGCAGCAGAAGAAGAAGAATTGGGGTGGATTAGTCTCGAGCAAGCATTTCGATCGAACATACGACGGAGTGCGTAGAATCGATCGATCGATCGATCGAGACAGAGAGAAATGGTACGAACCGAACGTGAACTCGTCCTTGAAGGAGATCATCTTCCCGATCCTCTGCGCAGAAACTAGAGAGAGAGAGAGAGAGAGAGAGAGATAGGTAGGGAGAAGGAAGAAGAGTCTGGAAAGGTGGGAAGGAAGAAGAATGGATACGGCAACTTAAATTCCATTGGTCCACGGTATTAAACATATTAAAATTATTATATATTGATGTTAAGAAGCAATTAATGACAACAAGGCGGGGATAGCTCAGTTGGGAGAGCGTCAGACTGAAGATCTGAAGGTCGCGTGTTCGATCCACGCTCACCGCATTTTTCCTCCTCTTTCTCATTTTAATTTTTTCGCTCTTCTTTTTCCCTTCTTCTTTCTTATTTTATTTTTTAAAAATATTATATATAAAAAAATATATATATATATATATATATATATATATTTTTTTTTTTTTTTAACCCTTCTTCTTCTTCCTTTCCGGGGCACGGCAAAAACCTCTCATGAACCTCACGAAGCGCGCGCACACCAGCAGCTCCGAGAGCACGAGCGGCGAGCACCACGGCAAGAGCCAGAGCTCCGCATTTCGCAGCGCAAATGGCGGACCCCGTAGAGCAGCAGCACCAGCAGCACCAGCAGGACCAGCTTCAGCAGCAGCAGCGGCGGCGCGGATGGCGGATTCAGGGCGGGCAGTACCTCGGAGAAATCTCCGCTCTCTGCTTCCTCCACCTCCCTCCTCCCTCCCCTCTCCCTCTCCTCCTCGCCGGTACTCTCTCTCTCTCTCTCTCTCTCTCTCTTCTGGACTCGACTCGGAATCGCGAGACCGACCGACGTGCTCCTTCCGTTTCCCGTCTGCAGGTTCCGGCTCGCAGGTGTCGCTGTTCGACCTGGCGTCCGGGGCCATGGTGCGGACGTTCTACGTCTTCCGGGGGATCCGCGTGCACGGGATCGTCCTCGGCTGCGCCCATTTCCCCGGCGGATCGTCCTCGTCTTCTTCGACGCTCGATTACGTCATCGCCGTGTACGGTGAGAGGAGAGTGAAGCTGTTCCGCCTGTCCGTGCGGCTCGGAAGGGGAGCTGGCGAGGGGAGCGGAACTGTGCTGTCCGCGGATTTGGAGCTGGTTTCCGCGGCGCCGAGGTTGAGCCACTGGGTTATGGATGTTCGCTTCTTGAAGGTGAGAGGCTTCGGCCGTCTTCTTGGTTCGGGACAAATCTACTGTTCGAGCTTTGATTGTTTTTTTTTTTTTTTTCGCGGTGGTTTCATTGAGTCGAGAATTTCGGTTAGTAGGAGAATGGAACTTCTGAGGATGAGCTGCAGAGGTGTCTTACCGTTGCTATAGGATGCAGTGACAACTCCATACGCCTTTGGGACGTCGATAAATGTAGCTTTGTTCTTGCAGTTTCTTCTCCTGGTTAGTCATCGATTTTTATTGCTCTTTTCCGCTCTTCAATTTGTATTGTACTAGTATGAGGGTATTGCAGTTTCGTTAGTTGATACAGTGACAACTCTGTATACCTATTTATTCTTTTTTTTTTGTTTTTCCCTGATATATAATCTGCTAGCCTCGTCCCCTTGTCCCAATTCCCTGTAAAAACAGAAATCAATATAAAAGGGAAAAAGATTTGATAGTTTCCTCTTTTTTTAACTTTGGGTTGATTGTAAATGCAGAGAGGTGCCTTCTGTACTCCATGCGGTTGTGGGGTGACAATCTTGAAGATCTCCAAGTTGCATCTGGAACAATTTACAATGAGGTGGCAAATCATTCGGTCTTTATATATTGTGAATTTGTATTGCGCGCGTTCCCATTTCAGTCCTTTTTGGTGAACATGTGATCATTTTACCCCTTTAACATTTGAGATTTAGTGTGAAACTCGACTTTTCTGCATCAGTTCTCCTCGTTCAATTGTTGCAAGGGGTGTATCTTTCCTTGTCCATGAATTTCTTTTTTTCATGTCATTCTTCGATTTGTTCCTTTTGAAATATTTAAATTAGAAAATGGCTTTATTGGATTATCTGGTATTCGCTACTGAAATTTTACTAAAAGTCTGAGTCGGACAGTTTTACTAGCTATTGTCCCGCGTCTTTTTTGCTTCTGGTTGAAACTTAAGCAAATTGCATGAATGTATTGGACAGATTTTGATCTGGAAAGTGGTTCCCAATCATGATGCTCCATCTTCAAATGAGCTCACGGAAGAAGGCCTGACAAACTCTTGTGCTGGCAACAGTCTCCTCCACGAATGTCTTTGCTATGAAGCCTTTCACATCTGTAGACTTGTTGGTCATGAGGGTTCAATATTTAGAATCGCATGGTCCTCTGATGGCTCCAAACTCGTCTCTGTATCTGATGATCGTAGGTTGATCTTTTAAATCCTGCAGCTCCAGTGTAATTTTTCCAAATGGCTTTCATGATGGAAAAATTGCTGATTCACTCTTCTTATGCATGCAGTGCACGTATTTGGGAAGTTCATTGCAAGTCACAATATTCTGAAGATGCGGGGGAGGTTGGATTGCTTTTTGGACACGGCGCTCGAGTTTGGGATTGCTATATATCTGATAATGTAAGATTCGTTAACAGAGTGATATAAGACTGCTGAGAAGGCAATGGCATGGAAATATTTCGACAATGCCAATTATCTATTTTAAGCTTTGTGTAAGTGTTCTTTTGAGTTGAGTGACATTGATGTTCCTGTTGTTATTTGCCTGTGGAATGCTACTTTGACGAGAGCTATAAAGTAGTTGCTTTGGACTTTTAGTTGCTGTGATGGTTTATATGCAAGTTGGTGCAACATGAGCCATATTGGATTCATCAAATGCAAACGGAAGGCTCTTGTGTGTTTAATGAACTGGACCTTCATTCCTGGAGAACTAGTAATTTAAAAATTTAATCTTGGGCAATAATGTAAACTAAACAGTTGTTGTATTTCTTTTTGCTAGTGTGTCTGAAGTTGTCTCTCACATTGTATTTCTTTTTACTAGCATGTTGGAACGTGTTTTTCTTTCCTAAATACATTAGTTGTTGGGCTGTTTCTTATGAAAAAGCCTTGAAGTTGCATTGAAGTATAAAAAAGGCACAATAGGAACCGCATTGTAAGATCAAAGTAAAGCAATTGGTACTAGAGATTTGGTAATTGGTATAGATTAGTTCAAATGTCACCCTCATAGGCATTTCATGTATTTTGTTTTATATTCAAGTACTGAGAGCGCTCACTCGATGTTATGACCATCTTTTTAAGAGTTTCTGTGGAATTAAGTCCTCATTATTCTTATGGGCGTCTTTTCCAAGTGATGTGACTAACTTTTATCTCTTGTGCTTTTACTTAGTTGATTGTTACTGCTGGCGAGGATTGCTCATGTCGTGTGTGGGGACTGGATGGACAACAGCATGATGTCATCAAAGAGCATATGTAAGTTATTAGAGTTGTTTTCTTTTTTCCATTATGTTGATTCAAATGCACACCACATGTGATGGTGGTGCATGCCCTTTTTCAATTATAGAGAAGATTTCACTGTGTACATCATTTTCACCTTGCTTGCGAAGGAGAATGCTTGGAAGCTGGCATAAAGGAAATCTAAATTCTCAACCCCCATTGGATTTTTCATGCCTTCATTTTTGGATAATGCTGCCTCTAGGATTTATTTGTTTCATTGAAAAAAACAAATTCCAATTGTCTGCATCCCAATGAATTATTTATTTTATAATCTTCTTTTTTGGTAGAAGTATATATTTTCAGTCTATGACTGTCCTCAATGAATATCGTTGGTATCAATACAATGATGAGTTGCTATTGGCATGCCACTGTTGTGTTTCAGTGGAAGGGGTATATGGCGGTGTCTCTATGATCCATGGTCTTCACTCCTTGTCACTGGTGGTTTTGACTCTGCAATTAAAGTGCATAAACTGGATGCTTTTTTAGCTGAGGCTTCTGCAAAACAGTCCAACATAAAAGACTTGAGTGACGGAACTGAGCTATTTACTGCACATCTTCCAAATTCATCAAGTCATAGCGGACACATGGACAGGTAATGTTAGCTTACTTTAGATTTGAAAAATCTAGATTCCATTGTACTGAAAAATCTTAATAGGAAAAGACCAAGGTCCAGGAAAGAAAAGGAACTTGCTTTAGCTGGCTGACTGTCAAGAAATGATATGATTGAAGATTATTCTCCTGGGGTTTCTAGTGAATCTGTTGTGATGCCATTGCTTCGTCACATTGATGAGCAGGGTAAATGAGCTGTGACTTGAGAGTGAATTAAGATTTGACATGGACATTTTTCTGTGTTTTAAATGGCATTTAAGAAGTTCATATTTCTTTTTCTGTCGGTATTTTCACTTTATTTTATCATTTCCTTATTTCCTGCACTGTTGTTGGTTTTGTTAGAAAGTCTAACCTAAATGATCAAGTAATTAGGTGGAGGGATACCCAATGTATATAAAGAGCATATTAACCTAATGGACAAGTGATGTGTGGGATATTTTAACTCCCTTTTCACATTCAAACCAGACTTAAAACGTTCTTGGAAATGACTAATAGGGAGCCTCATATGCGAAATGAATCTGATGCGACAGACCTTAAGCAACATGTTAGAAAGTCCAATGTAAAAGCTTAAGCTATGAGGTGGAGAAAGATCACATGTATAGAAAGATCATACAAGCTGCGTAGACAAATAATGTGCGATGCTTTAACAGATTTCTCATGACTTGTTGCAGCAAAAGTGAGTATGTCCGATGCTTGAGCTTCTCACGTGAAGATGTGATGTATATTGCCACTAATCACGGTTATCTCTATCATGCTAAATTATGCAATGATGGCGATCTAAGGTGGACTGAACTTGCTCAAGTAAGTAATGAGGTGCAAATTATTTGTATGGAACTGTTGCCCTCAAATCCATATGATCCTCGGATTGATGCTGATGATTGGGTTGCTGTTGGAGACGGTAAAGGATGGACAACAGTTGTCAGAGTTGTGAAGAATTCTGATTCTCCTAAAGTGAGCACCAGCTTCTCTTGGGCAGCTGAAATGGATCGACAGCTCTTGGGAATCTATTGGTGCAAATCACTAGGACATAGGTAAACTCTCTTCTTGAACACTGCAACATGTCGATGAACTGCTGATAATTAAATTCTCAAAGGAATGACCAAACATTGTAGGAACCTCATCATAAGTTAGTATTAATTCATTGTATAACTTCCTTTGTGGCCAACACTGTAGAGGAAAACATGAGTTTAGTTGTAGGGGTTGAACGAGGAGAAAGGGACTGGCCTGGTAACACAACAAGTAGACCTTGTTTGTTTAGGAAAGAAATGCTTTCATCAAAACCTTGTTAGGCAGGTCACTTTGGGTATTGGGAACAAAAGGAGATGCTTCATGTAGGAGAACTATTGTTGTAATTGTAAGGGCGTGAAAGTCTAAGGATAGCAATGTATCTGATGCTTTTTACTTATGGAAGTGGAGTGGACTCAGGATCTGGTATGTTTTTCCCTGGCACATTTAATTTGAAGTGCACAATGGTGATCCTAAGGGTTTTTTGTTGTATCAATGTAGTAAAAGCTTGAAGTCAAGTTTCCAAAACTATTGTCTACTGATGTGCACAAGAGCTTTCTAGTCTCTGAAAAGCTAGCCTTTGCTATTTGTTTGTTGCTCAAAGTTATGGTGTTTGATTTTTTCTAGGTCCTTATAATCGTCTTTGGTTTCCATACTTCTAGGTTCATTTTCACTGCTGACCCTAGAGGAGCCTTGAAACTTTGGAGATTCTTCGAGGTTTCACAATCTAGTTCTCTTTATCCAGAAAACAGTCCACAAATTTCCTTGATTGCGGAGTTCAAATCAGATTTGGGAGCTCGAATTATGTGCTTGGATGTGGCATTTGAGAGCGAGGTATATGCTTGTGATCATTGTTATCACACTTCCTTTTTGGCATTATCAACTGTAAGAAAACCTATAATAAAATGTATCTATAAGAAAGCTAAATGTTTGTTATACTATAAAGGAGACACAGATGCTAAATTCTTGAAAATGGTGTTATTTTGTTTGTCGTAACTCACCTTATCTGTTGCACTATATTGACCACATCTTGAGGTTAACATTTAAGATATCATGGATGCCCATTTCAACGGTCACAATTAAGCAAAATCCTTTTGTAGCAAGTGCATGATTATCTACTGTCTCCAACCTTGGCCATTGCTGATAGCCATTGGGGCTATGAAAAAAAGGAAAATCATCTCCCTTCCAACATAGCCAGCGATCTTCATTTTATCAATTTTCCAAAACATGTAATTTCTGCACCAAATATTTGATTAGACACTACTTTTGGGAAACCCAACCTTATTATCAACAAGTCTGTGTTGTGCAGAGTCCAGATGGACCTGATCATCTCGCTTGATGTTGCAGCTGCTGATCTGTGGGGATCTACGGGGTAATCTGGTTCTGTTCCCTTTATTGAAGGACCTGTTGCTGGATACCTTTGTCGTGTCAGCAGCTAAAATCTCTCCAGTAAACCATTTTAAAGGAGCCCATGGCATCTCAGCAGTTTCCAGCATTTCAGTGGCTCACATGAGTTTCAATCACATTGAATTACGTTCTGTAAGACCTTTACTATGTGCATCTCTCTTGAGGCAAACATGTTTACATTATACCATGGGAATGGTGTCTGCCAGGACATTTTTACATTAAATGACACAGAGTCTTTGTGGTTTCAGACTGGAGCTGATGGATGCATATGCTATATGGAATATGACAAAGGTCTGCAATCTTTAAATTTTGTAGGGATGAAGCAGGTGAAAGAATTAAGCATGATTGAATCTGTTTCCACTGAATATGAATCTACCGGTTACAGAACAAGTGGCAGTTATGCATCTGGTTTTGCATCCACAGATTTTATAATATGGAACTTAGTAACTGAGGCTAAGGTTCTCTTGCTTTTCTTCTCTTCTTTTATTTGTTTAATTTTTATTTGTATTTTTTTTTCTTTTCTTCTCTTGTTTGTGTCATGGGATAGACATTTGTTGTAATTTCTTACATTACCACTGGAACAGGTCCTGCAAGTTTCATGTGGTGGTTGGCGGCGTCCACATTCTTATTATCTGGGTGATGTACCAGAGATGAAGAACTGCTTTGCTTATGTCAAGGTTTGTTTGTGTTATCATACGGAAATGAGACCACATTGGACATAGAAGTAGTGAATCCCATTGGAAATCTATTTCTATAATTACCTGACATCATTTAGTTGATCGTTGGAATTTATCTGTGGAAAAATCTGACATCATTTTATTTGATTGTCTGAGACACTTTTGCCACTAGTTGGTTGTCTCCAGTTACTGAATAGCAGGACTAGCGGTGCGTCTCACCTCATAAATGGGCCTACTCAAGATGAAATAATTCAGCAGAACAAATTCAATTGACCTTTTATTAATTGAGTCCTAGGAGAAAGCCCTTCCAAAGTTTGTAAATTTTGGCTTATGATCTAATCATTCAAGCTGATAATATCCTCACTCTTTTCCAACGCCACGGCTCTTCGAAGAAATTGGCATGCAGAACAGATTCTTATTCTCCTAATTGGGGTTGGCTACATGATTCATCTTACGCTATTTTGTCAAGTTGTAGTATGATCCAAGGGTTATAAGTCATCTTATGCCTTATCTTATTCCAGTACGTGGGGTTGGCTACATTAACCATTTTATGCCTTTATTCTCTGTCTTGTATCAAGTTTCTTTATCCAAGGCTCAAGATCTTATTTCAAGTCTTTATTCACATCTTTTTAAAGTCTTCTCCTATCCTTTTTTAACAACTTGCCCACTCTCTGCTGTAAGATTTGTGTTTAGTAGTCAGATTAAACCATGCATTGACGCACTTTATAAGGAAACAGGCTCTCTTTTTGTATAGGCATGTTTTTCTGGTCAAGCATACTTTGGGAAAATAACATATAGTTCCCACTTTGAATATTGCTTTTGTTCTAACTTCTCCATCCCAGGATGATATTATTTACATCCGTAGACACTGGATAAAGGACTCAAAGGACAAGATACTCCCTCAAAATCTACGTTTGCAGTTCCATGGAAGGGAGGTGCATTCTTTATGCTTTGTCACTGGAGATTTCCAGCTCAGAAAAAATAAACAATCAAGTTGGATTGTAACTGGTTGTGAGGATGGGACAGTGAGGCTGACTAGGTATTGTAATGACTCTCTTTTACAACGGATTGACATAACTCTGCTTTTGTTAACACTCAGTAAGTTTCTTGAAATTTTAAGATAAAGGTTATTCACTTACACTTGACAATAGCTGGTAATAGACTGGCAGATGCAGTGCAGTGAATCTCTCGATCAATGTACATACATAATATAGCTGGTTTTTGTCAGAATCACTGAACCAAAGTCAGCTTACTAGAGCCTCTTGTGTTGCCAATTCTTCCCTTATATGATATCTCTTTCTAGCTCCCCAGCCATTTCACTTGCAATCTTTAGAGCCTAGTTGGGCTTTGGGATGCTTAATTGGATCTTGTTCTCATTTACCTTTTCTCTGTCCATTCTTTCTCAATTTGTTTCTGTCCCTCCTTTTTCTTTATTTTGATATTTGTTGTTTTCTATAAGAACTTTGTTACCAATTTATAAATCCTCAGTAAGACATTTTTGTTTAATTAAATCTGGAAACAAGGTTAAAACAACTGCATAGGTAGTGAAAAGCATTTTGTATCTGGACTTTGAATCTCCCATCTCAGTTTTTATCCTTGATAACTCTGGATTTTGTTTTTGATATTGTGAAACTAAAAATTGATGATTATTAAACACAAAGAAGGAAATCTTGTTGTCTGCCTGCCATATTGTATGGAGTCACATTATTTTGTTGAACTTATCGATGACTATGCAATGACAAATCCTAGTCTTATGGTGATCTGTCAAACTTCCAACCATGTATTTCTAGGGATCATGCAGATTTAATACTAGTTTCTTAATAATGTGGTGTCATCATCTCATCTAATGAGCAATTAGAGATGCAAATTAAGGAATACCCAACTCACATACTAAGTTAAATTAATTTTGCCTGATTTAGGTATACTCAGTGCACTGACAATTGGTCTTCATCCAAATTACTTGGAGAGCATGTTGGTGGATCAGCTGTCAGATCAATATGTTGTGTTTCGAATATTCATACAACCTCATCAGGTACTAACGTGTCTGATGTAAAGGGTATAGAGAACCTCCCAAAGGATATTAATGGAACACTTATGGAGGATGAATGTAATCCATCATTGCTTATTTCTGTTGGTGCAAAGCGTGTTTTGACTTCTTGGCTGCTGAGAAGAAGAAAACAGGATGGGAAAGAAGATGATGTTACTGATTTACAAGAAGCCGAAAATAGTTCATTGCCTTCATCAGCTGGATCCTCTACATTTTCATTCCAATGGCTTTCCACGGACATGCCAGTTAAGTACTCAGTGCCTTCCAAAAAGCCGGGAAGCATTAAAAAGCTAATCGGTGTCTCTGACACCAATGTAAGATGTAAATCACTTCTGCCTGATAGTGAGGCTCTGCAGTCAAAAGTATCTGCAGTTGATAAAAATGAAGATGACTGGAGATACCTAGCTGTCACTGCTTTTCTCGTTAGACATTCTGGTTCTAGGTGGGCATATTTATTTTGGTGTTGTTGTGTAACTTTCTCAAATGCTGATGCATTTTGTCTTATCTTCCTTCTTGTCTTCATTTCAGGTTAACTGTCTGTTTCATTATCGTTGCTTGTTCAGATGCTACACTTGCAATACGAGCTCTTGTCTTACCCTATCGTCTATGGTAATTTCAAGGAGCTTATTAGAATGGTCCCTTGTCTACGCTCCCTCTTTTTTCTTACTCAAACATAGTCTCCTTCTCCACCCCATTGCAGGTTTGATGTTGCTCTGATGGTTCCTCTATCATCACCAGTTCTGTCATTGCAGCATGTCATCATTCGAAGATGTCAATTACCAGATGGTTGGTTATTAACCTGAAAGCATTGTTTAGAATATGTTGACATCATATCCACAATTTTTCCACTCAAATGCTATCGTCTACAGTTATAATCTTTAGAGAGGTCGTGTTTTGGACTTATTCATGCTTGATGTCATGTATTCCTGAAAAAAGCTCTTAATTTGATCTTGCATTTGGAATTCCAGAAAATGTGCAGATTGGGAATGTATATGTTGTGATTAGCGGAGCCACTGATGGGAGCATTGCTTTCTGGGATCTGACTGAAAGTGTTGAAGCCTTTATGAGGCGGTTGTCAAATATCCATCTAGAAAAGTTCATGGATTTTCAGAAACGGCCACGGACTGGGAGAGGAAGCCAGGGTGGAAGATGGTGGAGATCGCTGAGCAAAATTGCTTGTAAGGAACAACCAATCAATGATCCTGTTACTGCGAAAGCTATAAAGGAACTAAACAGGAAATTGACTGGCGGTGTTGCCTGCGGGTCTTCATCTTCTATGCTAGATGCCTCCCCTGAGTTAGATAGCAATGCAGCTAATTCCTCATTTGAAATTATTGAAGTAAATCCTTTCCATGTTCTTAATGGTGTTCACCAATCTGGCGTGAATTGCCTCCATGTTTGTGAAACAAAACACGGCCAAAGTTCCGATGGTCGTTTTCTGTACCAGTTAGTCAGTGGTGGTGATGATCAAGCACTTCATCTTCTTAAATTTGAGGTGTTGGTGCAGCCCCCAGTCCAAGTTCCAGAAGTTCCAAATTCAGACATCAGAAATTCTATACTCGTTGAGGAATTTCTTCTTGATGAGCAGAACCAGAAAACCAAGTGTACAATTGAATTCATTTCTCAGGAAAAAATTGCTTCTGCTCACAACTCTGCTGTAAAAGGTAGATGTTACATCAAATCTTTTTATTTTCGTTACATGTGATTAAAGTTAATTGCCTTATCTTGGAATTCAACATGTAAATAAGTGGTGGATATTTTGGTTCTTGATTCTATCTGTGTCAAAGTTGCATGTCTTCTGCAATTATTTCTTCTACTTTTGACCTTTACATCCCCTCGCTCTGAACTTTCTGAGGTCAGTCATTGGGATTTGTCAATTTTTCCTCAAGAGAGTATCGTTTCCTACAAACTACATATTTTGTGCGCATCTTTAATGATATTTGCTTTGTTCCATAGTTTTGAATCTTATCCCTTTGTCCTTGATGTTGTTTGCACGTAGTCAACTCCAAATTGTTTTTTTCTTATTACCATTAGGGATGCCACTCATTTGTAGAACATCTTTTCCACTTCTAGAGAGTTACTGCTTGAATTTTCTGCAAGTTCTAACTTCTTTAAATGAAATACACAATCCCTTTGAATGCCTTCCTCTTCTTTGAGTTCTAACTGTGGTCATCATTGTTATGAAGGCGTTTGGACAGACGGCACTTGGGTTTTCTCGACTGGTCTTGATCAGCGTGTCAGGTGCTGGATTAGCAAGGAACGTGGTACACCAACGGAGCTTGCTCATTTTATCATTAGTGTGCCAGAGCCAGAAGCATTGGATGCAAGATCCATTTGCTGGTTAGTGATGCATATTCCCCCATTAAACCTGAGCAGCACAAAATTCTCCTCTGGCAGTTTCTAAAGCTCCTTTCATTTTAATCCCATTTCAGGGACCAGTACCAAATAGCAGTAGCTGGAAGAGGGATGCAGATGATCGAATTTCATGTGCCTTCTTCTGAGATTCGGTAACGATGATCAAAGGTTTTCCCTTTTTTTCTTTCTTTGCCCACTAAAAGTTCTTCAGGGCAAAGCCAAAGGTTTATCCCTCATTGGATTTGATATATAAACTGAGAGTGTCTTGCACACCATTAAAATGGCCCATCAACAGTGAGTTGCATCTACTTGTCATCTCATTTTTACTGGGTATTTCAACATGTACCTGTCAAAATCTGTGGTTTTCTGTTCAATCTCCTGGATCTTTTTTTTTCTTTTTTTTTTTCGGTAAAGTTCAATGTCCTGGATCTTATTGCTTGGAAAACGTTAAAAACAGAGATGTTCAAGGAAGAAGCAAATCACTAGTTCTTCCAATTGCTATGCAATAAATTATCTTCTCATGTGATATGCCGGCATGGGTTGCGACTTCCCCCAGAAGGGAGCTTTCGTTAGTTGTTCTCCAGTCCTTATCACCTTTACCTTAATTCGCTATCACGTATTTATTATTATCTAAGTGAACCTCTAGTTTAGTTCCCTGAGGGTGTCGGCCGAGATAAAGGCGAAGGACCATGAAGTGATGAAATATCGTCTCATTCAAGCTGGGGGCCTCTTCTGCTCGTATAGGACCAAGAGCTGCCCTGTAAACGAAGAAGACAAAAAACCTTGGCTCGTCGCCATTAAAAGCTCCTGTAAATGAAGAAAACGAAATTTGAGGGTGTCGATCCATAAGGAAAACAAAAACAAAATGAAAATGAAGGGAAAGATTTGGGATCTGAAAGTTGCAGTAAAGGGCTAACCGACACACCGGGATTTAAGTGCTGAACAGCGTAAACAGCCGTGGTTCCTACCGCCCGTCCTCATTATCTCTCCCCATGTGGGGCTCAGAGTTCGCATTTATATAACCTCACGTTCTCCTTGTATTTAGCAATTGAAAGAATAAGACGAAGGGTAAACCCATGTTCTCAATACCTCGTGTTTATGTTTGTCTTTTGAGTCCCGTTAACGAGTGTCTTGGGGATTGATATAGGTCACATATGTTGCGTAAGAAGTCCGTGAGTGCCTTGGAAATTGAAATCTCACGGTCAGCTTGTGCTCAATAACACTTGACTCAAGTGGCTTGCGAGCATGATTAATTAGCCAGAGTTCTGTTTAATTAGGATGACTTGTCATACTTTTGGAACACGGTATGTTAACTTATGAATCTTTTATGTCTTTTCTAAAAACTTGTTCATATGAACTCAACTCGAGCATCGACAATACGGTATCAAGACAGTCTTGTGCTTCAGAAATTGAGCTTTATTTAATTAGAGTGCGATTATGAATGATTGATTTAGAGTCGAGTCGTGTTCAAGTAGTTAGTAAATTACCACCCGCACTCGACTTAGTTGACTTTTAACCTCTAATTAAGGTACTCTTTCATTCCCATCGCTCTTCAAGATTAGTCACTAGTCTAAAAGACTAAAACAGTGGAAAATGTGGGAGTTGTGGGGAGCACATATCGTGTGGAATTGTGGCGACCAACAATTTAAGCATTCCCTTCTTTTTTGCTTTTCCTGTTCTAAGTTCTATTGAAAACAGGATATTGAAATGTTCGTCTTGAAGTCGGGTTTGGTGGCGTCTGAAGTGTTCTTACATGGGAAGTCAATTTCGAGACCTATTTCAAGCGTGAGAAACTGTCTTGAGCAAGATGAGGTACGTTTGAGGTACGTTTCCTGAAGTGTTCTTACATGGGAAGTCAATTTCGAGACCTATTTCAAGCGTGAGAAACTGTCTTGAGCAAGATGAGGTACGTTTGATAACATTTCGTTTAAAAATTGTTTATGAAACGAGAAATAGAAAAAAAGTATTTCGCTTCGGAAACAATTTTTGAACAAAAAAACGTTTGGTAAATCTGTTTCAAAAAATATAAAAAGAATAAAAACACGTTTGATAAATTTGTATAATTTTTTATTTCTTTTATTTCTTTTAAATTTTTAATATTTTTAATATTTTATTTTTTCTATTTTCTTTCTTATTTTTATTATTTATTTTTCATTTTTTTCATTTTTCTTCTTTTGGCCAATGCCAATGACCGGCCGACGAGGGCCGGCAGCCTCACCCGATCACGTTGAGGCCCCCGGCGAGGCCAAACTCGCCTAGCGGCCGGCGAGGCTTGGCGTCGCCGGGCCACCACTAGGCAACGCCAACCTGGCGGTGGCCCAGCGAGGCCGAGCCTTATCGGCCATTGGGCGAGCTTGGCCTCACCGGATCTAGGCGAGATCAAGCTCACCCAGCCTAGCGCGAGGTCGAGCCTTGCTAGGGGCCGGCGACGATCGGCCTCGCCGGGGGTCGGTGTCGCTCCGATGAGGTCGCCGGCCCTCGACAGCCAGCCATCAACCATGGCCGAGGCCGACGATCGGCCAAAGAAAAAAGAAAGAAAAAAGAAGAAGAAAATAAGAAGAAGAAAAAAGATAGAAGAAAATGGAAGAGAGAGAAAAAATGTTCCTAAATTTTGTTCCATAAACAATAAACACAATTTTTTTATTTATTTCTTATTTCTGTTACGGATGTGTTTCGGAAATAAAAAAATAGATTTGAAACAAAAGTGCAAATAAACGCGTATCTATTCCTTTTTTGTTCTTAAGAACAAAAAAACAGAAAAACTGTTTTTAAAAAGAAAAAAGAAGTGAAAACAAACAGGCTCATAGGGGTCAATTCTCCATTAAGACAAGTTGCTTATAAATGACCTTTCTCCCTTTCTTTTTGGTGCTGGGTTGTGGTTGAATTGGAAGCAAGATTTGTAGAGTGAATCTGCCCGGTTATGACCTTCACTATACGAGTAGAAGTATCTTACAAGTACTAGGAGATCTAAGGCAAAGCACCACTTTTGTGCAGAACAAGAAACGGTCGTAAATATTTCTCTTTCTTCTCCTCGGAAGAGGTAAAACATAGTACTCGAAATTTCTTAGTGATCCAGCTATGCACATCTCTCTCTCTCTCTCTCTCTCTCTCTCATATACATTTATATATATATGCACACATCATGGGGACCAACAACATGGCTACTATTCTTATTTTCATTTAACTATGGTTAAAGAAAATGAAAGAGATAGCAACATCGCTGCAACAGAGAGACGCACCTAACCCGCACGGTTCTCTTTAATTATTTCCCATATTTTATTTGCACGCACCTTACATGCCATGGTCAAAGATGTTTTGCTTGACTTCAGTGAAAACGACGCCATCATAAGAGGGGCATGTCACGGCTCTTGGGCGTAACGATCGATCAGATGCCGGTCCACGCGTCCATCTTGTCCGGACGAAAGCCTTGCGGGTTAAAACTTGGCCTCTAATCGGGCCAAAATAGTTAACAGAGTAGGGAGTATTATGCAAACGTAATTGGCGTGCGGGAGAGAGAGAGAGAGAGAGAGAGACGATAGCGATGGCGAATTACCAGCGCGGTCGATTCCCGTTTCTCTCGTGCGATTCAGCGTGTGAAACATGGAGAAAGATCAAGGTCGGAAGCATGAAATTTCAACCTTCCGAGTTGGTAGGTCGATCTTTTTCCACGGATTTTTGCCCTCGAGCAATAATCTCTCGACACAAATTTTGATAATTACGTCACTAATCTGTCAGCAGTCACTACGCGACACGATTTTCCTAATCTCCACTTTATTTTAATTTATTTTGGACCCGGTCATTTTGCTCACGTGGTTGACATGTCATCTTTCGGGGGTTGGCGGCTCTAAGCCACGGCTCACTTCTTCGACGGCTCGAGCTTAGCTCCGATGGCTCTAAAATCTCACGAACGAGACAAAAATCTGGTTTATGAGGAAAATGGTAAATTTGGTAGGTGACCAAACTCCATGATCTCTGATTTTGACTGACTAGCACGATATGAAAGTATCTCAAATTTTCTAAGCACTACTTAATGCCACGTCATTGAATTATATAGGAAAATGAAATGTTTAATTCCAAAGGTGGACCGAGTTTTGCATTTCTCCGTCCTATATAAATCCACGTAATTGGAGTGCTTTTCAAGAAATTATTGCATTCATTGAAAGTCTGCCGGTTGTTTTCTGTTTATTTATTTATTGGCCTAGGCAAATTCCAAGATTTGTGCAATAGTATAATGGCCAAAAACTGTTGGGAATCTGAGAATCTAATAAATGGTCTCGTGCGATGTATTGGGAAATGGAGAATGAGCTAATTATATAAACTGTGGATAGAGTAGAAAACACTAATGTATTCCAATGGGCAAAAGTTAGCTTCCTTGCGAGACGTGCATTTTTTTTTTCTTTCAAATTCTAAGTATTTGCTTATTTGAAGATTTATATTTTCTTTTTGTTGATATGTTAAGCCTCTTGTGGTCAAAGAACAATCGCAAACCAATAAAATAAAATAAAATAAATGATGAAACAATGTGGTGTTTCGCTTGAATATTTACCATGAAAAAGGTTTTAATAAATAAGTGCATTCACGTTTTTCATTTGAAATTTGAATTCTCGAGGTACTACTTTTTCTTGGGGCTAGTACAGTAATATGTACTTATTTACCACTATATAATCATGTAATATTTGTGAGATAGAAAACTTCATATGCTAGGCGAAGTTTAATTGATTATCAATCAGTACTAGGCATTATCTGACATTATGAAGAAAAAGGTGGGGGGGGGGGGGGGGGGGGGGATTTCAAAAAGCCCTAAAGTGGGGTGGTTTTTGAAAAGTAACCCTTGAGTAGTGCCTATCTCAAAGAAACCTCTTGTACATGGCCTTAAAAATAACACGAGACATATGTGGTTCTTAGGCAGCGAAGATTTGAGACGCTGATGAGCCGAGGTTCACTCGAGAGTAAGAGTGTGCATGACAAAATTTCTGGAGCAAAAATTGATTTCTCAATTTCTATTTTAGAAATTGAGAAGTTAAAAATTTTAGGCCCTGTTTGGCAACACTCCAAACAGTGTCTAATTCTGATTTTTTGTTCCCAAAATCAGTTTGGGACGAGAATCGCGTTTGGTAAAAATTTTGTTCCCAGAATCAGTTTTGGAGTAGATTTGGGCCCTGTTTGGCAACCATCCAAACAAATGTCTCGATTCGATTTTTGTTCCCGAGAATCGGTTTGGGAACAATCGCGTTTGGTAAATTTTTTGTCCAAAAGCGATTCGGAACAAATTTACTCCCTGAATCGTTTTGGACAAGAATTCAGAATCAGAAAAATATGATTCTCCGTCCGAGAATCAAAAAAGAGAATCAAAAGTGCCAAATCAAAAAAAAAAAATTATTTCTATATTTTATTTTTATTTCTTCCTAGTATGAAATATATATTTGTTGTATATAGAATACATATTTAATTTTATGTTATAATTTAGTATTTTTATTTATTACATATTGTAGGGATATTAGTATAGTTTATACTATGGTTTATTATTTACTATATAATAAAAATTGATTAGTTAATATTTTTATTACTTAGTATAAAAATATAATTAATCGTTGAATGGTTTATGAAAATTCAATATCAAATTTATTTTAATCTAAAAAGGTAATTAAAAAAGAATTGGAATAGAAATTTTATATAGTTAGTTAAACGCGTTTCTATTCTTTTTCTATTCCGAATCAGAAATTTTATTTGTTACCAAACGCGTTTTTTTACTCGTAATCGTTCGAACGAATCGTTACTAAACGCGCCCTTGAGAATAAAAAAAAAATTTGATTCTACGTCCAAGAATCAAAAAAAGAATCAACACAATAAGGGCGTTTGGTAACGATTTCTCGCCCGGGAACTAATTCTAACCGAAATGATTATTTCGATCATTTAACCGATTCTAAGTAAAAAAACGCGTTTGGTAACAAATAAAATTTCTGATTTTGGAATAGAAAAAGAATAGAAACGCGTTTGGTAACTATATAAAATTTCTATTCCAATTTTTTAATTACCTTTTTAGATTAAAATAAATTTGATATTGAATTTTCATAAACCATTCACTCGATTAATTATATTTTTATACTAAGTAATAAAAATATTAACTAATCAATTTTTATTATATAGTAAATAATAAACCATAGTATAAACTATACTAATATCCCTACAATATGTAATAAATAAAAATACTAAATTATAACATAAAATTAAATATGTATTCTATATACAACAAATATATATTTCATACTAGGAAGAAATAAAAATAAAATATAGAAATAAAATTTTCTTTTGATTCGGCACTTTTGATTCTCTTTTTTGATTCTCGACGGAGAATCATATTTTTTCTGATTTCGATTTGTCCAAAACTCGATTCGGGAGTAAATTTATTCCCGTAATCGCTTTTGGACAAAAAATTTACCAAACGCGATTCTCGCTCCCAAACCGATTTTAACAAAAAATCAGATCAAAAGACTGTTTGGATGGTTGCCAAACAGGGCCTAAAACTCTTTTTCTTTCCTTCCGCTATCATGCGACTATCGCCGCCATTGCCGCCGCGTCCGCCGCTTGCTCACCATCGCATCGCGCGGCCGCGGTCCGAGGCGAGCTCGCCTACCATTGGCGAGCCTTGTCGGGGCCTGGGTGAGGCTCGCCGGTCACCGGCCAAGCTCGCCTAGCTCGTCCACCGGCGAGGCGAGGCTCGCTTAGCTCGCCCACCGGCGACGCTCGGCGGGCCGGGCGAGCGCGCCGCAACCGGGCAAGGCCGCGGCGACGCTCGGGTGAGGCCACCGGCCACAAGAAGAAAAGAAAAATAGGAGAAAAAGGAAAAAATGAAAAGAAAAAAATGAAAAAAGAAAAGGAAAAAAGGTATAAAAAAAAAGTAGAAATTTTTTTTAAAAAAAAAATAATAATTTGGAACAAAATCAATGGACACGTTATCAAACGCAATTCTATTCCAGAATAAAAAAATTTTAGACAGTTATCAAACACGTTCTTTTACTCAGAATCAGTTCTCGGGAACAGAATTTAAAATAATTATTTCTTGTCAGAATCAGTTCCCGGGAACATAATCATTGCCAAATGCGCCGTTAGCTTCTGATTTCTTCTTCAAATTTATTTCTAGATTAGAAATTCTGTTCCAGAAATAGAAAAATCAAATTACGTTACTAAACGGATTTTTGTTCCAAATATGTTCTATAACAGAGAAACGAGAGAAATAGAAGTGTAAATTTTATCATACGCGTCCTAAGTCACCAATTTCTAGGACTTCATTAGACAACCACCACTTGGGGAGTTACTTTGCGAAAATGATCCCACCTATTTTGAATCATTTTCTAGAAAAAAAAAAGAATGATATCTATGTTATGATGTCTTTGATTGGCCAAAAAAATCTCCAATTTGTTAGCTTGAAGTCAAAGACATTATATGTACGTACGTATGTACAAATACATATAATATATAATATATCCAGCCACAAATTAAGTTATGTCCTACCTAACGTTCACATCTTGCCCTCACAAGATAAAGGAGGCAAAGAAAATGGAGAAGTACCATATTATCCAATGTCATAGTATATCATATCATATCATATCATATCATATCATATCATATCATATCGTGATTTAGTTTTTGGTGGTAGTGAAAGTAAATTGTCAACTGTGGAGATATTTGCTGATTGGTTTCCATCCGAAAGATCTCTTAAGCACGAGTAGATTGAAATTCTAGCACAGAATCAATCAAAACTGAATAGGGACTAGGGTTATGATACTTAGGATTTGATTTTTGAACTCATGCTAGAATCCATGTATGTAGCACTGAAATCCCTTCCTTTCTTCTCATAGCATACGCCAACAGAGTAAAAAGAAAATTTGTGTACTCCACAATATGCTATTTTTTGTGTCAATACTTGTATTGAAGTTGCAAATTGTTAAATGCGTATGGTAACTTCCTCTTTGTTTTCTCAACTTCAAATTCCTAGAGAACGGTATTTGAACTAATAATTGGCAAACAAAAATCTGTTGGAATCAAGATTGTAGATGAAGTTGCCGTCAATGGTTGTGATGAATTGGTGGTTCTTTCTTTTTCAGAAAATTTTGACAATTTCCTATAGTTATCAACCTAGTTAAGGAGGGCATAACTTTTATGATAGTTTAGGGATGCTTGTTTACACTTGAGTTTAAGTAAAATGATTTTTTTCCATTAAAATCTAAAATCTTAGTCAAATTTTAGGGAATTAAGAATAAATAAATAAATAAATAAATGTAAAATTACGTTGCTAATATTTCTGTACAGTGAAAGTTTCAAGTGTTTTGGATTAAGAAATGTCTAGATACATTCGTTGTATTATTTATATTAAAGTCAAAATAAAAAGTAAAATGGATGGCGACACTATTAACTGTTGGTGGTCACATCGCATCGAGAAGAATTGGTGCATCTATACCTATGCAACGGGACATCACCTTAAGTTAAGAAAGATTCGGAAAATCTGATATTAGCCGAGTTTGTTTATTCAACTTTTGGGCCTATACTCTGCTCTCCTTTTACATCATTCCCAACAATCACTACCACTCTAAATGTGCAACTGATTTATGCTTGCTATCATCCGAGATCGATTAGCAAAATCTATACTATTCATAAAAAAGATTCGTTATAGCCTCATATCGTTACCTAAAACATTCTCGAAAGCCTTTTGCCTATCAAAAAGATATATCGATGATTTTATGTTGCTTCCAGAAGGACAATATTGTAGTTATTGCTCAATCTTGAATATTCCATAATGGGTACGTGACCTATATGTTGGCACCTAGAGAGATCAATTCAATCGGTGCCCCTTCTTCTTCTTCTTCTTTTTATTTATTTATTTATTAAATCAGTACCCTTTTAATTATTAAAAAAGGCACAGTAATGTAGTTTTTTTTTTTTTTTTTTTACAGTCAACACACCTTCCATGTAATTCCCAAATGAAAAGTTTTCTTTTCCATTTTTATGAATAAATGTGGCCGCTTTTTGATCCCGTGAAAATCAAATCTTTCTTATGGGACTCTCATTAAATTCATCCCTAACATTCAAGTAGCTGTAAACTTTAGTTCTTCACAGATTTATAAGTTTTTTCGAATGTTCTGGCCCAGCCTAATTATGTGCAATAGATCATATTTTCAATTATTTAGCGACAAACTATATAGTTGTGTTTTCATTAAATTGATTTGCTTGAAAGAGCAATGTATGCAATTTGCATGTGTCTCCGATCGATTAATCTTAGTTAACTGAAAACCCTTACAATGAAAGAGTTAACGTGAAAGAAAAAATCATTTTCATGGATCTAATATATTTTATGTGGAAATTTAAAAATGGAAGGCAAAGAAAACCTTAAAATCGAATGCCAATTCACAACACATAACCAACCAAAATAAAAAAAGATAAAATAATTAACGCTAATTGTCAAATAAAACCTCGATGAAACGATTTTACGGTGTAATCGGAATATCAAAATTTGGATATTCACTAAAAGTGATAAAAAAAAAATCAAGAAAGCATTTCAACGTTCGTACTTTTCAGATTCGGGGTACAAAAGTAGCTTCCAATTGCGGCTATTATCCCCCGGCTCAAGTCTAGCCTGCAGCCGCCAAGCTGCACAAAACCGGCAAGGGTTGGTGAGGAACCGGCTGTAGCCTGTAATCTCTAGCACTTAACCAAAAAAAGCAGCAGCCCATGGGAGAGAGGTCCCCTACTTTTCAAAACAAGCAGACGTCCTTCTCTCCCACCAACCCCCCCAACCAATCTGAATCTCACCAATCCCTGACAAATCCAACGGCTACATTTCTTGGCCAGACCCAATTTGAACCCCCACCCCTCTTTCACATTGAATTTTGGTGCAACAAATTGTGACTATGACACCTAATTCCATTGAATATGTTGAGATAATTATGTTTTTCTATTTGGAGCATGAGAAGGAAATGCTCCCTGCATCATGCTAAATCGAGCGTAACTATTTATTTGTGTACTCATAAAAGAGCAACACCCGTTGTGCGTGGATGATAATGAAAGTATAAATTGTTGAAGATTTAGTTTGGTTTGAAATGATGTATTTCTTATTATGTAAGATGAGAAATACCAAAGTCAAATTGATTTGATGAGTGAGAAAATTAAGAAATTGAACTCCAGTTGCTAGGACTATTTTTAGATTGCCATTTCACCTCTTATTTATATAAAATGGAGATTTAATAGGAGAAATTTAAAAGGCACACTTATTAAAGGCTCATCATATATGCTTTGCTAAAACATTTTCAAATATAAATATGCATATATGATTTAAGAGTTTCCATTCTCAAAGAACGGCACTTGCTCAAAATTCCTTCCTTAGGAGTGTTAGCAAGATTCTTTCAACAACGTTATAGCAAATTGGGGACATGGATGCCAAGTTAAATAATCTGATAGATTCTTTCTATCTTATTAGTAATTAATGGTGGTGGCTTTTGTAGTTGAATTTGTCACTTTCTAAACCAATAAAATTTTAATGAAAACAAAATTGATTCTTCCCAACCAAAAAGAAGAAGAAGAAAAAGAATGAAAGCTTGACTACATAAAAAGAGAAAACCACACAGGAAAAAAAAAGGATCAAAGATATGGATGTTGAGTCAAACAATATGAGATATTCTTCCGATTTAATTAATAATTAGTGCTGGCGGGGTTGGTGGTTGAGTTTGTAACTTGTTAAGCCAGTCAAATATTACTGAAAACAAAAACAATTCTTCCCAACCAAAAAAGGAAAAAAAAAGAAAGAATGAAAGCTTGACTACTTATAGAAGAAAAAATCCACAGAAAAAGGAAAAAAAGAAAAAGAAAAAGGAAGGAGTCTCAACCGATTCAACCGGTTCCCGGTAAGAGTGCATATCGGCTATAAATGGGCGAGGGAGGCTACGGGATTCAGTGCGTTCTGTTCTGCTAGCATCTCGGGGGTTGGTCCTTTAGCACGAACAAAGAGGCTTTCTCAATTCGATTCAGGTACCTCCCCCTTTTGCTTCTTCGTCTTCGTCCTGGTCGAAAGCCTCCGTCTTTTGCCCGTTGTAGTCGCGCTCGCTCGCTTTCGTTTTCTGGGTGTTATTGCTCTGTGCTCCCGTCTGATTCGTTTGAAGTGTCAAAGGAGGAGGCTTTTGCTTCTTCTTGCGGATAAGTCGCTGGATCTGGTCGGCCATGGTGTTTCCTGGGCCTTTTCGGGATTTGGGTCGGTGGGTTTTTGGCTAATCGAGTCGAGGGGGGTGTAGATCTGGAGTTTCGGGTGGTGGGTGTCTGGAAATGCCGAGGATCTGAGAGTCTTTTGAGCGGAGTGAGTTCTTGGTCGTTTCCCGCGTGGGGTTCTGTTGAATGTGCCGACTTTCTGTTGGATCTGGAGAGGGTGGTGGTTCTAGTGAGATGGAATCTGTGAGATCTGAGTGTTTTATTCTCTGTTTTGTCTTATCTTGTCCGGTCTTCTGTTTGTCTACTTGCTCGGAGGAGTGAAGGTTTTTCTTTTTGAGTTTTCGAATGGAGTAATTTGTTGAGGGAAGTTGCCAAGTTGAACGTGTGCGTGTCAATATGTGGGCATTGTTGACACTTACGACACAGAAGATGAGTGTTTTATGAAGTACTATCAGATCAAGACTCATAATTGTTTTCATTCCAGAGAAAGGAAGTCCAAAGGGTTAGGACTTTTTGTAGATCCTTGCATAACTTAACCTCTTGGATTCGGCTCGAACATTGTTAAAGAGAATTGGCAACTTCATTTAAAAATTTTAATGTTTATGTATATATGGTTGATGTTTTTCTTTACTTCAAATTGGTTGAGCTTCTTCAAAGTTAGTTTGCTGCAAGTTTGCATTTTGAGTAGTTTCTTTGATTGATCTGGTATTTGATTCTGTTGTAATGCAGTTTGAAAGAATGGAGAGCTTTTTGTTCACCTCTGAATCCGTGAATGAGGGCCACCCCGACAAGCTGTGTGACCAGATCTCCGATGCTGTCCTTGATGCCTGCCTCGAGCAGGACCCCGACAGCAAGGTTGCTTGCGAAACATGCACCAAGACCAACATGGTCATGGTGTTCGGAGAAATTACCACCAAGGCCAATGTAGACTATGAGAAAATTGTCCGTGACACTTGCAGGACTATTGGATTTGTCTCTGATGACGTTGGTCTTGATGCTGACCACTGCAAGGTTCTGGTCAACATTGAGCAGCAGAGTCCCGATATTGCCCAGGGAGTCCATGGTCATCTCACCAAGCGTCCAGAAGAGATTGGTGCCGGTGATCAGGGCCACATGTTTGGATATGCCACCGATGAAACCCCTGAATTGATGCCTTTGAGTCATGTCCTCGCAACCAAGCTTGGTGCCCGCCTCACTGAGGTTAGAAAGAATGGAACTTGCGCTTGGCTAAGACCTGACGGGAAGACCCAAGTCACTGTTGAGTACTACAACGACAATGGCGCAATGGTCCCAGTCAGGGTCCACACCGTCCTGATCTCCACCCAGCACGATGAGACTGTGACCAATGACGAAATTGCAGCTGATCTCAAGGAGCATGTCATCAAGCCTGTCATTCCTGAGAAGTACCTTGACGAGAGAACCATCTTCCACCTTAACCCATCAGGCCGATTCGTCATTGGTGGCCCCCATGGTGATGCTGGTCTCACTGGAAGGAAGATCATTATTGACACTTATGGTGGATGGGGAGCCCACGGTGGTGGTGCTTTCTCAGGCAAGGACCCCACCAAGGTTGACAGGAGTGGTGCCTACATTGTCAGGCAGGCTGCAAAGAGCATCGTGGCCAATGGTCTAGCGCGCAGGTGCATTGTGCAGGTCTCGTACGCCATTGGAGTGCCTGAGCCTCTTTCTGTTTTTGTTGACACTTACAAGACCGGAAAGATTCCTGACAAGGAAATCCTCAAGATCGTTAAGGAGAGCTTTGACTTCAGGCCTGGAATGATTTCCATCAACCTGGATCTCAAAAGAGGTGGCAGTGGCAGATTCTTGAAGACCGCAGCATATGGTCACTTTGGAAGGGATGACCCTGACTTCACCTGGGAGGTCGTGAAGCCACTCAAGTGGGAGAAGCCTCAATCTTAAGATAAACTCCCATTTTCCAACCCACTTTATGCCTGCTTCATTAGTATTGATCTACTGGATGAATAAGTTGAATGTTTCCTTCTGCAACACTTTTATCGATGAGCTTAACCGATGATGTCCTTTTTTAAAAGAATGATTCTGCTTTCATTTTTTACTTTCATTTTTACCCCTTTAAATTTGTACTTTCCTCAAATTGTTTTAGCATTGATCATTGTAATGAATGTCTGGAATTTTGTGAGGATTAATTGTGGCTAGATCTCCACACTTATGCATTGAAGTATAGCAGCAGGCAAGTGTAGCCACTCTTGCTTGTCCTGCGAAATGATAATTCTAAATGAAGTGCACCTTATTGTTTCTTGGCATGATGTCCTGCATCTAGAGTTGAAAAACAGATGTGCATTTCATTAATCACTGAACCATTATGTATCTCATCAAATGAGTCGACCGCTTGTGGCGATGGATGTTTCATCTAGCGTAAGCTTTGTTTGTAGTGTGGTAATGAGAATCCCCTGCCAAGTTTCCCTTATAGTGCACGGTTTGTGGTAGAGATTTCAGGGTTTGAAGTGTTCTGTAACAATAATATGCTCGCAGCAAGAATTATCAGTCTTGCGTGTGCTGAGAACTACGGTTTCCTGGTAAGTGGCGAATAGATGTGCATAGAGCGTGACCTTTGGTAATCACTCGTGCAATCTTGTGAGGCTGCACTTTTATGTATGGTTGGGAGCTGGCCAATTCTCGAATCATCTACAACACATTATTTCCTAGTTATCTTGCGTGTGCTGAGAACTACGGTTTCCTGGTAAGTGGCGAATAGATGTGCATAGAGCGTGACCTTTGGTAATCACTCGTGCAATCTTGTGAGGCTGCACTTTTATGTATGGTCGGGAGCTGGCCAATTCTCGAATCATCTACAACACATTATTTCCTAGTTATCTGCTGGAGTAATTCTTGTGTGTTTGGATCTCACTGTTTTGGTTTTTTTTTTTTTCCAGTTATCTACTTGGGTACACTTCACTAGTGCACTGACATAGATATGAGAAATCTTGTTCAACACAAATTCCTGCCATGGGGATGAACATTTCTCCTGCATATTGCTGAATAAACCAGTATTGTGATTTGCTCAGTGATTGCCGGAAGATGCGACTTCCCTACTCATGGCCAAGAAAATTGTCATGGTTGATGCGTGTTGATGGTGAAGTAAAGATGATTCGTAAGGAGATACCAATAATAGAGAACGTCAGTTCTGGGAAATGTGCTCCTTTTCTACCTTTTGGTTGTGATTAATAGTTGTCCTTCATGGCTTTTGCGTCGATCTCAATCATTGAGATTGTGACGGATTACCTTCTCTTGACTTGGCAAGAAAAATGCTGTGTGAAGTGAATCTGAACCTCGCTCTCTAAGGTGTAAGGTCTGGCCAATTCTATCAACTTGGATTATATGGTAGATCCGATGGAACTAGCTATGCAAATTTTAAGGAAGTGGGTCCAACGTTGTTAAATATGTCTGAACTAAATCTTAAACCAGCTAAATGATGAATTGGGCATGTCAATACATCTTTATATAGTCCGGCCAGTATCGGCAAAGCCATCGGGCTAAAGTCATTGAAATCAAAGAAGGGAATTGGTACATATTCATCTAGCGTAGTGGGTCATTTGAGAGAGTCAGTGCTCTTCAAAGCCGGGCTCACTGCAGAGGCTAAACTTACTGCCATTCAATAATTAAGTACATACTTGTTATTTATGATTACTTATAAAGGTTCCAATTTATTTATTTATTTTTTTCAATAATTGCTGGTTGGAGATATTGTTAGACTTTTTGGTTTGTTCTATTTCTATCCCCTTATCAGCTCCTGACACCTTTTATTATATTATATTAGCTACATTAACCCTTACAGATTTACTCTCAATTTAAGATTTTTTCTTACTCTTTTCACCCTTATTATTGGCTCTTGATACTTTCCTATCATATTGAATTAACTATATTATCCTTTATGTGTCTTACCCTTAATTTAATATTATTTATCACCTCTTCTTCCTTTTCTTCTTCTTTTTGTTTTTTCAATTTTACTAAAAGAAAAATTTACCCACATCATTTTCAAACAACTTTTTTTCACCCTAACCAATTCTTTCATACTTGTTATATTTCAATGTTTTCTTCATATTTGTTTTCTTCAGAACTTACTCTCCATTATCATAACTTGAGCAGGCACTAATCATATATTGGAGTAAAGAAATGTTAATTCTTTTGGGTAAAGAAAGAAATGTTAATTTTATCTACAAATAGTTTACTTTATTTCCGTAGATTATCCTTATGATTGTGAATTTTTCAACTTCGACTTTGGTACAAAAATTAAGAGAATTTACTTAAAAATTGAATATCGTGATTGTTGTATGCATTATAAACAATTTATCCAAAGATTATTCTCTTATTTGTGCTTAAATTAATTTTTGAATAATTGTTTCCTAATAGGGATATGTACAGTACAAGTCCTAAAACTTGTCAACAAAGTGTAATTGAGTCCTAAAACTTACAAAAAGTGTAATCAAGTCCTAAAACTTGTCAACTTGGTTCAATTCAGTCCTTCCGTTAACACCGTTAGTTTATATTAACGGAAATTGCTGATTTGGCTTATTTTAATATTTTCTCTCTCCTACGTGGCAATTAGGGCAAGAAAAATTGTGCACGTAAGCGAAACGACGTCGTTTTGTGGGTATTGCCATTCTCAAAACGACAACGTCTCCCCTCCGTTTTTTTTTCACGACGTCTCCTCCTCCGTTTTTCCGTTTCTTTACGACATCTCTTCGATTCTTCCTCTCTCGAATCAATGAACCCTAAGCCCTAAATCTCGCAGATCTCTTCCCTCTTCCCCTCTCGAATCAACGCAACCCTAAGCCCGAAATCTCGACGCAAATCTCTTCCCTTCTTCCCGTCTCGAATCAACGCAACCCTAAGCCTTAAATCTCGACACAGATCACCGGTGCCTCGCGAGTTGCAGTTCTTCATCAAACGCTGGTGCGAGTACGCGCGACACTCGTCCCACGAGAGCCTTGGCGGTGGATCGAGCGGCGCCGACGGTGGAGGCGAGTGGATCGAGCGACGCCGACGGTGGAGGCGAGGTGAATTTATTTGCACCGCTCGCTTACTCTGTGCTTGACAGGCTGAAGTCTCTGGACTGGTTGACTCAGAGGACCCTGATTTCAAATTGAGCAAATATGATTATTTTGGCCACGGTGAGATACTGAGTTGCGAGGAGGACACATTTATGTAATACATTTTAAACCCACATCATACCATATCCCTGCTATCTTAGTCTGAAAAAACATTATTCTCATGTCCCTTTCTAATCAAGTAAATATAGATGCAGAGATGAAGATACGCACATCACCCAAAATAAATAAATAAATAAACTTGAAGTTTCAAGATGTCGCTATCTAGAACAAATTCTATAATTAGTGAAGTTGTAGATAACTTCAGCCATAGTCTTGAAAGAAATGATCAAACACTATATTATCAGTTACATTAATGGACAAATCACAAATACAGTGATGTAGATTAGAATTGAAGAACACCACAACACTTCGATGAGATTAACGTATCAATTTAATCTAACAACAAAATCAGCGAGCTACTGTTCCATTGTAGAGGTATCATAACAACACAAAGTCCCACAACTAACCTGCGGATACACCAGCAAGAAGCAGCAAAAGAATTTACGCAAACGGAGGACACGCATCGCGCAAGTGCGATCAATCATTCTCCACACACACACGCACGCACAATTCATCCAGAAATGACCTATCACTCGGTAATCAGGAGAGCTCCGCTTAGCCTCGTCCAAGGAATCGCAATCCTCGACCCTCGCCTCTGGGACGACCTCCTCGCGACTCGGCTCCGGTAATCACAATCCCCAATACACATGAGAGAAGCGAGGGTCCTCTGAGTCACCGTGGCCAAAATAATCATATTTGCTCAATTTGAAATCAGGGTCCTCTGAGTCAACCGGTCCAGAGACTTCAGCCTGTCAAGCACAAAGTAAGCGAGCGGTGCAAACAAATTCACCTCGCCTCCACCGTCGGCACCGCTTGATCCACCGCCAAGGCTCTCGTGGGACGAGTGTCGCGCGTACTTGCACCAGCGTTTGATGAAGAACTACAACTCGCGAGGCACCGGTGATCTGCGTCGAGATTTAGGGCTTAGGGTTGCGTTGATTCGAGACGGGAAGAAGGGAAGAGATTTGCGTCGAGATTTCGGGCTTAGGGTTGCGTTGATTCGAGAGGGGAAGAGGGAAGAGATCTGCGAGATTTAGGGCTTAGGGTTCGTTGATTCAAGAGAGGAAGAATCGAAGAGATGTCGTAAAGAAACGGAGAAACGGAGGAGGAGACGTCGTGAAAAAAAAACGGAGGGGAGACGTCGTCGTTTTGAGAATGGCAATACCCACAAAACGACGTCATTTCGCTTACGTGCACAATTTTTCTTGCCCTAATTGCCACGTAGGAGAGAGACAATATTAAAATAAGCCAAATCAGCAATTTCCGTTAATATAAACTAACGGTGTTAACGGAAGGACTGAATTGAACCAAGTTGACAAGTTTTAGGACTTGATTGCACTTTTTGTAAGTTTTAGGACTCAATTGCACTTTGTTGACAAGTTTTAGGACTTGTACTGTACATATCCCTTCCTAATATAAAAAAGAAATATAAAATTTGTTAACAAAATAATTATTTTTTGGCTAGCACCAAAATAATTAGGTAGTTATCTATAAAATAAACTATTTTCTAAAAAGAGGTTCACCAATTTTGTTCCAAATTGAGAAAAAAAAATTAAGAAATGAAGGCAAGTGGTAGTCTTAAATCAAGAGTAGGCCCCACATCTAATATTAATAAATATTATTTGAGATGGGCATGGGTAGTTTGTCCCTAGTAAAAATGTAACAAATGGAAAAAAGAAAAAAGAAATGTAAGAAATAATTTTAAATATAGAGTGGGGTTGGAAGGGTTAGTGTAGTAGATTCAATATGAACAGAGGTTTTAGTTGTTAATGAGAGGATGGAAATAGCACTTTGGTTTGCAAGAAATCGTGTGTTTATCTAGGTGTATTCTTTTTTGGGTTAATACCTTGAAAAATCCAAAAGTGGTACACATGTGACAAATTTACCTAAAACTATTATTTTGACCACAAAAAACCCAAAACTGGTACACTTTTGACAAATTTACCCCATGTTAGTTTTCGTTAAATTTTAATTAAGTTAAATGACACGTGACGTTTGATTGGTATACCGATTTGAGATTTTACACTCCGTTTGTCACAGTTTACAATTTTTGTGATTTTTTGTGGTATTAATCCAATTTATTGGAGGGTATAATTGTCACAAATTTACTAATTTGGGGTTTTTTTGTGGTCGAATAAATTAGTTTGTAGTAAATTTGTTATAAATGTACCACTTTAGGATTTTTTTTATGGTCAGTCGGGGTAAATTTGTTATAGATGTACCGGTTTGGGATTTTTTATGATAAAAAAAATAGTTTTGGGTAAATTTATTACATGTGTACCAATTTATGATTTTTCAAGGTATTAACCCTTCTTTTTTTAGTGCGTTTATGTCCAACCGTGAACCCAACTTCACAAAGTACCTCAACACTTGACTTTTCTGGAATGACCCATATAGGCTGACCGTGGTGTGTGCGCACTACGGCTGGCTGCATTTTTATTGGCTAGCCTTTGGGGTGAATTGATACACATCCACCAACTATGAAGGGTCATTTGAGAAAATTCAAGTATAGTAGTACTTTGCAAAATTGGGCTCATTTCAAGAGGCTAAATTTATTCCCAATCTCTAACGATGTAGATGTACTTGTTATTTGATGATACTGGCCCAATTATCTTTTTCCAACAATTGCGAGGCGGAGATCTTGTTAGAATGTTTTTTCTTCTATTCATCTGAAAATCATCTTTCATCGTGGTGCATTTCTATTTCCTCAAACCCAAATGCCTATCTCGAGAGAACTTGTGCTGTGAATGAATTTCAAACTTTGAGATATCCAAGATCTCAAAACCGTCTTCCTAATTGAGCTGAACTTTTTCCTTGTTATAGGATCAAATTACCTGTTGCTTGCCGGGTCTCGTGTGCATAAGTCAAAAATTGGAAATCTAAATTGACTAGCGCACGAAACCCTTTAATCCCTGTTCCCGGAGGAATGCATTGATTTTAGAGCACGAAACTTTAGGCTCCGTTTGGGAACCGCTTTCCCAAGGGTTTTTGGGGCTAAAGGCCTTTGGGATAAATATTTAGTGTTTGACAATCTTTTTTTCATTTGCCTTTGTCAAAGGCAAGCAATCCCAAGGCTGAAAGCCCAAAGCAGGTTGGGGGTTGCCTTGGGCATTCTCAGGTAATAAAATTTTTCTTCCGAAATTGTTATCGTTAATTTTTCTTTTTTCGGCTTTACGTCGACAACTGTTCATTATCTTTGTCCTTCCCTTCTCTCTATTGAGAACACGGCTAGCATCTACGTGCAGTCGCCGGCAAAGGGTAGGTGGTCTGGCAACGGGCAGGCGGTGTGACGAAGGACAGGTGGTTTGGCTAGGGTCCCATGACCCTCCGACGAAGGTCGCTACGCAGAGGACACCAGCAACCCAGATCGTGCGCAGATCTGGGTCACGGCGAGTAGATCACGGGCGTTAGCAACCTCCGCGGCGTGGTGGGTCGCATGACAGCTCGGTGAGGGTTGCGGTGACTGGGATCTCGCGATTTGGGTCGCCGCGACTAGATCGAGCGGCACCAGCGACCTTTGCATGGAGGTCACGGTGCAGCGGGTTGTGCGACTTTTTGGCTAGGGTCGCGCGACCCACTGCGCCGCGACCTCTGTGCGGAGGTCGCCGGTGCTGCTTGATCTGGTTGAGGCGACCAAATCGCGAGGTCCTGGGCATCGTGACCCTCGTTGCGCCGTGTCTTCCGCATGGTGACCCTAGCTGGATGCTACCCTTGTTGCGCCACCTCCCCCTCGCTAGGGGTGTGCAATCGGACCGGGTTTACCCGGTTCCCGGTCTAGTCCACCCGGAAAACAGGGTCGGGAACCGGTTCCGGTTGAAACTGGTTCGGGAACTAGTTCCGAGGGATTACCTACCGGGAACCGGATTGATCGGATCGGTTTGGGAACCGGTTTTTGAGGCAGCCCAAAAATTGAAAACCCTAATTCGTTTCTACTTTACCTCTTAGGATCTCACACGGTCACACAATTCACCCGCATACTTGCTTTTCCTTCGTCTCGCCATTGCCAGATCCGTCAGTGGGAGAATGCCACCGCCAGAGCCGTTGCCGGGTTCGCCACCGTCGCCGCCGCGCACCCCCTCGAAGTCGTCCGCACTCGGATACATGGTCTCTCTCTCTCTATTTCTCTCTTGGGTGATTCCGGCTTGTGTCGAGTTTTTGGAGTTTGCTTTTGGGCTGATACGGATGATTCGTCAGTGGGAGAACGCCACTGCTGGAGCCGTCGTCGGGTTCGCCATTGTGAAGAACATCAAATTCGGCGTGTGGCCATCACTCGCTGTGTCGTCGTTTCGCCTCCCCAATTGTTTTTGCTCTGTTGGGTGTCTTCTTCTGTCGGTCGTTGGATGGTTCGTTCGTCGGTGACGTCACAGCAGCTAAATTCGGGCCTGCGTCGTCGAGTTGGAGTGTGTATCCGTGTCGATCTTTGTTGTTCGTGTGCGGTCATGGACGGTGGAGCGGCGATTCCAGCTGTGATTGCTCGAATTTGAGCTCTACAATGCTGGCCATGTGTCTTTATTGTTGAAGATTCTCTTCTTTTTTTTCTTCTTTCCCACGGTGGTATGTCAAAGTTCTCGTCTATCGATCGATTATTTGGTAGGCGTTGAAGTCAGATGATTTGGGGGTTTTGGTGATTTTAGGGTTTTGGACTCGAATGATCTGTAAGGATCGCGGGTCGTTGCCTTTACAATAGGATGAATGCATCATGATTAGGTAGTCAAACGTTCTTAGCAGCATTTTTTTTTTTGGTTTCGTGTGGATTGTTGGTTGAGTTTTTCCTTTCTAAGTGATTTCCACAAAAGTCATCTCCTTGTAAGAGCTGTCTAGACCTGGGTTCCATCCATGTCGAGAGGATTAAATTTTCTTCAGCATCAATGGAATCTGTTAATTCTTACATATGGTGCGAATATGTGTTGCAAGAGAGCTGTTGGTTGAAATCTTCGGTAAAAGTAGGTTGTTTAGAAGTGTCCTACATTGATCAGTGGAAGCATTTTGCATTCAAACGCTTTATCTTACATATGAGTGATGTACATCAATTTTTATGCAAAACAGGTTCCAATATAAATAGGGTTAACCCTATTTCCAGACCGGAAAACCAGGGTAGGTCAGGAACAGGGTCAATGCAAATAGGGTCGGGTACATGGTCCAAAGAAAGAGAACCGATTATAACAAGGTCGGGTATAGGGTCCAGGTTTAGACCCTACCCACCCTGGACCCGATCACCCCTACCTCTCGCCAGACCGCCTACTCTTCGCCGTGCCACCTCCCCCTCGCCAGACCGCCTACCCTTCATCGGCGATAACCGGCGAAGCCCTTGGCCGGCCAACTCTCCCTTTTCCCCTTTTTTTTTTTTTTTTTAAATAACAAAAGCTTTTTGCAAATTTTATTTATCCAAATATTATTTTGCTCAAAGATACTTCATAATAGACTTTCACAAGTACGATTTACCAAACATAATTTGCATTTTAAAAAACTCCTTTAACTCAAGGGCCTTTACATTTTCTCAAGGACTTTCCCCAAACGTCTTCCTAAACGAACCCTTAATCCCTTCTTCACAAAAAAAGAAAAAAAAGAAAGGCTAAATTGACGCGCATCGTGAACCATGATCAACCTACTCGCTGGCGTGGAGATGGGGCACTTCGCGGCATGACATCCTCCTCATGACAACGGATACCAAATATTATTTATATTTATGTAGTATATTTTGTCAATCAATTTAAATTTTTTAGTTGAGCTTTCTATTAACCCTTTCATGAATGTCCGTGCATGCAGGTTAAGTGTTGTCCCTGATTAGAATTTTTTATACTCAATATGCTAGTTAAGTAAATAAAATAGCTTTTTTTTTTTTTTCTTCGCGTTTTAAGCTATAAGTGTTTTAGAATTCGACACTTTCTTTATTTAGCCTGCTTAAACAGTACTTAAGATGTTACGGTTTGGATCGTGCTCAAGTTCTTGGAGATCTTGTTAACATGAAATAGTTTAATTTCGAAAGTATTGATGGTACATAGCACCGGAAATATAATTCATTGCAAATTGTAAAATATCAGTGGCTGCCAAATTAGTGGCGTAAAAAAAGTTTACATATTAGCGCATGTGAAAGAATTGGGTTATAAAGTTTACTCTAAACGGACCGGTCAATTGTTCCGCGGTCAATGTGGAAGAAATAAGCCTCGAATATTTAAGACTCACATGATTTGTTGAATGTAAATAAATATGTGAAAGTGTTTAACAATCTAGTTATTTCTTCAGGATCTATTGCTAAAATCTCATATAAGAATTCTGCGCTGGAAAAGCAGAATGATGCTGCAATGTGAATTTTTCGAATTGGTATCGAGGAGATAGAGTTGTATTAAAATGAATATCTAGCGGATGACTAAGCATGAAGTACAATCAAATTTTCCCATACTGTCAAATATAGATAATTTTCTATATTTGGTTCTCTTGTTCCAGCTTTGTCTCGGAACCGACGCATGATATTTCGTGACTCAAAATGTATTTTCTCATTTATTATATTAGAATATTTAAGTAATAAATCACGCTTTTATCTAATGGCTTAAATTTTTGCAGTGGTACCATAAAATCTCATATATCAGAATTGGAGATCCTAAGTTTAATGTCGCGGGAGATATGGACTTAAGAGAGCCCGCGTCTAAATCATGAGTTATGGACCTATCTTTTAGGCAATACCCCTAACCCTATTCCATTATGAAGTAATAGGGGTTGACCAATTTGAAGATCCACTTACCTATTTTGCTTTGTTTTCATATTGTGATCCTACAACCTATGATGAAGCTGTACATAAAGAAAACAAATCAGATTGTAGGATCATGCATTTGTCTAATATCTAAAGCTTTTAAAATAGTCGATAGTAATCCTACATTTTCATAAAATCTCATATGGTATCAGAATAATAAGTCTTGAGTTTGAATCTTTCTAGATTCCATTTACCTCTCCAATTAAATACGTCAATAATCCTTAGCACGAAGAGACCAGACCAAGCGTGACGGAAAGCAATAAAATATTTTAAAAATTAAACAATAATAGGCATCCCACAAAATCTCACGCCACATATGTAATAGTTCACGATTCTAAATAACCTATCAAAATGGGTTTACTCATTATTAATTTTTTTTGTTTTTTAGATGGCTGAGCACATGAGCCAAATTGTAATAGATAAGCACACGTCCTTTTCAGAAGAAATTGAGCCTACGTTGATGCTCACATTGGCATTCAAACATGACCTAAACTGATTTAGAATATAAGTTACTCTACCGTGAGGTCCACTAATTTCTTATTTATTTTTGTCTTCCCGATAGAGAGGGAATACGGGGTGATATTGAATTCAATAAATGTAATAGAATCTCATAAAAACATACAATGAAACTGATCCGAAAAATTCCAAGCCGAATACAATTTGTCCTCTACATCAGGGATCTTTACTTTCATACTTGTTCGGCGAAGATACTTTCCCTAATTATTCGGCTTGCATTTCTAATGATTGTGATTTAAAGACTTTTTTAACTCTCGACATACGTCAAATAAGCATGCGTGCTTTCCCTTCCTTTTTTTATTTTTATTTTATTTTCCTAAAAAAAAGGTTATCGAATTTTAGTAACGTGAGTTTGCAATAAGATAGGATATTAAAGCGGTTGAATGATATTGATCGGTTAACCGCAATGCATGGACCAAGATGGGTTGATTAACAAATTATTTAGGAAAAAAAGAGACTATTATTTATAATCGATTCAAGGTAGGTGCAGAGAAGGCCGGCGGTGTATCGCATGCGGAAAGGAAGATTGACTATTATTACCAAAAACGATGTTATCTAATGGATAAATTACTCCGCGAGAGCCACGGGTTTTCCACTTTCTGCAACGCCAATTGTCTGTTGCGTTTTCAGACCGACATCATTGACCAGACACTGTATTTTTTTCGTCCACGGTATAAACGAATCATCTTGTGCCCAAAAAATCTAATTTTGGCGATCTAAATTGACTAGCACGCATGGCAACGAGGCTTGCTAGCACCAGAAGAAGAACAATGCATCCATTTTTTAAAAGCATGAAATCTTGTAGTGAACTTATGGAAGTATATTGGACTATGAGTAATTTTCCGAAGCTAATCCAATTATATCTGTTTTCTCGATTATATTTATGGAGATTTCTTTGTTCTGTTGACGACTCTTATCTTTTCTTGCAAGATTGTCAACGATAATGATCTGTTCAAGCATGATCGGAGAAGCAGATCCAAAGTGCAATTGTTGCATTACATCTTCTTGAATTGTATCGTCACTAATCAATCTTGCCGGGTACAAGCTTCTCGAGTAGTTTCATTTCATAGAGAAGCAGATCCAAAGTGCGATTGTTGCAGCACATGTTCTTGAAGTGGACACTGCGGTTTTCTAGTGGAATTCCTCAATGGTATCATGCGCTACGCTCATCAATCTTGCCGGATACAACCTTCTCGGGGCAGTCTCATTTCATGGAGAAGGCAAGGCATGATAATTGATCCCAGCGTCCACATGCTGGTATCCTCCTTCATAAAAATAATTATTTGCTTAAGCAAGGAGACTCGATGGAAATTTTCTTAGTTTTATTTAAAGAAATAAATATAAGCGATGATACTTAAACAATAAGAAATGTATGAAGCAATCGGTTGTAACCTTTTAAATATCTATTATTATTCTCCGATAAAAAAGAAAAGATTACGTGAATATTGTTTCCAAATAAAAAACACAATAACTATAAAAATAAAAATAAAAATTTGTCTTGTATACTTCGACTTCTGGTTATCGTAGGATTTTGTAAGGTAGTTTCACTTCATGGAGGAGGCAAGGCGTCATCAGTGATCCCAGCGTCCACATGCGTCATCAGTGATCCCAGCGTCCACATGCTGATATCCTCCTTCATAAAAATAATTATTTGCTTAAGCAAGGAGACTCGATGGAAATTTTCTTAGTCTTATTTAAAGAAATAAATAAAAGCGATGATATTCAAACAATAAGAAATATATGAAGCAATCGGTTGTAACCTTTTAAATAAGAGATATTATCCTCCAGTAAAAGAAAAAGATTACGTGAATATTGTTCCCAAATAGAAAACATAATAACTTAAAAAAGAGAGGAAAAGATTGTCTTATATAATTTGAACTTCTGATTATTGTAGGATTTTGTAATCGAATAAGTTTGTGTAGAAAGGTTCGTTACCCTTTGCTTCTTTGATTACAAAGAAGTAAGAGGTATTCATTGTTGTTGAATTTTAGCTTATATCTATAAATTTGAGAAGCATAATTCATTGCTGTCAAATTTTAGCTCATCGGAGAGTTCTTTTAGAGCAATTTGATTTTAGCGAAAGGAATGAGAAGCTGTTTGAAAAACCAAGGTTTCAAGTGTTTTTTTTTAATCTATGAAATTTAATAGATCTATATGATGAAATTAACGATATCTTTGTAGTAAGTGATTATATTTTTCTACTTGTAATTATTTATATTTCAGTATCTAATTTATATTTTCTTCCTTCATATTTAAGTAAATTAATTCTATGGACCCTCTTATGATTTTGTTTGTCAATTAGAGCTTGCAATAAGGAAACATACAAGTCAACAAAAGATGAAGAAAGGAAATATTGAATCAGAAATTGAAACATGTTGGGGAAAGGAAGTTTATCGGCTTCCTAAAAAAAAATTTGTGGTTGGCATTCGACCGTCACATTTGTCATTCTGCAAAGGGCGGTCATGCTAGCCGCACCCATTTCATATTAACTCCGTCCATTGCTGTTCTCTGCGTGCGTTTTGCTTCGAAGGCAGCAGGACCGGGCATACTTAAAACTAAAAGTTTATCTCAATGGTGTCAACACTAGGGGAGAACATAATTTTGGGGTAAAATCGAGAATTGGTCTAATTTTAGGTTCTATAATTTGCACGGTAAGTTCTATATTCTAGAAAAGGAGGAATTTGGTCCAACGAGTAAATTTCTCGTTCTAAATGGAACAAGGAATTGTTTACCCTTTTTTGTGGTCTAAGGCTTACTCCTTGTTTACAAATACTTTTTGCTACTTAAACCTAAATTGATTTGTGCTAAAGCCAAGGCAAAGCTATGGATTATCAACAACTATAAATAGTCATCGAGTCCTTGTTTGGTTGTGGCACACTTAAAAAGTCTAGAAAACTAGGCGACTTTAGTCCTTGTTTCTTGTCAAAATTAGGAAAAAAAATTGACAAATTAGGCTTAACTAAAGATGAAAAAGAAATTGGCTGGCATCTGGATGACCTTGGAACTTGCGATAAAGTAGATTCCAAATCTCATGGTATCACCATAGATTCTAGATTCTAAATAATAAGAAATTTATTTAGACAGATAGGTTCCAGGTCAAACTTGGATGGAATCCAACCGTCATCATTGTCGACACTCCTGGCATGTTTGGTCCCTTGACACTAATTGTCAAGGCGGATTGTGCTTCACAGAGGTTTTTTTTTTTTTTTGTTGTCAATGGAAGATGGCATTTATGTTAGATATATAATGCTCGCATGATTTGTCCCATGTAAATGAATATTCAAAAGTGTTTAGTAATCTAGTAATTTCTTCAAATCTATTGCTAAAAGCTCATGTTAAAATTCAATGTTGGAAAAGTAAACTCACAATGCTATGTGAATTTTTGAATTGGTAGGATAGTAGGAACAACCTGATAGAGTTGCAGTATTGTATATCTAAGCAAATAGGTGAAATAGATAACATGATCGATTTTTCTCACCATTAATTATGAATAATTTGGGATTTGGTATTATTCTATAAAAATGGGTTTTCTCAATAATAATAATAATAATTGGGCACACCGCCTTTTTCAAAGAAAACGAGCCTATATTGATGCTCACTTTGTTATTTTAAAATGACTCGCATTAATCTGCCCACGAAGATAGACAACCGATATTACTTTTTTACTGTTCTATGTGCAGAGCATGAAACTTCTTAATGCACTAACCGGCACCGTGCTGGAATTTAGGAAAGTGATTGTATTTTGATTTGCTCATGCGGCATGCGCCTCTCACTATATATGAAAAGCGTTTGCTTGCATTTGCTCGAAAAAGAGCTAAACTAATTGAAATGACGCAGCCGTTCATGACAAGCCATGAGCCAGCCTCGTCCATGCGGATCGAGCTCACCCAGATGGAGCAAGGACCAAGCCAGCGCTTCTCCTCATCGCTGCACTGCCTTGCCCAAAGCAGCTTCACGGGCGTCGCTTGTTCGGAGGACCAGACGCTGTCGGCGTTCGGTGAGGAGGGCTGCTGGCGGGAGGATGACGAGCTGGAGCTGCAGTGGGCAGCAATCGAGAGGCTGCCGACGTACCAGCGGCTGAGGGCGGCAGTGCTTGGCCGCGAGGTGGTGGACGTGGCGAAGCTTGGGGACTCGGAGAGGCGGGTGTTCGTGGACGGCCTGTTGAAGACGGTCGAAGAGGACAATCTCCGGCTCCTCCAGAAGCTCCGGGAGCGAGTGCAGAGGCAGGCATTTTATACTTTATTCCTGTCCAAACCTTCCAGTACTAGTAGAAGGCAGACAACTTCGATTATTTCATATGCCAAAGTGCAGCTAATATGATATTAAATTCTCAGGGTGGGTCTTGAATTACCGACCGTGGAAGTGAGATATCGGGATCTGTGCATAGAAGCAGACAGCAAAGTCGTTCATGGGGAATCCGTCCCAACTGTTTGGAGCGCCCTCAAAGCCATTTTCTACGTGAGATTTTCTTCTCTATCTTCTTCCCCCTTCTCCAAGCTTTTACAGGTCCTAAAGTTTTGTCGAGGACGACACAATTGAAGTCAAAGAACAAGTTATCTGTTGTAGATACTATGTTTGGCTAACATAGGCTCCTACTTTTGGGACATTAGAGAAGGACAGCAAACTGGCCACGTGATGCAAATGGATCCTCTTGTTAGAAAATTGGCAGTTTCAAATCATCCATGTCTCAATGGGGCATACATTAAAAACATCTAATTCCAAATCTTTCACTTATCATAAATCGATGGGGTGCGACATACGTGTTGCACTGTTGCTTTATGTAGAAAATTAATTTTTGGAAAACAAATTCCTAAGGAAACTCACGAGAAATCTAGGGTTCGGCAACATTTCAATTTTTCAGTTCTTTTGTTTCCTAGGATAGAAAAAAGAATAAATCTATTAAGTTTTTCTATTTCTGGTAATAAAAAAGTGATTAGGAAATAAATTTAGAATATAAATAAGAAATAAAAAAGTAGTTTCTTATTTTCAATAACAATTTCTAGAAATAAGTCATTTTCTTTTTTTCTTTTTTGGTTTTTTCTTCTTCTAATTGGTCAGTGGAGACTCGCTGCCCGCCACTACTAGCCGGTTGCTTTTGCCATCTGTGCTAGAGGAGAAGAGAGGAAAAAAAGAAAAGAAAAATAAAAAATATTATTAAAAAATTGAAAGAAATTCTACATCACAAAAGAACCTATGGATCGTATTAAACACATTCTTATTCTTTCTTCTTTTTTTTTTTTTTTTTTTTTTCTAGAAATAGAAATTTTGTATAACTACCAAATACGTTGTTTTACTCAAAAACTGTTCCAGGGAATAAAAATATAAAAGGATTACCTTTGAAAAAAAATTACTCCAATAATAGAAATATTACCGAATGCAATCCTAATTGCACCCACTTTACAATCTTAGGAGTTTTACGATGAATTAATATGACTCTTTTTAACTTGATTTTTGTTATCTTTACTAGGCTGATTTGGTAACCAACTTATTAGCTCACGCAACTGATTCTCTATTCTATCAAGCTATTGCAAACCGTTCTGGTAAAAGTCATAGGACATAAACGTGGGAACCAAGAGCCTTTTTTTTTTTTTTTGTCTCTGAAGCAGGCTCCAACAACTAAGGTTGGCCGCAAGTATAAGGGGAACAAGATAAGAATTCTCAAGAACGTTAGCGGCGTCCTTAAGCCTGCGAGGTTAGTATTAGAGCTTAGCGTATGCACTGTTTTAGAGTCACAAGTTGACGTATATGACGTTACTATGCAGCGTAATTCTTTTCTCTCGAAATTGTTACAGGATGACGCTCTTGTTAGGTCCACCAGAATGCGGAAAGACCACCTTATTACAGGCATTAGCAGGCAAATCGGAGAAATTCCTCAAGGTATTACCTTTTTGTTGTTCTGTCAGTTGTAGATTTTCCATGCTGACAGGAATAGCTTCTATACTTAAACTATATTCGGATGCAAATAATCATGCATATGTGTAAGATCAGCGGAATTGACCAACGATGTATGATGCAGGTCAAGGGTGAAACTTCATACAATGGCTACAAGCTGAATGAGTTTGCTCCTCAGAAGACTTTAGCCTATATAAGCCAATATGATACACATATTTCCGAGATGACCGTGAGGGAGACGCTCGACTTCTCTGCACGATGTCAGGGCATAGGAGGAAGGGCAGGTACTAGTTTGTTCTCCAACCTTGAAGTTACCATTAGTCGCGGTGGTCATTGCTGATGCTCTTTATGTCTGCTTTTCATTGAAGACATGTTGAAAGAAGTTAGCAAAAGGGAGAAGCAAGCAGGAATTAATCCAGAGCCAAGCTTAGACACTTACATGAAGGTTAATGTTTCCATAAAGTTGGATTCATCACAATATTTTAATTACAGTAACGACTGGCGACACTGGCTTCTGATGACGATATGACTACATGAGCAGGCAATTTCTATAGGAGGAATGAAAAGAACACTTCAAACAGACTACATTTTGAAGGTAATGTTTCCAATGGGAAAAGGAGTTACCAAGTTTATTTTTCAGACAATTCTACTTTTGCTACAATTGCTGCGATTTTACGCCTTTTCAGGTTCTTGGACTCGACATCTGCGCAGACACAATTGTTGGGGATGCGATGAACAGAGGAATTTCTGGTGGTCAAAAGAGAAGGCTGACGGCTGGTTAGTTTTACGTGAACATGCCGCAAATGATGAGAAACTTATAGGAACAGTTTCTATGTCACACTGTAAATTTTAGGATTACAATTTTGATGTTCTCTTTTCCAGGGGAAATGATAATTGGTCCAGCGAGAGTTCTATTTATGGATGAGATATCAACAGGCTTGGACAGCTCCACTACCTTTCAGATCATAACATGGTTGCAGCAATTGGCGCACATAACAGAGTCCACAATTTTGGTTTCGCTTCTTCAGCCAGCACCGGAGACTTTTGATCTCTTTGATGACATAATTCTAATGGCACAGGGGCATGTAGTGTACCATGGACCTCGGACGGATGTTCTCAGCTTCTTTGAACACTGTGGTTTCAAGTGCCCATTGAGAAAAGGCATTGCTGACTTTCTCCAAGAAGTATGCACTCTTGCTTAATAAAGAACTGTTCGAACTGTGGAAGGATAGCACTGACGTATGCTGTTTTTGGGAATTCTTGGCAGGTGGTTTCCGAAAAGGACCAGGCAGGATACTGGCATCACAAAGACCGGCCCTATAATTTCATATCTCCTAGCATGTTTGCACGAATGTTTAAAGAGCATCTAACGGGAAAGACACTGGACGAGGAACTCGCCAGGCCTTTTGAGAAAACTGAGCTACGCAGAAGTGCTTTATCTTTCGAAATTTACTCGTTAAAAAAGTGGGAGTTGTTCAAAGCGTGCCTTTCGAGAGAATGGCTCCTCATGAAGCGTAACTGGTTTGTTCATGTCTTCACATCAGCACAGGTAATTGCTCAGTTGGACTCAGAATGTGCAGTCACAATACATGGTTAATAAGAAATGCACGCAAAATTCATTGATTTGGGGGTTACTCTTTGCAGCTCGTGGTCGTTGCAGTTATTACAATGACCATCTTCTTGCGCACAAGGATGAAAGTCGACTCGGTGCATGCGGATCTTTTCATGGGTTCCCTATTTTATGCTCTCATCCGGCTCATGGTTAATGGTCTTCCGGAACTGGCAATGACTGTTTCTAGACTTGGTGTCTTTTACAATCAACGAGATAATTTCTTCTACCCTGCATGGGCTTATACCATTCCAGCGGCCATACTGAAAATCCCATTTTCTTTATTTGATGCGTTTCTTTGGACAGCTATTACCTATTATGGAATTAATTATAGTCCTGAACCACAAAGGTAATTCCGAAATTCAATATATCAGAGAGATGATATGACTTTTAGCCACTCACTTTTTTCATGACTGTCAGGTTCTTTAATCAATTCTTCCTGCTCTTCCTATCGCATCAAGTATCGATATCAATGTTCCGATTGATAGCTTCTGTGGTTCGAAATCGGCCTGTTGCAGCAATTTGCGGTCTATTCTCTTTATTTATTTTGTTTTTATTTGGTGGCTTCGCCATCCCGAAACGTAAGTTTAATTTTATCGATTCTAATTATACGGACTTTAGCAAAGTGATAGGAACTTAGCAGCATTGTCTCTCTGCAGCTTCTTTACCCGGTTGGTTGAGGTGGGGATTCTGGTTCTCTCCAGTGTCATATGCCGAATTAGGTGTTTCGGTGAATGAGTTTCTCTCTCCAAGGTGGCAAAAGGTGACATCCTGAAGAACAAACCAATCTCACACGAATGGATTTCCCATGACAATGGTGGCGTCTAGTATTTAACAGGCTTAACGATCCTCTGCAGGTTTCATCTCTTAACGGCACTCTGGGGCAACAAGTGCTCAAACAGTATGGTCTAGATTATAGTTACCACTTTTACTGGATATCAGTTGGGGCATTGATTGGATTTTGGATGGTTTTCAACGTTGGGTTTACCTGTGCTCTGAGTTTTTCAAAAGGTAATTGAACATGCTGGCTAGGAATTCTCTCTCTGACGGTTAACACTATTTCACTGAATGACATGTATTTATCGGCTAATCACAGCTCCGAGCAGATCTCGAGCTGTTGTCTCAAGCAAGAAGCTCTCCCAGCTGGATAAAGACAGAGACATTAACTGTCCCACTCCAGGAGAACAAGCGGCTAACAAAAGTACCACTGAGCCAAAAATTAGAGGTTAGAAGTTTCATAAGAGTTAGTCAATTATCATCTATTGAAAAAATCAGCAAAACTGCAAAAGAAAGGTTGATATCATGCATTTGTGAGTACTGGTCGATGCTTTAAATCAGTTTATATTGCCTTGTGACGCCAGTGCAATTTTGAAATTGTATAGAGATGGTTTTACCATTTGAACCAACAACTCTAACATTCGAAAACGTGCAGTACTTCGTTGAAACAACCAAGGTGAGGCATTTGAGTTGTTGAAAATAAGTGTTTGTTTTGCATATCATATCAATAAAAGATTGGCATAATGGAATTTCAAATGCTTCCAGAAATTAAGAGAGAAAGGTTTCCCAGAAAGGAGACTACAGCTTCTTCGAGATGTTACTGGAGCCTTCAGACCTGGAGTCCTAACAGCTTTGATGGGCATCAGTGGCGCAGGGAAAACAACATTAATGGATGTTCTTTCAGGAAGAAAAACCGGCGGTTTTATTGAAGGAGACATAAAGGTTGGGGGATATCCTAAAGTTCAAGCAGCATATGCCAGAATATCTGGCTACTGTGAGCAAATCGACATACATTCTCCCCAGCTTACGATTGAGGAATCAGTGGCATACTCAGCTTGGTTAAGGTTGCCTGCTCACATTGACAAAAATACAAGAGCGGTAGGATTTTTTCATCACAGGAAGTAGTTTGTACATCACGCTTTGAGATGCAAATGTCACTTTGTTTGCTAATTGTTGGATAAATCTTGCCAACAGTTTTCCTAGGATAGGTGCCAACAAACGGCTAAATCTTGTGCCCAACTGGAAAGATTTTAGCATATCATTTGCACACTAGATATTCTCATGTTGATCAAATCCAGCGGGTAGAGAGAAACCATATTAGGTCTCTCGTATCACATATCGAGTGATAACATTTTGCACTAATTAGTAGTTAAATCTGCATTGCAACTGAATTATATGTTGTCAATCAGGAATTTATGGCTACAGTACTTCAAATGATTGAGCTAGATGACATAAAAGATGCCATAGTTGGTGTTCCTGGTGTGACCGGTATATCATTCGGACAGCGTAAACGGCTGACTATAGCAGTGGAACTTATTTCTAACCCATCAATCATCTTCATGGACGAACCTACTTCTGGTCTCGATGCTAGAGCAGCCGCCATTGTAATGCGAGTCGTGAAGAATATTGTTTGCACAGGGAGGACAATTGTGTGTACAATTCACCAGCCAAGCATTGACATATTTGAGGCTTTTGACGAGGTAACTTGCTAACGCATTCATTCCCATAACAGTCTATTCTGCTATCCGTAAAATTATGGTTAGAAGACTGCTTTTTGGTGCACATTGCATGAAATTCTATTTACTACTCACTTCACATATGTTTGTAAAGTACATCAATAACTGTGACGATCCCAACTGAAGCATGTCGCATTTGATGAACTCTGCAGCTAATCCTGATGAAAAGAGGAGGTCAAATGATATACTCTGGAGAGCTTGGAGAGCATTCAAATAAGCTTATTGAATATTTTGAGGTAATTGTTACATCTCAGGCATGAGCAATTCAATTGATACTTCTTTCTCAAAATATGCACGTCATTAAGTATGAATTGGTTCTATGATGAGCTGCAAACCAAGCTGATATATCCCAAAGGTAGAAAAACATATAAAATTGACTAAACCTACTGAATAGCCTAATACTCTACACTGCAAAAAAAAAAAAAAAAAAAAAAAAAAAAAAAAAAAAAAAAAAAAAAAAAGGATTGAGAAAGCTTGACCACTGAATCCCTACATTTCCCCTTGTCCAGAGTATCCCTGGAGTGCCAAAAATCAAGGATAATTACAACCCGGCTACGTGGATGCTGGAAATCACAAGTCCTTCAATAGAATCTCAACTTGGTATAGATTATGGCATCATTTATGAGGAATCTGATCAGTGCAGGTGAGCATACAAGAGTAAAATTTTCAGAGTGCATGTGAAGCGCATGCGAAGCACACATTAAGTGCTCATCAACCGCACAGGTCGCAAAATTCAATGCTTCTGTCTCTTATGTGATGCTAACTTGGAGTATTGACCAGAGAATGACATATGTGCAAATAAATGGTGCTTCTCGTACTCGCTATAGGAAAAAAAATGATGTCTGCTAATTAAATAGTTTTGGCCACTGTAGGATGAACAAAGAATTAGTGAGAGAGCTAAGTTTGCCAGTGGCTGGGACCAAAGAGAAGTGTTTCTCTGCAGGCTTCCGGAAAAATAGATGGGAGCAGTTCAAGACATGTTTATGGAAACAACATCTAACCTACTGGAGAAGCCCTGAATACAACCTGGTGCGCCTGATTTTCATTACCGCATCTTCCTTTTTTTGTGCCGCTCTCCTTTGGCAAAAAGGAAATGAAAAGGAAATGTAAGTTCCTCATACAACCCAGTTAGTCTCTCGTTGCTTGTCAATCATTGAGATTAGGAGCTTGTAAAACTTGAACCATCTAAGATGCTGAAACATGATTCTTCGTTTTCAAGAAACAACAAGCAAGATCTTTTCAACATACTTGGATCGATGTATGTCTTTGTGCTATTCTTGGGGGTAGGGAACGCCAATGCCGTTCTGCCGTTTGTTGCTACCGAATGCATCGTTGTCTACAGGGAAAGATTTGCCGGAATGTACTCATCGTGGTCCTATTCATTTGCTCAGGTCACTAATTCGTGCTCCTCTGTGATGTCTTCTCTTGGCTACACTGATACATTTCTCGTTCTTCCATAATCTAACGATGATATTATGCCCCTCAAATATGTTGCAGGTGGTTATTGAAGTTCCATACATATTCTTGCAAACGGTTCTGTTTGTGCTGATCACATACCCTGCCATAGGTTTCTCTGTCTCGTTCTATAAAGTGTTTTGGTACTTCTACACCATGTTCTGTACATTGCTCTATTTCAACTACTTTGGAATGATGCTTGTTTCACTGACACCAACATACCAAGTGGCTGCCGTGTTCGGGAGTTTTGCCTACACCCTGTTCAATCTGTTTGCGGGGTTCCTGATTACCGGACCCGTAAGTCTGTCATCAAACTTTTGCTATTTTGTCAAGTAACACCCAATCATTAACGTTATTTGTGGCTTAACCCGTCTTACTTGGTGTTTTATCATCCATTTTGGCAGCAAATTCCGGTCTGGTGGCGTTGGTGTTACTGGATCTGCCCAGTCACTTGGTCCTTGAGAGGTATCCTTAGTTCGCTATACGGAGACATCCATAAGGAGATAACAGTTTATGGACAACAAACAATGATCAGCACCTTCTTGGAAAATTATTTTGGTTATCGTTACGATCAACTCTACGTCGTAGCCATCATGCTTTTGGCCTTTCCGCTAATTTTCACGTGTATATTTGCCTGTGCAATTGCAAAATTGAACTTCCAAAGGAGATGAAAGGAGTGTAGAGAGTGCTTCATTGAATACTTCCACTTAGAATCATCAGAATAGAAGGAACTCTATTTTAAAGTCTTGACCTTGATTTCACCCCTCATATTATGGTAACATCTGATTCAATTCTTTATCATCTATATTTACGCCATAATTATTTAATTAAGCAGATTTTTTGCAAACAAGGGCAATAAAGTAACTCATTGCCACGATTCTTGTCAAATAACAGCAAAAGCAATTATGCATTCAACACTTTTCTATGTATTAATAGAAAGATATAAGAGTGATCTTCAACATAGAAAGAACAATTGCAAACATCAAAGGTGTGTATCACTTATACACTTGAGGACCTTTATGTGGTTGATTCTGTCCCAATACTAGACCGCGAGCATGTGTCGTGCATGCACTGAGTTTGTTTAAGATGCAATTAACTTACTAGTTTAATATGTTTGCAACGAAAGGAATCAAACTAAAAAAAAGTTGGATTACTTTGTAAGAGCAATCTTTGAGAGTTTAACCGGTTGTTGAGTGAGAAAAAAAAAAAAAAACTGCTAAAATGAAAATGCAGCCAAAGAAGCAAAATCGTTGCGTCCAGAGCGGTAGAGATTAATATTCTATTGTCCTTTGTTACTCTTTAGTGTAAGAACAGGAACTGGTTGGTTTTAGGAGATGATGAGCCCGCCTTGATAATGCTCATTTTTCTGTGTCTTGGTCGGAGGAAAATTATTCATCTTGTTAGCTCGGAAATCTTAAGGACTTCGTAAGTTTAGTAACGCTTAAAAAGTGCTCCTTTACACTCGTCAGTGGGTCTTACTACGCGTGCAATAGTAAGTTGGGAAGCTCGATTCCGGCTCATACAACATGGAAGAGATTTCCGAGCCACACGTTCGCGATGATTTCTTGTCGACAAACAAAGTGTAATTGTTTTAATAACATATAGATGGAGAGATTTTCTGGGTGTCTTGAAACACAATATATCATTTCCAAATAACAATTTTCCCAAAATTAGTTTTCTCCCACATCACACATGATTAAGCATCATTAATTATTTCGAGATGAGGCAAGTAAGCGATTATGTGTACTTTCCCACATCACACATGATTAAACATCATATAACATAAGTTCTTTTTTTATTTTCTTTAGTTTCTCGAACAAACTTCCATTGGCTTCGATTGGTCATGGATGAATTGGGACAGGGCCACTTGTATCTTCTAACAGTTCCCAATTCCAAGGACAGGAACTACACTGAAAAGAAAAAAAAAACGTAGCTGCACAGACAGAGGATACTGCTATTCTAGTTCCAACATGATCCTTCTCGTTTGTTCCAAAGGTTTCCAACGCTCTCTTCGGTGAAAACCACAAGAACGATTAATTAATTTCCGTCGGTTTGGCGTCTTGTTCAAGAATATTATCTAGCAACCATTAGTGTCATGCCTCGATCCTCCGGGCACGTGCCCATCCCTCTTTGGTCGATTAAATGCGACGTCCCAGGATGCATTGCCGACCCATTCATTTTTAAATGCACATGCGGAAGCAAATCAATAATCCCCAAACAACAATTCAATGGGATAAAAAAAGCAGAACAACAATTCACAACCAAAACAAGCCTTTTTAAACACTTCAGGTTTATACACAAAACTAGGCTGTTTACAAAAGGTTGGCTCAACAAAATGGGAACTGTCCTATGACTCACTAGTTAGACACGTTCGCCGATTCTTCGATCTCCACCTTCTCAGACTCCGAGACTTCTAGTCTTCCATGACCGCCATCTAGGGACCTGAAAATGGTTATGCAATAACCAATGAGATAATGTCTTAGCAAGTTCAACCACCTAAGACCCGATTAGAAAGAAAATATGCCCTGAGGGCTGCCTAAGTACAACACAAGTTAGAGGGCTTACCTTGACCTCAGTTTCTTCCTGCAAGTTAGTTCAAATAACAGATACTGACAATCATATCATTCAATCAATCAGATCGACTTACCAATCAATCGACTCGGTCGATTACATGTCAACAGGACCACTCTCCGGTCATTTCAACTATTCAATCTCAATTCTTACTCACGGCTCAATGAGCATAACCTACCAAATTCTTGGCTATAAATCCCGATCCAAAGGACATAACCTATCTTTAGGTGGTAATTGCGGCCCAATGGGCACAACCTTTAATAGGTGGCAGATCACGGCCATATTAGGCACGACTTCTATCAGGTGGTGAATCACGGCCCCATTGGGCACGATCTTTAACGGGTGGTGGATCACGGCCCTAGTGGGCACGACCGATTCCAAATTCGGTGGTAAATCACGATCCTAATGGGCATGACCTCTGACAAGTGGTAAATTATGGCCCAACAGGGCACAGCCGTACTTCGGCGGTTTTCTAGGTCCACTCACAATCTCTCAGGTTCATTTTCCCATTAAACACCAACATCTCTTAATTTTGGGAAAATTCTCCACATAATCATCAATTCACCAAATTTTCATAAATCAATGCTCAATTAAATAAACAGAAAGTACCACTGCGATCAGCATGAAATTCCAATCACCAGTTATCCCGGTTGAATTTCCAGAAAATAAATAAATAATTAAATAATTACGAAAATAAATAAATAAATGCAATAAATCCAATTTAGGTCTGTTATAGCCTAATTGGAAGTTGAAACGGACTCGGAAAATTTTCGAGACTCGTTCAATAAATACTAGAGTCTATTTACTTGCTAATTACACTAACTAACCACCTAACATGCAATGGCAGATAAATAAATTTACTAATCTAATATAATCTATCCATCTAAATATGTTTAATTTAATCTAATTAACCATTAAGCATAATTAACCGACTAAGCAGAAATTCACTGTAGTAGTTGGTGTTGGACGCAGGAGGATGGGGCACCGTTTGTTGGCTCAATGACCAAGTGGCAGCGAAGTGAAGTTGCTCGATCAACCAAGGGCTTTGGTGGGTGGAATTGTTGATCAAGGGAGGTTGGTTCGTGGACAAATGGCTGCGGGGTCAACAAAAGAACTCAACTGGGAAAATATAACTTGAGGAGGAGGTGACAAATCTTGGTGGGCAAGCAGGTGGTGGAAGAGAAAGACGATGAGACTGCAAGAAGTGAAAATGAAGTAGAAGTCGAAGACTTCGTGGGGGGGGTGATGCTTGTGCGAAGGAGGGGGATGTTGAGGCATGCAGAAGAAGCTTTGAAGAAGAGAAGACAAAGTCAATGTAATCCAAAAAATTAATTGCTTGGTCCCCCTAATTATCTTCAACCTCATCCCATGTCTCATAATACTTTCTAGCCCAATAAATCACCAATTTATCCAAATTGAAGCCAAAATAATGCTGCCCTTGCCTAATTTCGATTTTTCCAATTTTAGGATCAATTTCTTCACTCAATTTCCCAAATTGAGGTCCAATTTCGCTGAAAAATAATTCTGAACAATGTTCTGCAAGTCCCCAACACTCAAAGGCTCAGCTTGGAAGTCCAAATTTCCTTTAATTTGGTCTGCTCAATTTCTATTAATTTCCGCAACATCCAAAATGATTTTTCCTCCGAAAATTCTTCGAAGAATGAGTCGACGTTCCTAAAATAGATCATGGCATGACAGAACTTTCAATTTTTGAAATTGAGTTCAAATTTGCGGTTAATTTCGATTTGGCGTGATTTTAGTGTGACCTAGGATTACCGTGTAGTTTTCAGAAACTTTTAGTGCAAATGACCCGTTGTCAATTTTCTTCGAGCCACAATGAACCTACTCGACACATTTGTGACTCTCGATTGTCGTGAAAATCTCGAGAATTCAAATACGGATATATGGTACTAAAACAATAAGAAAATCAGTCTAGTGCCGGTCGACGGGAATTTTGTAATTTAGTGGAATCACTCACGTTTAGCCACACATCTCTATCAAACCGATCTATCTCTGATTTCTAATCGATTTATGACTTCAGTAGATGAGCACGGTTGAGTATTCGATTCTTGATCGAATCCTCAAGTCTATTGCATTAAAATCTCTTAATGACTTCACATGATATGCTAGTTATCTTGTGAGTGGCTATCTCTGAGAAAAACACTATAGTCGCGTCGATAAAAGGCCCAACTTATCCAATCGAAATCAGAATTGAATTTTCAGGATGTCACAATTATTCCCATGTTATAAAAATTTTGTCATTGAAATTTAAACATTTTCCAATCCTTACACAAAAAGGTGAGGGTATCGTCGTCTTATCGAATCTTCCTTTCTCTGGTTACTTCTTCAATCCCATGGTGTTGTCATACCGATTTGACCAAGGGGACATTCTTGGTACACAAAATCTGCCCTTTCTGATCCACAAGCTGAATCAGGTTTTCCACGTACGACACTCTATCGTCCATGTCTAATTCTTCAAGATTTAGCACGTGGGTTATGTCAGACTCATACATCATCAACCTTGACACGTGAAAGATGTCATGCACTTGCGCCTAGCTCGGCGACAATGCAAGACGATAGGTTATGATCCCGATTCTTTTCAGAATCTCAAAGAGACCTACGTACCTTAGTTTCAATTTTCCCTCATTGCCAAAGCACAAGGTATCCCTTATTGGTGACATCTTTAGAAAGATGTAATCACCAACTTGGAACTCTAAGGGCCTTTGATGCTCAATGATACAACTTTTATGGCGGTTCTGAGCGGTCTTTACTCTGGCACTGATCACAGCAACTGCAATCACTGATTGTTGACTGACTCTAGGCCTGTGATATTTCTTTTCTTGACTTCGTCACAACACACTGGCGCTTTGCACACTATGCTATGCAAACTTCAATAGAAACCATTTGAAAGTTCTGCTGAAATTGAAAACTTCTGCTCTAGATTTGATATAGATCCGTCACTAGCACTACATGTAGACGAATTATCTTAAGCACATACGTTTCTGCATGCTTATTCAAATCAAGATCCTTCCGTACCACGATAAAGTGAGCCGACTTCGTCAGCCTGTCGACCACAACCTCAAATGGAATCATTACTCCTATGATTCCTTGGTAAGCTTGACACAACGTTCCATCGTGATATACTTTCATTCCCACTCAAGACTCTCGAGTGATTGTAAAAGTCATCTCGGTTTGCAATACTGAACTCCCACTTACTGACACATCTGACATTTACAACCTGTCCGGCGATATCTATCTTGATAGCGGTCTACCAATCAAGCCGACGCCGATTCTGACCCACTTGTATTGTCTGATCAAATAATGCAACTACTTTAGTGGTTTTCTAGGTCCACTCACAACCTTTTAGGTTTATTTTCCCATTAAACACCGACATCTCTTAGTTTTGGGAAAATTCTCCACATAATCATCAATTCACCAAATTTTCACAAATCAATGCTCAATTAAATAAATAGAAAGTATTACTACAATCAGCATGAAATTCCGGTCACCGACCATCTTAGTTGAATTTCCAGAAAATAAATAAATAAATAATTAATTATGGAAATAAATAAATAAATGCAATAAATCTAACTTAGGCTCGTTATAGCCTAATTGGAAGTCGAGACAGACCCAAATTTTTTTCAAGACTTGTTCAATAAATATTAGAGTCTATTTACTTGCTAATTATACTAACTAACCACCTAATATGCATTGGCAGATAATTAAATTAACTAATATAATCTAATCTATCCATCTAAACATGCTTAATTTAATCTAATCAATCCCTAAGCATAATTAACCAACTAAGCAATGATTAGTGAGTTCAATTCACTTGTTAAATGCGAAGACTGAAATAGCATGACAGTGGCTGAAATCCAAATTTTCGGTGACGTCGACGAATACTCGGGCCGGGCCTACAAGCTTTGCAAGCCAACATAAAATTCTAGGCTTAGACTTGGGCTTGGGCTTGCTTCTTGGGCTTCAAGTGAGTTGGAATTGAAGTTGGGCTGATCTGAAATCACTTGGGTTGTTGGGCCAAACAACAAAAGAAACTGCTGGGCTGAACCAGAAGCAATTGTGGAGATGGGCTTTGCTGGACTTTTCTGGGCTGATCGTGGGTTTCGCATTGCTGGAAACGGAGGTGGCGAATTGGGTAGGGTGAGAGGCAAAGCTGCTAGGGAATTTAGCGTCGTGGGTTGATGATGCATGGACGTGAGGGCGGCAACCTTAGTTGACTAGATTCGTGCGGCGAAGGAGAGAAGACACAAACACTGCTGTTGGAAGGAGAAGACATGGACAAAGAGGCAGCTCCCTCGATCGTTGGTACTAGATGCAAGAGGAGGGGGCACCGTTTGTTGGCTCAACGGTCAAGTGGCAGCAAAGCGGAGCTACTCGGTCAACCAAGGGCTTCGGTGGGTGGAAGTGTTGATTGAGGGAGGTTGGTTCGTGGACAAATGGCTGCGGGGTCAACAAAAGAACTCAACTAGGAAAATTTGACTTGAGAAGGGGACGACAAATCTTGGTGGGCGAGCAGGCGGTGAAAGAGAAAGAAGATGAGATTGCAAGAAGTGAAAATGAAGTAGAAGTCGAAGACTTCCGTGGAGGGGGTGATGCTCGCGCGAAGGAGGGGGATGTTGAGGCGTGCGGAAGAAGCTTTGAAGAAGAGAAGACAAAGTCAATGAACTAATCCAAAAAATTAATTGCTTGGTCCCCCCAATTATCTTCAACCTTATTCCATGTCTCATAATACTTTCTAGCCTAATAAATCCACTAATTTATCCAAATTGAAGCCAAAATAATGTTGCGCTTGCCTAATTTCGAATTTCCCAATTTTAGGATCAATTTCTTCACTCAATTTCCAAAATTGAGGTCCAATTTCGGTGAAGAAAAATCCCGAACAATGTTTTGCAAGTCCTCAACACTCAAAGGCTTGGCTTGGAAGTCCAAATTTCCTTTAATTTGGCCCGCTCAATTTCCGTTAATTTTCGCAACGTTCGAAACAATTTTTCTGTAAAAATCTCGGAATCTCTGAAAATTCTTTGGAGGATGAGTCGACATTCCTAAAATAGATTATGACATGAAAAAACTTTCAATTTCTGAAATCGGGTTCAAATTCACGGTTAATTTCTATCTGGCGCAATTTTAGCGTGATCTAAGCTATAGTGTAGTTTTCAGAAATTTTTAGTGCAAGTGACCCATGGTCGATTTTTTTTCGAGCCACAATGAATCTACTGGACATATTGGCGACTCTCGATTATCGTGAAAATATTAATGATTCAAATACGAACTTAGGGTACCAAAATGATAGGAAAATCAGTCTAGTGCCGGTTTTTGTAATTTAGTGGAATCACATACGTTTAGCCACACATCTCTATCGAACAAATCTATCTTTGATTTCTAATCAACTTATATCTATGCCGTAATGACCTCAGTAAATGAGCATGATCGAGTAGTCAATTCTTAGTCGAATCTTTAAGCCTATTGCATTAAAATCTCTTAATGACTTCACCTGATAGGTTAGTTATCTCGTGAGTGGTTATCTTAGAGAAAAATACTATAGTCGCATCGATGAAATGCCCAATTTATTCAATCGAAATCAGAATTGAATTTTCAGGATGTCACAATTAGGTTAGACCATGATTTCAATGTGAACTTAGAATCGAAAAACTAGATCGGTAGAACCAAATTTCAAGATATGTAGGATAGATTTCAGCTTCTAAAAATTGGAGAACCTATTCTAGATTCTAGGTAGGTGGAATTTGGAACTAAAAATTTGGAATCTGAATCTAGAACAAGTTTTTGTGTTTTCTTGGTTTGTGTCTTTACACAATATGAGTGTATGATATGGATTCTAGTTTGAGCTTCATTTTTATGACCAAGAGTTTATTCTTCACATGTCTAAAAATAAGTTGTGGTTGGCAGATTAGCAAGAAATGATGGTCATTAAAGATAATAATTCATTGCAATCGTTCAATTAATAATATGAGTAGAACTTGGGTAAACTCTAAAACCAACTCTGGAACCTATGACGGGTTGGTTCTAGGTTTTAAGGTATGTAGGGTAGGCTCTAGGTTCACAAAAATAAGGAACTTGCTCTAACGAATAAGTTTTAGATTCTGTCACGACCAAATTTTTGGGTATGAACCACCTAAGGTTTGGCTAATGGATTGTTAAGCCTAGACTTAATTCGGACTCTCCCAAGCCCATACCAATTCGCAACTTAGGTTCAAATTTCTTAACATGCGAATGGATTTTATTTCGTCGCCACTAATCGGTTTATGATAGGTCGATTAGACACCTAAGTAAAATAATGAGAGGATTACTTTACTTCTACGAACCAAAGACTAAGGGTACGGGGACTTGGTTACATTATATTTCTCTAATCCCCTTTCGGTAATATTCTTTTTATTTTCAAAATGTTTTTTTTTTTTTTTTGCAAACAGTTGATTTATTTTAACCTAAATTACTATCATGCAAAAAGTGACCACACGGATGCTCAAATATTCAATAAATAAATTGCATCACACAAAGCAAACAATTTTTGGGTTTTCTTGAAATTAGAAACATGCATTTTAACTACATGACCTAAACTATATGACATGAAGAAATACAATAATTAAATGCAATCTAAATGACCTAATTCTAATGACATACAATGCAATGCAATGACATACAAAATTATTTCAACTAAAATGATATGTAACATGCAATTCTATATGATGTGCACATGATCATTCCTAACAAAAGCATGCAATCTATTTGGGAGAAATTATATAAACCTATAATATGCAATCCTAACATGCCATGACATGCAAAGAATGCCCAAATTTTACATGACATATGCCTGATTTTATTTATTTATTTATAAAATTCGAAATTTAAAATTGCCACGTAATTAAACATGCAGCTTAAATTAAAAACTAACAACCTAAATGAATGCACTTTTTTGTTTTTTACATTTTTCTAAATTTGAACTAAAATCCCTATTCTAGATATGCAAGGTAACAAGAAATATTCCAAAACAAACTAAATCCTAATTCAAATATTTTTTTTGGATTTTTTTTTTAGTGATTCTCCAAAACAAGCAATTATCAAATAAACATTGTATTTAAACTAATCAAGACATTCAATCAAATAAATGATTAAAATAATCAAAAAAATAACCTGTTGTTTCACAGGACAAATTAACGATTATCCTAATCCTAATTATCACGACAAAGAATTCAAAATAACTAAAAATTTGATCCGAATTCTTACAGATCAAATTAATAATTATATTGATTCAACACTTAAAATACTATCGACAAACCCCAAAAATTAATATAATTAAAAAAAATGATCCGACATCTTACGGATCAAATTAATAATTACAATAATTATGGGGAAAACCCTACAGATAATGCCTACAAAATTCATGAAATGAAGATCACTTCAAATTTACACAATAACAACTAAACTTAAAAGAAATAAATAAGGTTAATAGAAAAAGAAAATAAAACTACCTAATTTCCTTTTCTTTTCTTTTTTTGTTTTTTTATTTCCTACTTTCTTCACCCACGGCTGAACGGCTTTGGTGGATCACCGGGGGTTGGGTCGGAGGTGCGGAGCTCCGGCGAGGTCTGGCAATTCGGAGCTGCAGCAAAGAAAAATCAGTGACTGGTTCGGGCTCGAGCAAAGGTGCGGAGCAGAGAGCTGTGCGGAGGTGGGGCCAGAAGAGACGGCTTTGCGGGCTACAGGCGAGGCGCAACGAGGCTCGGCGTTGTGGTGGCGCGGGTCGTCGGGGCTCGCGGACGGAGATCGGCGGCTACGTCGGCGCGGGGAAGGCGACTCGGCTGTGGCATGGCTCGGGCCTACTCGTGGAGGGTGGAGCGTTGGGGCTTTAGATCGAGCGGCGCGGGTCCGCCTGGCTTGCGACCTGGGTTGCTGATCGGAGGTCACGGCGGTCGGATGGGCCGTGGCGGTGCACGGGCGATCGGTGTAAATGGTGCGGCGGTGAAGGAGCCGGACACCAGGGATGTGTTGCTGAAGAAGATGAACAGGAACAATTTTCCTTCTATTTTACTTTTTCCTTTTCTTCTCTCCTCTGCCTTCGTACTCTCTCTCTCTCTCTTTTCTTTTTACTTTTCACTTCTTTTTCCCCATTTGACGAAGAGAACCCTCGAAAAGCCACCCATTTTCTTTATCGTACACGGCCCTTTTATAAGCAAGAAAAAAATGTAATCTTCGTGGGATATTTCGAAGATTTCTATAACCTCTTGATCACAAAAATCTTTTTATTCTCCTTATCGCCTAAATATTTTCTACTGATTTTTGAAGATAAGATCACAACCCGATTTTTTTAAATTCCAAAAATTCTCATTTCAAATCTCAATTTCAGAAAACGGGCTCGGGCCGATTTGTAGTCTTCATACGGGCTTAGTCGAGCCTGTTAACTCAAAACCATTAAATCGATCCATCCGCCACCGGTCCAGGTAAATAAATGTAAAAAATGCAAATTAAAAATAAATGCATCTAAATTTATATGCTATGCAATTAATATTTTTTCAGGGATAAAATTAACCCATAATTTTTTAATGTGATAAATGACTAAATGGATCGCCAAAATTTAGGTGTTCTACTGATTTTTGAAGATAAGATCACAACCCGATTTTCTTAAATTCCAAAAATTCTCATTTCAAATCTCAATTTCAGAAAACGGGCTCGGGCCAATTTGTAGTCTTCATGGGCTTAGTCCGACCTGTTAACTCAAAACCATTAAATCGATCCATCCGCCACCGGTCCAGTAAATAAATGTAAAAAATGCAAATTAAAAATAAATGCATCTAAATTTATATGCTATGCAATTAATATTTTTTCAGGGATAAAATTAACCCATAATTTTTTAATGTGATAAATGACTAAATGGATCACCAAAATTTAGGTGTCAACAAATTCCAAATCGAACATGTACAGCTGCTCACTCCTAGCAACCATAGTTACCGGCACGATATACGGGAGCGATGATTAGATGACAAAATACATATTTGGCCATAAATTATTTATAAATTAATTTCCAATTAATATCAAGTTTTATCATGGTGTGATATTACCAATCTAACCACTTGTCATAAGCTTTTATATCTATAGAACATGTTACGTGATATCATTGATACGCAAGATACTTTCCCTAAATTTACATGAAAGGTTCCCAACTTTAATGATTATGATTCGCAGACTCTCCAACCTTTAGTGCGAGTCTAAAAGTGAGCTCCCCTCCCCTTTTCTTTTTTCGCTGTCGAAGAAATGTCGGGTAGGGACTACGAACAGAGGGTTTTTCGTATGATCACTCTTTGATCTTTATCATAAAGGTTTATAACCTATATGAATTGTTGGGATTGAAGATCGCATTTATAGAATAATTCGCGGACAAGAAATGTCGAAAGGTATCAATACCACCTAGCATCTCGATGTTTTACAGTTTTAGTTCCTTAAGTTGGTTTCTTGATGCAATGGCCAATTTCAACCGTCGCATTCGGACTAACCTCCAACATGATACTTTAATAATTACATGCCCTTTTTTATTGTGAAAAAAAAGTTACTCAATTTAGTGACGTGCAATTTTAATCAAATATGATGTCTAGGTGATTGAATGTTATTGGCGGGTTGGAGCCTGATGCATGGACCAAATTGGGTCGAACCATGGATCAGTTAGCAACTTAATTAGGACAAAAAAATGATATTTATAATCGATTTGAGGTAGGTGGTGGAGAACAAGTTCTGAGACCAGCAAATCACTGGTGTGTAATTTCTCCTTTCAACATGCAGAATTTTCTCGTAGCAACTATCCATAGAAAAGGAAACTAAAAAGAACTTTTCATCGTTCGTACAAGAATTGATATCACTATTTTAAAGTGTCTCCTAAGAAGAGAAATAGAAAAAAAATTTAATTTTTGATATTAATTTACAAACATATATATTTTATCTTGAGACGCCACTCTGATGAATGAATGATGGCAGGCGGACCAAAGGAAGCAATATTCCTCAGAAAAAACTGTGATTAGTTAGCAAAATTTGGCAAGCATTTATGAATTATTAAATAGAGTAAGACCAAAAAGCATTTGATTTGATGGATAAATTGGTCAACGAGATCTTATATCCTTTCTAGTTTCTGTGACGCCAATTTAACCGTTGCGCTGTAGACGGCTTTTGCTCGGTCAGCGGTTTTGGGAGCAATAATCAGCTGCATATGACCCAATCCAAATTCATTGATTTGCTAATGTATTTCTCAAAAATGACGTCGACCAATTTGAATTTTTGCACCAAATCCAAATCATAAGGAAAAATTCCCAGTTAATCCTGAAAGTGAGCCCGGCTTTGTAAAATATTTGCATGCATGCAAGATGCACGCATGACGGCCGGCCACTTCTGTCACCAGCATATGGAGAAACTTCATGATTATTCCCATTCCCTAATGAGAAAGGCATATGGAGCTACTTCGTGATTATTCCCATTCCCTAATAAGATAGGCATACCGGTTATTTTATGATCGCAAGCTCCGATCACTCTTTTTCTCTTATTTATTTATTTATTTATTATTATTATTATTATTATTATTATTATTATTATTTATCAACAATAGTAGTTCTTTTAAACTACTCCGATTGGACCGAAGAGCGGCGGAAGTACTTAAAAGAACGTAAGCTTGCAATGTTCCCTTTTTCTTTCTTTTGTTGATAGAGTCTTCTTTCTTTTTTCTATGTTTTTTTTAATCAATTCTTTGACCTTTGACTTGTCAAACCGCAATATTATAGAGGGGGACAATCTCCGGCTCCTCCGGAAGCTCCGTCGGCGAGTGCGTAGGCAAGCCGCATCTTCGCGATTGCAGAAGACGATAATGTCACTTTCCGAGACGACTTCAGAACCGAGTCGACATCTACGGGAGGTTGATTCAATAATGTAATAGAATCTCGCAAGGGAGACGACGGAGCGATTCGAGGAATTCTAGGAGAATGCAGTTTGTCGTCTTCCTCATACGGCAAACCACAATAATTTATTTTACCTTTTCGTACCTTTTTTCTAAATTTAGAGCACGAAACCTTCGGACAACGCTTGTCCGAAAATCTCATGTTAAAATTCAACGTTGGAATAGCAAACTGACAATGCAATGTGAATTTTTGAATTGATAGGATAGTAGAAACAACATGATAGATTTGCAATTGCATTGTTGTATATCCAAGCAGATGGGCGAAACATGAAAATATGATCAATTTTTCTCACCTTTATTAGGAATGGTTTATTTTGCATTCGGTTCTCTCCTTCGAGCTTTGCCCCACTTCTTACATGAATTCACATATGTGATATTTTCGTGATTCCATATAAATATATCAAAATGGGTTTTCTTGTCATTGAATAACATAATAATAAACATAAACATAATAATAATAATAATAATAATAATAATAAGGACTTGAAGTGGATTCATTGTTTCAAATAAGAATCCGAAGTGAATTTTGTATCAAATAAGGATCCGGCATGATCAAGTTAATCTCTATTAAAGACCTTAAATCGTCGGTAGACATTTTCTAGCGATTAAAATATGGGCAATTTTGTTAGAAATTTGTTATTGGAAAAAAGGGAAAATTCTAAATTAATTAAGTTTAGGTTATTCATTTAGATGTTTACATTTTCTTCTTTCTTCTACCCCACTGCTCCTCAACCAAAGTGCTGCCTGGTCATTGTTGTGACTTGATTCTCGTCACTCCTCACCTTGCTCGACCGGTGGAGAATTTGGGTCTCCGCAAACAAAGAAAGAAGCATATGATTTTCTTCTTGTTTTTGAATTTGTGCCTCAACCGATGGAGAATTTGGGTCTTCGACTTTGCGAAGGATGGGTACAAGGAACGGGGAGACCATAGAAAACTTAGGTTTTTTGTTTTTTGTTTGTTTTAGGATTTGTTAATTTTTCATAGATTTTTTTTGGACAAAATTGCCCAAACTCTGGTCGTCATAAATGTCACATGCTTGATAGCTGGCGAATGTTTGGTTGACCAGTAAACTCAGATCCTTATTTGGAATTGATTCAACCACTTCGGATCCTTATTTTAGACAATTGGTCAATTTTAAGTCTTTATCTAACACAAAGCTCATTTCGGGTCATTATTTGAGAAATTTGGTTCACTTCAGGTCTTTATTTGGAATTTTTCCTAATAATAATAATGACTAACCAAAAAAAAGGAGCCATGTGGGAATAATAATCATCTTAGAACTCATTCCATAAACCAATTTGCATAGTGATATATTATTTCACAATACCTTTAAAACCATTCTCAAATATTAAAAGGTAATAATTGCCCGATCCATACTTTTATGCAACAAACATGCTTCGATTACTCGTGTGATACTCAAATCTTCATCTCTTTTGGGACATGAGTTTATAATTACATAGAAGAGATAACATCATTCACCTAGATATGCCCCAACCCAAACAATAAGGCTCACTCGAATCAATGAACTCACATTCCTATCATATAAGCGAGAAATAGCATCAAAACCAAGTAAATGTCATTTCAACTATGGCTTAGCTAAACTAAGTTTAAATACTAACAAAATAACTCTCACGCGCTAATAAATCGCATATCCAAAGTGATTATTCAAGTCATTAGCAATGCGGAGCTTGAGCGCAAAATTTGGTCATGTCATGACTCTCCACCAAACCTCGTTTCAAACATTCTTGCAATCAATAGAAAGCTCTTTCAACATATTATAAGGACCCCAACTTGACCATTCCAAAATCAAGCTGAAAACCAAAAAAATACAAGCCTGAACTTGCTGGACATGCATTGTTCATCAAGCATGGAAAACTTCAAAATTTTGTTTTGGGCAAATCGTAAACTCAAATCAAGATCCGTAAAATCCTACCGCTCTACAACACCCTAAATTATCATTTTTATATACAAATGTAGCTCGATGACTCAAAAATCAGACATCGCCGCACAAATCTCCAATAATTTCGAATTTTGAGCCTAAGTCCCTAAACTACTCCGATGAGGCGAATGAATGACTGGCGCAAGCGCTTAAAATAACCGAAACTTCAACTGTTCCCATTTTCTTTTCTTTTGTTGATAGTCTTCTTTATTTTTTTTCAATTCTTTGACCTTTGACTTGTCAAACCGCAATATTATAGAGGGGGACAACTACGGCTCCTCCGGAAGCTCCGTCGGCCCGTTCAAAGGCAAGCCGCATCTTCGCGATTGCAGAAGAAGATGCGCGTGCATGCGTTGATAATAACAATTTCCTAGACGACTTCCATCGCTTTCGGAATATAAAATTCACTTCAGAACCGAGTCGACATCTACGAGAGGTCGATTCGATAACGTAATAGAATCTCGCGCGGGGGACGACGGAACGATTCAAGGAATTCCAGGTGAATGCAGTTTGTCGTCTAACTCAGACGGCAAACCACAATAATTTATTTTACTTTTTCGTGCATTTTTTCTAAATTTAGAGCACGAAGCCTTCAAACTATGCTTGTCCTAAAATCTCATGTTAAAATTCAACGTTGGAATAGCAAACTAACAATGCAATATGGGCAAAAGAACGCTTTAAATGCCATAACTTTGCCCAAATGGATACTTAAGTGTCATAACTTACGAAATGTATACTTAAGTGCTATATTCGAAGAAAAATAGATTACTTGAGTGCCACTCTTGCCAAAGTCCGGCCAAAACGCCGATGTGGCATAATTCCGACGACCGAGCCCAAAAACGACGCCGTTTTGCATTTTGCATGCCGACGTGGCCAAATAATGCAAAAACGGTGTCGTTTTTGGGCTGACGTGGTAAAAATAAAAAATAAAAAATAATTAAATTAAATTTAGTTAAAATATTTAAAATTAATTTAGTTGAAATATTAAAAAATTAATAATTTAAATTTTAAAAATTTAAATTTTTTTAAAGGAAATGGGGGAGGCGGCTAAGAGATCGGCCCCCGGCCCGCCGCCGCCCGGAAGGGCCGACGATGGCGGGGGGAGGATCGGCCGTGGTCACCGAGCCCGGCCTGGGGGCCGGCGACCCCGACCGACCGGGCGGCGAGGGTCGCACCCCTCACCTAGATCAGGCGAGGGTTGGCGGCCCTCGCCCGGCTGGGCCAAGGGTTGCCGCCTGCCGGGGGTCGCCCCAACGGGTGGCGGCCCTTGGCTCGACCGAGCGAGGGCCGCCGACCCTTACCGAGATCTAGGCGAGGGCCACGACCCTCCCGGATCTGTGGCCAATGGCGAGGGCTTGTGGCCCTCACCCAAATCCGATGAGGGTCGGCGGCCCTCGCCCGCCCGAGCCAAGGGCCACGGACCCTCGCCGGATCTAGGCAAGGGCCGCAACCCTCACCTCGATCCGGGGCAAGGGCTTGCGAGCCCTCACCGCCGGTCGGCCGGGTTCGCGGCCCTTGGCCAAGGCTCGGCGACCCGGCCGAACCTCGCCCCGTCGTCGGCCCTTCCCGGCGGCGGAGCGAGGGCCGATTCCTCGCCCGCCTCCCCCTTTCCCTTTTTTTTTAAAATTTTTAAAATTGTTAATTTTTTAATATTTCAACTAAATTTAATTTTAAAATTATTATTTTTAACTATTTTAACTAAATTTAATTATTTAATTATTATTTTTAATTATTATAAATAAATTTAATTATTTTTTTAGTTATTTTTTTTTTCCATGTCGCCAAAAACGATGCCGTTTTTTCATTATTTGGCTACGTCGGCGTGCAAAATGACGTCGTTTTAGGCTCGGTTCGTCGGAAAAATGCCACGTTGACGTTTTGGCCGGACTTTGGCCAGATTGGCATTCAAATGATCCATTTTACTCCGATTTTGGCAATTAAGTGTACCTTTCGTAAGTTATGGCATTTAAGTGTCCCTTTATGCAAAATTAAGGCACTCTAAGGGTCCGTACATCATGCAATATGAATTTTTGAATTGATAGGATAGTAGAAACAACGTGATAGATTTGCATTATTGTATATCTAAACAGATAGGTGAAACATGAAAACATGGTCGACTTTTCTCACCTTTATTATGAATGGTTTATTTTGCATTCAGTTCGCTCCCTTGAGCTTTGCCCCACTTTTTACATGGATTCACATATGTGATATTTTCGTGATTCGATATTAATCTATCAAAATGGTTTTTCTCGTCATTGAATAATAATAATAATAATAATAATAATAATAATAATAATAATAATAATAATGACTAACCAAAAAAAAGGAGCCTTGTGGGAATAAATGGGCACACCACCTCTTTCAAAGAAAACGAGCCTATATTGATGCTCATGTTATCAACTGTAATGTGAAGTCAATTTAATTAGACTATGTTTGGTCGTCCGGATTTCTAACTAGAATAGGACTAGATAGGATATGATATGAAATCCTAAGATTTTTCTATATCTTATCCACTATTTGATGAATAACAGTATTTAAGTAGAATATATTCACATCATATCATATACATTTTTTTTAAATATAAACGCCATATCATTGTAAATGAACCTAAAATTTTATAAATGGAGATGGTGAAAATCTCCGTGACACTATTCCTTAATTTTTTTATTTTATTTTTCCTCTTTTTAAAATTAATTTCTTTATTATTTCTTTTAAATAGTAAATTGTACTAACATACCTAAAATACAAAAATACCTAAAATATATAATAAATATAAATATATAATTTATAGATTGAATGTTTATTATAAAATATAATTAAAGTTGAATATATAAATTAAAATAAGATTAAATTAAAAAATAAATTTTTATTTGTAATTTGTAATTTCTTAAATTAGAATTCAAACATTATTTATATTGAAATATAATTTTAATTTTGTTAATTTAAGAAATTTGTTATTTGAGAAAAATAAATTTTCTATTATGGATATTAGAAATCCTATCCACCTTTATCCCATCTCCCCCATGGGATAATTTTATCCAACCTATATCCCCATTATATTTGATTTTATCATATCCTAAGCAAGCACTAAATGTAAGATAGGATAAATCATATCCTATCCCAAATTTTATCTTGACTGCCAAACGCAGTCTTAATGTAATAAGTTGTCCATATTACTTTTATATTGTTTTGTGTGTAGATAATGAAACTTTTCAATGCCCTAACTGGCATCTCGCTGGTATTTAGCAATGTAACTATATTTTAAATAAGTGGGTTCCACAATAATTTATAATTATTTGTGAATTGATTTTTTGTGATTTAGAATAAACTGATATTCTCACGGTACATTGAAATCATTTCTCATTTTGATGTGCTCATGCGGCATCCGCCTCTCACTATATATGAAAAACGTTTGCCTACATTTGCTCGTAAAAAGAGCTGAACGAATTGAAATGGCGCAACCGTCCACGACGAGTGATGAGCCGGACATGCAGACGGAGCGAGGACGAAGCCGGCGCTTCTCCTCATCATCGCTGCGCCACCTCCCCTCCAGCAGCTTCAGGAGCATTGCTCGTTCGGAGGACCAGATGCCATCAGCGTTCAGCGAGGAGGACTGCAGGCGGGAGGAGGACGAGCTGGAGCTGCAGTGGGCGGCGATCGAGAGGCTGCCAACGTACCGACGGCTGAGGACGGCAGTGCTCGGCCGTGAGGTGGTGGACGTGGCGAAGCTCGGGGACTCGGAGAGGCGGCTGTTCGTGGACGGCCTGTTGAAGGCGGTCGAAGAGGACAATCTCCGTCTCCTCCAGAAGCTCCGGAAGCGAGTGCAGAGGCAGGCATATTATACTTCAATTCCTGTTCAAACCTTCCATGTCTAGTAAAAGGCAGACAACTTTGATTATATTATATGACAAACTGCAGCTAATATGACATTAAATTCTCAGAGTGGGTCTTGAATTACCGACCGTGGAAGTGAGATATCAGAATTTGCGCATAGAAGCAGACAGCAAAGCCGTTCATGGGGAATCCGTCCCAACTCTTTGGAACGCGCTCAAGGACATTTTCTACGTGAGATCTTCTTCTCCATCTGCTTCCTCTCTCTCTCTCCCCCAAGCTTTATGCCTTTTCTAAGTTTTGTCGAGGACGATATAATTTAGAAGTCAAAGAACAAATTATCTGTTGTAGACAGCATGTTTGGATAACTTAGGCTACTGCTTTTGGCACTTTTTCTGAAGGTTGGAATTTCAAAGAAGGTTATTTTTGAGACATCAGAGAAGGACGGCAAACTAGCCACGTGATGCAAATGGATCCTACTGTTAGAAAATTGGCAGTTTTAGGACACCCATGTCTCAATGGACATGCATTAAAAATATCTGATTTCAAATCTCACTAATCGTAAATCGATGGATGTGACATACGCGTTGCGCTGTTGCTTCATATTAAAAATGAATTACCTATTTTCGCAAGACAAATTCCCAATGAAAACCATGGAAAATCTAGTTGCACCCACTTTACAATCTAAGGAGTTTTACGAGGAATGAATGCAACTCTTTTTAATTGAATTTTGTTATCTTTAATTGGCTGATTTGGTAGCAAACTTATTAGCTCAGGCAACTGCTTCTCTATTCTATCAAGCTATTGCGATCCATTCAGGCAAAAAACATAGGACATAAGTTTTCTAAGTTTTATCGAGGGCGATACAATTTTAAAGTCAAAGAACATACTATCTTTTGTGAATAGTACGTTTGGATAACATAAGCCCCTACTTTTGGGACATTAGAGAAGGACAGCAAACTGGCCACGTGATGCAAATGGATCCTCCAGTTAGAAAATTGGCAGTTTTAGAACATCCATGTCTCAATGGAGCATACATTAAAAACATCTAATTCCAAATCTTTCTCTTATCATAAGTCGATAGGGTGCGACATACGTGTTGCACTGTTGCTTTATTTTGAAACTAATTACCTATTTTCGCAAGACAAATTCCTAGCGAAAACCATGGAAAATCCAGTTGCACTCGCTTTACAATCTAAGGAGTTTTACCAGGAATTAGTACTACTCTTTTTAACTTGATTTTGTTTTTGTTTTTGTTTTTGTATTTGTATTTTTTTTTTGTTATCGTTAACAAACTTATTAGCTCAGGCAACTGCTTCTCTATTCTATCAAGCTGCAAACAGTTCTTGTAAAAATCATAGGACATACACGTGGAAGCCAAGAACCTTTTTTTTCTCTGTGAAGCAGGCTCCAACAAATAAGGTTGGCTGCATGCGTCAGGGGAGCAAGATAAGAATTCTCAAGAACGTAAGCGGCGTCCTTAAGCCTGCGAGGTTAGTATTAAACCTCAGCATATGCACTCGTTTAGATTCAAAAGTTGACGCATACGATGTTACTGTGCAGCGTAATCCTTTTCTCTCGAAAATATTGCAGGATGACACTCTTGTTAGGTCCACCAGAATGCGGAAAGACCACCTTATTACAGGCGTTAGCAGGCAAATCAGAGAAATCCCTCAAGGTACTACCTTTTTGGTGTTCAGTCTTTTGTAGATTTTCCATTCTGACAAGAATAGCTCCTATACTTAGACTATATTCAGACGCAAATGATCATGCATATATATAAGATCAGCGGAATTGACAATCGATGTACGGTGAAGGTCAAGGGAGAGATTTCCTACAATGGGTACAAGCTGAATGAGTTTATTCCTCAGAAGACTTCAGCCTATATAAGCCAATATGATTCACATATTTCCGAGATGACTGTGAGGGAGACGCTCGATTTCTCTGCACGATGTCAGGGCATAGGAGGAAGGGCAGGTACCAGTTTGTTCTCCAACCTTGAAGTTACTTTTAGTTTCGGTGATCATTGCTGATCCTCTTTGTGTCTGCTTTTCATTGAAGACATGTTGAAAGAAGTTAGTAAAAGGGAGGAGCAAGCAGGAATTAATCCAGAGCCAAGCATAGACACTTACATGAAGGTTAATATTTGTGCAAAGATGGGTTCATTATGATATTTTAGTTACAGTAACAACTGGCGATACTGGCTTCTGATGACGTTATGACCATATGAGCAGGCAGTTTCTATAGGAGGAATGAAAAGAACACTTCAAACAGACTACATTTTGAAGGTAATGTTTCCAATGCGAAAAGGAGTTACCAAGTTTATTTTTCAGACAATTCTACGTTTGCTACAATTGCTGCGATTTTACGCCTTTCCAGGTTCTTGGACTCGACATCTGCGCAGATACAATTGTTGGGGATGCGATGAACAGAGGAATTTCTGGTGGTCAAAAGAGAAGGCTGACAACTGGTTAGTTTTACGTGAACACACAGCAAATGACGAGAAACTTATAGGAACAGTTTCTATGTCACACTGTAAATTTTAGGCTTCATTACAGATTTCGATGTTCTCTCTTCCAGGGGAAATGATAATTGGTCCGGCGAGAGTTCTATTTATGGATGAGATATCAACAGGCTTGGACAGCTCCACTACCTTTCAGATCATTACATGCTTGCAGCAATTGGCGCACATAACAGAGTCCACAATTTTGGTTTCGCTTCTTCAGCCAGCACCTGAGACTTTTGATCTCTTTGATGACGTAATTCTAATGGCACAGGGACATGTAGTGTACCATGGACCTCGGATGGATGTTCTTAGCTTCTTTGAACACTGTGGTTTCAAGTGCCCAATGAGAAAAGCCATTGCTGACTTTCTCCAAGAAGTATGCACTCTTGCTTAATAAAGAGGTGTTCGAACTGTGCAGGGATAGTGCTGACATATTCTGTTTTTGGGAATTCTTGGCAGGTAATTACCGAAAAGAACCAGGCGCAATACTGGCATCACAAAGAACGGACCTATAATTTCATATCTCCAAGCATGTTTGCGAGAATGTTTAAAGAGCATCCAATGGGAAAGACACTGGACGAGGAACTTGCCAGGCCTCCTGAGAAAACCGAGCTGCACAGAAGTGCTTTATCTTTCGAAATTCACTCTTTAAAAAAGTGGGAGTTGTTCAAAGCGTGCCTTTCGAGAGAATGGCTCCTCATGAAGCGCAACTGGTTTGTTCATGTCTTCAGATCAGCACAGGTAATTACCCATTTGGACTCAGAATGTGCAGTCACAATACATAGTTAATGAGAAATGCACGCAAAATTCAATGACTTAGTGGTTACTCTTTGCAGCTCGTGGTCGTTGCAATTATTACAGTGACTGTCTTCTTGCGCCCACGGATGAAAGTCGACTTGGTGCATGCGGATCTTTTCATGGGTTCCCTATTTTATGCTCTCCTCCGGCTCATGATTAATGGTCTTCCGGAGCTGGCAATGACTGTTTCTAGACTTGGTGTCTTTTACAAGCAACGAGATATTTTCTTCTACCCTGCATGGGCTTATACCATTCCAGCGGCCATACTGAAAATCCCATTGTCTTTACTCGATGCGTTTCTTTGGACAGCTATTACCTATTATGGAGTTAACTATAGTCCTGAACCACAAAGGTAATTCCGAAATTCGATATATCAGAGAGATGATACGATTTTTAGCCACTCACTTTTTTCATGACTGTCAGGTTCCTTTATCAATTCTTCCTGCTCTTCCTATTGCATCAAGTATCGATATCAATGTTCCGGTTGATAGCTTCTGTGGTTCGAAATCCACCTGTTGCAGCATTTTGCAGTCTATTCTCTTTAGTTGTTTTGTTTTTATTCGGTGGCTTCGCCATCCCAAAACGTAAGTTCAATTTTATCGATTCTAATTATACGGACTTTAGCAAATCGATAGGAACTTAGCAGCCTTGTCTCTCTGCAGCTTCTTTACCCAGTTGGTTGAGGTGGGGATTCTGGTTCTCTCCACTGTCATATACAGAAATAGGTGTTTCAGTAAATGAGTTTCTCGCTCCAAGGTGGAAAAAGGTGACATCCTGAAGAACAAACCAGTCTCGCATGAGTGGATTTCCCATGACAATGGTGGGGTTTAGTATTTAACAGGCTTAACGATCCTCTGCAGGTTTCATCTCTTAATGGCACTAAGGGGCAACAAGTGCTCAAACAGCATGGTCTAGATTATAGTGACCACTTTCGCTGGATATCACTTGGGGCATTGATTGGATTTTGGATGGTTTTCAACATTGGGTTTACCTGTGCTCTGAGTTTTTCAAAAGGTAATTGAACATGCTGGCTAGGAATTCTCTCAGAGGGTTAACACTACTCACTGAATAACATGTATTTATCGGCTAATCACAGCTCCGAGCAGATCTCGAGCTGTTGTCTCAAGCAAGAAGCTCTCCCAGCTGGATAAAGACAGAGACATTAACTGTCCTACTCCAGGAGAACAGGCGGCTAACAAAAGTACCACTGAGCCAAAAATTAGAGGTTAGAAGTTTCATAAGAGTTAGTCGCTTATCATCCATTGAAAAAATCATCAAAACTGCAAAAGAATGGTTGATATCATGCATTCGTGAGTACTGGTCAATATTTTAAATCAGTTTATATTGCCTTGTGACACCAGTGCAATTTTGAAATTGTATAGAGATGGTTTTACCATTTGAACCAACAACTCTAACATTTGAAAACGTGCGGTACTTCGTCGAAACACCCAAGGTGAGACATTTGAGTTGCTGAAAATAAGTGTTTGTTTTGCATGTCATATCAATAAATGATTGGCATAACGGAATTTCAAATGCTTCCAGAAATTAAGAGAGCAAGGTTTCCCAGAAAGGAGACTACAGCTTCTTCGAGATGTTACCGGAGCCTTCAGACCCAGAGTCCTAACGGCTTTGATGGGCATCAGTGGCGCAGGGAAAACAACTTTAATGGATGTTCTTTCAGGAAGAAAAACCAGTGGTTTTATCGAGGGAGACATTAAGGTTGGAGGATATCCTAAAGTTCAAGCCGCATATGCCAGAATATCTGGCTACTGTGAGCAAACCGACATACATTCTCCACAACTTACAATTGAGGAATCAGTGGCATACTCAGCTTGGTTAAGGTTGCCGGCCCGCATTGAAAAAAATACAAGAGCAGTAAGATTTCTTTATCTGGATAGAATATGCCGATCTTTATGGATACCCTATTGCTTGATATTTGAGCAGGACTTGAACTTGGAACAAACAGATGAAGAATTTCAGTAAGCGGATAAAACAGGAAGTAGTTTGTACATCACGCTTTGAGATACAAATGTCACTCTGTTTGCTAATTGTTGGATAAATCTTGTGGACAGTCTTCCCGAGATGAGTGCCAATAAACGGCTAAATCTTGTGCTCAATTGGAAAGATTTTAGCATATCAATTGCATACTCTATATTCTCATGTTGATCAAATCCAGTAGGCAGACCAAAGCCACATTAGGTCTTTTGCATCACATATTGAGTGCTAATATTTTGCACTAATTAGTAGCTAAATCTACATTGCTACTGAATTATAAGTTGTCAATCAGGAATTTGTGGCTACAGTACTTCAAATGATTGAGCTAGATGACATAAAAGATGCTATAGTCGGTGTTCCTGGTGTGACCGGTATATCAATCGAGCAGCGTAAACGGCTGACTATAGCAGTGGAGCTTGTTTCTAACCCGTCAATCATCTTTATGGATGAACCTACTTCTGGTCTCGATGCTAGAGCAGCTGCCATTGTAATGCGAGTCGTGAAGAATATTGTTAGCACAGGGAGGACAATTGTGTGTACAATTCACCAGCCAAGCATCGACATATTTGAGGCTTTTGACGAGGTAACTTGCTGATGCATTCATTCCTGTGACAATCTATTCTGCTATACAAGATACTTTGCTTAGACGACAGAATTTTTGTGCATATTGCATGAAACTCCATTTACTACTCACTTCACATATGTTTGTAAAGTACATCAATAACTGTGACGAACCCAACTGAAGCATGTCACAATTTATGAACTATGCAGCTAATCCTGATGAAAAGAGGAGGTCAAATGATATACTCTGGAGAGCTTGGAGAGCATTCACATAAGCTTATTGAATATTTTGAGGTAATTGTTACACTTCAGACATGAGCACTTCAATTGATACTTCTTTCTCATAATATGCACGTCGTTAAGTATGAATTGGTTCTATGATGAGCTGCAAACCTAGTTGATACATCCAAAAGGAAAAAAAAAACGTATAAAATTGACTAAACCTACTGAATAGCCTTATAATCTACACTTAAAAAGAAAAACATTAACTTGGATTGAGAAAGCTGGACTACTGAATCCCTACATTTCCCCTTGTCCAGAGTATCCCTGGAGTGCCAAAAATCAAGGATAATTACAACCCTGCTACATGGACGCTGGAAATCACAAGTCCTTCAATAGAATCTCAACTTGGTATAGACTATGGCATCATTTATGAGGAATCTGATCAATGCAGGTGAGCATACAAGAGTATAATGTTCAGAGCGCACGTGAAGCACACATTAAGCGCTCATCAAGCACAAAGGATGCAAAATTCAATGCTTCTGTCTCTTATGTGATGCTAACTTGGAGTATTCACCAGAGAATGACATATGTGCAAATAAATGGTGCTTCTCATACTTGCAATGGGAAAAAAAAGATGTCTGCTAATTGAATATCTTTGGCCGCTGTAGGATGAACAGAGAATTAGTGAGAGGGCTAAATTTGCCAGTGGCTGGGACAAAGGAAATGTGTTTCTCTGCAGGCTTCCAGCAAAATGGATGGGAGCAGTTCAAGACTTGTTTGTGGAAACAACATCTAACCTACTGGAGAAGCCCCAAATACAATCTGGTGCGCCTGATTTTCATTACCGCATGTTCCTTGTTGTGTGCTGCTCTCCTTTGGCAGAAAGGAAAGGAAATGTAAGTTCTTCATACAACCCAGTTAGTCTGGGAAAAATCTTTCATACCTTGTCAAACATTGAGATTATGAGCTTGTAAAACTTAACCATCTAAGATGCTGAAACATGATTCTTTGTTTTCAAGAAACAACGAGCAGGATCTTTTCAACATATTTGGATCGATGTATCTCTTTATGCAAAACATTGGGGTAGGGAACAGCAATTCCGTTCTGCCATTTGTTGCTACCGAACGCATGGTTGTCTACAGAGAACGATTTGCCAGAATGTACTCATCGTGGTCCTATTCAATTGCTCAGGTCACTAATTCATGCTGCTATGTGATGTCTTCTCTTGGCTATACTGATACATTTCTCGTTCTTCTATATTCTAACGATGATATTATGCCACTCAAATATGTTGCAGGTGGTTATTGAAGTTCCATACATATTCTTGCAAGCAGTTCTGTTTGTGCTGATCACATACCCTGCCATAGGTTTCTATGTCTCGTTCTATAAAGTGTTTTGGTACTTCTACACCATGTTCTGTACATTGCTCTATTACAATTACTTTGGAATGATGCTTGTTTCACTGACACCGACATACCAAGTGGCTATGGTGTTTGGGAGTTCTGTCTTCACCATGTTCAATCTGTTCGCGGGGTTCCTGATTCCCGGACCCGTAAGTCTCATCAAACTTTTGCTATTCTGTCAAGTAACACTCAATCCTGAACATTATTTGTGGCTTAACACATCTTACTTCGTGTTTTATCATCCATTTTGGCAGCAAATTCCAGTCTGGTGGCGGTGGTGTTACTGGATATGCCCAGTCACTTGGTCCTTGAGAGGTATGCTTAGTTCGCTATACGGAGACATCCATAAGGAGATAACAGTTCATGGACAACAAACGAAGATCAGCACCTTCTTGGAAAAATATTATGGGTATCGCTACGATCAACTCTACATCGTAGCCATCATGCTTTTGGCCTTTCCGCTAATTTTCACGTGTATATTTGCCTGTGCAATTGCAAAATTGAACTTCCAAAGGAGATGAAAGGAGTGTAGAGAGTGCTTCATTGAATACTTCCACTTAGAATCATCAGAATAAAAGGAACTCTATTTTAAAGTCTTGACCTTGATTTCATCTCTCATATTGTGGTAACATCTGAATCAATTCTTTATCATCTAATTTTACGCCATAATTATTTAATTAAGCAGATTTTTTGCAAACAAGGGCAATAAAGTAACTCATTGCCACAATTCTTGTCAAATAACAGCAAAAGCAATTATGCATTCGACACTTTTCTACGTAATAGTAGAAAGATATAAGAGTGATCTTTAACATACAATGAACAATCGCAAACATCAAAGGTGTGTATCGCTTATACATTTGAGGACCTTTATGTGGTTGATTCTGTCCCAATTCTCAAACTAGACCTTGAGCATGTGTCGCGCATGTATCAAGTTTGTTTTAGATACAATTAACTTACTAGTTTAATATGTTTGCAATGAAAGGAATCAAACTAAAAAAAAGTTGTTACTTTGTAAGAGCAATCTTTGAGAGTTTAACCAGTCATTGAGTAAAAAGAAAAAAAAAACTGCTAAAAACAAAATGCAGCCAAAGAAGCAAAACCGTTGCGTCCAGTGCAGTAGAGATTAAAATTCTAATGTCCTTTGTTACTCTTTAGTGTAAGAACAGGAACTGGTCGGTTTTAGGAGATGATGAGCCAGCCTTGATAATGCTCGTTTTTCTGTGTCTTGAATCTCTTGATCGGAGGGAAATTATTCATCTTTTTAGCTCGGATATCTTAAGGACTTCGTAAGTTTAGTAAAGCTTAAAAAGTGCTCCTTTATACTCGCCAGTGGGTCTTGCTACGCGTGCAATAGTAATTTGGAAAGCTCGATCCCGGCTCATACAACATGCAAGAGATTTCTGAGCCACACGTTCACAATGATTTCAATGTCGACGAACAAAGTGTAATCGTTCTAGTAATATAAAGATTGAGAGATATTATGGATGTCTTGAAACACAATATATCATTTCCAAATAACAATTTTCCTAAAAGTAGTTTTCTCCCAAACAAACATACCATTAATTATTTCAAGATTAGTCGAGTAAACGATTATGTGTACTTTCTCACATCACACATGATTAAGCATCACGTAACATATCTTTTCTTTAATTTCTCGAACAAACTTTCATTGGCTTCTATTGTTCATGGATGAATTGGGACGGGGCACTTGTATTTTCTAACAGTTCTTAATTCCAAGGACAGCAATTACACTGAAAAAAAAAATTGTAGATGCAAGACAGAGGATACTACCAGTCCAGTTCCAACATGATTCCTCCTCGTCTGTCCCAAAGGTTTCCAACACTCTCTTCAATAAAAACCACAAGAACGTTTAATTAGTTTCCATCGGTTTGGGTGTCTTGTTCAAGAATATTATCCAGCAGCCATTAGGTTTGAGCATGATTTCAGGGTGAACCTAAAATTGAAAAACCAAACCGGTGGAAACCTGTCTAATTAAAAATTCCAAGATATGTAGGATGGATTTCAACTTCTAAAAATTGGAGAACCTATCTTAACGAGTAGGTTTCAGGTTTTAAGTAGATGGAATTGAGAACTTGAAACTTATAACCTGATTCTAGAACAATTTTTATATTTTTCTTGGTCTATAACTTTACACAATCTATCATATGGGTTCACTAGTCCCAGCTTCCATTGATGACTGAGAATTTATTCTTCACATGTATAAATAAAAGTTATGGTCGGCGAATTAGCAATAAGTGATTGTCATTAAAGTTAATAATTCACTGTAATTATTTAATTAATAATACAAACAGAACTTGGGTAGACCCTAGAACAAACTCTAGAACTTATGAAAGTGTAAGTTCTAAGTTTTAAGGTATGCACGGTAGGCTTTAGATTCCCAAAAAATGAGGAACTTGTTCTAACAAATATGTGGAACCTATATGGAACCTAAAACTGCTCACTCTTAACAATCATAATTACTGGCATGATATATGGGAGCAATGATTAGATGACAAAATACATATGCCATAAAATTATCGTATAAATTAATTTCCAATTAGTATCAAGTTTTATCACGGCCTCTAAACACGTGTCATACGCTTTTGCATCTACGGAACAGGTTTTTTTTTTTTTTTTGGTCGTAATCTATGGAACAAGTTACGTGTATCACTGATACGCAAGATACTTTCTCTAATTTTACACGAAAGATTCCCAACTTTAATGATTATATTTGAACTCTCCAACTTTAATGCGGACCTAAAAGTGAGCTCTCTCCCCTTTTATTTTCCTTTTCCTTTTTCCCTGTTGAAGAAATGTCGGGTAAGGACTACAAAGAGAGGGGTTTTTTGTATGATCACTCTTTGATCTTTATCATAAAGGTTTATAAGCTATTTGATTGTTGGGATTGAAGACCGTATTTATAGAATAATTCGCGGACAAGAAATGTCGTTAAGGTATCAATACCACCTAGTATCTCGATATTTTGCGGTTTTAGTTATTTAAGTTGGTTTCTTGATGCAATGGTCAATTTCAACCATCGCATTCGGACTAACCTCCAACGTCATACTTCAATAATTCCACATCCTTTTTTATTGAAAAAAAGAAGATTGCTCAATTTAGTGACATATCACTTTTAGTCAAATATGATGTTTAGGTGATCGAACGTTATCGACAGATTGAGCCCAATTTGTGGACTGAAATGGGTCAAATCATGGATCTGTTAGCAAATTAATTAGGAAAAAAGATGGTATTTATAATCGATTTGAGGTAGGTGGTGGAGAAGGAGTTCTTAGACTAGCAAATAGCTGGTCCATCACATCAGTGTAGCTCGGTACCTCATGGTGCGTAATTTCTCCTTTCGACATGCAGAATTTTCTCGTAGCTACTATCAGTAGGAAAGGAAAATAAAAAGAATATTTCATGGTTCGCAGAAGAGTTCCTGCTCCATATCTTAAGAATAGAGATGGAATAAATTTTAATCATTAGTGAATTAATTTACATTTGATCTGAAGACGTAACTCCGATGAATGAATAATGGCGGGCGGAACAAAGGAAGCAATATTCCTGGGAAAAACTGTGATTACTTAGCAAAATTTGGCAAGCATTTGTGAATTATTTAATAGAGTAAGACCAAAAAGCATTTGATTTAATGGATAAATTGGTCAACGAGATCTTATATCATTTCTAGTTTCTCTGACGCCAATTTAACTGTTGCGTTGCAGACGGCTTTTGATCGATCAATGGTTTTGGGAGCAAAAATCGGCTGCATATGACCCAATCCAAATTCATTGATTTGCTAATGTATTTCTCAAAAATGATGTCGATCAATTTGAAATTTGCACCGAATCCAAATCATAAGGAAAAATTCCCAATTAATCCTGAAAGTGAGTCCGGCTTTGTAAAGTATAGGCATGTGTCACGGGCCGATCGATCAACTCTCGATCAACTCTCGATTCACCCGTGCGGCCTTAAGGTTTCACCCCTAAGCAGCCTTTCACACTCGACTCACAACGAACTTCTAGAGAGATAAACACTTGATGAGAGATAAGCTCTGGATTTTCATATATGTTGTGAATGAGAATACAATGAGGGAGGACACCCCTTTATATACAAGTATAAAACAAACCCTATCCGTTAGATCTCCCTTAGATCTAACGGTGGAGATTGCACCTCCCCATCTACCAACCACTTGCATTCATAGCCAACTACCAGCTATATGCATTTATGGCCAACTACCATCTACTCGCATTTATAACGTATGCGTACAAATACGGTATCTCCCGTCCCTAGGAGAATACTATACATCTCGGGAACATCGGTCGAGGGTCATCACGTGTCACGCCCGTGCCATGGAAACCTCTTGGACATGCTAACTTTCGGGCCGTGACATTCTCCCCACCTAATTCGGCGACGCCCTCGTCGCGTCTTCGGCGTGAAAGTCTTCAATCTCTTTCTTGAATTGCCAAAGACTCTCTTCGGGCTCCCAAGCTGGCTTCGCTCTCCGGAAGACCTTTCCATCGGATCGGTACTCGCGCTTGGCCGCACAATACCTCTTGCGTATGACTCGATCCGCCAAGATGTTCTCGACTTCTCGATCGTACGAGGTCTTTGCCCCAAGCGGTGCTCGATGTGACTCTCCTCGATCCGGGTCTTCCTCATCAATTTGGAAGGGTTTGAGCATACTTACATGGAACACCGGATGCACTTTTAGCTTTGGCGGTAGTTCCAACTTGTATGCGACTCTTCCAACCCGTTGTAGCACTCGAAATGGCCCCTCATAGCGACGGATCAACCCCTTGTGCACGTCCTTGTATCGAAGAACCACGTGTAGTTTGGCCAACACTTGGTCTCCAACTTGGAACTCCACATGCCGTCGCTTCTTGTCGGCCCATTTCTTCATGCGCTTGGAGGCTTTGTGTAGACACGCCCGGGCCAAGTCCGCCTCTTCTTGCATGTTCTTGGCGAACTTGTATGCGGGCGGACTACTCCCCTGATAACCTGAAGCAATGGTGCTCGGGGTGTTCGGTTGCTGCCCAGTCGCAACCTCGAACGGACTCTGGCCGGTCGACTCGCTCCGTTGCAAGTTGTAGGAGAACTGAGCTACGTCGATCAGCTTCGCCCAATTCACTTGCGTTGTGCTCACGTAGTGACGGAGGTAGATCTCCAAGAGTGCATTGACCCGCTCCGTCTGACCGTCGGTTTGGGGATGCAAGCTCGTTGACATGTTCAACTCCGACCCCAAAGCAATCCGAACACTTCGGACCAGAAACGTCCCGTGAAGCGGGGATCCCGATCGCTCACGATCGTCTGTGGCACCCCCCAGTACTTTACCACATGCTTCATGAATAATTTGGCCGCTTCCTCGGCCGGGCAATCCTTTGTCGCAGGCACAAAGGTTGCATACTTGGAGAACCGATCGACCACCACCATTAGAGTCCGACACCCTTCGGACTTCGGTAGATTGACGATGAAGTCCATGGAAATGCTTTCCCATGGACGAGTTGGAACGGGAAGTGGCTCCAGCAAACCTGGCGACGACCGTTGCTCCATCTTGTCTTGTTGGCATACTAGACAAGTCTTCACATATGCCTCCACATCGTCCCTCATTTGGGGCCAGTAGAACCGATCTTCGACGAGGGCCAACGTGCGGTGGATCCCTGGATGACCCACCCACTTCGAGTCGTGGCACTCGCGCAAGATCTCTCTTCTCAACTTCCCATGGAAGGGCACGTAAAGCCGCCTTCCCTTGGTGTAGAGGAGCTCGTCCTCGCACCAAAACTGTCGGGTTTTGCCCTCCTTGGCATACCCGATGAGGGCTTGGGCTCTTGGATCATGCACCAACCCCTCCTTGATGCGGCCGACCCATTGACAGCTCGGTCGACTCATCGTGTGGCTCATCAGCTCCGTCTTTCAACTCAACGCGTCTGCCACGGAGTTGGCCTTCCCCGGCTTGTACTCCAGCGTGTAGTCGAATTCCGCCAGAAAATCTTGGCATCGAGCTTGCTTCGGACTCAACTTCTTTTGGGTCTGAAAGTAGCTCGTGGCCACGTTGTCCGTCTTCACGACGAACTTCGATCCCAGGATGTAATGTCTCCACGTCCGAAGGCAGTGCACCACCGCGATCATCTCCTTCTCTTGGACGGTGTATCGACGCTCGGTGTCGTTCAGCTTTCGGGACTCGAACGCCACCGGATGTCCATCCTGCATAAGAACACCACCGATCGCATAATCCGATGCATCGGTCTCTACCTCGTAAGGTTTGGTGTGGTCGGGCAATGCCAACACCGGCTCCTCGGTCATGGCCGTCTTCAATCGGTCGAAGGCTCTTTGGCATCGATCCGTCCACTCCCAAGCTTTGTCCTTCTTTAGTAAGTCCGTGAGTGGCACGGTGATGCTCGAGTAGCTCCGCACGAACCGTCGGTAGTAGTTGGTGAGGCCCAAGAACGACCTCAACGTAGGCACCTTCGTCGGTGGCTCCCACTCGATGATCGATTGAATCTTTGCCTTGTCCATCCGCACACGTCCACCTCCGACGATGTGCCCCAAGAACGGAACTTTTTCTTGGGCAAAGGCGCACTTCTCGCGCTTGACATACAGCTCGTTCTTGCGCAAGGTTTGGAAGACCTGCCTTATGTGCTTGACATACTCTTCCAACGTCTGACTATATATGACAATATCGTCTAGGTAAACCACTACAAACCTATCTAGGAAAGGGTGGAGTACCTTGTTCATCATCGTGCAGAAAGTGGCCGGAGCGTTGGTCAGGCCGAACGGCATAACCAGGAACTCGTAGGATCCGTACCGCGTCACGCAGGTTGTCTTCGGCTCGTCCCCCTCGGCGATCCGAACTTGATAGTAGCCCGATCGAAGATCCAGCTTGGTGAACCACTGAGCTCCCCCAAGTTGATCAAAGAGATCCGCAATGAGCGGGATCGGGTACTTGTTCTTCACGGTCGGCTTGTTCGGCGCCGGTAGTCGATGCACATCCGGAGTGACCCATCGTGCTTCTTTTGGAACAGGACCGGCGCACCGAACGGGGCCTTTGACGGCCGTATGTAGCCAGCGTCGAGCAGCTCCTTGAGTTGCTTCCTCAACTCTTCCAACTCGGGCGGCGCCATACGATAAGGCGCCATAGCGGGTGGTCGAGCATCAGGCACTAGCTCGATTCGGTGATCCACCTCTCTCTTGGGTGGCAGCTTCTTCGGCAGCTCCGAAGGCATGACATCCTTGAACGAGTCGAGGACTTGGGCTGCTTCCGTCGGGACTTCTTTCCCTTCACCCTTGTTGTCCTCGATTTTCAAGGCCGCTAGGAAGGTCACCTCTCCTTTCCTTGCTCCTTTGGTGAGTCGGATGGCCGAGATCATCTTCCGATCCCGCTCCGACTCACGATGAATCGGAATCATGCATTGGCTACCCTTTTCCAACACGCAAATGCATTCCGCAAAGGGAACTACAGCCGCATGGATCCTATCTAGGAATTTAATTCCAACGACAATGTCGTAGTCGTCAAGTGGAATTACCTCTAGAGTCTCCTTGCCTCTCCATGATCCGAGTTGTAGTTCCACGTCCCTTGCAACCCCGATTGCAGGAACTTCCTTCGAATTTACGGTCTTGAGCCAACCGGCTCCCTTCTCAACTCGTAGGTTGAGTCTCTTCGCGGCCTCCTCCGAGATGAAGATGTCGGATGCTCCCGTGTCCACGAGCGCACTCATCGTGGTCACTCCGATCTTCACGTCCGCGAACATCAAGCCTTTAGGCTCCTTCGCCTTCTTGGCCTTGATCGTGCTTAGGAGTCGCAACGATCCCAATCGTGCTTCCTCCCTTGGCTCATCCTCCTTGCAAAGAGCGGCCAGCTTGGCCTTGTTCGGGCAATCCCGCGCCATGTGCGGACCGTCGCAAAAGAAACAGCTATATGATCGTACCTTCCTTTGCCCACCCCCGTTTTGACCCGCATTAGCCCGATGAGGGTGAGGACCATTATGTGGTCTAGCTCCAGTTGGGCGATTGTTGAATCTACCCCGATCTCCCCCACCAGTGCCTCGGTCCCTTGGACGGTTATCCGGTCGGGATGTGGAAGGCGATGCCTTGTACTCCACGAGCGACTCGGCTACGGTCATGGCCGTAGTGAGGTCCCCCACGTTGTACCGCTTCAACTCTTGCTTCGTCCATGGTTTGAGACCACCCATGAAGCGGTGAAACGCTTCGACTTCGTTCATCGACGGGATTTGGAGTAGCAACTCCGAGAACCGCTTGATGTAGTCGCGCACACCACCCTTTTGCTCGAGACGCTTCAGCTCGTCACGAGCTTCCTCCTCCGCATAAGCGGGAAAGTAGTTCCGTCGGAACTCTTCGACGAACCCTATCCAGATCGCGATAGGATTCCCGCACCTATCGTCCGACCGACGACGCCACCACAACAAAGCACTATCCGCTAAGTACATAGATGCAGTGTTTACCCGTGTTTGGTCGTCGTTGATTCCCATGGCTTGGAAGTACCGCTCCATGTACCATAGAAAGTTGTCCACATCCTTGGCCACCCGTGAGCCCCGGAACTCCTTGGGCTTTGGCGTGTCCACTCGTGGACCTTGCACCGTGATGACACCGTTCACGCGTGCAATTTGTGCTTCAGTGAGCTTACCCGTAAGCTCCGCAATCTCCGCGCGCATGGCCGCCATAGCGGCCTCAAAGGGTTCGTACCGTTGTGCTAGCTCTTCCTGTAAGGTCCCCAGCAACTCGTGGCGGAGTTCTCCCATGCCGGTCTTGAGCTCTTGCACTTCCGCAACCAGCTCCTCCCTTCCGGCGTCAACTCCGTCCACGGTGCGGGTCGGAGTCATCGACCGATCCTTGGACATCAGAGACGAACAACTCTAGCTTCGCCATCCGTTGTGCAAGATCCCCCATAGGCTCCTTCGAACCACCACGGGTCCTCTTCCCTTTGACAACGCCCTTCTCGGCGTTCCGCCCACGATCAACGCATTCCTCACCCAGGACTAGCGCCTCATCAGATCGTGGATCAGCCATTGCACTTGCGCTTGGATCGCAAATTAGCTCTGATACCACTTGTCACGGGCCGATCGATCAACTCTCGATCAACTCTCGATTCACCCGTGCGGCCTTAAGGTTTCACCCCTAAGCAGCCTTTCACACTCGACTCACAACGAACTTCTAGAGAGATAAACACTTGATGAGAGAGAAGCTCGGATTTTCATATATGTTGTGAATGAGAATACAATGAGGGAGGACACCCCTTTATATACAAGTATAAAACAAACCCTATCCGTTAGATCTCCCTTAGATCTAACGGTGGAGATTGCACCTCCCCATCTACCAACCACTTGCATTCATAGCCAACTACCAGCTATATGCATTTATGGCCAACTACCATCTACTCGCATTTATAACGTATGCGTACAAATACGGTATCTCCCGCCCCTAGGAGAATACTATACATCTCGGGAACATCGGTCGAGGGTCATCACGTGTCACGCCCGTGCCATGGAAACCTCTTGGACATGCTAACTTTCGGGCCGTGACACATGCATGCAAGATGCGCGCATGACGGCCGGCCACTTCTGTCACCAGCATATGGAGAAACTTCACGATTATTCCCATTCCCTAATGAGATAGGTGTACCGGTTATTTCGTAATCGCAAGTTCCAATCATTTTTTTTAATCAACAATAGGTAGGTGGATATCTTGTTAGAAATCTTTTTTTCTTGTTCAAATTATAAGGAAATCATATTTTATCTTAAGATATCAATTTGTAACATTTTCTCACTAATCAAGCTAACCCTTTTCATATCAGACCCCAAAAGGAAGGCTAACCCTTTTGTAGTTATACAATCAAATTGCAAGTTGCGGAATCTCGTTTGCAAAAGTTGAAATTTGGCGATCTAAATTGACTATATAGCACGGGTAGCCACGAGGTGTGCCAGCCCCAGAAGAAGAAAAAATGCATTGATTCTAGAGTTTGAAATCTATTAATGCCACTCGTTCAAAAATAGTGGCTAAATTGACCATAGCCTTCTCATTGGCAAGAATGCATTCTACATAAGAAAAGCTGCGCCTGCATTTGCCCAAAAAGATCAGAACAACCGAAATGGCACAGCCATCGACAACGAGTGATCAGCCGGAAAGAATCGAGCTCCCCGAGATGGAGCGAAGAGGGAGCTGGAGCTGCTCTCAGTCGCTGCGCTGCCGTGCCTCGAGCAGCTTCAGAATCGTCACTGACTCAGAGGACCGGATGCAAGATTGCCGGCGGGAGGAGGAGGAGGACGAGCTAGAGCTGCAGTGGGTGGCAATCGAGAGGCAGCTGCGGGCGGCAGTGCTTGGCCGGGAGGTGGCGGATATGCCGAAGCTGACGAGCTCAGAGAGGCAGGTGTTCGTAAAGGGCCTGCTGAAGACGGTCGAGGAGGACAATCTCCGGCTCCTCCAGAAGCTCCGTCGCCGAGTGCAAAGGTAAGCCACATTTTTGTGATTTACAGAAGAAGATGCGCATGCGTTGATAGTGACGCTTTCCGAGACGACTTCCGTTGCTTTCGGAATATAAAATTCACTTCTGTTCAGAACCGACTCGACATCTATGCGAGGTCAATTCAATAACGTAATAGAATCTCGCAAGGGAGACGACGGAACCATTTGAGGAATTCCCCGCAGAATACAGTTCGTCATCTACCCCAGACGTCAGACCACAATAATTTAAATTTACTTTTTCGTACCTTTTTTTTTTCTAATTTTAGATCACGAAACCTTTGGACAGCGCTTGTCCTAAAGATGATTAGTCAGTAGCCCACAATTCGCCTTCTCCTTAGCATCTCACCGTCATCGCGAAAGCGACCGCACTTCGCTGCACTGATGTGGCGTCCACCCGCACGCCACAAGACGGAACGTCCACCCACGTTTGTCCCAAAAGGTCCAGAGCGATCGAGGGGGGGGCGGCCATCGTCCACCACGAGCGACGAGCGGGCCTTGTCCGCGAGCTTCTCTTCGACCTGGCACCGCCTGGCCTCGAGCAGCTTCGGGAGCAGCACTGCAGTGGGTTCGGAGGGCCAGGCGAGGAGGAGGATCGCCAGCGGTGGGAGGATGATGATGAGTTGGAGCTGCGGCGGGCGGCCATCAAGAGGCTGCCAACGTACCGGCAAATGAGGGCAGTGGTACTCGGCAGTGAGGTGGTGGACGCAGCTAGGCTCAGGGGCTCGGAGAGGCAAGTGTTCATGGACGGCTTGCTGAAGAAGGTCGAAGAGGACATCCTGCGGCTGCTCCAGAAGTTCCGGGAGCGAGTGCAGAGGCAGACATTCTATACCTCAGCTCTGATATTACAGCTCTAGGATTAAAAGGGCGGACGTTCCTTTTATTTATTTATATATTATTATTATTTTTTGTTTCATGCATCTTCGACAATTTGATATGCCAAAGTGCGGCTAAAATGATATTAAATTTTCAGGGTTGTTGAAAGAAGATATGATTGAAGATTTGGGATCTGATTGAAGATTTGTATTGATTGTAATTGATAGGAAATGTGATTATTTTAGGACTAGAAAGATTAGAAGAATTTATTTACTTTTTTATTGAACCCACTTGTACGATATATACATCATTGTATTACATTCAGAAATCAATGAAACAAATACAATTTTCCTCTCCACACAAAATTCCCACATTCCTCTTCTTCTCGGGTTTGTGACATGGTATCAGAGCATGTCTTGATCCTGGCATAGCTTCCGCACTAAAATCAGCCTCTGTTGCTTCTCTGTTCCTTGTTGCTTCAACACTCGCAAAACAAAACAACATCATGTCTTCTCTATTTCTTGTTGTTGCAACACTCGCAGAAAAGAACAACATCCGGTAGGAAGTTCTTTATCCAACCTTCAATTCTTTGTTCAAAAAACTAATCTGCAAAACAAAGTTGTTGCAGAATTTTTAGAAAAATTGTCCTCATGACAAATCCACAGGCACTTACCTCAGGATCCAGTGATCAATCCGCAGGAGAAATAACGCCACAAGCCTTGCAGATCCAGGAATCATCATCAATTGTCACTACGTCTGAAGAGCAGATCTAGCCACAGAGTCAAACTCAGCATACACAGTGGGTACTTGTTTCGGCTCAGGTCAATTTGGGGCAACCCTATTTGGGCCAACCTTACCAATGGGTATCGTATCCTTGGTACTATGGGACGGGCCCAAATGCATCATTGTCGGGATTTCGAAATGGTGTACAGATTGATGGAGGCCTACCAGCCAGCAACGGGGTAGGCACAAACACCAGTTCACAGTCAGACGAGCGGATCAGCCGAATAGGGTATGGGAACGAATCCCTACCCGGGTTCATTTTTTTCCAATGCGGGTCATACAATCGGATCTAGGGGATCAGGTTTGGGAGCAAATCCCTACCCGAATCCACCACCAAGGTTTCTCCTGTACCAGATCTACGCTACCAGCAGCCGGCCGGAGCCCAGCGACCCTCTTTTCAAAACTAACGTTGACGGACCAAAATTGAAGCTTGTTGCTTAGCAGTTAACTGGACCAGATAATTACTCGAGATGGTCACGCGAGTTTTGGCGCGCTCTAGTAATGAAGGATAAGGAGGGCTTTATTGACGAAATGGTTCTGATTCCATCCGACGAGCGACTAGTGCGACTTTGGAAAAAATGTAATCAACTAGTTAAAACGTGGATCGGAAACAACATCGCTTCCGAAGTCGCGGTCGGTCTTCCCCCGACAAAGGACTCAAAACAAATGTGGGAAAACATCAAGGAGATATATGGAAAATTGGATCAAGTAAAAATCTTTTCTTTGATGCAACAGATCTCAAATTTAAAGCAAGGAAACATGATTGTTGCTGTGATTTTTAACAAACTTTCGGGTCTGTGGAATGAATTGGAAGCGGTTGAAGAAAAATTCAATTGGTCGGAGCCGATTTTACAGCAGTACAAAAGGATGCGAGACAGGGAGAAAGCAATCAGATTTCTCCTCATTAAACGAATCTTACCTTTCGTTTCGATCACAGATCTTAACCATGGAGCCGATGCCAAGCCTTGGCCGTATCTACCAGCTCGCTATCTAAGAGGAAAGCCAACAGAGAGCAGCAGATCTCAAAAAGGAAGGTGAGACTGTGGCTCTAGCGAGGAGGGTTTCCTCTCGCCCGCTATAGAGAACCACAGGAGGAAGAGAAGGTTGAGGACCCAATCTAGGGTTCCACGAAAACCCTAGAGCATATATACGGACAACGGATGGCCACGATTTTCCTGATCGATCGAACGGGTCACGATCAATCCTTGGAGCCACTGGATTCGATGGCTCACAGAGTAGCGCGGCCACTGAATCCAACGGTTCACGTGCAGGGGGTTTCTATGGGTTCGATGGCTCACACAGCCAATTTTTTTCTGGGCCCGACAACCCACAAGGCCATTTTTCGCATCATCCGAAGGCCCATATGGGGGAACAACTGCCCATGCCATAAGCAAGCCTTCCTCATTTGCAAAAAACAACAACCACAAGGGAAAGGGTAAGCTGTATTGTGAATACTGTAAACGGCCACATCACACAGTTGAAAGTTGCTGAAAATTACATGGTAAACCTGGTGAAAAAGAAAAGGGAAAGTTTTCAACTGTCTTTCAGGTGACGGGTAAATCAGTAGACAAGTCAATCGCTCATGGGGAATATCAGGAGCTGATGGAAGCTCTAAAGAAATTGGATCCTTCTGACAAGGAAGGAAGTTTCACGAGTATTTCTTATTGCCTGATGAACTCAATTTCGAAGGATGCATGGATCATTGATACAGGAGCTAGTGATCATATTGTCTGCAATCCAAACTTCTTTTCCAATGTCAAAATGTTATCTTTTCCAATATTAGTACAACTCCCCAATGGAAACACCACACATGTTGGAATGACTGGCATTGTGAATCTTAGTCCACTCATCACTCTAAAAAATATTCTTTATGTTCCTACTTTCCATTTTAATCTTATATCAGTCTCTCGAGCTTGTGAAGAAAATTCTTGTCATGTCTCCTTTGACTCTGATAAATGTCTATTTTAGGCCCTTTCGACTGGCAAACCGATGGGCTTGGGTAGAATTTATCAAGGACTGTATTTTTGGATTAATCTTCCAGGCAATTTTAAATTATCCTTTGTTGCATTCAATAAACCATTGTGTAACATTGTTGCCAATGAAAGAAATTTTCTTCATCATCAAAGATTGGGTCACACTACTTCTTTCCCTTGTCCTCAATGTCCCATTTGCCCTTTGGCAAAACAAACTCGTGCCCCCTTTCAAAACAATAAGACCCGAGTAGACAACATCTTTTCTTTAATTCATGCTGATGTCTGGGGACCATATCACACAATAAATCATGATGGTTCAAGATTTTTTCTTACAATCGTGGATGATTTTTCACATGCCACTTGGGTCTTTCTCATACAATCAAAAGGTCAAGTTCTTTCTCACCTTAAAATCTTCCTTTTCTTATCCAAAACTCAATTTGGAAAATCAGTTCATCGCATCTACACTGATAATGGAAGAGAATTCTTCAATGATGATTGTACTTCATTTCTTTCCTCAAATGTAATTTTGCATGAAAGTACCTGCACTTATACCGCACAGAAAAATGGGGTTGTTGAGCGAAAGCACTATCATCTCTTAGAAGTGGCATGTGCTCTTAAGCAGGCATCTATACCAGAATTTTTTTGGGGAGATTGTGTGGTCACTGCGGCATATCTGATAAATCGTATGCCATCACGCATTCTAGAAGGCAAAACTCCGTTTGAATTATTTTATGGAAGGAAACTACATCTGAGTCATCTCCGAGTGATTGGCTATCTATGTTATGTGGCTACAGTAGGTCCCCGGGATAAAATGTCCCCTTGTGCTCGACAGTGCATCTTCATGGGGTTACCCAACTTAAAAAAGGGTTATAGAGTTTATGAATTGTCTACCGAAAAGTTTTTTATCAACAGGGATGTGGTTTTTCATGAAGATATTTTCCCTTTCCGGGATACTACTTCCATGTCTGCAGATGATATGAGAACTAATCATTGATTCCTGTCAAAAGAAGATCTATCTTATGGAGAATCATATCTTATTACCTCTCCTCCAAGACATCAGATAGTAGATACAGTATTGCCTTCACCACCCGATGATTCATCTCATGACAATTACGTTGAGCAACAACGCGTGGAAGAGGAATCCCAGGAGACAAATCATGGAGAACCTACAAGTATTGAAGAATCATCTTTGAAGGTGCTGGATGAGCCACCACGAAGATCCGGTCGAATCACTCGCCCACCAGCCTGGACCAAAGATTATGTCTATTCCTCATCACTATCATTAGGTACCTGTTATCCTCTATCCTCATCTATATCTTTCAACCACTTGTCGTCAGACCATTTATGTTGCATTAGCCAAATTTCTAATGAAAGGGAGCCTTCTAGTTATAATGAGGCTGTACATGATGAACGCTGGCAAAAAGCAATGGAGGCGGAACTTAAGGCCCTAATTGATAATCACACTTGGGATATTGTGTCGTTACCTCATGATCGCAAGCCCATTAGGTGTAAATGAGTCTATAAGATCAAATACAGAGCAGATGGCTCTGTGGAAAGATACAAGGCCCGGTTGGTGCCCAAGGGTGTGGCATCCTAGAATTCCTTGCAAATCTTTAGGAGTGCTCTAATTCATGTCTTGCATTAAAACTTTGGCCAAGCTTTTGATGGGTAATAATTTAATAGGAAAATTCTATTTTTGGCCATGGGAGATTATGGATTGGAATTTATTAAGATAGGTCACAAAGTTTTGTGAATTATAAATTCAAATTAGGTGTTTATATAATTAAGGATTATGTGAATTAATATGATGAGAATGGGCTGGACAATTGAAAGCCCAAACCAGCCCAAATTGCCTCACCCCACCTTCGACCGGCCCGCGAAGCCCAAGGAAAGGAAGATGCTGCCGTCGGCCCAAGGCCTTGGCCCAAGCCCAGCTGAAGATGGAGGCCCATCTTGCATGAAGAAAGCCATGTGTTCCCTCCTAGCTGCCAAGTGTATGCCATGCAATTAGTAATGATGGCTAATGATGGGAGGGGGGAGAAATTAAGGGGGATGATGCTGGTTTAGGGAGGGGGTGTGTTGTCCGAAGAGAGAGAGAGAGAGAGAGAGAGAGAGAGAGAGAGAGAGAGAAAGTTACCAAGAGAAACCGAGAGAGAGGAGGAGAAGGCCGCGCGAGGAAGAAGTCCGCTCGCTCGTCCGTCGCTTGCAGCCGCCCGTGCGTCCGTCGTTTGCCGCTGTCGTGCTCGCCGTAGCTCGTTTTGGAGGCAAGTTAGATCCTTTGATCTGATCTTGCATGTTGTGTTTAGAATGTGTTAATGTATGGTGATGAATTTCGGATGTCTAGGCTGTGAAAAACTGAAGTTTTAAAGGTGTTGCTTTGAGATAGTAATCTGTTCTCGAGTAAACAGCCTGACCCAGAATGTTGTAGTGGCTTGCATGCGATGTTTGAGTCGGATTTTGGCTTTGACTTCTTCATGAAAGTTTTATATAACATCCTAAAGTATAACATAATAAATGACAGAGTTTTGAGGGGTGAAACCCTCCCTCTACGGAGATGTTAGATCTGAAGCCGTTTTGTTGACCTCTTGGTGATTTTTTGTGTTGCATGTAACTTTTTATTGGAAATTTCCCTTCGACTTCTTCACAAAAGTTGTAGAGAATATCTTGAATACTAACATACTCAAATTTGAGGTAAAACGAACAAGTATAGCCTAGTGAAACGACTTTTCTTTTGAAGACGTTAGATCTGGAAATGTTGTACTGAACTCCAGTGACTTCGTGGACTATAAAGTGACTTTCCTTTGAAAATCTCACCTTAATCCTTTAATGAAAGTTGTAGTAGACCTCTTGAGGCAAAAAATATCAAAAATTCAGAGGAAAATAAGGAAGATAAGTAGGTGAAATCGTGATTTCTCGGAGACGGCTAAACCTGGAATGTTCGGTGCTAGGAACATGGGCTTTAACCGTCCATAATTAATTATCTAGGACGAATATGACTTCGATATCTTCATGGAAAATCTACTTTAGGGTCTTGACTACCACATTTTCAAATTTCATAATTTTTGAAGGTCATTAGAATATTTAATCGGAAATATCTCAAAAGCCGTGTAATCTGACGCGTACGGGTTTAGTAAGTTTCAATGCATGGGTCATATCGTCTTGTATGAAGCTCTTTCGGCAAAGTGTTCTTCATGAAGTATCTTTCTTTATGTCTTCCCTATAACATATTCAAATTTCATAATTTTTTAAGTTCATTTGCCTATTTAACCAAAAAATATTTTAAAATCTGTGCAAGCTGTGTTGATAGAATAGAAATGCTGTGATGCATGATCTATATCAAATTGTATTAGGGTCTTTTGGTGTAGTGTCCTTTATGAAATATCTGCCATTATGTATTGACTATTACATGTTCGAATTTATAATTTTTAGAGACCATTTGGGTATTTAATGGAAATATTTTCTAAAACTGTGCAATTTGGATTGAGCGAATTTCAAATGCTGTAAATTAGAGGTTGGGACACCTGGAGTGCCATAACTTGGCACGGAGGGACACTTAAGTGCCATAACTTTAAAATGGTACACTTAAGTGCCAATATCGAAGTAAAATGGGACAGTTAAGTGCCACTCCGGTGAAAATTTGGCCAAATGGCTGACGTGGCAATTTTCTGGTGAGTTTAGTCCAAAACGGCGTCATTTTGCACGTTAACGTGGCGGAGAAAACGCAAAAACGATGCCGTTTCGTGTCTACGTGTAAATAATAATATAAAAATTAATTAAATTATAAAGTATTCAAAAAATTAAAAAAAATAAGAAAAAATTTAAAAATTTTAAAAAATTAAGAAAAATTTAAAAGTTGTAAAAAATTAAGACGGCGACGGCGGGGAGGCGGCAACGGCGAGGGCTCAGCCCTCAGCCGCCCGTTCGACCTCCCCCCTTTTTTATAATTTTTTTTATAATTTTTATAATTTTTTTTATAATTTTTATAATTTTTATAATTTTTTTTTAATTTTTATGCTGCTTTGGATTTGAGCCGACTTAGCTCTCCGGTGAGCCACGCAGGCAAAAAATAATAATAAAATATTGCCACGTAGGATTTCCGGCAAGGGTCGCCAAATGTGGCACTTAAATGTTCCATTAGAAAAAAAAAAAGTGGCACTTAAGTGTAACGTTTTGAAGTTATGTTACTTAAGTGTTCCCCCGTGCCAAGTTATGGCACTTGTGTTGGACTTCTACCCTGTAAATTATGATTATTCTGTTTTGGATGAGCCCTATTAATTATATTGATTGAGGTGATTGAATCTTGCTGAGTATGTGATGATATTTGGCATTGCATATAGAATCAAATGCTGAATTTGACTTTGTTGCCATTACATCATGTGCCATATTGATTGTGAGAAATAAATTCGTGAATATGAATTATGATGAATGAGGAAACTGTTGGAGGTGGTTGATAATGCCCTAGGAGTGTCAAGATACCCGGGATGGGGGGTGCCGGATGCCCGGATGTATTGTGATACATGCCCGGATGTCCTCGGGAGTTTCGAGATGCCCGGAATGGTTGGGTGCCGGAAGCCTCGGAGATTTATGCCCGGGGAATGCCTCGTGATGCCAATTGGGATGCGAGATGCTCGGAATGTAGGGGTGCTGGATGCTCGGTGGAGTGTGTGCCGGAGGTTTCTCGTGATGCTTGGATTGGGGTGCAAGTGATAAAATGTGGGATACAATTACTGGTCCCGGGAAAGAGATATGTAGTGATCAAATTGAAAGATAAAAAGTGGAAATTGAATCATGCACATATGGTATGATTGCATATGCATGGCTATGATATGATGATGGTGAGTGCATGGTTGTGTGTGCACCTATGATACGATGGTACATGTATGATATAATGATGATGAGTGCATGGTTGTATGTGCACCTATGGCATGATAGATGTATGACATGATGGTGGTGAGTACATGAGGATATATGTACATATGGTATGATGACATATGCATGGCCGCAAGGTAAGTTATGCTTGGATGTATGAATGACATGTACTATGCTATGATTGTTATGATTGTATTGTGTGATGCATTGAGTGGTTTATTGGATCTTTTACCTACTGAGTGACCGTACTCACCCATTCGGGGACCAACATTTCATATTAGAAAGATGCCGCTCCCTATTGTCACATGGGGTACCTTCTATGGCCTCCTTTCTAACGTGGAGGTAGAGTGTTCGGAGATTGATTGCGTTACCATCCCTGGTCTGACGATTGTGCGAGTTCACGTGCTGGTCATGTACGATGTGGGCCTAGCTGGGGGCTCGGTCATACAAGAGTTTTTGTCGGTCCACGTCCGCCGAAATGGAGTGATTCGGGGGATGTTGCCACCACCATCGCCCAATGCGCCAGGATGGGTGTGTTGGCCGCGTGAGGAGTAGAGAGCTAACGTTTCTTTTTGGGGGTAGCCGACACTGATAGATGGAGGATGACACGTGATCGTTATAGGGGTCAAGATATCCTTTTGGGATGTGGCCAAGTGTAGCTAAAAGTCTTGGCTTTTTTTTTTGTTGTACCGACCCGAGAAAATCCATCATGAAAATATATAAATAAAAGTGTCTTGACTTTATCTTTTCTTATGATGCTTAGTGGTGTGCATTGCATTATGGTTATTGGAGGGAGAGATGGTGAGACTCAATTATGCTTTCGCTAATAAGTTGCGCTGGGACCATTTTCAAAAAAAAAATAAAATAATAATAATAATATGCCGATGAGCTACGATGCTTCTACTAAGAGATGTAACTAGTGGAGCGATAGGTACCTGTGGCGACCTAAGGTGTTTTGGGGTGCCACAAAGGGTTTCACACATCGAGAAGATTTTGACTACCATGAGACATTTTCTCTAGTAGCTAAGGACGTCACGGTTCGCTCATTCTTATCGATTGCCGCCTTTCGCAACTGGTCATTGCATCAGATGGATGTCCACAATGCTTTTCTCCATGGTGATTTGGAGGAGATTTACATGGACCTTCCACAAGGATTACGGAGACAGGGGGAGTCTAAGGTATGTCGTCTCCGCAAATCTCTTTATGGATTGAAATAGACTTCTCGACAGTGGTACGCCAAGTTTATTACTGCATTTACGGGAGCTGGGTTCCAGCGATCCAAACATGATTACGCTTTGTTCACTTGGGCAAAAGGTACATCGGTCATATACTTGATGATTTATATTGATGACATACTTATTATGGAAAATGATGATTCCCCTGTAAAGAAGCTTAAAGACCATTTACATTCGTCTTTTCATATCAAAGACTTAGGGTCACCTAAGTATTTTCTTGGATTAGAGATAGCTCGTTCTGACCTAGGGATTTCCCTTAGTCAGTGAAAGTTTGTGATGGAGATTATATCAGAAGCGGGATTATTAGGGTGCAAACCGACAATTATTCCCATTGAACAGAATGCCAAGTTGATCGGTGTTGATTATGATGCTGGGACGTCCTCCTCTAATGATCCACTATTGAAGGACCCGACAAGCTACCAAAGACTTGTTGGGAAGCTTATCTACCTCACTATGACTAGGCCAAACATTTGTTATGCAGTAGAGACTATCAGTCAATTCATGCACAGTCCAAAGCAGTCACACATGAATGCAGCCTTAAAGGTGGTGAAATATCTAAAGAGATGTCCAGGACTAGGGATACTCCTCTCTAAAAAGTGCAATATGGAGATGACAGCCTATTGTGATGCGGACTATACATGTCACATGAGTAGGAGATCTATCACTGGTTTTTGCATCAAATTTGGGGAGTCATTACTTTCATGGAAGACAAAGAAACAATCCACTATATCATTGTCATCAGCAGAAGCTGAATATCGATCTATGGCAAAGATTGTTTGTGAGGTAGTATGGCTACGAGGCTTACTTCTAGACCTTGGGGTACAAGTTAAAGGCCCGACATTACTTTTCTGTGATAATGATTCGACACTCAAGCTTGCGGCAAATCCTGTACTACATAAAAGGACAGAACATATAGAAGTTGATTGTCATTTTACTCAAGAGAAGATCAAAGAAGGGATCATCGAAACCAGAAGGATCAGGACCATAGAACAGCCCGCGGATACCTTCACTAAACCCCTTTGTCAGAGACATCATACAAATCTTCTAAACAAGCTAGGCGTCTTGGATATATACAAGCCACTAGCTTGAGGGGGAGTGTTGAAAGAAGATATGATTGAAGATCTGGGATCTGATTGAAGATTTGTATTGATTGTAATTGATAGGAAATGTGATTATTTTAGGACTAGAAAGATTAGAAGAATTTATTTACTTTTTTATTGAACCCACTTGTACGATATATACATCATTGTATTACATTCATAAATCAATGAAACAAATAAAATTTTCCTCTCCACACAAAATTCCCACATTCCTCTTCTTCGCGGATTTGTGACAAGGGTGGATCTCGAATTGCCAACAGTGGAGGTGCGATATCAGGATTTGTGTGTAGAAGCTGATGGTGAAGCGGTTCGTGGGGAACCCGTCTCGACTCTTTGGAACGTGCTCAAGGCCATTTTCTATGTGAGATCTTCTTCTATATCTTATTCTCCATCTTCTTCTTCTCCTCTCTCTCGTCCATGCTTTATGCATTTTCGGAGATTCATCCGGGACGATTTGATTGGAGCCAAAGAACGAGTTATCTGCTGTAGAAAACTGTGTTTGAATAACATAGCCCGCTCCTGTCGAAGGATGGAATTTCAAAGAAAGTCTTTTTTTTTTTTTTGGAACATTAGAGGAGGACAACTAATTTTTTCTTCCTATTTCATTTTTTTTTTCTTTTCATTTTCTTTCTTCCGAGATAGTGAGGTTTGTTAGGTAGCCCTTGCTAGGCACAGGCAAGGGTTGGTTGACCCTTGCCGGTCACAGGTGAGGGCCCATCAACCCTTGCCCGCCACTGGGCAAGCCAAGGCCCTCACTAACCGCGAGCAAGGGTCATGGCTCTTGCTTGTGACCCGTGAGAGTCGGCTAGCATCCCTCATAGAACTTGATAGAAAGAAAAAGCAAAAGAAAAAAAAATCAAAAATATCATAAAATTATAAAAAATTATCCACATCAACATTGATCGTATGTATATGTGCTATATGGGTTATGTGTATATATATGTTACATGGGTTAGGTATCCTACATTTTATGTGTCACGGGTGTCATTATGGAGTGACATTGTGATATGAATAAAAGATGAGTCATTTGTTGTTGTAATGGCACGTGATAAATAATTTTGGAATATTACGATGACCTTACCCTATTGTGATAAGTGATCCATATGCCACAGATTCTTTATGAATTAAATGATGCATTTATATAATGTAATATGATGCACGTGTGTAAAATAGTGGCATTTGATGAGTGATCTGGCATATTGCATGAGTATCACATGGGTTAAATGGGAAAGATAAGAAATGAAGTGTGTGATGGTATGCCCATGTGATTATCAACAACCTAGATATGTTTTACGTGGGGTGTGGATGCATTTTACAAGGGACGATACCCAATTAAGTTCGGATGCCCCCAGCTCAACGGGATGCCATTTGCAAATAGATTTCGGAACAAAACTCCTTACAAAAATGACCGTCATGATGTGTTTTACCTAGGACAATCCCGTGCTCGATGAGCCGAGATTATGCTCGGTTATGCCGGATGACTGCAAACCTTCGAGTTGGGCTTGGGTCTTGAGTGGCCGTAATAATCTGGACATATTTGTATGGAAAGTGCATGAAATTCGTATGTGTTCAAGTCCATATTATTGCATGGCATGAGCGCATGAGCGCATGAGTTGAACCACGATGCACATTTGACTTGAGAGCATGGAATATATGTTATGGAATTGCCTATGCATCTATATTGATGGCCTTGTATAATAAATTTGTTATTATGAGAATAGTGAGGCTAAAGTGAGAATAGTGTTGCCATATTTTGCCATCGATAGATACTTGCTTGTTTAGGGCGCTTCCGAGGTGAACGGTTGAGTTTCTCAAGGATTATGTGTTATATGTGTCACATAGTTGATCTCATATTTGTTTGTTGAATGTTTACAAGCCTTAAGAATGGCTGAGCCATTCTGTCAGATATGATTTGGCCTCCCTGTTAAGCACAATTGGGAGGTGACAGAGTATCTTGTAGTAGAAGGGGTCGACGCGCACTACACGCGTTACATCACGACCATATGGGTTAATGAAGGCCAACCTAATCTTGTGCCACACCGATTTATAGCATGGTATTTTTGGGTGGGCAACAAGAGTCATGGTCCCATCCGTGGCTTTGACGGTTTGTCAGGTGTCGGAGGCTCTAAGGGAGGCCTTAGTTGGGATGCCAAGGACAGGGACATCCCCAATGGGGAAGCATTTGACCCCGAGCTGATTGCCGAGCTAGACTCATGGATCCAGGAGGGCATTGAGGCTTAGGTAGTAGTGGGGTTGCTAGCACTTTTGGGACCATCCTAATAATATTATAGGCATTAGCATACCCCAGGCCCTTTTGTAGAAGGTTGTGGTAGTGCAGTCAGGTGTGTCATATGTGATGAATTTAGCTGTTTAACTTTTGAAATTGACATATATGAAATGTTGACTTATGACACTTATATGTATGATTATGTTTTTAACTATCCTTGTTGAATGATGGTTGGAGATTTGTTTACATTTTTGCTTGTGCATTTTATCGTTATTGCTAATTGAGTTAGTGATGCCTCATGGGATGTCACAATCAAACGGCCATAAGTATGGAAGTGAGAGTTGCCAGACGCTCAAAGTGGGTAGCCAAACTAGAGGAAGGAGCTCAGTTGACAACATCACAACGGATAGCTCTGGAAGCAGCAAAATTGAAGTATCTTAAAGCCAAAAACTATCTATTTTAGGCTATTGACAGGTCCATCTTGGAGACAATTCTCTGCAAGGACACCTCCAACCACATATGAGATTCCATAAAAAATAAATATCAAGGCTCGGCAAGGACAAAAGAGCAGCAACTCCAAACGTTTTGTGGGGAGTTTGAATTGCTTACAATGAAATCAAGAGAAACAATCATAGATTTATTTTCCCAAATAATGGCAATTGTCAATAAGATGCAAATCCATGGAGATAAGATGGAAGACGTCACAATAGTTGAGAAGATTCTTCAATCTTTGACAGCAAAGTTTAACTTTGTTGTCTGTTCTATTCAAGAAGCCAAGTACGTTGGAGAACTCTCAATTAATGAATTGCAAGGATTGTTGTTGATTTATGAACCAAAATTTCCTATAGTAAGAACTAGAAGAGAAGGCATTGAAGGCCTCAACTGCAAATCACTTTTCGTTAGCAAGAAGAACGAATAGTGGCAGAAGCAAAGGAAGGGGAACCAATGATCGCCGCAATTTCAATAAAAAATATGATGGCTATTTTTCTCATGATTCTCAAGGTAGAGGACGAGGATGTAGAGATTGACACTCAATAGATTTTAGACCAAAGTCAGTAGACAAATCCAAAGTGGAGTGCTTTAGATGCCACATGTATGGGCATTACAAATCTAAATGTTGAACCAATTTAAATACACAAAGTATGGAAAGGACTAACTTGTAGCAGAAAAGGAAGAAGCAAAAGATCTCTTGTTGGTGTGTTAAGAAAAGGAGAAAACTTCTTCAAACTTGTGGTATCTTGACACTGGCTGTAGCAACCACATGTGTGGAGACAAGAAAGCATTCTTTGCACTAGATGAGTCATTCCACACCACAGTAAAATTCGGAAATGACTCTGCCGTGTTAGTCATGGGAAAATGGATGGTCGCAATTGGTCCTAAAGGGACTTCAATACATACTATCAAAGAAGTGTTTAATGTTCCAGAATTAAAGACCAACCTCCTAAGTGTTGGCCAATTACAAGAGAAAGGCTATGAAATTACACTCAAAGGAGGTGTTTGCAGAATCCATGATGAAAAATTGGGTTTGATTGCTCAAGTTACAATGACTACCAATCGGATGTTCCCATTATATCTTCACAACACTTCCCACTCATTCTTCACTACAAGATTAAAAGAGGAAACTTGGGTATGGCATTTGAGATATGGACATCTCAGCTTTGGTGGACTATGGACATTACATCAAAAAAAGATGATGGAGGGACTGCTCCCAATCACTGCTCCATTCGAAATATGTAAAGACTGTATTGTTAGCAACTGACACCATGCTCAATTTCCATAAGGAAAAGCATGGAGAGCAAAGTGTCGCGACCTAACCTCGGGTGCACCATCTAGGGTTTGGCTAATAGATTACTAAATTTAAACTTAACTCGGGCTCTCCCAAGCTCATATCAATTCGTAACTTAGGTTCAAGTTCTTAATATGCAATTGATTTTTAATTAGGAGTCACCACTAATATATTTTTGGTGGGTTGATTAGAAACCCAAGTAAAGTAATGTGAAATTTACTTCACTCCTACGAATCGGAAATTGTGTGAGTTTGGGGATTTGGTTACGCTAGATTTCTTTAACGCCATTTTGATACCTCTCTATTTTATTTTGAAAGTAGGTAGCTTGAATTGATTTTAATTTACTTCTTTAACATGTGAGGTGATCATGAGGGTACGCAAACCACCAATTTAACACCCAAGAAAGTAATGAATAAATTACGGAACTTACCTCGTAGCAACGAAAGCATCTGCAATGTTAGATCATAATTCTCATCAGCAGTCCTAAATATGACTTCTAATTAACACTCAATCATTTAATTTTTTTTCAAGATTTTCTCTTATTTGAAATGAAATCTAGAAAAATACGTGCAATGCAATGCAATGATGTACAAAATTTTAAACCAAAATAGCATGCAACGTGCAGCCTAACATGCAAATTATATGTCATGCGACATTTATTAAATGACCTAATCTAATGATAGGAAAAGATTAATGCAGCTATTCTAACATATACACATTTAGATGACGTGCAATGAATGGCCTAATTTTACATAACATATGCATGATAATTTTTATGTTTTCTTAAATTTTGAAATTAAAATTACCCAATAATTACACATGCAATTTAAATTAATGAAAGGAAAGACTAACATCCTAAATTTTTTTTTTTTGGGATTTTTATTTGTAAAAATTTGTAATTAAAAATTTCCTATTCTAAACATGCAAAACTATCCTAAAATAGGTAACGTCCTAGCATGAACATAATCTAACTCAAATATATTTTTTTGGGGGATAAATGAGGCAATTAAAGCGAGATGAGCACCAAGTCATTCACAGCCATCAAAGATATAATCCATTGTTCGAATTTGGAAATGACATTTAATCAGCTTGATTATTTCGCTAATAAAATCGATAAATTGATCTTAAACCTTAAATATCAAAATATCAATTTTATTCTTGCGTGATTAATTATTCCATCTAAAGCGATTAAATAAAAAATTGATGTGCGGTTGCGGATTAGGCAATAAATCCTAATTGGGAATGCACTTATCATTCAAATATGCACGTATGATACTAAAAAGCATGTTTTAGGCAATAAAATATCCAAATCAAATTAGATAAGATAATTATCTAATTTCATGAATGATATTACCAAATTTGAACAAGGATCACGGACTGTGGTCAGTGGTGTTGTCTCACGGATGCTCGGCAGGATGCTCACGGTGAAGGGCAAAGAGTTATCATGGTGAAGGCTCAAGGACCATCAAGAATTATTGATGTGCAGTAATATTGATCAACACTCATATGCACTCAAACAGCAGAGAAAGTCAGATCAACATGCTCTAATCATGAAAACACCCATTTGCACGATTCATAATGGATCCAAGATGAAACACCAACAGTTTGACTCGTAATTGACCCTTGTTATCCCAATCCTATCGACCTGAACATATTACGATATTACACTTCCCAAGCTCATAAGCCAAGTTCACGGTTTTTTAACTCCGATTGGACTCAGTAAATTAATGATGGTTAGATCAACTTCAACCTGTAAACAGGTCAAAACCAATCTCAAATTTACCTGTTGAAAAGAGCACACAATCTGATGGAGGTCAGCGATCGTTTATAGATAGCACCGATTCAGCGATGACTTAGATCGACCATGGGCTATCGCGGATGAGTTTCAGAACAGCGAGGTGGCAATTTGTGTGGATGCGAGCCTATGGATGACAAGCAAGAGAAGACCGCGTTGGGACTGTCTTGGCTTTAGAGTATCTCTTTGTGAGTCTTTTTATTGCATGCTTCCTTTTCTTCCGTATCTCCTCCTGGATGCGTTACACTAGTGGAGACGTCCCTCCCTGTAACATTCAGGAAAAGATAAAAAAATTTGGTCTCTCTCTGTGCATATCTTGGCCGTCTCTCGATCAGGCGGTGCTCGGCGACCGGAGAAGGGTTGGATTGGCGAGTTGGATGGCGGATTGAAGCAACACGAGGCTTCGGCGCGGGTTGCTGCGTGGTGGAGATGCAGGCGAAGCAAATATGGGCAGTGTCGTCAAGCTGGTTAGAGAAGATGATGAAGAAGACTTCCCCTCCCCTTTCTTTTTTCACTTTTTTTTTTTCTTTTCCTGGGCGTGGACTGCCCACTTTTCCCCGTCTCTCACGTCTTTCCTTTCTTTTCCGTCTGAACCTTGTCAGAGAAAGGGAAAAGTCCTTTTATTGACCTCAAAAGAGAAAAGAGAAGTCTTTTTTTTTTAAATCTGATCCTCTGCCCTTTCACTTTTCCTCTCTTTTTTCGTGAACAAACTTGCGCTCCCCACTTGACCTTGACCCCGAAACGAAAAAGAAGTCCCCTCTCATCTCTCCGTACGCGGCTCCTTTTATAGGCGAAGAACTTGATTTTCATGGATTATTTTACTTCCTTTTTCAGCTCACGCACGAAATCGCCTTTGATTGTGTAATCTTCCTTATTTTGAGTCAAAGAATATATTACTCGATATATGACCCACGTGCAATATTCCATCTCGATATTTCACACTTAAACTTCAAATCTTCTGTAAAATATATCGCTTAACGTGAATATATGAAATATTTACTAAATATTGGAAGAATAATATGAATCATTTTTGAAAATACTGAACTATCAACTCGTGAAATTAAAGTTCATTTGCCGCTCATCAAATGCAAAAGTGATAAACAAATAAATAAGTGTAACTAAAATTATATGCTATGCAATTTTAATTCTATATTTTTTTAGGGGTTAAAAATTAATTCCTAATTTTTTAAATAATAAATAAATGACTGAGTCGCAAAAATTTAGGTATCTGCACAAAGAAACCGTTCGCATTGGTCCATTCAAATATTTGCGAGCCAACATCTCCAATTTCCAATGGAGGTAAATGGTATATCATCACCTTCATTGATGATTACAATCGGAAGATTTGGGTTTATTTTTTGTAGGAAAAATTTGAAGCTTTTGAAACATTCAAAAGCTTCAAAACACTTGTTGAAAAAGATACTTGCTGAAAAAGATACTGGAAATCCAATAAAAGTCCTTCGCATAAGTTGTGGTGGTGAATACAACTTGGGTGCATTTGCAGATTTCTGTGCGAAGCATGGCATTAAGAGACAACTCATTATAGCTTATTCATTACAACAAAATGGGTTCGCAATGGAAGAATCACACTATTTTGAATATGGTGTGAAGTTTATTGAGAGCAAGTGGAGTTCCAAAGATCTTCTGGCCTAAAGCTATTAATTGGAGTATAGTAGAAGCCCTACTCTTGCTGTTTTGAATATGACACTTGAAGAAGCTTGGAGCAGACAGAGACCAACGGTAGATCCCTTTAGAATTTTTTGGTGTACAACCTATGCCCATGTTCCAGATTAGAAGAGAAAAAAGCTAGATGACAAGAGAGTCAAATGTTTTTTTTTTTTTTTTGGCATTAGTGATCAATCAAAAGCCTACAAGCTTTTATGATCTTGTAACCAAGAAAATCATCATAAGTTGTAATGTGATCTTTGATGAAGAACAATTCTGGCCATGGAGTGAGAAAGATGTGGAAAAAAATTTCAATGAATTTTGAATATGATGAAGAGCCCACAACCTGTCGAACCATCATAAAAAGTTCACAAAGTCAAAATGCAATTGCAGAAATTGAAGAAGGCCACATCGAGTTTGAGAAAGACCTGCTTGGATGAGTGATTATGAAGTAACAGGGGTTGACTAATCTGAAGATCCACTTACCTATTTTTCTTTGTTTTCATATTCTAATCCTACAACCTATGATGAATCTGTATAGAAAGAAAATTGGAGAATTGCTATGTATGCAAAAATTGCAGCCATTGAGAAGAATAATACTTAGGAATTGAAAGATCTTCCAAGAGGACACAAATTGTCACGCCCCAAACCTCCGAGCGTGTTCCAATCCCTCTCTGGTCAATAATATTTTGTGTCTTCCTAAGACGAGTCGCCGACCTTTTATTTTTATTGCACATGCGGAAGTGAATAATAAATCCCCTGATAGTAACCATCTTGGGATAGAAAAGCATGACATCAAATTCACAAACAAAACACACCTTTATATACACATTGAGTCATGTACAAGGTCTATGACCAAAATACTACAAAGATTGGCTTTCCAAAAAAAAAAAAAAAAAAAAAATGGTCCTAACTTACCTACATTTATGATCACCTCCTCTCGGTTCCAAGTCCTCCACTCAATGACCCTGAAAATTTAACTCACGACGGGGTGAGATATAAATCTTAGTGAGTTCACGTTCTAAACCCAGATTATGAGGGAAATACACCTAGAATTGTCATAATCACACAATCACACAAATATAGGGACTTACCTCTCCTCAAGTCTACCCTACAGGTCAGTACAATCAAATACTCAACCATACAATTCAATTCAATTCAACCATCAATCAATCGACTCATTCGACTTCATACCATCGATGCCATCTATAAAATCTATCAATTCAAACACTGATCACCTAAGCTGAAATAGATATACTCATATATTATTGCTCCCCAAAGTTGATGTTTAAAATTTGCTTACCAAAGCTGTTAGATAACTATATTGCTTACCGAAGCTGATATCTAAAGTGTTCACTGAAGCTGCTATAAATCTATAATGGTAGTATTGCTCCCCGAAGCTAAACCACGATATATTACTCCTAGCCAAGGATCTTGTGCTTTGCACATCGATTCCTCAATTACATATCCAACTTGGCCTAATTCTATCATATTAAAGTGTCATTGATAAAAATAATCGTGTGTGGGTACACAGTCGGCCTGAGCCAAACATATAATATCTTTACTTTAGAAAATCCCACTATTTATACAGAGTCTGAAAACATTTTTGGCATTGTAAACCAACGCCCTTGTAATTTCTAATTAGTTAATGAAATTATACAATTTTGGGATAAATTCCCAAAATTACAACTTAAATTCAATTGGCACAATATATCACTCAATTAAATAAATCAATCATACCATTGCAATCAGCACAAAATTCCGATCACCGGTTATCCCGGTCTAATTTCCGGAAAAATAATTAATAATTAATTAATTTATAAAATTAATTAAATAATTCAATTTAAATTCTAAAAATACCAGCCTAGGCCAAAATCACTAAATTAAGTACCAATACAAGCCTGAAAAATTCTCGAACCCTTCTAGATAAATAATACAATTTATCTAGGCCTCATTTAATCTAATCTAACCATCTAACATGCATAATTGCATAATTAAATCACTAATTTAATCTAACCACCTAATTCCTAATTAAATTAAAATAAACACCCCTTAAACATCATTAGCCTACTAAGAAGAGTTTAGTGTGTAAACTCGCCCGTTTATTGCGGAAACTGGTCCACCGTGACGACGGCGCGACGACGGCCGAACTTGGGCTCACGATGACACCCACAGGCTTGGACCGGGCCTGAAATTGGCCCAACAAATCTCAGCCCAATCTGAGATTTGTTTTTGAGTTGGGCTGGGCCGAAATTAGGCTGAAGTGGGCTTTGAATGGGCTGGACCCAAGGCTGAAAAACTGAATTGGGCTTGCTGCAGCTGGGCTTCAATTGCGAGCTGTTGGGCCAATGAACAATTACGTGGGCTGCTTGCTCACGGGCTGGACTTGGCCGAACATATTGCGTGGACTATTGCTGGGATTTGTGTGGGCTGGAGGTGGAGGAGAACCGGTGGATCAAGGGCACGAAGATGTTGGGGAAATCTGCCGAGTTGACTGGGACGGGTAGCTTCGAACACGGTTGATGGAGTGGAGGAAACGTGAGTCTTCGGTGGAGAGCTGCGTGGGTGTTGAGAGCATGTGGACGTGGCCAAAGCTGTCGGTGCCTTCGGTGGAATTCTTCGGTGGGAAGCTGCTCGGTCTTCGTTGAAGATGGCTGACCGAATAAAGAAGCAGCAAGGAGCTGCTGGCAAGACATGGACGAAGATGCTGGGCTGCTCGGTGGAATGAAACAAATGATGGTGGGCTTCGCTAGCAGGGCTTCGAGCAGATGGCTAGCGTTCGATGGTGGGGAAACAAAATGGAGGAGGCAAACGGTCTTCGAGGCAACAAATTGAGAAAAAAAAAACAGAAGCAGCTCGTGTAAGGGAAATGAACGAAATGGTTGGTGGGAGAGAGAGAGAGAGAGAGCGACGGACAGAGAGAAAGGCAGATAGATTTCTTGCTCAAGAGGATTGGAACAAGGCTTAAAGTCAATAATTATCCCCTCCATTGAATGCCTTGTCCCCTTCTAATTCTTTCTTGAGTAGGTTTTCCAAAATTAAACCAAATTGAAGTCCCAATTTTCAGCCTTATGCTTAAATTCGAATTTCACTATCTAAGCTTTAATTTCCTCTCCAATTGTCCAAATCGAGGTTCGATTTCGCTAAAGAAAAAATCTCGAACAATTTTCTACAAGTCCCCAATACCCAAAGGCTCAACTTGGAAGTTCAAATTCCCTTCAATTGAGCCCATCCGAATTTCCACTAATTTTCCACAACGTCCGAAACAGTTTTCCGTAAAAATCCCGGAATCTCTAAAAAAATTTCGGAGGATGAGTCAACGTTCCTAAAATAGCTTGTAACACGACAGAACTTTCAATTTCTGAAATCGGATTCAAATTCGCGGTTAATTTCAATCCGCGTCGCTTTTAGCGTGACCTAGTCTACCAAGTAACTTTTAGGAATTTTTGGTACAATTGACCCGTGATCGATTTATCTCGAGTCACAATGTACATCTTCAACACATTAATGACTCTCGATTATTGTGAAAATCTCAAGGTTTTAATTATGGGCATAAGGTACCAAAACAATAGAAAATCGGTCTAGTGCCAATCGACGAGAATTTTGCAATCTGGTGGAATCACCGACACTCTGACCACCTATCTCAATCGAATCGACATATTTCCGGTCTCTGATAGATTTTCGATTGTGCCGTAATAACCCTTGCAGACTAGCACGGTTGAGCAGTCGATTTCTAGTTGAATTTTCAAGTCCATTGCGTTAAAATCCTTTAATGACTTCCCCGGATAGTCTAGTTATCTCATGAGTGATAAGCTTAGATAATAGCACTATAGACACGTCGATGAAAGGCCCAATTTATTTAATCGAAAAAAAATTCTAAAAATTCAGACTATCACACAAATCAATCGGGGTCAAGTGGGTCTACAAGAAAAAGTTGAATAAAGATGGCAAAGTCGACAAGTACAAGCTGCGCTTGGTTGCAAAAGGTTACAAGCAAGAATTTGAAGTGGATTACAAAGAGGTATTTGCTCTCGTGGCAAAACTTGACACAATCAAATTTGTGATTGCATTAACAGCACATAATTCATGGCCTATCTTCCAGTTGGATGTGAAGTCAGCATTCTTGCTTGGTGACCTTTAAAAAAAGGTGTTTATTGATCAACCTTCTGGTTATGTGAAGCATGGTAGTGAGCATAAAGTTTATAGATTGAAAAATACACTATATGGGTTAAAACAAGCCCCCCGAGCTGGGTATAGTCACATCGATGCCTATTTTTTGAAGGAAGGATTTAGAAAATTTCCATATGAGCATACATTATTTATTAAAGTTGGTGATGATGGAAAATTGCTTATTGTATGTTTGTATGTGAATGATCTTATCTTCAAAGGGAATACTAGTGTCTTGATCAACACATTTAAGAAGTCTATGATAGATGAATTAGAGATGACTGATCTTGGATTAATGCATTATTTTCTGAGCATAGAAGTAATTCAATCTACAACTAGAATCTTTATTTCCCAAAAGGGATATGTTCAAGAGATTTTAGACAGATTTCAAATGAAGAACTACAATTCTGTGACCACACCAACTGAGGTTGGATTCAAGCTATTGAAAGATTCTAATGGAAAAAAAGGTGAATAGCACGCTTTACAAGCAAATTGTTGGAGGTCTAATGTATGTGATAGCATCGATGTCAGATATCATGCATGGTGTGAGCCTCATAAATAGGTTTATGGAATACCTAGTAGAAATACACTTGCAAGCTGCAAAGAAAATTTTCCACTACTTGCAAGGGACTACAACTTGTGGGTTGCTTTACAAAAAAAGGAGAACAATTAGATTTATTTGGCTTCAATGACGGTAAAAATTTTGCTAGAAATATGGATGATCGAAAAAGCACTTCTAGCTACGTGGTTATGCTTGGTTCAAGGGTTGTCTCATGGTCTTCAAATAAGCAGCCAATTGTTACTCTATCAACAACTGAAGCTAAGTTTGTAGCTACCACTTCAAGTGCTTGTCAAGCTATTTGGTTAAGGAAGATTCTTGGAGAACTTCAATTTAAACAACAAGAAGTAACAACAATCTATTGTGACAACAACTCAGCCATTATACCTTCAAAGAATCAGGTTCTACATGGAAGGAGCAAACACATAGATGTGAAGTGTCATTTCTTGAGGGATCTCACAAAAGATAAAGTGATAGATCTTGTTTTCTGCAAAAGTGAAGATCAACTTGCTGATTTATTCACCAAGCCTCTCAAATTGTCTACATTTCAGAAGTTGAGAAAGCTTCTTGGTGTTTGTTCATTGGATGCTCTAGATTAAGGGAGGGCTTGTTTTATTCCTTTAAACTGATTGTCTGCAACTTTAGTTTAAGGGAGGTGTTGAAGTAGTTAACTTTCAGTTTTTATGTGCTTTTAATTCTTAGGTGTCTTCAATAATGTAATAATGGAGTCCTAGTCAATAGGAAGTGGCTTGTTTTTAGGAGTTTATTTCTGCACATGTTCTGGTTAGTCAGGTATGTTAGTGGGTCTTTGTTGTTGCTATTTTGTAGCTATTTTTTTTTGCTAAGTGGTTTGGATGTTCTGCCTATTTAATAGGCTTATGTTCTGATGAATAAAGTAACGAGAGTTACAGCAGCAATTCTCTTGTGTGTCTTCTACTTTGGATCTATTCAATTAAATTTCAACAAAATGATAATTCACATATTCATATTAGCTGGTTGTTAAGTGCAAAAATCAGGTTCCAAAGTTAACTCTAGACACCCAAGTCATTCGTTCAATCAAGAATGTCTAAGGATAATTTTACAAACAAAAAATGGGCCTTGAGTATACAACACTCACATGATTTGTCGATTGTAAACGAATATTTGGAAGTTCTTAATCCTACTCTTTTTCTTCAAGTTCTGTTGCTCAAACCTTACATAAAAATTCAGCATCGGAAAAGCAAACTATCGTTGCAACACGAACTTTTGAATTGGTGGGAAACTAGGGACCCAATGAGATAGAATCTAGAATCGCACTAATGAATATCTAATGGATGACTAAGCATGAAACACGACCGATGGTCCCCCTCCATCAAGTACAAATAATTTTATGTATCTGGCTAACTCGTCAAGCTTTGCCTCGCTTCTTATTTGAATTCCATATAATAGAATTTTTATATGTTAAATCATGCATGTGTCTAATATTTAAAGTTTTAAAATAGTTGATAGTAGTCATTTTAAAAAAAAACTGTGGTGCTGTCATTCAAACATGACCTAAACTGATTAGAATATTAGTTAGTCTAGGATCAAGTCAACATCAATGTGAAGTCGATTCAATAAATGTAATAGAATCTCATAAAAACAGACAATGAAACCAGGGTACAAGACTAGCCTGTCGGTTCAGTGATGTGCCGTAAGGCATGCTAGTTCTCTAGTGTGCCTTTCACCCACCCTCACTGGTGCGAGAGGCTACTATACCTGCCTACTCGGCGGTAGCTAGGAACCAAAACTCCTAGCGTGGTATTTACCTTCACCACCATGAGATCCACTAATTCCTTATTTATTTTTGTCTTCTGATATAGAGGAAATATGGGGGTATAGAATCTCATAAAAACAGACAATGAAACGATTTGAAAAATTCCAAGCCGAATACTATCTGTCCTCTACATCAAGCATCTTTACTTTCATACTTGTTCGGCGAAGATACTTTCCCTAATTTTTCGGCTTCCATTTATAATGATTGTGGTTTGCAGACTTTTTAAACTTTCGATATACGTCAAAAGCAAACGTGCTTCCCTTCCCTTTTCTTTTTATTTTATTTTCCCAAAAAATTATCGAATTTTAGTAGCGTGAGTTTGCAATCAGATAGGATATTAAAGCGGTTGAATGATTTTGATGGGTTAAGCGCAATGCATGGACCAAGATGGGATGATTAGCAAATTATTTAGGAAAAAAAGAGACTATTATTTATAATCGATTCAAGGTAGGTGCAGAGAAGGCCAGTGGCACCGGCCAAAAAAAAAAAAAAAAAAGAGCAGGCCAGTGGTGTATCGCATGCGGAAAGGAAGATATGATCCTTGGAGATGGTGATTAAATAGAAAATTGGGCAAGCATTTAAGAATTATATAGAATATTACCAAAAACGATGTTATTTAATGGATAAATTACTCCGCGAGAGCCACGGCTTTTCCAGTTTCTGCAACGCCAATTGTCTGTTGCGTTTCAGACCGACATCATTGACCAGACACTATTTTTTTCGTCCACGGTATAAAAAAATCATGTGCGCAAAAAATCGAATTTTGGCCATCTAAATTGACTAGCATGCATGGCAACGAGGCTTGCTAGCACCAGAAGAAGAATAATGCATCCATTTTTAAAAGCATGAAATCTTTTAGTAAACTTATGGAAGTATATTGGACTGTGAGTAATTTTCCGAAGCATATCCAATAATATCTGTTTTCTCGATTATATTTATGGAAATTTATTTGTTCTGTTGACGATTCTTATCTTTTCTTGCAAGATTTTCAACGATAATGATCTGTTCAAGCATGATCGGAGAAGCAGATCCAAAGGGCAATTGTTGCAGGACATCTTCTTGAATTGTATCATCACTAATCAATCTTGCCGGGTACAAGCTTCTCTAGTAGTTTCATTTCATAGAGAAGCAGATCCAACGTGCGATTGTTGCAGCACATGTTCTTGAAGTGGACACTGCGGTTTTCTAGTTGGATTCCTCAATGGTATCATGTGCTACGCTCATCAATCTTGCCGGATACAACCTTCTCCGGGGTAGTTTCATTTCATGGAGAAGGCAACGCGTGATCATTGGTCCCAGCTTCCACATGCTGGTATCCTCCTTCATAAAACTAATTATTTGCTTAAGCAAGGAGACACGATGGAAATTTTCTTAGTCTTATTTAAAGGAATAAATAAAAGCGACGATATTTAAACAATAAGAAATGTATGAAGCAATCGGTTGTAACCTTTTAAATAATAGTATTATTCTCCGATAATAAAAAAAAGATTACTTGAATATTGTTTCCAAATAAAAAACGCAATAACTAAAAAAAAATTGTCTTGTATACTTTGACTTCCGGTTATCGTAGGATTTTGTAAGGTAGTTTCAGTTCATGCAGAAGGCAAGGCGTCATCAGTGATCCCAGCGTCCACATGCTGATATCCTCCTTCATTAAAATAATTGTTACTTAAGCAAGAAGACATGATGGAAATTTTCTTAGTCTTAATTAAAGAAAAACATAAAACCAATAATATTCAAACGATAAGAAATGTATGAAGCAATCGGTTGTGACCTTTTAAATAATTGATATTATTCTCCAGTAAAAGAAAAAATTACGTGAATATTGTTCCCAAATAAAAAAAAAACATAATAATTAAAAAAAAGATTTTCTTGTGTACTTTGAACTTCCAATTATTGTAGGATTTTGTAATCGAATAAGTTTGTGTAGAAAGGTTCTTACTCTTTGCTTCTTTGATTGCAAAGAAGTAAGAGGTATTCATTATCGTTGAATTTTAGTTTATATCTATAAATTTGAGAAGCATAATTCATTGTTGTCAAATTTTAGGTCATTGGAGAGTCATTTTAGTGCAATTTGATTTTTGCGAAAGGAATGAGAAGCTGTTTCATTGCACAATGATTTCATTATTAGTTGAAAAACCAAGGTTTCAAGTGTTTTTTCATCTTTGAAATTTAATAGATCTATATGATGACATTAATGACATCTTTTTTGTAAGTGATTATATTTTTCTATTTGTAATTATTTATATTTCAGTATCTAATTTATATTTTCTTCCTTCATATTTAAGTAAATTAATTCTATGGACCCTCTTATGATTTTGTTTGTCAATTAGAGCTTGCAATAAGGAAACATACAAGTCAACAAAAGATGAAGAAAGGAAATATTGAGTCAGAAATTGAAACATGCTGAGGAAAGGAAGTTTATCGATTTCCTCAAAAAAAAAAAAAAAAAATTGTGGTTGACCTTCGACCGTCATACTGTCATTCTGCAAAGGGCAGTCATGCTAGCGGCACCAGTTTCATATTGACTCCGTCCATTGTTGTTCTCTGCGTGCGTTTTGCTTCGAAGGAAGCAGGACCAGGTATACTTAAAACTAAAAGTTTATCTCAAAAGGTGTCAACACTAGGGGAGAGCATAATTTTGGGGTAAAATCGAGAACTGGTATGATTTTAGGTTCTAGAGTATGCATGGTAAATTCTATATTCTAGAAAAGAATGAATATGCTCCAACGAGTAAGGGTACGAATGATAACCATTTTTGCTAGAAATTGATTTTTGGAAGAGAAATAGATTTTTCTATTTCCATTTTTAGATGAGTTTTTAAGGAAAAATAATCATTTGATAACGATATAAAATTTCTACTTCAAAAATGGAAATTCGTTTGTTAATGACAAAAAATTTATTTCTTTCGAATGACGGCGAACCGGCGGACGGAGGTGGAGTAGCGATCGGCGGCGATGGACAACAGCCGAGGACAAGCGGTGGCGGCGGCTAATGACCAACGGCGACCGGCGATGGTCGACAGCGGTGGCCAGCGACCAATGACCGACGGCCAGCGGTGCGCGACCGGCGGCCGGTGGTGGCAACGGCTAGTGGCCAGTGGATGGGCGGCGGCCAACGACCGACGGACGGTGGTCAGCGACGACGGATGGAGGACACGATAAGAAATTTTTTTATTTCTCATTTCTATTCCAGAAACAGGGAAGTATAAAATTTTTATTTCTGATTTCTATTCAAAACCTATTTCTGAAACAAAAATCTATTTTAGAAATAGAAAAATGGAATAATTTTATCAAACGGATTTTTATTCTAGAAACAAGTCTGGAATAGAAAATTTATTTCTGAAACAGAAATTACTGGTTGTTATGCATCCTGTAAGTTTTTGATTCTAAATGGAACAAGGAACTACTTACCCCATTTTTTGTGATCTAAGGCTTACCCCTTGTTTACAAATACCCGTTTGCTACTTAAACCTGAATTGATTGGTGCTAAAGCCAAGGGCAAAGCTATGGATTATCAACAACTATAAATAGCCACCGAGTCCTTGTTTAGTTGTGGCACACTTAAAAAGTCTAGAAAACTAGGCGACTTTAGTCCTTGTTTCTTGTCAAAATCCGGAGAAAAAAAGACCGAAAAATTAGGCTTAACTAAAGATGAAAAAGAAATTGGCCGATAGCTGGATGACCTTGGAACTTGTAATAGAGTAGATTCCAAATTTCATGATATGCAAAATAGATTCCAAATTCTAAATAATAAAAAACTTATTCAGACGGATAGCTTCCGGGTGAAACTTGGATGGAATCTAATGGTCATCCTTGTCAACACTCCCAGCATGTTTGGTGCCTTGACACTAATTGTCAAGGCGGATTGTGCTTCACAGAGGGTTTTTTGTTATCAATGGAAGATGGCATTTATGTTAGATGTACAATGCTCACATGATTTGTCCCATGTAAATGAAATATTCAAAAGTGTTTAGTAATCTAGTAATTTCTTCAAACTATTGCTAAAAGCTCATGTTAAAATTCAACGTTGGAAAAGCAAACTGACAATGCTATGTGAATTTTTGAATAGGTAGGATAGTAGGAACAACATGATAGAGTTGCATTATTGTATATCTAAGCAAATAGGCGAAACTTGATAACATAATCGATTTTTCTCACCATTGATTATGAATAATTTGGGATTTGGTATAATTCTATCAAAATGGGTTTCTCCACATCACTTCTGCTTCTATTGTAACAAAAGATTCCCCTTTTATGTGGAAAGGGCCCGTGTCAATAATTCTGATTTTACATATGGATAATTCCTCAATATTTTGTTGCAATTTCAACAAAATATTTTCTTTGTGTGTGGGTAAAAAAAATACGTTTTTTTGGAGAGAGATACTATTTCACCAATCGAGTCACAAGTATCTAACATATTCACAAAAAAGCACGGGAATAGTGAAATCAAGCTTTTTCTTCCTCTTTGTTCATCTCCGGTTTTGTCTTTTTCTCTTCTCTCTCCTTTGTGTCAGTTTAATTAATAATAATAATAATAATAATAATAATAATAATAATAATAATAATTGCGCACACCACCTTTTTCAAAGAAAACGAGCCTATATTGATGCTCACTTTGTTATTTTAAAATGACTTGCATTGATTTAGAATGATTCAAGTCAATTCAATTAATCTGCCCACGAAGATAGACAACCGATATTACTTTTTTACTGTTCCATGTCTAGAGAATGAAACTTCGTAATGCACTAACTGGCACCTTGCTGGAATTTAGGAATGTGATTGTATTTTGATTTGCTCATGCGGCATGCGCCTCTCACTATATATGAAAAGCTTGCATTTGCTCGAAAAAGAGCTAAACTAATTGAAATGGCGCAGCCGTTCATGACAAGCGATGAGCCAGCCTCGTCCATGCGGATCGAGCTCGCCCAGATGGAGCAAGGACGAAGCCAGCGCTTCTCCTCATCGCTGCACTGCCTTGCCCCGAGCAGCTTCACGGGCGTCGCTTGTTCGGAGGACCAGACGCCGTCAGCGTTCGGCGAGGAGGGCCGCTGGCAGGAGGATGACGAGCTGGAGCTGCAGTGGGCAGCGATTGAGAGGCTGCCGACGTACCAGTGGCTGAGGGCGGCAGTGCTCGGCCGCAAGGTGGTGGACGTGGCGAAGCTCGGGGACTCGGAGAGGCGGGTGTTCGTGGACGGCCTATTGAAGGCGGTCGAAGAAGACAATCTCCGGCTCCTCCAGAAGCTCCGGGAGCGAGTGCAGAGGCAGGCATTTTATATTTCTTTATTCCTGTCCAAACCTCCCAGTTCTAGTAAAAGGCAGACAACTTTGATTATTTTATAAGCCAAAGTACAGCTAATATGATATTAAATTCTCAGGGTGGGTCTTGAATTACCGACCGTGGAAGTGAGATATCGGGATCTGAACATAGAAGCAGACAGCAAAGCCGTTCTTGGGGAATCTGTCCCAACTCTTTGGAGCGCTCTCAAAGCCATTTTCTACGTGAGATTTTCTTCTCTATCTTCTTCTCCCTTCTCCAAGCTTTTACAGGTCCCAAAGTTTTGTCGAGGACGACACAATTGAAGTCAAAGAACAAGTTATCTGTTGTAGATACTATGTTTGGCTAACATAGGCTCCTACTTTTGGGACATTAGAGAAGGACAGCAAACTGGCCACGTGATGCAAATGGATCCTCCTGTTAGAAAATTGGCAGTTTCAGATCATCCATGACTCAATGGGGCATGCATTAAAAACATCTCATTCCAAATCTTTCACTTATCATAAATCGATCATACGTGTTACGCTGTTGCTTTATGTAGAAAATTAATTACCGATTTTTGGAAAACAAATTCCTAAGGAAACTAAAGAAAAATCTAGAGTTTGGCAACATTTCAATTTTTCAGTTTTTTTGTTTCCTAGAATAGAAAAAAGAAGAAATCGATTTGGTAACATTAATTAATTTTTCTATTCCTAGTAATAAAAAGTGGTTAAGAAATATATTTGAAATATAAATAAGAAATAAAAAAAATAGTTTCTTATTTTTAGGAACAATTTTTAGAAATAAGTCATTTTTTTTCTTTTTTGGTTTCTTCTTCTTCTTTTGATTGGTCAGTGGAGACTTGCTGCCCGCTAGCCGGTTGCTGCCGCCATCTGAGCTAGAGGAGGAAAAAAAGAAAAAAATTAAAAAAGTTATTAAAAAAATTGAAAGAAATTCTACATCACAAAAGAACCTATCGGTCGTATTAAACATATTCTTATTTTATTTGTATTCTAGAAATAGAATTTTTATACAATTACCAAATACGTTGTTTTACTCTGAAACTATTCCAGGAAATAAAAATAGAAAAGAATTACCATTGAAAAAAAATTACTCCGAGAATAGAAATGTTACTGAACGCAATCCTAATTGGACCCGCTTTACAATCTTAGGAGTTTTACGACTAATTAATATGACTCTTTTTAACTTGATTTTTGTTATCTTTACTTGGCTGATTTGGTAACCAACTTATTAGCTCACGCAACTGCTTCTCTATTCTATCAAGCTATTGCAAACCGTTCTGGTAAAAGTCATAGGACATAAACGTGGGAACCAAGAACCTTTTTTTCTCTCTGAAGCAGGCTCCAACAAATAAGGTTGGCTGCAAGTATCAGGGGAACAAGATAAGAATTCTCAAGAACGTTAGCGGCGTCCTTAAGCCTGCGAGGTTAGTATTAGAGCTTAGCGTATGCACTAATTTAGGGACACAAGTTGACGTATATGACGTTACTATCCAGCGTAATTCTTTTCTCTCGAAATTGTTACAGGATGACACTCTTGTTAGGTCCACCAGAATGCGGAAAGACCACCTTATTACAGGCATTAGCAGGCAAATCAGAGAAATCCCTCAAGGTATTACCTTTTTGGTGTTCTGTCTGTTGTAGATTTTCCATGCTGACAGGAATAGGTTCTATACTTGAACTATATTCGGATGCAAATAATCATGCATATGTGTAAGATCAGCGGAATTGACTTACGATGTATGATGAAGGTCAAGGGCGAAATTTCCTACAATGGCTACAAGCTGAATGAGTTTGTTCCTCAGAAGACTTCAGCCTATATAAGCCAATATGATACACATATTTCTGAGATGACCGTGAGGGAGACGCTCGACTTCTCTGCACGATGTCAGGGCATAGGAGGAAGGGCAGGTACCAGTTTGTTCTCCAACCTTGAAGTTACTATTAGTTGCGGTGGTCATCGCCAATGCTCTTTATGTCTGCTTTTCATTGAAGACATATTGAAAGAAGTTAGCAAAAGGGAGAAGCAAGCAGGAATTAATCCAGAGCCAAGCATAGACACTTACATGAAGGTTAATCTTTTCACAAAGTTGGATTCATTACAATATTTTAATTACAGTAATGACTGCCGATACTGGCTTCTGATGACGTTATGACTACATGAGCAGGCAATTTCTATAGGAGGAATGAAAAGAACACTTCAAACAGACTACATTTTGAAGGTAATGTTTCCAATGGGAGGAGGAGTTACGAAGGTTATTTATTTATTTTTTCGATGGACAATTCTACTTTTGCTACAATTGCTGCGATTTTATGCCTTTTCAGGTTCTTGGACTCGACATCTGCGCAGATACAATTGTTGGGGATGCGATGAACAGAGGAATTTCTGGTGGTCAAAAGAGAAGGCTGACGACCGGTTAGTTTTACGTGAACATGCAGCAAATGATGAGAAACTTATAGGAAAAGTTTCTACGTCACACTGTTAAATTTAGGCTTCACTACAATTTTGATGCTCTCTTTTCCAGGGGAAATGATAATTGGTCCAGCGAGAGTTCTATTTATGGATGAGATATCAACAGGCTTGGACAGCTCCACTACCTTTCAGATCATTACATGCTTGCAACAATTGGCGCACATAACAGAGTCCACAATTTTGGTTTCACTTCTTCAGCCAGCACCGGAGACTTTTGATCTCTTTGATGACATAATTCTAATGGCACAGGGACATGTAGTGTACCATGGACCTCGGACAGATGTTCTCAGCTTCTTTGAACACTGTGGTTTCAAGTGCCCATTGAGAAAAGGCATTGCTGACTTTCTCCAAGAAGTATGCACTCTTGCTTAATAAAGAACTGTTCGAACTGTGGAAGGATAGCGCTGACATATTGTTGGATCTTTTGATGTCTAAGTGCTGCTGTTTTTAGACTAAAACTTCTCTGTTCTGTTTTATATTGTTTTAGTTTATTTTCTTACTTAGTCAATTATGTTATGCAGTTGTTGTTGTGTTATTTAGGAAGTTAAGTACTTGTTCAGGTGCAGTTACAAGCTGAACGTGTGTGTGTGTGTGCAGTTATTTTTTTTTTGGTTTAAGTCGTGTTCTGTACTTGACTTTTTCATCAGAACTGCAGAAGACAGTTTCCATGCTCTGTTTTCTCTGTTTCCTCTGTTTTTTCATCTTTCTTCCTCGATATCTATAGTTCTGGTTTTTCTGCTTCTTTGCTGCTTTAATCAGAATCAACAGTGGTATCAGAGCATCGAATGATCTTGAGGGACTGTGAAGTGAAGCAAGTATTGTATTGCAAAGAGGTTAGAGGGTGATGGAGACAAGTTCAAGTGGTTTTTCTGCGATGGCTTCTCCAGTATTTACTGGAGAGAATTATCAAGCATGGGCTGTTAAAATGAAAGCATTTCTGGAGGGTCATGATCTGTGGGAAGCTGTGGAGGATGATTATGAAGTTGCTCCACTTCCAAATAATCCGACCATGAATCAAATCAAGCTTCATAAAGAGAGAACCACAAGGAAAGCCAAGGCAAAATCTTGCCTGTATGCTGCTGTCTCGCCTACCATCTTCACCAGAATTATGAAGTGTGACTCTGCGAAGGTCATATGGGATTTCTTGAAGGAAGAATATGAAGGAGATGAGAAGATAAGAGGTATGAAAGTGCTGAATCTCTTGAGAGAATTTGAGAGACAGCAGATGAAGGAATCTGAGTCAGTGAAGGAATACTCAGATAGGCTAGTGGGAATAGCTGATAAAATCAGAGTTTTGGGAGCGCGACTTGAGGGATGATAGGCTTGTTCAGAAGATCCTAGTGTCTCTTCCAGAAAAATTTGAAGCTACTATAGCTTCTCTGGAAAACACAAGGGACTTGGCTGATATAAAACTTGCAGAGTTGCTGAATGCTTTGCAGGCACAGGAGCATAGAAGACTAATGAGGAGAGAAGATTATGTTGAGGGGGCATTGCAAGCCAAAGTAAAGCAAAATGATGGAGGCAAAGGAAGAAATGGATTCAGTTTAAGGGAAATGTTGCTGATTCGAAATTTTTACCAAAAGAAGGAAATGCTGGTGGATCTAGCAAATGGAAAAATAATAAAAGGCCATGTCGGTATTGTGGTGGAACCAACCATCGGTCCTTTAGATGCTGGAAAAGGCCAGATGCGAGGTGCAGAAGATGCCACAAGTTGGGTCATATGGAAGCTATTTGCAAAGGGAAAGCCTATCAGCAAACAGGAGAAGCACAAGTGGCAGTGAGTGAAGTTGATGAAGAGCACTTATTTGTTGCTTCAGCTGGTGAATATTCAGTCGAAAATAGTACATGGCTGATAGATAGTGGTTGTACTAATCACATGACTGGCAACTTAGAGCTATTCAAGAGCATAAACAAAACAAGTAAAGTCCAAAGTCGAATTGGCAATGGACAGCATATTGAAGTTCGGGGTAAAGGTGTAGTTGCTGTTAAAGGAAACCGGGGTGAAGTTAATCAAGGATGTCCTCTTTGTGCCAAATATTGACCAGAATCTGTTAAGTGTTGGTCAGTTAGTGGAGAAGGGCTATATAGTGAAGTTCAAAGGAAGGGAATGTCTCATTAAAGATACTGACAACAATGAAGTCTTGAGAGTTCAAATGAGGGATAAAAGTTTTGTGTTCAAGCCAAATGAGATGCAGCATATGGCTTTGAAGTGTACAGAAGAGAATATAGAGCTGTGGCACAAAAGATTGGGGCATGTTCATAGGAGGAGTATGCTGGTTATGCAGAAAAATGGCCTGGTAGATGATTTACCAAGCTTGAAGGAAGAGCTTCCACAATGCAGAACCTGCCTTCTTGGCAAACAAACCAGATTTCCCTTCAAAGGAGGAGTCTCGAAGACATATCAAAAGCTGGAATTAGTTCACACGATGTGTGTGGACCTATGTCGAACCTTCTTTAAATGGAAGCAGGTATTTTATTACTTTTACTGATGATCTGACTAGAATGAGCTGGATCTATTTTCTGCAAGCTAAGACTGAAGTAGCTGATGTATTTATGAAGTTTAAAGCATTAGTTGAAAATCAAAGTGGGAAGAGAATCAAAGCTCTCAGGTCAGACAATGGATCTGAGTATACAGCTAACAAATTCAAACTGATTTGTGAGCAAGCTGGAATTGTACAACAATTTACAGCCCCTTACTCACCTCAACAGAATGGGGTTAGTGAGAGGAAAAATAGAAGCGTTATGGAGATGGCCAGATGTTTGATGCAAAAAAAGAATTTGCCTAAAAGTTTTTGGGCTGAGGCAGCCAACACTGCTGTATTTCTTTTAAATAGATTACCTACAAAAAGCTTTAGAGAAACTAACACCTCTCGAGGGCTGGCAAGACACTAAACCTTCTGTGAAAAATTTGAAGGTTTTTGGAAGTTTGTGTTATACTCATATTCCTGATGTCAAAAGGGATAAGCTTGATAAAAAGGCTGAGATTGGAATTTTTGTTGGATATAGCTCTCAATCAAAGGCTTACAGAATTTTCTATCCAAAGACAAGGAAGATTACTGTGAGCAGAGATGTTATGTTCTTAGAGGAAGATGAATGGAATTGGTTAAATGGAAGGAACACTGAATTGAAGCACTTTGAAAGACAACCTGAAACTGATGTGGAGACTAATGAAATTACAGGGGAAATGGAAGAAAGTATAGATGATGAACCTGTAAGAGGCACAAGGACACTTGCTGAGATCTATGAAAGGAGTAATGTGGCTGTGCTCGAACCATCAAATTTTGCTGAAGCCAAGGAAGATCGAAGTGGTTTGCAGCAATGCGGAGGAGATGAAAATGATTCAAAAAAATCAGACTTGGGAATTGGTAGACAGGCCATTAAATAAGAATGTAATTGGAGTTAAGTGGGTCTTTAGGAAAAAACTCAATCTGATGGCTCCGTTAACAAGTATAAAGCAAGGCTGGTTGTTAAAGGCTATGCTCAGGTATGGGAGTAGACTATTCTGAAACTTTTGCTCCAGTTGCAAGGCTGGACACAGTAAGACTCTTGTTAGGCTGTTGCGGTGAGAAGGGTTGGACTATTTTTCAGCTTGATGTCAAGTCTGCATTTTTAAATGGTGAGCTTGAAGAGGAAATTTTGTTGAACAACCTGAAGGGTTCTGTGTTAAAGGGCAAGAAGAGAGTGTATACAAATTGCATAAAGCTTTATATGGACTGAAGCAAGCTCCAAGAGCCTGGTATGGAAAAATTGATCGATATCTACTGGATTTAGGTTTTAAAAAGAGCTTGAGTGAGTTCACTCTTTATATTAAGAAAGTGAATCATAGTGTGGTAGTTCTATCTCTATATGTGGATGATCTTTTGGTAACAGGAAATGATGTTCAGCTGATAGAAAATGTTAAGCAAGGCCTATTTGCTGGTTTTGAGATGACAGAGACTTAGGAAAAATGGCTTACTTCTTAGGTCTGGAAATCAAGCAAAGTCCTTATGAAATCTTCATTTGTCAGAGGAAGTACTTAAAGGAAATTTTGAAGAAATTTCAGATGGAAGAATGTCGAAGTGTCGGTACACCTATGGCAGCAAAAAGAGAAATTGCGAGAAGAATGATGGAACTGAAGCTGTGGATGTTTCGATGTACAGAAGTCTAATAGGTTGTCTCATGTATCTCACAGCAACCAGACCAGACATTTTATTTGCTGTAAGTGTTCTGTCCAGATTTATGAGTGATCCAAGTCAGCTTCATTTGATTGCAGCTAAGAGGATTTTAAGGTATTTAAAAGGAACCATGCTTTTTGGAGTGAAGTTTCAAAGGAGTCTAGAATTCAATTTACAAGGTTATTCTGATAGTGATTGGGCTGGCTCGATGGATGATATGAAGAGTACATCTGGGTACTGTTTCAGTTTAGGATCAGCTTGTTTCACTTGGTGTTCTAAAAAACAAGAAATTGTAGCTCAATCTACTGCTGAAGCAGAGTTTATAGCTGCTACTGCAGCAGCAAATCAAGCCTTATGGCTGAAGAAGATAATGAAAGATCTTTGGCTGAACTCCAATGAATGTATCAAGATCAATGTGGATAACCAAGCTGCAATTGCAATATCTCAAAACCCAGTTTTTCATGGCAAAACTAAGCATTTCAAGGTCAAGTTCTTCTTTCTACGTGAGGTGCAACAAAATGGTGAGGTCATGCTGGTTTATTGCAGATCTAAAGATCAACTTGCTGATATGTTCACTAAACCACTTCAAGCTGGAAGATTTGAAGCATTGAGAAAGAAAATTGGAGTATGCAGCAGCTACTAATCCAAGGAGGAGTTTGTTGGATCTTTTGATGTCTAAGTGCTGCTGTTTTTAGACTAAAACTTCTCTGTTCTGTTTTATATTGTTTTAGTTTATTTTCTTACTTAGTCAATTATGTTATGCAGTTGTTGTTGTGTTATTTAGGAAGTTAAGTACTTGTTCAGGTGCAGTTACAAGCTGAACGTGTGTGTGTGTGTGCAGTTATTTTTTTTTTGGTTTAAGTCGTGTTCTGTACTTGACTTTTTCATCAGAACTGCAGAAGACAGTTTCCATGCTCTGTTTTCTCTGTTTCCTCTGTTTTTTCATCTTTCTTCCTCGATATCTATAGTTCTGGTTTTTCTGCTTCTTTGCTGCTTTAATCAGAATCAACACATATGCTGTTTTTGAGAATTCTTGGCAGGTGGTTTCCGAAAAGGACCAGGCACGATACTGGCATCACAAAGACCGGACCTATAATTTCATATCTCCTAGCATGTTTGCGCGAATGTTTAAAGAGCATCTAATGGGAAAGACAGTGGACGAGAAACTTGCCAGGCCTTTCGAGAAAACTGAGATGCACAGAAGTGCTTTATCTTTCGAAATTTACTCGTTAAAAAAGTGGGAGTTGTTCAAAGCGTGCCTTTTGAGAGAATGGCTCCTCATGAAGCGCAACTGGTTTGTTCATGTCTTCAAATCAGCACAGGTAATTGCCCATTTGGACTCAGAATGTGCAGTCACAATACATGGTTAATGAGAAATGCACGCAAAATTCATTGATTTGGTGGTTACTCTTTGCAGCTCGTGGTTGTTGCAGTTATTACAGTGACCGTCTTCTTGCGCACAAGGATGAAAGTCGACTTGGTACATGCGGATCTTTTCATGGGTTCCCTATTTTATGCTCTCATCCGGCTCAAGGTTAATGGTCTTCCGGAACTGGCAATGACTGTTTCTAGACTTGGTGTCTTTTACAAGCAACGAGATAATTTCTTCTACCCTGCATGGGCTTATACCATTCCAGCGGCCATACTGAAAATCCCATTTTCTTTACTTGATGCGTTTCTTTGGACAGCTATTACCTATTATGGAGTTAATTATAGTCCTGAACCACAAAGGTAATTCCGAAATTCAATATATCAGAGAGATGATATGACTTTTAGCCACTCACTTTTTTCATGACTGTCAGGTTCTTTTATCAATTCTTCCTGCTCTTCCTATTGCATCAAGTATCGATATCAATGTTCCGATTGATAGCTTCTGTGGTTCGAAATCCGCCTGTTGCAGCAATTTGCGGTCTATTCTCTTTATTTGTTTTGTTTTTATTTGGTGGCTTCGCCATCCCGAGACGTAAGTTTAATTTTATTGATTCTAATTATACGGACTTTAGCAAAGTGATAGGAACTTAGCAGCCTCGTCTCTCTGCAGCTTCTTTACCCGGTTGGTTGAGGTGGGGATTCTGGTTCTCTCCATTGTCATATGCCGAAATAGGTGTTTCAGTGAATGAGTTTCTCGCTTCAAGGTGGCAAAAGGTGACATCCTGAAGGACAAACCAATCTCACACGAATGGATTTCCCATGACAATGGTGGCGTCTAGTATTTAACAGGCTTAACGATCCTCTGCAGGTTTCATCTCTTAACGGCACTCTGGGACAACAAGTGCTCAAACAGCATGGTCTAGATTATAGTGACCACTTTTACTGGATATCAGTTGGGGCATTGATTGGATTTTGGATTGTTTTCAACGTTGGGTTTACCTGTGCTCTGAGTTTTTCAAAAGGTAATTGAACATGCTGGCTAGGAATTGTTGGTGTTTTTGCGGAAGCGTGTGTGTGCAAGTGTGTATGTGTGAAATATGGGCTACAAAGGCAAGGGTGTATGGATTAAAAAACAGAACTTTTATTATGAAAGTAAGTATTACAAAGGAAGGAGTGGTTTTTGATTTTTTTTCAGCGAACTAAAACAGACACCACACCTCTATTTATAGGCGTGAGCACCGCCTCTTCTTCACCGACATTGAGTACAAGAAATATAAAAAATTTCAGCTTGCTTCTTCGTCCATGCGGCTTCTCCCGATTCTTCTGGTCTCTCCTCCATTTTTCTGCATTTTTCTATTCTCTCCAACTCTCAGCCACTTTTGTTGACTTTTCTTTGGCCTATTTGCTGTCCACGTGTTCTGCTGCCCACGTACCAGAAATTTCTTCAGCCTTTGAGAGTCTTCGAATCTTGTTGCTGCCGATTTTGCTCCTTCTCCATTAAGCATGAGTGTTCTAGAGTTTTCACAAAATGGATCATATTTTAACAGGAATGCTCTCAGAACGGTTAACACTATTTCACTGAATAACATGTATTTATCGGCTAATCACAGCTCCGAGCAGATCTCGAGCTGTTGTCTCCAGTAAGAAGCTCTCCCAGGTGGACAAAGACAGAGACATTGATCATCCCACTCCAGGAGAACAGGCGGCTAACAAAAGTACCACTGAGCCAAAAATTAGAGGTTAGAAGTTTCATAAGAGTTAGTCAATTATCATCTATGAAAAAATCAGCAAAAATGCAAAAGAAAGGTTGATATCACGCATTGTGAGTACTGGTCGATGCTTTAAATCAGTTAATATTGCCTTATGACGCCAGTGCAATTTTGAAATTGTATAGAGATGGTTTTACCATTTGAACCAACAACTCTAACATTTGAAAACGTGCGGTACTTCGTGGAAACAACCAAGGTGAGGCATTTGAGTTGTTGAAATTAAGTGTTTGTTTTGCATATCATATTAATAAAAGATTGGCATAATGGAATTTCAAATGCTTCCAGAAATTAAGAGAGCAAGGTTTCCCAGAAAGGAGACTACAGCTTCTTCAAGATGTTACCGGAGCCTTCAGACCTGGAGTCCTAACGGCTTTGATGGGTGTCAGTGGCACAGGGAAAACAACATTAATGGATGTTCTTTCAGGAAGAAAAACTGGCGGTTTTATCGAAGGAGACATAAAGATTGGAGGATATCCTAAAGTTCAAGCTGTATATGCCAGAATATCTGGCTACTGTGAGCAAATCGACATACATTCTCCACAGCTTACAATTGAGGAATCAGTGGCATACTCAGCTTGGTTAAGGTTGCCGGCTCACATTGACAAAAATACAAGAGCGGTAGGATTTTTTCATCTAGATAGAATATGCTGACCTTTATGGATACCCTATTGCTCGATATTTGAGCAGGACTTGAACTTGGAGCAAACAGATGAAGCATTTCAGTAGGCGGATAGAACAGGAAGTAGTTTGTACATCACGCTTTAAGATGCAAATGTCACTTTGTTTGCTAATTGTTTAATAAATCTTGCCGACAGTTTTCCTAGGATAGGTGCCAACAAACGGCTAAATCTTGTGTCCAACTGGAAAGATTTTAGCATATCGATTGCACACTAGATATTCTAATATTGATCAAATCCAGTGGGTAGAGAGAAACCATATTAGGTCTCTCGTATCACATATTGAGTAATAACATTTTGCACTAATTAGTAGCTAAATCTGCATTGCAACTGAATTATATGTTGTCAATCAGGAATTTGTGGCTACAGTACTTCAAATGATTGAGCTAGATGGCATAAAAGATGCCATAGTTGGTGTTCCTGGTGTGACCGGTATATCATTCGAGCAGCGTAAACGGCTGACTATAGCAGTGGAGCTTGTTTCTAACCCATCAATCATCTTCATGGACGAACCTACTTCTGGTCTCGATGCTAGAGCAGCCGCCATTGTAATGCGAGTCGTGAAGAATATTGTTAGCACAGGGAGGACAATTGTGTGTACAATTCACCAGCCAAGCATTGACATATTTGAGGCTTTCGACGAGGTAACTTGCTAACGCATACATTCCTGTAACAGTCTATTCTGCTATCCGTAAAATTATGGTTAGAAGACTGCTTTTTGGTGCACATTGCATGAAATTCTATATACTACTCACTTCACATGTGTTTGTAAAGTACATCAATAACTGTGACAATCCCAACTGAAGCATGTCGCATTTGATGAACTCTGCAGCTAATCCTCATGAAAAGAGGAGGTCAAATGATATACTCTGGAGAGCTTGGAGAGCGTTCAAATAAGCTTATTGAATATTTTGAGGTAATTGTTACATCTCACGCGTGAGCAATTCAATTGATACTTCTTTCTCAAAATATGCACGTCATTAAGTATGAATTGGTTCTATGATGAGCTGCAAACCAATCTGATATATCCCAAAGGTAGAAAAACATATAAAATTGACGAAACCTACTGAATAGCCTTATACTCTACACTGCAAAAAAAAAAAAAAAAAAACAAAGGATTGAGAAAGCTTGACCACTGAATCCCTACATTTCCCCTTGTCCAGAGTATCCCTGGAGTGCCAAAAATCAAGGATAATTACAACCCAGCTACGTGGATGCTGGAAATCACAAGTCCTTCAATAGAATCTCAACTTCGTATAGACTTTGGCATCATTTATGAGGAATCTGATCAGTGCAGGTGAGCATACAAGGGTAAAATGTTCAGAGTGCACTTAAAGCGGATGTGAAGCACACATTAAGTGCTCATCAAGCGCACAGGTCGCAAAATTCAATGCTTCTGTCTCTTATGTGATGCTAATTTGGAGTATTGACCAGAGAATGACATATGTGCAAATAAATGGTGTTTCTCATACTCGCTATGGGAAAAAAAATGGTCTGCTAATTAAATATTTTTGGCCACTGTAGGATGAACAAAGAATTAGTGAGAGAGCTAAGTTTGCCAGTGGCTGGGACAAAAGAGATGTGTTTCTCTGCAGGCTTCCGGCAAAATAGATGGGAGCAGTTCAAGACATGTTTATGGAAACAACATCTAACCTACTGGAGAAGCCCTAAATACAACCTGGTGCGCCTGATTTTCATTACCGCATCTTCCTTGTTTTGTGCTGCTCTCCTTTGGCAAAAAGGAAAGGAAATGTAAGTTCCTCATACAACCCAGTTAGTCTCTCGTACTTGTCAAACATTAAGATTAGGAGCTTGTAAAACTTAAACCATCTAAGATTCTGAAACATGACTCTTCGTTTTCAAGAAACGACAAGCAAGATCTTCTCAGCATACTTGGATCGATGTATGTCTTTGTGCAATTCATGGGGGTAGGGAACGGCAATTCCGTTCTGCCGTTTGTTGCTACTGAACGCATTGTTGTCTACAGGGAAAGATTTGCCGGAATGTACTCATCGTGGTCCTATTCATTTGCTCAGGTCACTAATTCGTGCTCCTCTGTGATGTCTTCTCTCGGCTATACTGATACATTTCTCGTTCTTCCATATTCTAACGATGATATTATGCCCCTCCAATATGTTGCAGGGGGTTATTGAAGTTCCATACATATTCTTGCAAACGGTTCTGTTTGTGCTGATCACATACCCTGCCATAGGTTTCTATGTCTCGTTCTATAAAGTGTTTTGGTACTTCTACACCATGTTCTGTACATTGCTCTATTTCAACTACTTTGGAATGATGCTTGTTTCACTGACACCAACATACCAAGTGGCTGCGGTGTTCGGGAGTTTTGCCTACACCATGTTCAATCTGTTCGCGGGGTTCCTGATTCCCGGACCCATAAGTCTCTCATCAAACTTTTGCTATTCTGTCTAGTAACACCCAATCATTAACGTTATCTGTGGCTTAACACATCTTACTTGGTGTTTTATCATCCATTTTGGCAGCAAATTCCGGTCTGGTGGCGTTGGTGTTACTGGATATGCCCAGTCACTTGGTCCTTGAGAGGTATGCTTAGTTCGCTATACGGAGACATCCATAAGGAGATAACAGTTGATGGACAACAAACGACGATCAGCGCCTTCTTGGAAAATTATTATGGTTATCGCTACGATCAACTCTACATCGTAGCCATCATGCTTTTGGCCTTTCCGCTAATTTTCACGTGTATATTTGCCTGTGCAATTGCAAAATTGAACTTCCAAAGGAGATGAAAGGAGCGTAGAGAGTGCTTCATTGAATACTTCCACTTAGAATCATCAGAATAAAAGGAACTCTATTTTAAAGTCTTGACCTTGATTTCATCTCTCATATTGTGGTAACATCTGAATCAATTCTTTATCATCTAATTTTACGCCATAATTATTTAATTAAACAGATTTTTTGCAAACAAGGGCAATAAAGTAACTCATTGCCACAATTCTTGTCAAATAACAGGAAAAGCAATTACGCATTCGACACTTTTCTACGTATTAGTAGAAAGATATAAGAGTGATCTTTAACATACAAAGAACAATCGCAAACATCAAAGGTGTGTATCGCTTATAGACTTGAGGACCTTTATGTGGTTGATTCTGTCCCAATTCTCAAATTAGACCTCCAGCATGTGTCGCGCATGTATCGAGTTTGTTTTAGATACAATTAACTTACTATTTAATATGTTTGCAACGAAAGGAATCAAGCTAAAAAGAAGTTGTTACTTTGTAAGAGCAATCTTTGAGAGTTTAACCAGTCATTGAGTTTTAAAAAAAAAAAACTGCTAAAAACAAAATGCAGCCAAAGAAGCAAAATCGTTGCGTCCAGAGCAGTAGAGATTAAAATTCTAATGTCCTTTGTTACTCTTTAGTGTAAGAACAGGAACTGGTTGGTTTTAGGAGATGATGAGCCCGCCTTGATAATGCTCGTTTTTCTGTGTCTTGATCGGAGGGAGATTATTCATCTTTTTAGCTCGGATATCTTAAGGACTTCGTAAGTTTAGTAAAGCTTAAAAAGTGCTCCTTTACACTCGCGAGTGGGTCTTGCTACGCGTGCAATAGTAATTTGGAAAGCTCGATCCCGGCTCATACAACATGCAAGAGATTTCTGAGCCACACGTTCACAATGATTTCATTGTCGACAAACAAAGTGTAATCGTTCTAGTAATATAAAGATTGAGAGATATTCTGGATGTCTTGAAACACAATATATCATTTCCAAATAACAATTTTCCTAAAAGTAATTGTTGACCCTAAATTACGTTTTTTAATTAATTAGTTTCTTTATTTATATATTTTGTCTTTTTTTCCGGATAAATAGATAATAAAAAGAGAAAACAACAAAAAAAAAACAAAAAAAACAGGAAAAAACAAAAAGAAAACAGAAGCCAGTAGCCACAAGGGCTGGGCCTTCAAAGCCTAGCCCTTCCCTCTTTTCTTTTCTCTCTTGCACAAGCCCCATGGCTCGGCCTGCGCAAACCAGCCCAGCCCCTTCTCTTCTTCTTCTTCTTCCTTCTTCCATCTTCTCCTACGCCTCTGCAACTCACGCGCACAGAGGACACCGACGCGCGAAGGACGGCCTACGACCGAGGGGAGTAGGCCGACGTCGATTGGAGAGGATAAGATCTCAGGTGCCATCAATGCCGAGCACGCTTCACTGGATAAGCTCGGATGGGACGCCGGTTCAGCCGAGGAGGACCGTTCGGTGCTCGAAGACCGGCGGTTGAAGCTTTGTCGACCGGCTGCCCCCTCGCCTATACATAGCAGGCCACAAGCTCCGTCGGGGACAGAGTGAGCTCCGAGATCTTCCCATTGAGAGACTTCAGGGGAGGAATCGAAGAGTAAGCGAGAGGGAAATCGGGTCGCGAGCTCAGCCGACCTCCCATTGAGAGACTTCGGAGGAGGCCGGCGGCAAGCGAGTCCGAGGAGGTCAGATCTGGTCGGTGGAGGCTCAAATCTAGCTAGAGTGAGAGAGAACCAAGGCTGAGGAAGGTTCGACCGAGAGTTGCGTCGCAAATCTGGGGTGACCGAGCCCCTTCGCGGTGCTGACACCATCCCACCCCTCGACACCACTGCTATGCCAAATCCCGTTGTGCCACCGTCTCGCTGTCACCGTAGCTGAGCCCCAGGCCCAGGTCTCGCCGTCGCCGTCGTTGTTGCCGTGGTTTTCACCGTCACAGATCAAACCCTCTAGCTTCGTCGTTGCTCACCATGGCCACCACCGTCGTAAATCGACCCCGCCATCGCCGTCATTGCCTTCGTTCAAGAAAAGGTAAAAAAAAAAAGCTCATCGCCGTCGTCCCTGCCGTTCATCGCAACCCCATTCCGTCACCGTCACTGTCGTCGTAGTCGCCATCTTCGTTGCTGTCGCCGCCGTAGCCGTTGTCGTCATCGCGTCGCCGCCGTAACGCCCTGGTTTCTGTCCTAGGCACCGCGGATTCGCAAACCCTAGGGTTTGCAATTTTTCGGGTCTCGAAGCGGATCCAAACCCGGAAAATTGGATAAGGTTTGCAATCTGGGGCAGCCAGGAAAGCGAGTCGTGCGTCGGAGCCGGGTCAGGTAGGGTTTCGCCGGGGAGCGGGTTGTGGAGCTGGGTCATCGGGCCGGGCCGGGTGTCCCCAAACACCCGACCACGGCGTCATTTTGTTTAATAATATTTAAAAAAAAAAGTCGGGCCGCGTAGCGGGCCCTTCTGTGTTTTGGGCTGGCCCGAGTTAGACACAACCCATGGATCCAACCTAGGTCGGTTTTTATTATTTAAAATAATTTTTTTAAATAAAAATAAATAAAAATTTATTTTTAAAAATGATTTTTTTTTCCAAAAAAATATTAAAAATGTAAAAATAATTTATTTTTCAAAAATATTTTTAAAAATATTTTTTTCCAAAAAAAAAATCAAAAATATTTCATATTTTCCAAAAAATGCCAAAAATCCAAAAAAAAAAGCCAAAAATCATGAAAAAGCAAAAAATTTCATAAAATTTTATGTTTTTATAATTTCATGTTTCTTATCTTGTCTAGTGTGCTACCGTTGTATTTTTCATTCCAAGTACTCTATTGTACAGTTCTAATATTTTGTTTTAAGAGCATGAGACGGTACTCCAAACCAGCCCAGTGATGTTATCCAACCATGAAAAGAAAATATCATCCAAGGATAATACTGAGGGTTGGGCTTCCTCATGCTTTTTCTCCCCCAAAGACATATTTTGAAAATAAAAAATATTTCATCACCCGAAAACTTTTGTCAAAACAAGATGACAAATTTAAGCACGTTTGTCTTTCTAACCCTCTCACTTTATGTTTCAGAACATCATCCCCTTTGATTTAGTGTGACAAAAGGTATTTGAAACTAGCACATTGTGTGAACAGACCAAACTCGAGAACACATTTTCAAGAAAGCGGGGGCAAACAGAAAGAAGCATCCCGTTTCAAAAAAGGGTAAGTCTTATTCCTTTAACATAATATTGAGAATGATAACCCCTCTCTTCTATTTACAAGATACAAAATGTGAGACGTAATAGGTACATGTATACAATTGAAATCGAAGCATCCATGACATGCCTCACTCCATCCTAAGCCAAATGACTATCTTGTCGCACGACGCGCCCAAACAGCTAGATGTTGCAGTTTCAACTTCGACGAGCCCGGAAACATAAGAAAGAAGTTCCTTCTCTTCCTTTAAAGTGATTACTGTCAACATTGAGAAAATCCAGACAGTCAAGGCGATCTATAGCCCCACACACTGGACAATGACTTTAGAATCTATAAGCTTCACTCCATACGCATATTCTTCCAATGAGTAATTGCCATCAGAAAGCTTGAGATTTTTTATCTCAGATTCCATAGAAGCTTGAGGTATATGACTTTTGCTCAATGATGCTATAGTTAAAGACAGAAGGAGAAATTCCACAAAAAGAAGGCGTTGAAGATGAATCAACGACCAGCAATCATGCATACATGGTCACAAATGAGGAAGGCCAATTGAAGGAAACATTGAATTATGCCAAGGTAAAGAGGTCATCATCGATATTCAAATATCCCTAGGAGTCAGCAAATACAAACTTTAGAGAAGAGTAATTTGATATCGTTTCCAATACTCCCCCCCTCTTTGAATTCACTTTTGACATATTCCCCATATTGGCAGGAAGCATTAGGATTCAAGAACCAAACTTGATGGTTAGGTTTGGCAAATCAATATTGGCCAAGCTAGTACGTAGAAACGACCCACATCAAATTCACCTGGCTTCATGTAAAAAGACGTGTCATCCAAGAGCCAATTCAAAGAATAATTGACCTAACGAAGCAAGGGATGTAGGACTTCGTGTCCCCCTCTCACTTAAGGTTCACCCAATCATATGCAAACCAGTGAAGGGTAAAGTTGTATCGCTTCCAGTTATTCGACTCTTGAAAGAGTTCATGACTAACGCATTCCCTCTTGTCTGTTGCAAGATCACCTAACTGTCAAAAACAAGGATAACAAATCAATGAGAAGCATGTCAGACTCTGATAAACTCATCCAAGCGAAATGGCATCCTGAGGGCAAAAGCAGAAAGACCTATCAAATCAATGATCAGATCCCCAACATTGACTGATCATTCATGTGTCATATCCCTAATCAATAGGGACAACCATCGACACCCATTTGTAAATAATCTTTTTGATATTCAAGATTTAGCATATTTGGAAACATTGTTTTATTAACCCCTAAAGCTATCAATAGGGTCTTTGTTTGAACCATTCATTTATTTTGAGAGTACAAACTCTATCACATCATACACTACATGCCTTTTTCCATGTGAATTCTGCATGATGATTTTGTCTATCTAAATTCCATTGAGAATTATTAGAATATACAGCTAATTGAAGAATACAAGATTGATTGAGCATGCTGGATGAGGCGTGTCAGAATGATGACAGGCAAGCCATATCCTACACACAGTCCCCCATTTATACACTTGTGAGATGAGTGCAGAAGATTCCATGACTGCAGGGTAAAGAGTTCTCTCGCAAATAGTGAGAGGCATTCCATCGCTCACCCTATTAAGGCCCATACACTAGTGAAATTTCTGTCCTACCCCTGTCAAGAACCACCCCTACACTGGGGCAGATTAGAGGCGAAGCAGCATCACAAGGTGAGAAGAGAGATATAAATTTTCTTGCTCGCACTTGCATCAATCTTCGGGTGTCTTTATTGCATATGAACACTCGCGTTAATTTAAGTGCCTTAAAATGACAAAGAACAATTCCCTTTCTATGCATTTGTATACATTGTATAACCCAAGTGAGTCTGTAATTTTACTCTCACATTGAGACAAAGCAGGAGTTATTGCCATAGCCTGAGCGCTGGCTGAAGATGAAGACTCAAGAGTCTAATAACGGTGCTTCGATTGAACTTGCCTAGACCAATTCCTCTGACAACAAGAAAAAGCAGGGCATAAAAAAGCAGTGTACCCAATAAAAGCAAGGTCAATGCCTATGAATGAAGAACTGGAATAAAACAGGGGCATGAAAAAAGCAGTGTGCCTAGTAAAAGCAAAACCAATGCCCCCCAGTCAAAAATACAGCCAAGAAAAAGTTGATATTGTGGTCCATAGAACCTCTATCTAATAGTAAGAAGAAAAACCAGTGACAAATGCCGAGATAGTCACGAACTCTCATCCTCTTACATGTGAGCCAAGTCTACATTACATTCCCATTGTAAAAGTCTCTTCAGACTATGGCACTTTAATTAACATAGGATTTCATGTGTATATAAGCATCGCTCGAAGAAATACGAACAAGGTTACTCATCTCTTTTCGCAGGATTCTTGACTTGCAAACCCGGAGATGATCGTGCGGCACTTCGTTCATAAGCCTTGACCTTGATGGTCCCCTTTGGTGAGCCGTTGACTAAGTCTTCATCATAATTCCAGCAAAAACCTCTCACATTGGTAAAGTCGTACCGTTTGCGAGAATAATTGGACCCCTGTTGACATGATGGCAATGAGATAGTGTGGTCCTTATAAATCCAGCATCAATGGTCAGGATAGCTTTCTCCATAAGAGTGAGCGAAAAGTCATTTCAGACTGAAAGTCCCTCATCTGGCATGCTCAAGACATCTACATTCTAAATGAAGGTTGTCTTTCAAAATCTTCCCCAGTGGAAATCAGAGGATGTAAAACTGACAAAATTACCATGCATAAATCTCATTTGAACTCATGAATTTATAGTATATACAATCATGTGTGCATATTGTGCAAATAGCAGACATACTCTTAGAGATCAGAGATATTGCTAGGTAAGCATATCTCTATCCTCATTTGTCTTAAGGTACGTATCATTGTCCAGGTACTCTCTTATTAACACTCAACCTATTTGAGTCGTCCTTTGAGTTTGGGTGCTTACTGCTGTCTAGGTATCCCCATTGTCTTTGAGTACCGGCCACCATTCGGATACTCCATTTTCCTAACACTCGATCTGTTCGAGTTGTCCCTAGAGTATTGATACTTGTGACTGACCAATTATCCCTTTATCGTTGAATACCTACTATTGTCTAGGTATCCCTATTGTCTTTGAGTACCGGCCACCGTTCGGATACTCCCTTTTCCTGACACTTGACCTGTTCAAGTAGTCCCCAGAATATTGATACTTGTGACTGACAAAGTATCCCTTTATCATTGAATACCTACTGCTGTCTAGGTATCCCTATTATCTTTAAGTACCGACCACCGTTCGGATACTCCATTTTCCTGACACTCGGCCTGTTTGAGTTGTCCCTAGAGAATTGATACTTATGACTGATCAAGTATCCCTTTATCGTTGAATACCTACTGCTGTCTAGGTATCCCTATTATCTTTAAGTATTGGCTACCATTCGGATACTCTCTTTTCCTGACACTTGACCTGTTCGAGTTGTCCCAAGAGTATTGATACTTGTGACTGACCAAATATCTCTTGGAATACCTAATGTTATCTAGGTATCCCCATATCATCAAGTACCCACCTTTGTCTAGGTACTTCTTCTTCATGACACTCAACCTGCCCGAGTTGTCCCCAAATAATATAGCAGCTGTTCAAGCATTCCATTGCTTTGCTTGGCACCACCGTCTAGGTATGCTTTCTAGCACTTGGACTAGCCTGAGTGGTCTTAGATCATATCATTAAATACTTGTGTTTATCCAAGTATTCGAGTACCTTGTACACCTGCGATTACCTAGGTGTTTCAGCCCTTTTAAGTGCTTGCGGCCATCTAGGTAAGCCTTGTGCTATATTCAAGTTTATGTTACTAGGAGGTGAGAGATCTTCACGAATATCTCAGGTACGCCCTCGATATTCCCAATTACCAGAAGGTGAGAGACCTTCATGAATATCTCAGGTACGCCCTCGATATTCCCAATTACCAGGAGGTGAGAGACCTTCATGAATATGCGAGGCATGTCCTCAATATTCCCATTACTAAGAGGTGAGAGACCTTCACGAATATGCGAGACCCATCCTCGATATTCCCAATTACCAGAAGGTGAGAAACCTTTACGAATATCCCAAGTACATCATCGATATTCCATCTACCAGGAGATTTTAAAAAACAACCAAGTATTCTCCAGAGTTTGGTACTTATGATTATCCAGGTACCCTTTCGATACCCGTGAACACCCAGGTATCTTCTAAGAGTTTGTACTTGTGATCATCCAAGTACCATTTCGACGCCTGCAAAGGCCCAAATATCCTTCAAGTTAGTACTTGTGAATATCTAGGTACTCTTTGATATGCTTTTGAATATCCAAGTATCTTCCAGAATCGATGCCCTGAGAAAGGTTGGCACATCCTCCCGAGAAAGGTCGAGTTCTAACTTGTGTCTTTGACAGAAGTCGGACACCCCAACATATATGATGCCCTGAAAAAGGTCAGCACATCTCCCGAGAAAGGTCGGGTACCAACCGGTGTCCTCAATACAGATCGGGCACCCACAAATAGATGCCCTAAGAAAGGTTGACGCATCTCCTGTCACGGCAACCGAAGAAAGGTTTGGGTCAAGACAAACCACTTAATGCTTTGACAGGCGATCGAAGAATGGTTCGAGCCCTGGAAAAGCATTTTACCATCACGGCGACCGAAGAAAGGTTCAAGTCCGAGGCAAATCACTTATTACTCTGACAGGCGACCAAAGAATGGTTAGGGTCCTGGAAAGGCAATTTCCGTCAAGGCGACCGAAGAAAAGTTCGGGTCCTAGACAAATTATTGATTATTTTAACAGGCGACTGAAGAATGGTTCGAGCCCTGGAAAAGCAATCTCCTCATGTCACCAGGTAAGATGACGCATTGATACTTGCCAAACTCGGGGTTCATACCCTATCTCACTCACTCCCAGTAAGTAACTACATGTATCTTCTTATCTATCTTAGTATGTGTAATGTTATATGCTCATTTTCTGCATAAGACACTAGGTCTAAAATAAATATAATATGCTACACGTGCATGGATAAAATTTAGGCATCAATTTGTCTTTGAATGCAACATTTACAAACTCACTTTCAAAGAGGGGTAGCTGTTGATGCATAAATTTTGTTTTTTAATTAATTAGTTTCTTTATTTATATATTTTGCCTTTTTTCGGATAAATAGATAATAAAAAGAGAAAAAAACAAATAAAACAAATAAAAACAGGAAAAAACAAAAAGAAAAACATAAGCCAATAGCCACAAGGGTTAGGCCTTCAAAGCCTAGCCCCTCCCTCTTTTCTTTTCTCTCTCACACAAGCCCCATGGCTCGGCTCGCGCAAACCAGCCTAGCCCCCCATTCTCTTCTTCTTCTTCTTCCTTCTTCCATCTTCCCCTATGCCTCTATAGCTCACACGCACAGAGGACATCAACGCGCAAAGGATGGCCTACGGCCGAGGGGAGTAAGCCAACGTCGGCCGGAGAGGATAAGATCTCAAGGGCCATTAATGCCGAGCATGCTTCACTGGATAAGCTTGAATGGGACGCCGGTTCAGCCGAGGAGGACCGTTCGGTGCGCGAAGACCGGCGGTCGAAGCTTCGTGGACCGACCGCCCCCTCGCCTATAAATAGCAGGCCACAAGCTCCATCCGGGACAGAGTGAACTCCGAGATCTTCCCACTGAGAGACTTCGGGGGAGGCCGGCGACGAGCGAGTCCAAGGAGGTTAGATCTGGCCGGTGGAGACTCGAATCTAGTTGGAGTGAGAGAGAACAAATGCTGAGGAAGATCCGGCTGAGAGCTGCGTCGCAGATCTGGGGTGACCGAGCCCCTCCGCGGCGCTGACACCATCCCACCCCCCGACGCTGCTGCTGTGCCAAATCCTGCCGTGCCACCATCTCGCTGCCACCGTAGCTGAGCCTTGGGCCCAGGTCTCGCCGTCACCGTCGTTGTTTGCCGTGGTCTTCACCGTCACAGATCAAACCCTCCAGCTTCTTCGTTGCTTGCCATGGCCGCCACCGTCGTAAATCGACCCCTCCCATCACCTTCATTGCCTCCGTTCAAGAAAAGGTAAAAAAAAAGCCCGTTGCCATCATCCCTGTCGTTCATTGCAACCCCATTCCGTCACCGTCACCGTCGTCGTAGTCGCCATCGTCGTTGTTGTCACCGCCGTAGCCGTCGTCGCCGCCATATCGCCATGGTTTCCATCCTCGGCACCGCGGATTCGCAAACCCAAGGGTTAGCGATTTTCGGGTCACGAAGTGAATCCAAACCCGGAAAATCGGGTGGGGTTCGCCATTCGGGGCGGCCAGGGAAGCGGGTCATGCGCCGGAGTCGGGTTGGGTAGGGTTTCGCCAGGGAGCGGGTTGTGGAGCCGGGTGTCCCCAAACGCCCGGCCGCAGAGTCGTTTTGTTTAATAAAAAAAAAAAAAAAAAGTCGGGCCCGCTTAGCGGGCCTATCTGCGTTTTGGACTGGCCCGAGTCAGACACAACCCATGGATTCGACCCGGGTCGGTTATTATTATTTAAAATAATGTTTTAACAAATAAAAATAAATAAATAATTTATTTTTAAAAAATGATAAAAAAAAATTATTTTCGAAAAATATTAAAAATAGTAAAAATATTTTATTTTCCAAAAAAATCAAGAAAAGAGGAAAAATAATTTATTTTTCAAAAATATTTTAAAAAAATTTGTTTTCCCAAAAAAAAAAATATTTTATATTTTCCAAAAAATTCAAAAATTCATGAAAAAACCAAAAAATTCATAAAATGCCAAAAAGACTTGTATTTTCCAAAAAATACCAAAAAAAAAATCCCTTTTATGTGAAAAAAAAAAAGAAAGAAAAAGACCCAAAAATGTTTTTCCTCCCCATCAAAAGCATGTAAAACCCCTCAAATATCCAAAAAGCCTCGGGGTTTAAATAAGATTAGAAAGGGTATTATTGATTAACTAGTGTATTCAAGTCCCCGATGATTAACTAGTGTAATCAAGTCTCTTGATATTTCGCATGGGTTTCTAATCAACCTACCTCAAATCGATTAGTAGCAACTCCGTTTTAAAAATTAACTTACATGGTAAAAACTTAGACTATTAAAGTCATGAATTGTGGACTTGGGAGAGTCCGGGCATAACTAAATTTAGCCAAGTCATTAGCTGATGTGGGCGCCGAAAAAAAGAGGTCACGACAGTAATTTTCTCCCAAACAAACATATCATTAATTATTTCAAGATTAGTCGAGTAAGCGATTATGTGCACTTTCTCACATCCCGCATGATTAAGCATCATGTAACATAAGTTCTTTTTTTCTTTTCTTTAATTTCTCGAACAAACTTTCATTGGCTTCGATTCGTCATGGATGAATTGGGATGGGGCACTTGTATTTTCTAACAGTTCCTAATTCCAAGGACAGCAATTGCACTGAAAAAAGAAAAAAAAAAAAATAATTGTAGATGCAAGACAGAGGATACTACCAGTCCAGTTCCAACATGATTCCTCCTCGTCTATCCCAAAGGTTTCCAACGCTCTCTTCAATAAAAACCACAAGAACGTTTAATTAGTTTCTGTCGGTTTGGGTGTCTTGTTCAAGAATATTATCCAGCAGCCATTAGGCTTGAGCATGATTTCAGGGTGAACCTAGAATTGAAAAACCGAACCTATGAAACCTGTCCAATTCCAAATTCCAAGATACGTAAGATGGATTTCAACTTTTAAAAATTGGAGACTTGTCTCAACGAGTAGGTTTCAGGTTCTCAGTAGATGGAATTGGGAACTTGAAACTTAAAACCCGAATCTAAAACAAATTTTTATATTTTTCTTGGTCTATAACTTTACACAATCTATCATATGGGTTCACTAGCCCCAGCTTCCATTGATGACTGAGAATTTATTCTTCAAGTGTATAAATATAAGTTATGGTCGGCGAATTAATAGTAAGTGATGGTCATTAAAGGTAATAATTCACTACAATTATTCAATTAATAATATAGATAGAACTTGGGTAGACCCTAGAATAGACTCTAGAACTTATGATAGCGTAATTTCTAAGTTTCAAGGTATAAATGATAGGCTTTAGATTCCCAAAAAATGAGGAACTTGTTCTAACGAATAAGTGGAACCTATATAGAACCTGAAACTGCTCACTCTTAATAATCATGATTACCGGCACGATATATGGGAGCGATGATTAGATGACAAAATACATATGCCATAAAATTATTCCAATTAGTATCAAGTTTTATCACGGCCTAAATTGTCAATCTAAACACGTGTCATACGCTTTCGCATCTATGGAACAGGTTACGTGTGTCATTGATAGGCAAGATACATTCCCTAATTTTACACGAAAGATTCCCAACTTTAATGATTATATTTGCAAACTCTCCAACTTTTAATGCGGACCTAAAAGTGAGCTCTCTTCCCTTTTCTTTTCCTTTTCCTTTTTCCCGCCGGTTGGAGAAATGTCGGGTAAGGACTACAAACAGGGGGGTTTTTTGTATGATCACTCTTTGATCTTTATCATAAAGGTTTATAAGCTATTTGAATTGTTGGGATTGAAGACCGTATTTGTAGAATAATTCGCGGACAAGAAATGTCGATAAGGTATCAATACCACCTAGTATCTCGATATTTTACGGTTTTAGTTATTTAAGTTGGTTTCTTGATGCAATGGTCAATTTCAGCCATCACATTCGGACTAACCTCCAACGTCATACTTCAATAATTCCACATCCTTTTTCTTTGAGAAAAATAAAATTGCTCAATTTAGTGACATATCACTTTTAGTAAAATATGATGTTTAGGTGATCGGACGTTATCAACAGATTGAGCCCAATTTGTGGACTGAAATGGGTCAAATCATGGATCTGTTAGCAAATCAATTAGGAAGAAAAGATGGTATTTATAATCGATTTGAGGTAGAAGGTGGAGAACGAGTTCTTAGACTAGCAAATCGCTTGTCCATCACATCAGTGTAGCTCGGTACCTCATGGTGCGTAATTTCTCCTTTCGACATGCAGAATTTTCTCGTAGCTACTATCAATAGGAAAGGAAAATAAAAAGATTTTTCATGGTTTGCAGAAGAGTTCCTGTTCCATATCCTAAGAATAGAGATGGAATAAATTTTAACTATTAGTGAATTAATTTACATATTATCTGAAGACGTCACTCCGATGAATGAATGATGGCGGGCGGACCAAAGGAAGCAATATTCCTGGGAAAAACTGTGATTACTTAGCAAAATTTGGCAAGCATAAGACCAAAAAGCATTTGATTTAATGGATAAATCGGTCAACGAGATCTTATATTGTTTCTAGTTTCTGTGACGCCAATGTAACCGTTGTGTTCCAGACGGCTTTTGATTAGTCAACGGTTTTGGGAGCAATAATCGGCTGCATATGACCCAATCCAAATTCATTGATTTGCTAATGTATTTCTCAAAAATGATGTTGACCAGTTTGAATTTTGCACCAAATCCAAATCATAAGGAAAAATTGCCAATTAGTCCTGAAAGTGAGTCCAACTTTGTAAAGTATAGGCATGTGTCACGGTCCGTGAATCCTCCCGTACTCGTGACACTTGTGAGTGGCGCTTGGGATTATCTGATGAAGAGTGTGAGGCAGAAGGGTAGAACACAACTGGTCCGTAAGAGTGGTGTCAGGACGGTTGGTGCTAGGAGTTCTGGGATAAAATGATTACATCACTTAGGAGCTCTGAAGACGGGGTAGGCCTCCCGTGCACAAACTGGTCGGGAGCTGATGCCGCTCTCCTGACGAGGCCATGGTAGGCCGAAACCAGTTGTTGTACCTAAAGAGAACTGCTGTCTCATTCGATGGACTAGACGCCTGAGCGAAGCTAGGCGTGGTAGGATCTCGTACGAAGAATCATTCACCGTATCGTTCGTGAAACAGCTAAAGAAAAAGCTGGCCTGACGAATTCCGCTCGCTAGGCGCCCGCGAGTCATTTCCGAGGCCAAGGAAACTCTCGGCCTGTGACACATGCCTGCAAGGTGCACGCATGACGGCCAGCCAATTCTGTCACCAGCATATGGAGAAACTTCACGATTATTCCCATTCCCTAATGAGATAGGTGGACCGGTTATTTCGTGATCGCAAGTTCCGATCATTTTTTTAAATCAACAATAGGTAGGTGGAGATCTTGTTAGAAATCTTTTTTTCTGGTTCAAATTATAAGGAAATCATATTTTATCTTAAGATATCAATTTGTAACATTTTCTCACTAATCAAGCTAACCCTTTTCTTATCAGACCCCAAAAGGAAGGCTAACCCTTTTGTAGTTATACAATCAAATTGCAAGTTGCGGAATCTCGTTTGCAAAAGTTGAAATTTGGCGATCTAAATTGACTATATAGCACGGGTAGCCACGAGGTGTGCCAGCCCCATAAGAAGAAGAAATGCATTGATTCTAGAGTTTGAAATCTATTAATGCCACTCATTCAAAAATAGTGGCTAAATTGACCATAGCCTTCTCATTGGCACGAATGCATTCTACATAAGAAAATCTGCGCCTGCATTTGCCCGAAAATATCAGAACGACCGAAATGGCGCAGCCATCGACAACGAGTGGTCGGCTGGAGAGAATCGAGCTCCCCGAGATGGAGCGAAGAGGGAGCTAGAGCTGCTCTCAGTCGCTGCGCTGCCGTGCCTCGAGCAGCTTCAGAATCGTCACTGACTTGGAGGACCGGATGCAAGATTGCCGGCGGGAGGACGATGATGACGAGCTAGAGCTGCAGTGGGCGGCAATCGAGAGGCTGCCAACGTCCTGGAGGCTGCGGGCGGCAGTGCTCAGCCTGGAGGTGGCGGATGTGGCGAAGCTGATGGGCTCAGAGAGGCGGGTGTTCGTGGAGGGCCTGCTGAAGACGGTCGAGGAGGACAATCTCCGGCTCCTCCAGAAGCTCCGTCGCCGAGTGCAAAGGTAAGCCACATTTTCGTGATTCACAGAAGCAGATGCGCGTGCGTTGATAGTGACGCTTTCCGAGACGACTTCCGTTGCTTTCGGAATATAAAATTCACTTCTGTTCAGAACCGAGTCTACATCTATGCGAGCTCAATTCAATAACGTAATAGAATCTCGCAAGGGATACGATGGAACCATTTGAGGAATTCCACGCAGAATACAGTTCGTCGTCTACCCCAGACGTCAGACCACAATAATTTCATTTACTTTTTCGCACCTTTTTTTTTCTAAATTTAGATCACGAAACCTTTGGACAACGCTTGTCCTAAAGGTTATTAGTCAGTAGCCCACGATTTGCCTTCTCCTTAGCATCTCACCGTCATCGCGAAAAAGACGGCACTTTGCTGCACTTACGTGGCGTCCACCCGCACGCCACAAGACGGAACGTCCACCCACGTTTGTCCCAAAAGGTCCAGAGCGATCGAGGGGGGCGCGGCCATCGTCCACCACGAGCGACGAGCGGGCCTTGTCCACGAGCTTCTCTTCGACGCAGCACCGCCTGGCCTCGAGCAGCTTCGGGAGCAGTGCCGCAGCAGGTTCGGAGGGCCAGGTGAGGAGGAGGATCGCCAGCGGTGGGAGGATGATGATGAGTTGGAGCTGCGGCGGGCGGCCATCGAGAGGCTGCCAACGTACCGGCGGATGAGGGCAGTGGTGCTCGGTAGTGAGGTGGTGGACGCGGCTAGGCTCAGGGGCTCGGAGAGGCAAGTGTTCATGGATGGCTTGCTGAAGAAGGTCGAAGAGGACAACCTGCGGCTGCTCCAGAAGTTCCGGGAGCGACTGCAGAGGCAGACATTCTATACCTCAGCTCTGATATTACAGCACTAGGATTAAAAGGGCGGACGTTCCTTTTATTTATTTATATTTTATATATATATATATATATTTTTTTTATTTCATGCATCTTCGACAATTTGATATGCCGAAGTGCGGCTAAAATGATATTAAATTTTCAGGGTGGGTCTCGAATTGCCGACAGTGGAGGTGCGATATCAGGATTTGTGCGTAGAAGCTGATGGCGAAGCAGTTCGTGGGGAACCCGTCCCCGACTTTTTGGAACGTGCTCAAGGTCATTTTCTACGTGAGATCTTCTTCTCCATCTTCTTCTTCTCCTCTCTCTCATCCATGCTTTATGCGTTTTCAGAGATTCGTCCGGGACGATTTGATTGGAGCCAAAGAACAAGTTATCTATTGTAGAAAACTGTGTTTGAATAACATAGCCCGCTCCCGTCGAATGGTAGAATTTCAAAGAAAGTCTTTTTTTTTTGGGACATTAGAGGAGGACAGCGAATTTTGTCTTCCTATTTCATTTTTTTTTCCCTTTCATTTTCTTTCTTCCAAGATGGCGAGGTTTGGTACCAACCCTTGCCTGTGACTAGTGAGGGCCCATCTGTTAGGGAAATCTCTTATGATGTTTTGAAGATGACAAAATAAATCAAAGACTACTAACATGTTTGATGGTTGAGTAATAGACCATGCAGATAATAGAACATGTAAAGGATATTGTCAAAGTCTGAAGACGGCCAAAAGACGGAACATAACATATGTCCAGAGTATATTATGAAGATTTCCAAACTTTTGTGTGAAAGTCTGAAGACTGCTAGATTTTAGTATCAAAGTCTGTTCTACATCAGAAGCCTGTCAACTCTGACTAATTCTAGACTGAACTAGAAGACAGATTCTATGCTGAAGCTGAACCAGAAGATAGACTATATGCTGAAGCTGAACTGGGTACAGACCTTAAAGCTAAATCTGTTCAGAAGCAGATATGTTCAGACCCAGATTGTAAAGTCTACAGACTCAGATTGTAAAGTCTATTGCTCTCAGACTTTACATCTAGATTCGACAGAACGTAACTCAAGCCTAATCATATAACGGCTAGTGATCTGGTTTGGATTCCACATCAAGATTGATTTGATTGACGATTGGATCTTGAAGACAAGAACTTTCTATACGAAGAAGCTTTACTTATGGAAACCAAGATTTCGTTTGTATGGGCGATCGGAATCAATTTGGGATTCTACCTTTGTCACTCAACGGCTACCAAATCTTCTAAATACGAGCTGTCCAATGGGTATATTGGAAGACGATTCTCCGGGATACTGTCCAACGGGTAGTTTGGAAGTGGAGGAGTATTTAAGGAGATCATGGACCGATGAGCAAGTAAGAGACGGAGCGTAGAATTTATAATTCCAAAGTCTGAGCGACCTTCGATCATATACTTGTCTCTTGAGAGCTTAAACGTTTGTAATCGTGAGAGAAATACCAAAAGAGTGACTTAGTGAGATAGAGTGATCTACTACTAAGTGTTTGCACTCGAAGTTGTAATCTCTTGTTGATTGCATAGTGGAATCCAGCCAAGAAGGCTGTTAGCGTGGGAGAGTGGACGTAGGCTTGGATTAAGCCGAACCACTATAAATATTGTGTTCTTATTCTCTTCCTTAACTCATTTATTTTACTCGAAATTTATTTTATTCCGTATATATTTGCCAAGGTTTATTTTATACACCTATTCACCCTCACTAGGTGTTCATACTAGCACTCTCAATTGGTATCAGAGCTTGTGTACTCACTTGTTTGAAGTGTTTTACTTCAGAGTTAAAGATCCATGGCTAGTATATTGGCACCAGGACTTATGGAAGGGCAAAGCAACACAAGGCCACCATATTTCGATGGAAGAAAATACAAGCATAATGGCCAGAAAAGAACAATAAAAAAAGATGATGAGCAAGGAAATTTATGCTTGATGGCACATTCAGAATCTGAGTCTGACTCGAACACAGACTTAGAATCAGAGTCTGACTTAGACACAGACTCAGAATCCGATGAGGAAATCGAAGAAATAAAGGAAAAGAAGAAGTTGGTAAGGAATGTTTTTGGGCACATAATTCTCATTATGCTTGAAATTCGATATATCATTGATTGATTCAGATTTTATAATGATCATATTTTTCTTTATTAAAGAAAGAATCGTATGATTTATTTTTGTGATTTGTGAGTTGAGATTTGATTTAGTACGTGCGATTATTTGAGATAATTCAGATTATTTTGTCTAATTTTATACTCTCAGATTTAATCATATTTTGCAAAGTGAAAATCCGTTTTACGTGATAATGCAAGATATTCTTAGATATTCAAATATTTCATTCTCCCTGATTTTATTGTGCTTTGACTAAGTGAGAATTTATTTTTCTAAATATCATTGTGCATAATATTCTTTCTTTGAATACTCTGTTATGATGAATTAAGAAAGAATATTTGTTTATGGAGATTATATATTTTGCTCTAACGTCAAGGAAGGATCCAAATTGATGGATACCAAAAAGGGAAATGAGTTGATTGCAGGAAATTCTTTAAGGGAAGGATGATTGCGAATCTACGCAAATTTTGGTGCAATCAGAAAATATCTCCTGCGACAATTGCAACAATTGTTTCTATTCGCAAATATTGTCATGATCACAGGGGAGAAATCGAATCCAAAAGAAAATAAAAAGAATCGTGATCATTTCAAAAAGGCAACAAATTGAGGGGGAGCTTTGATCAATTTTGGAAAAATCTTTTTGAATTGATCGTGATCTTATTATGGATGGAAAGAAAGGTAAATGCGTCAGAATTTGTCCAAAAAAATCCGTTAGCGCATCTTTTATTACCTTTTGTCATTAACAAATCTCTTATTGATATTATCATTTTATTATGACAAAAAAAAGGTACGTGAATTTTATGATGCATCCGTGATTTTTATTGGATATTTGCTGATATATATGATCGAAGTGAGCTATATTGCATATCTTTAATATTCGACTTGCTTTATAAAAACTGATTTTTGGAAATTGTTATTCATGCAAGATATTTGTTATAATTCTCTACGTTATACTTTTTCTATTATTATCGCTTTTTGACTATGACAAAAAGGGGGAGAAGATATGAATATGCATATGTGTTGATTGGTTGATATTATTTATTGCATAATATTGAGTTGCGATTATTTTTCTATATATTGTTATGCTCAATTAATTTGCTATCTTATGATATCCTTTGATTTAAATTAATATTTTTAAAAGCATGTTTACAAATCTGCATATTCAGAGATTGTTTTGTCATCATCAAAAAGGGGGAGATTGTTAGGGAAATCCCTTATGATGTTTTGAAGATGACAAAATAAATCAAAGGCTACTGGTTAACATGTTTGATGGTTGAGTAATGCAAAAGACGTCTTAAGCTGTGGATGGACTAGCGGTGGATAATAGAAAATCCCCTGGGTTACCAAAAAAAAAAAAAAAATCAAAGGCTACTAACATGTTTGATGGTTGAGTAATAGACCATGCAGATAATAGAACATGTAAAGGATATTGTCAAAGTCTGAAGACGGCCATAAGACCGAACGTAACATATGTCCAGAGTATATTATGAAGATTTCCAAACTTCTGTGTCAAAGTCTGAAGACTGCCAGACTTTAGTATCAAAGTCTGTTCTACATCAGAAGCCTGTCAACTCTGACTAATTCCAGACTGAACGTGAATGCTGAACTAGAAGACAGATTCTATGCTGAAGCTGAACTAGAAGATAGACTCTATGTTGAAGTTGAACTGGGTACAGACCTTAAAGCTAAATCTGTTCAGAAGCAGATATGTTCAGACCCAGATTGTAAAGTCTACAGACTCAGATTGTAAAGCCTATTGCTCTCAGACTTTACATCCAGATTCGACATAACGTAACTCAAGCCTAATCATATAACGGCTAGTGATCTGGTTTGGATTCCACATCAAGATTGATTTGATTGACGATTGGATCTTGAAGACAAGAACTTTCTATACGAAGAAGCTTTACTTATGGAAACCAATATTTCATTTGTATGGGCGATCGGAATCAATTTGGGATTCTACCTTTGTCACTCAACGGCTACCAAATCTTCTAAATACAGAGCTGTCCAATGGGTATATTGGAAGACGATTCTCCGGGATATTGTCCAACGGGTAGTTTGGAAGTGGAGGAGTATTTAAGGAGATTATGGACCGATGAGCAAGTAAGAGACGGAGCGTAGAATTTATAATTCCAAAGTCTGAGCGACCTTCGATCATATACTTGTCTCTTGAGAGCTTAAACGTTTGTAATCGTGAGAGAAATACCAAAAGAGTGACTTAGTGAGATAGTGTGATCTACTACTAAGTGTTTGCACTCGAAGTTGTAATCTCTTGTTGATTGCATAGTGGAATCTAGCCAAGAAGGCTGTTAGCGTGGGAGAGTGGACGTAGGCTTGGATTAAGCCGAACCACTATAAATCTTGTGTTCTTATTCTCTTCCTTAACTCCTTTATTTTACTCGAAATTTATTTTATTCCGCATATATTTGCCAAGGTTTATTTTATACACCTATTCACCCTCACTAGGTGTTCATACTAGCACTCTCACCATCAACCCTTGCCCTCCACTGGGCAAGCCAAGGCCCTCACTAACCACGGGTGAGGGTCATGGCTCTTGCTTGTGACCCGTGAGAGTCGGCTAGCATCCCTCACAAAACTTGATAGAAAGAAAAAGCAAAAGAAAAAAATCAAAAAAATTATTCACGTCAACACTAATCGTATAACCACTGGGGGTTTACCCCAGTGGCCACCCTTCCAACTTGGAATGGGGTGGTATGGGGTTCAAATCCCCACCTTCTCAGGGGGGATTGGGGTGGGAACGATTTCATTTCAGGAGTGGGTTTCGACTCCCACGCCCTGCAATGAGGCAAGGGCAAAAGTCTGAGAGTGAGTGTTAGAATATGATTAAAGTAGTACTGACAAAAAAAAAAACACTAACCGTATGTATATGTGCTATATGGGTTATGTGTATATATATGTTATATGGGTTAGGTATCCTATATTATATGTGTCAAGGTGTCGTTATGGAGTGACATTGTGATATGAATAAAAAAGATGAGTGATTTGTTGTTGTAATGGCACGTGATAAATAATTTTGGAATATTACAATGACCTTACCCTATTGTGATAAGTGATTCATATGCCACAGATTATTTATGAATTAAATGATGCATTTATATAATGTAATATGATGCACGTGTGTAAAATAGTGGCATTTGATGAGTGATGTGGCATATTGCATGAGTATCACATGGGTTAAATGGGAAAGATAAGAAATGAATTGTGTGATGGTATGCCCATATGATTATCAAAGACCTAGATACGTTTTATGTGGGGTGTGGACCTGTCTTGATGCATTTTATGAGGGACGATACCCGATTAAGTTTGGATGCCCCAAACTCAACGGGATGCCGTTCGCAAATAGATTTCAGAACGAAACTCCTTATAAAAATGACCGTCATGATGTGTTTTACCCGGGACGATGCCATGCTCAATGGGCCAAGATTATGCTCGGTTACACTGGATGACTACAAACCTTCGAGTTGGGCTTGGGTCTTGAGTGGCCGTAATAATCTGGACATATTTGTACGGAAAGTGCATGAAATTCGTATGTGTTCAAGTCCATATTATTGCATGGCATGAGCGCATGAGTTGAACCACAATGTGCATTTGACTTGAGAGCATGGAATATATGTTATGGAATTGCCCATGCGTCTATATTGATAGCCTTGTATAATAAATTTGTTATTATGAGAATAGTGAGGGTAAAGCGAGAAAAGCGTTGCCATATTTTGCCATCGATAGATACTTGCTTGTTTAGGGCGCTTCCGAGGTGAACAGTTGAGTTTCTCAAGGATTATGTGTTATATGCATCATAGAGTTTATCTCATATTTGTTTGTTGAATGTTTACAAGCCTTAAGAATGGCTGAGTCATTCTGTCATATAGGATTTAGCCTCCCTATTAAGCACAATCGGAAGGTGACAAAGTATCCTCTAGTAGGAGGGGTCGACGCGCACTACATGTGTTACATCATGACCATCTGGGTTAATGAAGGCCAACATAATCTCGTGCCACTTCGATTTGTAGCATGGTATTTTTGGGTGGGCAACGAGAGTCATGGTCCCATCCATTTCTTTGACGATATGTCAGGTGTTGGAGGCTCTAGGGGAGGCATTAGTTGGCATGCCAAGGACAACGACATCCCCAATGGGGAAGTGTTTGACCTTGAGCTGATTGCCAAGCTAGACTCATGGATCCAAGAGGCCATTGAGGCTTAGGCAGTAGTGGGGTTGCTAGCACTTTTGGGACCATCCCAGTAATATTATAGGCATATGCATACCTTAGGCCCTTTTGTAGAAGGTTGTGGCAGTACAATCAGGCGCGTCGGATGTGATGAATTTAGCTATTAAACTTTTGAACTTGACATAAATGAAATGTTGACTTATGACACTTATATGTATGACTATGTTTTTAACTATCCCTATTGAATTATGGTTGGAGATTTGTTTACGTTTTCGTTTGTGCGTTTTATTGTTATTGTTAATTGAGTTAATGATGCCTCCTGGGATGTTGCAATCAAACAGCCATAAGTATGGAAGCGAGAGTTGCCATGTGCTCGAAGTGGGTAGCCAAACTAGAGGAAGGAGCTTAGTTGACAGCATCACAATAGATAGCTCTGGAAGCAGCAAAATTGAAGTATCTTAAAGCCAAAAACTATCTATTTTAGGCTATTGATAGGTCCATCTTAGAGACAATTCTCTGCAAGGACACCTCCAAACACATATGAGATTCCATGAAAAATAAATATCAAGGCTTAGCAAGGGCAAAAAGGCAGCAACTCCAAACGTTTCGTGGGGAGTTTGAATTTCTTAGAACGAAATCAAGAGAAACAATCATAGATTTATTTTCCCAAATAATGGCAATTGTCAATAAGATGCAAATCCATGGAGATAAGACGGAAGACATCACAATAGTTGAGAAGATTCTCCAATCTTTGACACCAAAGTTTAACTTTGTTGTCTGTTCTATTCAAGAAGCCAAGTATGTTGGAGAACTCTCAATTAATGAATTGCAAGGATTGTTGTTGATTTATGAACAAAATTTCCTATAGTAAGAATTAGAAGAGAAGGCATTGACGACCTCAACTACAAATCACTTTTCATTAGCAACAAGAACGAATAGTGGCAGAAACAAAAGAAGGGGAACCAATGATCACCACATTTTCAATAAAAAAATATGATGGCTATTTTTCTCGTGATTCTCAAGGTAGAGGATGATGATGTAGAGATCGACACTCAATAGATTTTAGACCAAAGTTAGTAGACAAATCCAAAGTGGAGTGCTTTAGATGCCACATGTATGGCCATTACAAATCTAGATGTTGAATCAATTTAAATACACAAAGTATGGAAAGGACTAACTTGTAGTAGAAAAAGGAAGAAGCAAAAGTGCTCTCGTTGGTGTGTTAAGAAAAGGAGAAAACTTCTTCAAACTTGTGGTATCTTGACACTATAGCAATCACGTGTGGAGACAAGAAAGCATTCTCTGCACTAGATGAGTCATTCTGCACCATAGTAAAATTCGAAAATGACTCTACCGTGTCAGTCATGGGAAAAGGGATGGTCGCAATTGGTCCCAAAGGGACTTCAATACATACTATCAAAGAAGTGTTTAATGTTCCAGAATTAAAGACCAACCTCCTAAGTGTTGGCCAATTACAAGAGAAAGGCTATGAAATTACACTCAAATGAGGTGTTTGCAGAATCCATGATGAAAAATTGGGTTTGATTGCTCAAGTTACAATGACTGCCAATCGGATGTTCCCATTATATCTTCACAACACTTCCCACTCATTCTTCACTACAAGATTAAAAAAGGAAACTTGGGTATGGCATTTGAGATATGGACATCTAGCTTTGGTGGACTACGGACATTACATCAAAAGAAGATGGTGGATGGACTGCCCCCAATCACTGCTCCATTCGAAATATGTAAAGATTGTACTGTTAGCAAATGACACCATGCTCAATTTCCATAGAGAAAAGCATGGAGAGCAAAGTGTTGCGACCTAACCTCGTGTGCACCACTTAGGGTTTGGCTAATGGATTATTAAACCTAAACTTAACTCGGGCTCTCCCAAGCCCATATCAATTCGCAACTTAGGTTCAAGTTCTTAACATGCAATTGATTTTTAATTAAGAGTAATCACTAATCTATTTTTGGTGGGTCGATTAGAAATCCAAGTAAAGTAATGGGAGATTTACTTCACTCCTACAAACTAGAAATTGTGTGAGCTCGAGGACTTGGTTATGCTTGATTTCTCTAACGTCATTTTGGTACCTTTTTATTTTATTTTGAAAAAAAAAATTTGTAGGCAGCTTGAATTGATTTCAATTTACTTCCTTAACATGTGAGGCAATTATGTGGATACGCAAACCATCAATTTAACACCCAAGAAAGCAATGAATAGATTATGGGACTTAACCACCACTCGCAGCAGCGCAGCTGACTTGGGCTCTCTCCCCCTCACGAAGGGGAGGAGTTGTCACGCCCCGATCCTCGAGCATGCACACATCTTTCTCACTTGGTCGATTTTATAATGTAATATCCCAGGACTATGTATCGCCGACCCTTTCATTTTTTAAGCACATGCGGAAAGCAGTTATAAATCCCCAGATAGTAAATCGATGGGATAGAAAAGCAAGACCATATTTTTCATATTGAAACTTATAACCAAACTTTTATACAAAACACAAACCAAAGTACTTCATAACTATTCACATCAAAATGGAGTTCTAAAAAAAATGGAATCTCAATCTATCCAGGTCGTACTCAAGATTCCTCTCAGAATTATCTTCTTCTTCAAAAAATCCTTCTCCTCAGGTTTCACCTCAGAGTTTTCCTTCTCAGATTCCTCCTTTTCAGTTCCTCATCGGGGTCCTGAAATGTTTTTCCCAAACCAGGATGAGACTACGTCTCAGCGAGTTCTACCCCACTAAGACTCAATTACGGAACCAATACACTACTTGGTTGCCTAAACACAGCACGAGTCAGAGGACTTACCTTGGCCTCAGTCTCAACCTGCAATTCAAGGTTATATACGAACACTTCACAAATCATAACGAACAATCAATCAAATCACGACAATCGGATCAAATCATTGATCAATCGAACTAGTCAATTACATATCAGACGGACCATTCTAGGTAATTGATTCCACACCATATAACCTCCCATTAGGTATTCGGTCACAGAGCCACATCAATGCTCTCTAGCGTCAAGTTCGCCAAGGTGACGTATCCACTAGACAATTGCGTGCGTTCTTTAAGGCGCCGTTTTCGCCAGTGATGTCTTAAATCACCGAACCACACATGCCTATAATCATGTATTCAATACATAGCTACGTGCGTTCTTTAAGGCGCCATTTTCGCCAGTGATATTCCAAATCACCGAACCACGTATGTCCATGATGGGATATGTAATAAACCGGTACATGCGTTCTTTAAGGTGCCGTTTTCGCCAGTGACATCCTTAGTCATCGAACCACGTAGGCCCATACACCATACATGATCGGTCCAAGCCCAAAATACTTCTGATTCACTCTCACCATTCTACTCACTTTAAAACTCAACAAAGCATTATAAATGCTGAATAAACATACTTGGCCATTTACCAATCAATAATTCAATCTCAATCAATTCCAATCAATTTAGGGTAAATCCCTAAAATATCACAATTTATTTATTACATGCAACGTATAGCTCAAATAAATAAACGGATTGCGCCACGACAATCAGCACGAGATTTCGGTTGTCGACCATCTCAATCTTAATTTCCAAAAAATAATTAATTAATTAATTTAATTCCAAAAAATAATATTTAAATACCAAAAATTCTACTTAGGCTCAAATTGTCAAATTGAAGCCTGATAAATGGTCGGAAAATTCCCGAGCTACTCTCAATAAATAGTAGACCATGTCTACTTGCTAAATATACATTCAATTTATCTAATTCGCATCACAATTGATTAATAAACACTCATACATACTAATCTAACCACATAAACCTAATTAATTAAAACTAAACAACCCTTAAGTATAATTAGTCCACTAATCAAGGATTAGTGAGTTTACTCACCGGAATCGTGTGCAAATCGGATCAATCCGCTAGAGGCGAAGCAAGGAACGATAAACCTCAAAGCGGGTCTTGGGTTCGGGGCCTGGAAATGGCCCAAAGCGGCCCACGAGCCGGCTGGAAACCCACTCGGTGGGTTGCTGGTTCGGCTGCAAAACAGAGAGAAAGAGAGAGGGTTGGGGGCAGCAAGGGTTCGGGAGAGCGGGTGGAGCTCCGGGGAGGGCCGGTGGAGGTCCGCAGCTTCAAACGGTGGCCGGAGGTGGCCGGATCGAGCTGGACAGAGGCCGAACGGCCTGGACAGCACACGGCACGGACGGTGAGGCGCAAAGGGGTAGTGGCGGAGCGCACGGTGAGCGGCGGACGCGCGGATGCGAGCACAGGCAACGAGACTGGCGGCGACGGTGGTTGGCTTTGACGAGCTGCTCTTCTCCTTCTTCCGCTTCTGGTTTTTCACGAACAAGAAGAAAGAAAGAGGCAGGGGGTTTTGGTCACGTGGGGTTGGGGGGAGAAGAAAGAGGAGAGAGAAGAAGAGATAAGTGAGAAAGAAAAGAGGTTTGAAAAGTCAAAGTGAAAAAAAGAAGGAGAGAGAAGCCAAATTGAATTTGGCAAGGGGATTCGGTCGGTGGGGTGTCCGCACGAAGGGGGAGGGGAGAGGAGAGAGAGAGGAAAAGAAAGGGAGAGAAAAAGAAAATAAAAAGTAATCAAATAGTAAAAAAAATCCTACTATTCAAATTACTTCTATTATTTCCCCTTTCTCTTTTTATTTTCTTTCGGTCTTCAATTTTTCCTCCGTTAATTTCTTTCCCGAAATTTTTACTCGTCGATAATTTGACGGACGATGAGACGAGGTCCTAAAAATGAATTGTGACACACTCGAATATTCAATTCCCGAAATCGAATTCAATTTACCGAGGATACATCCCTTAATGGCTTCACCCAATAGATTGGTTAACTCGTGACTGATCAATTCAGAGAAAAAGGGCCATAGGTACGTCGATGAAATGCCCATTTCACTTTATCAAAACGGGTCGAATTTTTCAGGATGTCGCAACTCTTCCCCTCTTATAAAAATTTTGTCATCGAAATTTAAACCATTACACTTTGTTAAAAAAGGCGGGGGTACAACTATCTCATCGACTCTTCAATCTCCTATATTGCTCCTTCAGTACCGTGGTGTTGTCAGACCACTTTGACCAACGGAATAGTTTTTGTACGCAGAACTTGCTCTTTGCCATCGACAATCTGAACCCCGGGCTTTCGACGTATGACACATGGTCATCCACGTCCAATTCCTCGAAATTCAGCACGTGGGTCAGGTCAGGCTCGTACTTCCTTAACATCGACACATAAAAAACGTTATGCACTTGCACCAATCTTGGCGGCAACGCAAGACGATACGTTAGGTTTCCGATTCTTTCAAGAATTTCAAACGAACCTATGTACCTCAGACTCAGCTTGCCTTTCTTACCAAAGCGCGAAGTTCCCCTCATTGGTGACACTTTCAGAAAAACGTGATCACCAACTTGGAATTCTAAAAACCTTTGACGCTTATCTGCATAACTTTTCTGCCTACTCTACGTGGTCTTTAATCTATCTCTGATTACTGTCACGACATCTACTAATTGCTAACCAACTCTGGGCATGTTATCTTCATTTCTCCGACTTCATCCCAACATACTGGAGTTCTGCACGTTCTTCCATACAACACTTCAAATGGAGCCATCTTGATACTCTGCCAGTAACTGTTGTTGTAGGCGAATTCTACCAGATGAAGTTAATCTTCCCAGCTTCCTTTGAAGTCTATTACACACGCTCTCAGCATGTCTTCAAAAGTCTGAATTGTCCTTTCAGACTAGCCATCCATCTGAGGATGATACGCCGTACTGTACTGAAGCTTTGTACCTAAAGCACTCTGCAAGCTCTTCCAAAAAGCAGCAGTAAACCTCGGGTCTCTATCGGATGTTATTGTAATCGGCACCCCATGCATTCGAACCACTTGACACATGTACAGGTCTGCGTGTCTATTTAGACTCAGGTCCTTTCGAACTACAATGAAGTGAGCCGACTTTGTCAGCCCGTCAACCACTACCCAAATTGAATCATTTCCTCTTTGACTTCTTGTAGTCTAGTCACAAAATCCATCGTGATATGCTCCCATTTCCATTTTGGGATCGCGAGAGGTTGCAGAAGTCCTCCCGGCTTGCAATGTTGGGCCTTTACTTGCTGACAAGTCAAACACTTGGCCACATGCTTGGCAATGTCCACCTTCATACCTGACAACCAATAGTGTTGACGCAAATTCTGATACATCTTGGTACTTCTAGGATGAATGTTATAACTACTACGATATGCCTCAGATAAAATTTCTTCTCTAAGCTCGACATCGTCAAGTACAACCAAACGTCCTTAAAACCTTAGAGTCCCGTAATCAGCAATCTAAAAATCAGCCTTTCTTTTATTAGTATCCTCTTGTAAAATTTTATGTATGTCTGGATATGTCAATTGGAGTTGCTTGATTCTAACCTGGACATCCGGTTCAATTCTGAGGGTGGCCATAAAACTTGAAAGGTGACCTACCTCAAATTTGAATTCTGAATCCCGAGCTCTCTCGATTAGGTTCCACTCCTTAACCAAGATCCGCGCCACTGAAGACTTCCGACTCATGCATCAGCGACCTTGTTCGCCTTTCTCGGGTGATATAGATTGTCACAGTCATAGTCTTTCAGTAATTCCATCAATCGACACTGTCTTATGTTCAACTCCTTTTGAAAGAACAAATACTTGAGACTCTGATGGTCCGTGAAGATTTGAAATTTTTCACCACACAAATAATGCCTCCAAATCTTCAACGCAAATATGATGGCTACGAGTTCTAAGTCATGCGTCGAATAATTCAATTCATGAGGTCTCAACTGCCGGGAAGCGTATGCAACAACTCTGCCATGTTGCATCAGCACGCAACCCAATCCTCTGAATGACACATCACTATTGATCTCGAATCCTCCAGGACTAGATGGAATCGTCAGCACAAGTGCGGTAGTTAGCTTTTCCTTCAGCTCTTGGAAACTACGCTCACACTTATCTAACCATACGAATTTCTCTTCTTTCTTCAGGAGCTTTATTAGAGGCAATGCTAACGCTAAGAAACCTTCTACAAACGTCTGTAATAACCTGCTAACCCCAGAAAACTTCTGATCTTTGTCACTATCGATGGTCTCGGTCACTTGATCACGGCTTCTATCTTGCTCGGGTCAACAGAAATTCCTTCTTCGGAAATCACATGACCTAAGAAAGTAACACGGTTTAACCAAAACTCGCATTTGTTAAACTTAGCATACAGCTAATGAGTTCTTAAGGTCTGAAGCACTAATCTCAGATGATTCTCATGCTCTTCATCACTTCTCGAATAGACCAAGATGTCATTAATAAACACGATTACAAACCGATCCAGATATTTCTTGAACACTCTATTCATCATATCCATAAAGGCAACTCGAGCATTCATCAACCCGAACGGCATCACTGTGAACTCATAGTGACCATATCGAGTATGAAATGCTGACTTAGGAATATCCTCCTTCCTAATTCTCAGCTGATGATATCCCGTCCTCAAATCGATCTTCGAGAATATTGACGCTCCTTGCAACTGATCGAACAAATCATCAATCCTTGGGAGGGGGTATTTGTTCTTAATGGTTACCTGGTTGAGCTGTCGGTAGTTGATGCACAAGCGCAACGATCCATCTTTCTTCTTAACAAATAGAACTAGTGCTCCCTAAGACGATGCACTAGGACGAATAAATCCATTGTCCAATAATTCTTGCATATGCACCTTCAATTCTTTCAACTTTGATAACGCCATTCAATAAGGTGCCTTTGAGATCAGTTATGTCCCTAGTGCTAGCTCAATTACAAATTTAATCTCTCTTTCTGGCGGTAACCCTAGCAATTCTTTTTTGGAAAGACATATGGAAACTCCTATACCACTGTAATATCTTCCATTTTCAGTTCCTCAACTGTCGTATCTACTACAATTGCTAAGTACCCTTGGCAACCCTTGTCTAACAAACGAGCTGCTTCCGGCAACGAGATTAAGGAAATTGAAGGTCCTCCTCGATTCCCGACAAACTCAAAGCTCTTACCCCCTAACGGGTCAAACTGAATCGCCTTGCGATAGCAGTCCATTTTAGCTCGTTGATTGGTGAGCTAGTCCATGCCAATTATCAAATCAAAATCATACATGGCTAGGACTAACAAATCAATTTTCCCCACTCGCTCACCAATCTCTAACTTGCACCCCGAACATCCCAAAGCAGCAATAACTTTATCTTTCAAGGGTGTAGATATGCAAATTGCCGACTCCAACAATACAAGATTCAACCCTAGCATCCTAACATATTGTTCGACAATGAAGGAATGGGTTACTCCCGAATCAAACAAAGCATAAGCAAGTTGGTCATTGAGCGAGACCATACCTGTAATCACGTCAGGCGCAGCTTTTGCTTGACCTTGGGTAATGGCGTATACGTTGCCCTGAACTAGAGGTCTCTGCTGTCCTCCTTGCTACGCATTTGGAGGGACATATCCTCCTATCTGTCTCATCGGTGGCGGCGGCGCCAACTGAGGTTGTCCTCTTTGCTTCTTTGGACAATATCTGGCTATGTGGCCCTGTTGGCCATATTTGAAACATGCACCCGTCTTAGCTGGGCACGATGTTGTCCTGTGTCTTCTCCCACAAAAGCGACACGCACCAACACTACTGGGTACCGGCCTATTAAATCCACTTTTCTTGCTGGGTGGGCTTTGGAATCTATTTCCAAACATCGGCCTCTTTCCTTGGCGGATGTTGTCTTTACAAGAGCTAAACCTCAATCCAGATGAGGTGGCTCTATCATTCTGGTCTCTTTCGATCATCTGGACCCGCTCATTTAGTTCTTTATAATTTCTCAAATCCAGCAAAATCAATGGGCTTCTCAACTCCGGCCTAAGTCCATCTTTGAATCTTCTCACCTGGTTTGCTGGATTCTCAACTAATTCAAGGGCATATTGCGACAGTTCAGCGAACTTCACCTCATATTGATCCACAATTATAGAGCCTTGGCGAAGGCACTGGAACTCAGCCATCTTCATCTCTCTAGCAGTCTCTGAAAAGTATTTCCCGTTAAAGGCCTCAACAAAGGCATTCCATTCTAGGGCTACACTTTCGGGAAATATCGCTCCTTGAGTAGTTCTCCACCAAGTACTCGCAACTCCTTCTAATTGGTAGATTGCGAGGACCACTTTCTCAGTCTCGGAGCACATCAATAGAGCAAAGGCTTTCTCCAGTCCTTGGATCCAGAAAGCAGCAGCTTCGGGGTCTCCTGTCCCAGAAAACTTCGGTGGCTTCAATTTCAAAAACTGTTCCACTAAGCTAGGCATCGGTCTCCCAGGCGGGACTTTAGCAGGTGCGGCTGCAGCAACAGCATTGGCAGCAACAGTAGTAGCGGTTGCAACGGCGGCAGTAAAGGCAGCTGTTTGTTCTCGAGCCTGCTGCCCCCATCATCTCACGCATAGCATCCAACGCTTGCGTGATCCCAACTATTCCCTGATTAACTGGCGCTGCTACCCTAGCACCAATGGGATGTGGTGCTACTCTACTCACGCTAGCCTCAGCTTGCGCTCTACCTCGGCTACCTTGGGCACCAACTCTTGTCGGCATCCTAGCCTGAGTCACTGAGGACAAAGTCATCTGTCGAGGAGTTCTTGACTCCTGATCGCTCATGGTGTCGCTTTAATCTACCAACACCTACTTCCAATTCAACGCCGAATTAGAAACAGAGCGATTCAAACAATAAGCAATTTTAGTACTCAGCTAACACAGACATGCACCAGCATGAATTTAAAGGCATTTCCTACAAACTATCTCATGGTCAACACTCCTTATCACTCCAATCTTGAGCTAAGCTCTAATACCACAAACGGGGGGATGTTACGCCCCGATCCTCTGGCACGCACACATCATTCTCACTTGGTCAATTTTATAATGCGATATCCCAAGATTATGTATCGCTGACCATTTCATTTTTTAAGCATATGTGGAAGCAGTTATAAATCCCCAGACAGTAAATCGATGGGATAGAAAAGTAAAGTCATATTTTTCATATTGAAACTTATAACCAAACTTTTATAAAAAACACAAACCAAAGTACTTCATAACTATTCACATCAAAATGAAGTTCTCAAAAAAAAAAAAAATGGAATCTCAATCTATCCAGGTCGTACTCAAGATTCGTCTCGGAATTATCTTCTTCTTCCAAAAATCCTTCTCCTCAGGTTTCACCTCAGAGTTCTCCTTCTCAGATTCCTCCTTTTTAGCTCTTCATCAGGGTCCTGAAATGTTTCCCCCAAACCGAGATGAGACTACGTCTCAGCGAGTTCTACCCCACTAAGACTCAATTACGGAACCAATACACTACTCGGTTGCCTAAGCACAACACAAGTCAATGGACTTACCTTGGCCTCAGTCTCAACCTGCAGTTCAAGGTTATATACGAACGCTTCACAAATCATAAAGATCAATCAATCAAATCACGACAATCGGATCAAATCATTGATCAATCGAACTAATCGATTACATGTCAGACGGACCATTCTAGGTCATTGATTCCACACCATATAACCTCCCATTGGGTATTCGGTCACAGAGCCACATCAATGCTCTCTGGCATCAAGTTTGCCAAGGTGACGTATCCACTAGACAATTGCGTGCGTTCTTTAAGGCGCCGTTTTCGCAAGTGATATCCCAAATCACCGAACCACACATGCCTACAACGATTTGTTCAATAGACAATTGCGTGTGTTCTTTAAGGCACTGTTTTCGCCAGTGATGTCCCAAATCACCGAGCCACACATGCCTATAATCATGTATTCAATAAACAGTTACGTGCATTCTTTAAGGCGCCGTTTTCACCAGTGATATCCCAAATCACCGAACCACGTATGTCCATGATGGGATATGTAATAGAACGGTACGTGCGTTCTTTAAGGCGCCGTTTTCGCCAGTGACATCCTTAGTCACCAAACCACGTAGGCCCATACACCGTACCATGTAGGCCCATACACCGTACCTGATCGGTCCAAGCCCAAAGTACTTCTGATTCACTCTCACCATTCTACTCACTTTACAACTCAACAAAGCATTATAAATGCTGAATAAACATACTTGGCCATTTACCAATCAATAATTCAATCTCAATCAATTCCAATCAATTTAGGGTAAATCCCTAAAATATCACAATTTATTTAATTTCATGCAACATAGAGCTCAAATAAATAAATGGATTGCACCACAACAATCAGCACGAGATTTCGGTCGTCGGCCATCTCAACCTTAATTTCCGAAAAATAAATAATTAATTAATTAATTTCGAAAATTAAATAATTAATATTAAAATTTTAATTTAGCTCAAAATAAAGCCTGATTAAATAAACGGGCTGCACCACGATCATCAGCATAAAATTTCTGTCACCGGCCATCTCAATTGAATTTTTGGAAATTAATTAATTAATTAATTTAATTCCAAAAAATAATATTTAAATACCAAAAATTCCACTTATGCCCGAATTGTCAAATTGAAGCCTGATAAACGGTCGGAAAATTCCCGAGCTACCCTCAATAAATAGTAGACCATGTCTACTTGCTAAATACACATTCAATTTATCTAATTCGCATCACAATTGACTAATAAACACTAATCCATACTAATCTAACCACATAAATCTAATTAATTAAAACTAAACAACCCTTAAGTGTAATTAGTCCACTAAGCAAAGATTAGTGAGATTACTCACCGGAATCGTGTGCAAATCGGATCAATCCAACGGGGGCGACGCGAGGAACAATAAACCTCAAAGTGGGTCTTGGGTTCAGGGCCCGGAAATGGCCCAAAGCGGCCCACGAGCCGGCTTGAAACCCACTCGGTGGGTTGCTGGTTCGGCTGCAAAACAGAGAGAAAGAGAGAGGGTTGGGGGCGGCAAGGGTTCGGGAGAGCGGGCGGAGCTCCGAGGAGGGCCGGTGGAGGTCCGGCGGCTTCAAACGGTGGCCGGAGGTGGCCGGATCGAGCTGGACAGAGGCCGAACGGCTTGGACGGCGCACGGCAGGGACGTTGAGGCACGAAGGGGCGGTGGCAGAGCGCACGGCGAGTGGCAGATGCTCGTGTGCGGGCGCGGGCGGCGGGACGGGCGGCGACGGGTGGTTGGCTTCGGCGAGCTGCTCTTCTCCTTCTTCCGCTTCTAGTTTTTCAAGAACAAGAAGAAAGAAAGAGGGGGCTTCGGTCACGTGGGGTAGGGGGAGAAGAAAGAGGAGAGAGAAGAAGAGGTTTGAAAAGTCAAAGTGAAAAAAAGAAAGAGAGAGAAGCCAAATTGAATTTGGCAAGGGGATTCGGTCGATGGGGTGTCCACACGAAGGGGGAGGGGAGAGGAGAGTGAGAGGAAAAGAAAGGTAGAGAAAAAGAAAATAAAAAGTAATCAAATAGTAAAAAAAATCCTACTATTCAAATTACTTCTATTATTTCTTCTTTGTCTTTTTATTTTCTTCCGGTCTTCAATTTTTCCTCCGTTAATTTCTTTCCCGAAATTTCGGACTCGTCAATAATTTGACGGACGATGAGACGAGGTCCTAAAAATGAATTGTGACACGCTCGAATATTCGATTCTCGAAATCGAATTCAATTTCGTGGTTAGAATCGTTCATACGTCATTTTAGCCCAATCCAACTAATTATGTACCTTTTAGGGATTTTATTGTGGATACATCCCTTAACGGTTTCACCCAATACATTGGTTAACTCGTGAGTGATTCGCTCAGAGAAAAAGGGCCATAGGTACGTCGACAAAATGCCCATTTCACTTTATTGAAACGGGGTTGAATTTCAGGATGGCACAGGAGTTCGAATCCCAGAGGCATCTTCTTACCTGATTACCTGGAGTACTGTGGTGGTAAGTCTTGCAGTCGCTCCTCCAAGGTTTGCTCACCAGCTGTCAGCTTACGAGTTCCCTGTGTTACCAAAAAAAAAATAATAATAATAATAAATAAATAAATTATGGGGCTTACCTCGTAGCAACGAAATCATCTGCAATGTTAGATCATAATTCACATCAGCAATCCTAAATATTACTTCTAATTAACACTCAATCATTTAATTTTTTTAAGATTTTCTCTTTTTTTAAATGAAATCTAGAAAAATACGTGCAATGCAATGCAATGATGTACAAAATTTTAAACCAAAATAGCATGCAACATGCAGCCTAACATGCAAACTATATATCACGCGATATTTATTAAATGACCTAATCTAATGATAGGAAAAGATTGATGCAACTATTCTAACATATACACATTTAGATGACGTGCAATGAATGGCCTAATTTTACATAACATATGCATGATAATTTTTATGTTTTCTTAAATTTCGAAATTAAAATTACCCAATAATTACACATGCAATTTAAATTAACGAAAGGAAAGACTAACATCCTAAATTATAATTATTTTTTTTTTTTGGGATTTTTATTTGTAAAAATTCGTAATTAAAAATTTCCTATTCTAAACATGCAAAACTATCCTAAAATAGATAACGTCCTAGCATGAACTTAATCTAACTCAAATATATATTTTTGGGGATAAATGAGGCAATTAAAGCAAGATGAGCACAAGTCATTCATGGCCATCAAAGATATAATCTATTGTTCAAATTTGGAAATGACATCTAATCAGCTTGATTATTTTGCTAATAAAATCGATAAATTGATCTTAAGCCTTAAATATCAAAATATCAATTTTATTCCCGCATGATTAATTATTTCATCTAAAGCGATGAAATAAAAAATTGACATGCGGTTGCGAATTAGGCAATAAATCATAATTGGGAATGTGCTTATCATTCAAATATGCACGTATGATACTGAAAAGCATGTTTTAGGCAATAAAATATCCAAATCAAATTAGATAAGATAATACCTAATTTCGCGAATGGTATTACCAAATTTGAATGAGGATCACAGACTGTGGCCAGTGGTGTTGTCTTACGGATGCTCAGCAGGATGCTCACGGTGAAGGGCAAAGAATTATCATGGTGAAGGCTCAAGCACCATCAAGAATTATTGATGTGCAGTAATATTGATCAACACTCATATGCACTCAAACAGCAGAGAAAGTCAGATCAACATGCTCCAATCATGAAAACACCTATTTGCATGATTCATAGTGGATCCAAGATGAAACACCAACAGTTTGACTCGAAATTGACCCTCATTATCTCAATCCTATCGACATGAACAAATTATAAAATTACAGTTCCCAAGCTCATAAGCCAAGTTCACGATTTTTTAACTCTGATTGGACTCAGTAAATTAATGATGGTTAGATCAACTTCAACCTGTAAACAGGTCAAAACCAATCTCAAACTTACCAGTTGAAAGGAGCACACAATCTGATGGAGGTCAGCAATAGTTCATAGATAGCACTGATTCAGCGATGCCTTAGATCGACCTTGGGCTATTGCGGATGAGTTTCAGAACAGCGAGGTGGCAATTTGTGTGGATGCGAGCCTATAGATCACAAGCAAGAGAAGACCGCGTTGGGACTGTCTTGGCTTTAGAGCATCTTTTTGTGAGTCTTTTTATTGCATGCTTCTTTTTCTTCCGTATCTCCTCCTGGATGCGTTACACTAGTGGAGAAGTCCCTCCCTGTAACCTGCAGGAAAAGATAAAAACTTTTGGTCTCTCTCTGTGCATATCTTGGCCGTCTCTCGATCAGGCGGTGCTCGGCGACCGGAGAAGGGTTGGATTGGCGAGGTGGATGGCGGATTAAAGCAACACGAGGCTTCAAGCTGGTTAGAGAAGATGATGAAGAAGACTTCCCCTCCCCTTTTTTTTTTCACTTTTTTTTTCTTTTCCTGGCGTGGGCTGCCCACTTTTCCCCTTCTCTCACGTCTTTCCTTTCTTTTCCGTCTGAACCTTGGAAGAGTCCTTTTGTTGACCTAAAAGAGAAAAGAGAAGTCTTTTTTTAAAAAAAATAAAAAATCTGATCCTCTGCCCTATCACGTTTCCTCTCTTTTTTCGTGAACAAACTTGCGCTCCCCCCTTGACCTTGACCCCGAAACGAAAAAGAAGTCCCCTCTCATCTCTCCGTACGCGGCTCCTTTTATAGGCGAAGAACTTGATTTTCATGGATTATTTTACTTCCTTTTTCGGCTCACGCATGAAATCGCCTTTGATTGTGTAATCTTTCCTATTTCGAGTCAAAGAATATATTACTCGATATATGCCCACGTGTAATATTCCCTCTTGATATTTCACCCTTAAACTTCTAATCTTTTGTAAAATATATCGCTTAACGTAAATATATGAAATATTTTACCAAATATTAGAAGAATAATATGAATCACTTTTGAAAATACCGAATTGTCAACTCGTGAAATAAAAGTCCATCTGCCGCTAATCAAATGCAAAAGTGATAAACAAATAAATAAGTGTAACTAAAAGTATATGCTATGCAATTTTAATTCTATATTTTTTTAGGGGTTAAAAATTAATCTTTAATTTTTTATGCAATAAATAATTGACTGGGTCGCAAAAATTTAGGTGTCAACACAAAAAAGCTGTTCGCATTAGTCCATTCAGATATTTGCGAGCCAACATCCCTAGTTTCCAATGGAGGTAAACGGTATATCATCACATTCATTGATTATTACAACCAGAAAATTTTGGTTTATTTTTTGCAGGAAAAATTCGAAGCTTTTGAAACATTCAAGAGCTTCAAAACGCTTGCTGAAAAAGATACTGAAAATCCAATAAAAGTCCTTCGCATAGGTCGTGGTGGCGAATACAACTTGGTGCATTTGCAGATTTCTATGCGAAGCATTGCATTAAGAGACAACTCATTATAGCTTATTCATCACAACAAAATGGGTTTGCAATGGAAGAATCACACTATTTTGAATATGGTGTGAAGTTTATTGAGAGCAAGTGGAGTTCCAAATATCTTCTGGCCTAAAGCTATTAATTGGAGTATTCATCTTTTGAGTAGAAGCCCTACTCTTGCTATTTTGAATATGACACTTGAAGAAGCTTGGAGAAGACAAAGATGTAGATCACTTTAGAATTTTTGAGTGTACAACCTATGCCCATATTCCAGATTAGAAGAGAAAAAAGCTAAATGACTAGAGAGTCAAATGTGTTTTTTTTGGCATTAGTGATCAATCAAAAGCCTACAAGCTTTTATGATCTTGTAACCAAGAAAATCATCATCGGTTGTGATGTGATCTTTGATGAAGAACAATTCTGGCCATGGAGTGAGAAAGGTGTTGAAAAAAGAAATTCAATGAATTTGAATATGATGAAGAGCCCACAACCAGTCGAACCATCATAGAAAGTTCACAAAGTCAAAATGCAATTGCAGAAATTGAAGAAGGCCACATCGAGTTTGAAAAAGACTTGCTTGGATGAGTGATTATGAAGTAACAGGGGTTGACCAATCTGAAGATCCACTTACCTATTTTGCTTTGTTTTCATATTGTGATCCTACAACCTATGATGAATCTGTACAGAAAGAAAATTGGAGAATTGCTATGTATGCAGAAATTGCAGCCATTGAGAAGAATAATACTTAGGAATTGATAGATCTTCCAAGAGGACACAAATTGTCACGCCCCGAACCTCCGAGCATGTGCCAATCCCTCTCTAGTCAATAATATTTAGTGACTTCCTAGGACGAGTCGCCGACCTTTTCTTTTTATTGCACATGTGGAAGCGAATAATAAATCCCCTGACAATAACCATCTCAGGATAGAAAAGCAGGACAAAAGATTTACAAACAAAACACACCTTTATATACACACTAAGTCATGTACAAGGCCTATGACCAAAATACTACAAAGATTGGCTTTCCAAAAAGAAGTGGTCCTAACTAACCTACACTTCTGATCACCTCCTCTCGGCTTCATGTCCTCCACTCGATGACCCTGAAAATTTAACTCATGACGGGTTAATATATAAATCTTAGTGAGTTCAAGCTCTAAACCCCGATTGTGAGGGAAATACGCCTAAAAGCGTCCTAACCACACAATCACACAACCATAGGGACTTAACTCACCTCAGGTCTACCCTGTAGGTCAGTACAATAAAATACTCGACCAAACAATTCAATTCAATTCAATTCAATTCAATTCAACCATCAATCAGTCGACTCATTTGACTTCATAACATCGATGCCATCTATAAACTCTATCGATTTAAACACTACTCACCTAAGCTGAAATAGATATACTCATATATCATTGTTCCCCAAAGTTGATGTCTAAAATTTGCTCACCGAAGTTGCTAGATAACTATAATGCTCACCAAAGCTGATATCTAAAGTGTTCACTGAAGCTGCTATAGATCTATAATGGTATTAATGCTCCCCGAAGCTTAACCACGATACATTACTCCTAGCCAAGGATCTTGTGCTTTGCACATCGATTCCTCAATTACATATCCAACTTGGCATAATTCCATCATATTAAAGTGTACTTGATAAAAATAATCTTATGTGGGTACATGGTCAGCCTGAGCAAAAAATATAATATCTTTACTTTAGAAAATCTCACTATTTATACAGAGTTTGAAAACATTTTTGGTGTTGTAAATCGACACCCCGATAATTTCTAATTAATTAATGAAATTATACAATTTTGGGATAAATTCCCAAAATTACAACTTAAATTCAATTGGCACAATATAGCACTCAATTAAATAAATTAATCACACTATTGCAATTGGCACAAAATTCTGATCACCGCATTTATCTCGGTCTAATTTCTAGAAAAATAATTATTAATTAATTAATTTATAAAATTAATTAAATAATTCAATTTAAATTCTAAAAATACCAACCTAGGCCAAAATCACTAACTTAAGTACCGATACGGACCTGGAAAATTCCTAAACCCTTCTAGATAAATAATACAATTTATCTAAGCCTCACTTAATCTAATCTAACCACCTAACATGCATAATTGCATAATTATATCACTAATTTAATCTAACTAACTACCTAATTCCTAATTAAATTAAACTAAACACCACTTAAACGTCATTAGCCTACTAAGAAGAGTTTAGTGCATAAACTCACCGGTTTATTGCAGAAATCGATTCACCGTGACGATGGCACGACGGCGGCCGATCTTGGGCTCGCGACAACACCAACAAGCTTGGACCGGGCTTGAAATTGGCCCAAAAAATCTCAACCCAATTGAGATTTGCTTTTGAGTTGGGCTATGCCAAAATTAGGCTAAAGCGGGCTTTGAATGGGCTGGACCCAAGGCTGAAAAACTGAATTGGGCTTGCTGCAGCTAGGCTTCAATTACAAGCTGTTGGGCCAATGAACAATTACATGGGCTGCTTGCTCATGGGCTGGACTTGGCCGAACATATTGTGTGGACTGTTGCTGGGATTTGTGTGGGCTGGAGGTGGAGGAGAACCGGTGGATGAAGGGCACGAAGATGTTGGGGAAATCTGCCGAGTTGACTGGGACGGGTAGCTTCGAACACGGTTGATGGAGTGGAGGAAACATGAGTCTTCAGTGGAGAGCTGTGTGGGTGTTGACAGCGTGCGGATGTGGCCAAAGCTGTTGGTGCCTTCGGTGGAATTCTTCGGTGGGAAGCTGCTCGGTCTTCGTTGAAGATGGCTAACTGAATAAAGAAGTAGCAAGGAGCTGCTGGCAAGACACGGACGAAGCTGCTGGACTACTCGGTGGAATGAAACAAATGAGTGGGCTTCGCTGGCAGGGCTTCAAGCAGATGGCTAGCGTTCGATGGAGGGGAAACAAAATGGAGGAGGCAGACGGTCTTCGAGGCAACAAATTGAGAAGAAAAACAGAAGTAGCTCGTCCAAGGGAAATGAACAAAATGGTTGGTGCAGAGAGAGAGACAACGACGGACCGAGAGAAAGGGAGATATATTTCTTGCTCAAGAGGATTGGAACAAGGCTTAAAGTCAATAATTATCCCCTTCATTGAATGCCTTGTCCCCTTCTAATTCTTTCTTGAGTAGGTTTTTCAAAATTAAATCAAATTGAAGTCCCAATTTTCAGCCTTATGCTTAAATTCGAATTTCACTATATAAGCTTTAATTTCCTCTCCAATTGTCCAAATCGAGGTCCGATTTCACTAAAGAAAAATCCCGAACAATTTTCTGCAAATCCCCAATACCCAAAGGCTCAACTTGGAAGTTCAAATTCCCTTCAATTGAGCCCATCCGAATTTTTGCTAATTTTCCGCAACGTCCGAAACAGTTTTCCATAAAAATCCCGGAATCTCTAAAAATTCTTCGGAGGATGAGTCAACGTTCCTAAAATAGCTCGTAACATGACAGAACTTTCAATTTCTGAAATCGAGTTCAAATTTGTGGTTAATTTCAATATGGCGCGCTTTTAGCATGACCTAATATATCCAGTAACTTTTAGGAATTTTTGGTACAATTGACCCATGATCGATTTATATCGAGTCACAATGTACATTTTCGACACATTGGCGACTCTCGATTGTTGTAAAAATCTCAAGGTTTCAATTACGGGCACAAGGTATCAAAACAACAGAAAAATCGGTCTAGTGCTGATCAACGAGAATTTTGCAATCTGGTGAAATCACCCTCACTCTGACCACCTATCTCAGTCAAATCGACCTATTTCCAGTCTCTGATAGATTTTCAATTGTGCCATAATGACTCTTGCAAACTAGCATGGTCGAGCAGTCAATTTCTGGTCGAATTCTCAAGTCCATTGCATTAAAATCCCTTAATGACTTCCCTAGATAATCTAGTTATCTCATGAGTGATCAACTTAGATAATAGCACTATCGGTGCGTTGATGAAAGGCCTGATTTATTTAATCGAAAACAAATTTTGAAAATTCAGGCTGTCACACAAATCAATTAGGGTCAATTGGGTCTACAAGACAAAGTTGAATAAAGATGACAAAGTCAACAAGTACAAGGTGTGCTTGGTTGCAAAAGGTTACAAGTAAGAATTTGAAGTGGATTACAAATAGGTATTTGCTCCCGTGGCAAAACTTGACACAATCAAATTGGTGATTGCATTAGCAGCACATAATTCATGGCCTATCTTCAAGTTGGATGTGAAGTCAACATTCTTGCTTGGTGACCTTTAAAAAAAGGTATTTGTTGATCAACCTTCTGGTTATGTGAAGCATGGTAGTGAGCATAAAGTTTATAGATTGAAAAAGACACTATATGGGTTAAAACAAGCCCCCCGAGCTGGGTATAGTCACATCAATGCCTATTTTTTGAAGGAAGGATTTAGAAAATGTCCATATGATGATACATTATTTATTAAAGTTGGTGATGATGGAAAATTGCTTCTGGTATGTTTGTATGTGAATGATCTTATCTTCAAAGGGAATACTAGTGTCTTGATCGACACATTTAAGAAGTCTATGATAGATGAATTTGAGATGACTGATCTTGGATTGATGCACTATTTTCTGAGCATAGAAGTAATTCAATCTACAGCTGGAATCTTTATTTCCCAAAAGGGATATGTTCAAGAGATTTTAGACAGATTCAAATGAAGAACTACAACTTTGTGACCACACCAATTGAGGTTGGATTGAAGATATTGAAAGATTCTGATGGAAAAAAAGGTGAATAGCACGGTTTACAAGCAAATTGTTGGAAGTCTAATGTATGTGATAGCATCGATGTCAGATATCATGCATGGTGTGAGCCTCATAAATAGATTTATGGAATACCTAGTAGAAATACACTTGCAAGCTGCAAAGAGAATTTTCCACTACTTGCAAGGGACTGCAACTTGTGGGTTGCTTTACAAAAAAAGGAGAACAATCAGATTTGTTTAGCTTCAATGACGGTAAAATTTTTATTGGAAATATGGATGATCGAAAAAGCACTTCTAGCTACGTGTTTATGCTTGGTTCAAGGATTGTCTCATGGTCTTCAAAGAAGTAGCCAATTGTTACTCTATCAATAACTGAAGCTAAGTTTGTAGCTACCACTTCAAGTGCTTGTCAAGCCATTTGGTTAAGGAAGATTCTTGGAGAACTTCAATTTAAACAACAAGAAGCAACAACAATCTATTGTGTCAACAACTCAGCCATTATACCTTCAAAGAATCCGATTCTACATGGAAGGAGCAAACACATAGATGTGAAGTGTCATTTCTTGAGGGATCTCACAAAAGATAAAGTGATAGATCTTGTTTTCTGCAAAAGTGAAGATCAACTTGCTGATTTATTCACCAAGCCTATCAAATTGTCTACATTTCATAAGCTGAGAAAGCTTCTTGGTGTTTTTTCGTTGGATGCTTTAGATTAAGGGAGTGCTTGTTTTATTCCTTTAAACTGATTGTCTTCAACTTCAGTTTAAGGAAGGGTGTTGAAGTAGTTAACTTTTAGTTTTTACGTGCTTTTAATTTTTAGGTGTCTTCAATAATGTAATAATGGAGTCCTAGTCAATAGGAAGTGGCTTGTTTTTAGGAGTTTATTTCTGCACATGTTCTGGTTAGTGGGTCATTGTTGTTGCTATTATGTACCTTTTTTTTTTTTTTTTTGCTAAGTGGTTTGGATGTTCTGCCTATTTAATAGGCCTATGTTCTGATGAATAAAGTAACGAGAGTTACAGCAGCAATTCTCTTGTGTGTCTTCTACTTTGGATCTATTCGATTAAATTTCAACAAAAAGATAATTCACATATTCATATTAGCTGGTTGATATGTGCAAAAACCAAGTTCCAATGTTAACTCTAGACACCCAAGTCATTCGTTCAATCAAGAATGTGTAAGGATAATTTTACAAAAAAAAAATGAGCCTTGAGTATACAACACTCACATGATTTGTCGATTGTAAACGAATATTTGGAAGTTCTTAATCCTACTCTTTTCTTCAAGTTCTGTTGCTAAAACCTTACATAAAAATTCAGCATCGGAAAAGCAAACTATCTTTGGAACACGAACTTTTGAATTGGTGTGAAACTAGGGACCCAATGAGATAGAATCTAGAATCGCATTAATGAATATCTAATGGATGACTAAGCATGAAACACGACCGATGGTCCCCCTCCATCAAGTACAAATAATTTTGTGTATCTGGCTAACTCGTCAAGCTTTGCCTTGCTTCTTATTTGAATTCCATATAATATAATATTTATATGTTAAATCATGCATGTATCTAATATTTAAAGCTTTTAAAATAGTCAATAGTATTCATTTTCAGAAAAAAAAAAAAAAAATGAGCCTACGTTGGTGCTGTCATTCAAACATGACCAAACTGATTAGAATATTAGTTAGTCTAGGATCAAGTCAACATCAACGTGAAGTCCATTCAATAAATGTAATAGAATCTCATAAAAACAGACAATGAAACTGATCCGAAAAATTCCAAGCCGAATACAATTTGTCCTCTACATCAGGGATCTTTACTTTCATACTTGTTCGGCGAAGATACTTTCCCTAATTATTCGGCTTGCATTTCTAATGATTGTGATTTACAGACTTTTTTAACTCTCGACATACGTCAAATAAGCATGCGTGCTTTCCCTTCCTTTTTTTATTTTTATTTTATTTTCCTAAAAAAAAGGTTATCGAATTTTAGTAACGTGAGTTTGCAATAAGATAGGATATTAAAGCGGTTGAATGATATTGATCGGTTAACCGCAATGCATGGACCAAGATGGGTTGATTAACAAATTATTTAGGAAAAAAAGAGACTATTATTTATAATCGATTCAAGGTAGGTGCAGAGAAGGCCGGCGGTGTATCGCATGCGGAAAGGAAGATATGATTTTTGGAGATGGTGATTAAACAGAAAATTGGGCAAGCATTTAAGAATTATATAGATTATTACCAAAAACGATGTTATCTAATGGATAAATTACTCCGCGAGAACCACGGGTTTTCCACTTTCTGCAACGCCAATTGTCTGTTGCGTTTTCAGACCGACATCATTGACCAGACACTGTATTTTTTTCGTCCACGGTATAAACGAATCATCTTGTGCCCAAAAAATCTAATTTGGGCGATCTAAATTGACTAGCACGCATGGCAACGAGGCTTGCTAGCACCAGAAGAAGAACAAGGCACCCATTTTTTAAAAGCATGAAATCTTTTAGTGAACTTATGGAAGTATATTGGACTATGAGTAATTTTCCGAAGCAAATCCAATTATATCTGTTTTCTCGATTATATTTATGGAGATTTCTTTGTTCTGTTGACGACTCTTATCTTTTCTTGCAAGATTGTCAACGATAATGATCTGTTCAAGCATGATCGGAGAAGCAGATCCAAAGTGCAATTGTTGCATTACATCTTCTTGAATTGCATCATCACTAATCAATCTTGCCGGGTACAAGCTTCTCGAGTAGTTTCATTTCATAGAGAAGCAGATCCAAAGTGCGATTGTTGCAGCACATGTTCTTGAAGTGGACACTGCGGTTTTCTAGTTGGATTCCTCAATGGTGCGCTACGCTCATCAATCTTGCCGGATACAACCTTCTCGGGGCAGTCTCATTTCATGGAGAAGGCAAGGCGTGATAATTGATCCCCCACATGCTGGTATCCTCCTTCATAAAAATAATTATTTGCTTAAGCAAGGAGACTCGATGGAAATTTTCTTAGTCTTATTTAAAGAAATAAATAAAAGCGATGATATTCAAACAATAAGAAATATATGAAGCAATCGGTTGTAACCTTTTAAATAATAGATATTATCCTCCAGTAAAAGAAAAAGATTACGTGAATATTGTTCCCAAATAGAAAACATAATAACTTTAAAAAAAAGGAAAAGATTGTCTATATAATTTGAACTTCTGATTATTGTAGGATTTTGTAATCGAATAAGTTTGTGTAGAAAGGTTCGTTACCCTTTGCTTCTTTGATTACAAAGAAGTAAGAGGTATTCATTGTAGTTGAATTTTAGCTTATATCTATAAACTTGAGAAGCATAATTCATTGTTGTCAAATTTTAGCTCATCGGAGAGTCCTTTTAGAGCAATTTGATTTTAGCGAAAGGAATGAGAAGCTATTTGAAAAACCAAGGTTTCAAGTGTTTTTTTTTTTTTTTTTTAATCTTTGAAATTTAATAGATCTATATGATGAAATTAACGATATCTTTGTAGTAAGTGATTATATTTTTCTACTTGTAATTATTTATATTTCAGTATCTAATTTATATTTTCTTCCTTCATATTTAAGTAAATTAATTCTATGGACCCTCTTATGATTTTGTTTGTCAATTAGAGCTTGCAATAAGGAAACATACAAGTCAACAAAAGATGAAGAAAGGAAATATTGAATCAGAAATTGAAACATGTTGGGGAAAGGAAGTTTATCGGCTTCCTAAAAAAAAATTTGCGGTTGGCCTTCGACCGTCACATTTGTCATTCTGCAAAGGGCGGTCATGCTAGCCGCACCCATTTCATATTAACTCCGTCCATTGCTGTTCTCTGCGTGCGTTTTGCTTCGAAGGCAGCAGGACCGGGCATACTTAAAACTAAAAGTTTATCTCAATGGTGTCAACACTAGGGGAGAACATAATTTTGGGGTAAAATCGAGAATTGGTCTAATTTTAGGTTCTAGAATATGCACGGTAAGTTCTATATTCTAGAAAAGGAGGAATTTGGTCCAACGAGTAAATTTCTCGTTCTAAATGGAACAAGGAATTGTTTACCCTTTTTTGTGGTCTAAGGCTTACTCCTTGTTACAAATACTTTTTGCTACTTAAACCTAAATTGATTTGTGCTAAAGCCAAGGCAAAGCTATGGATTATCAACAACTATAAATAGTCATCGAGTCCTTGTTTGGTTGTGCACACTTAAAAAGTCTAGAAAACTAGGCGACTTTAGTCCTTGTTTCTTGTCAAAATTAGGAAAAAAAATCGACAAATTAGGCTTAACTAAAGATGAAAAAGAAATTGGCCGGCATCTAGATGACCTTGGAACTTGCGATAAAGTAGATTCCAAATCTCATGGTATCAACATAGATTCTAGATTCTAAATAATAAGAAATTTATTTAGACAGATAGGTTCCAAGTCAAACTTGGATGGAATCCAACCATCATCATTGTCGACACTTCCGGCATGTTTGGTCCCTTGACACTAATTGTCAAGAAGGAGAATTACCAAAAAGTCCTAAACCTATTGCATTTGTGCCAATTCAGTCCTAAACTTTTTTTTTTTTTGGCCAATTTAGTCCTAAACCTTTTATGATTGTGCCAATTCAGTCCTTCCGGCCAAAATTGGCCGGCGGAGCTGACGTGGACGCCGGCCGGAGACAGCTGGCCGGCGAACAATTTTTAAATAATTTTTAAACTTTTTTTCGAATTTTTTAATTTTTTTCGAATTTTTTTTCGAATTTTTTTCGAATTTTTTTTTTTGATTTTTTTATCTCCTTCTTCTTCCTCCGCGGCCGGCGCCGGCCGAGGTAGGGCCGGCGAGGCTGACCTCGCCGGCCACCCGGCGAAGGCGAGCCTCGCCCAGCCGACGGCGAGGCCGCCGTCGCCCGGCCAAGGCGAGGCTCGGCCTCGCCCGGCCATGGCGAGGCTCGCCCGCCGGTGGCCGCGGGGCGAGCCTCGCCCCGACGCAGCCGAGGCCGCCGTCGCCCAGCCAAGGCGAGGCTCGGCCTCGCGGATCTGGCGCGACGGCGGCCCTCGCCGTCGGGGCGAGGCTCGCCTTCGCCCGGCAAGCGAGGGCGAACCTCGCCCGCCGACGGCGAGGCGGCCGTCGCTCGGCCAAGGCGAGGCTCGGCCTCGCCCGGCCATGGCGAGGCGAGCCTCGCCAGATCCGGCGACGACAGCGGCCTCGCCGGCCACTAGCGAGGCCGTAACCGGATTCGGCGAGGCTCGCCTCGCCATGGATGGGCGAGGCTCGCCTTCGCCGGTGGCCGGCGGGGCGAGCCTCGCCGGTGGCCGGCGAGGTCAACCTCGCCGGCCCTCACCTCGGCCGGCGCCGGCCGGCAGAGGAAGAAGAAGAAGGTAAGAATAAAAAATTAAAAAAATTAAAAAAATCAAAAAATTAAAAAAATCGAATTTTTTTTAAATTATTAAAAAATTGTTCGCCGGCCAGCTGTCTCCGGCCGGTGTCCACGTCAGCTCCGGCCGGCCAATTTTGGCCGGAAGGACTGAATTGGCACATTTATAAAAGGTTTAGGACTAAATTGGCCAAAAAAAAAAGTTTAGGACTGAATTGGCACAAATGCAATAGGTTTAGGACTTTTTTGGTAATTCTCCCATTGTCAAGGTGGATTGTGCTTCACATAGGGTTTTTTGTTGTCAATGGAAGATGGCATTTATGTTAGATATACAATGCTCGCATGATTTGTCCCATGTAAATGAATATTCAAAAATGTTTAGTAATCTAGTAATTTCTTCAAATCTATTGCTAAAAGCTCATGTTAAAATTCAATGTTGGAAAAGCAAACTCACAATGCTATGTGAATTTTTGAATTGGTAGGATAGTAGGAACAACCTGATAGAGTTGCAGTATTGTATATCTAAGCAAATAGGTGAAATAGATAACATGATCGATTTTTCTCACCCTTAATTATGAATAATTTGGGATTTGGTATTATTCTATCAAAATGGGTTTTCTCAATAATAATAATAATAATTGGGCACACCGCCTTTTTCAAAGAAAACGAGCCTATATTGATGCTCACTTTGTTATTTTAAAATGACTTGCATTAATCTGCCCACGAAGATAGACAACCGATATTACTTTTTTACTGTTCTATGTGCAGAGCATGAAACTTCTTAATGCACTAACCGGCACCTTGCTGGAATTTAGGAAAGTGATTGTATTTTGATTTGCTCATGCGGCATGCGCCTCTCACTATATATGAAAAGCGTTTGCTTGAATTTGCACGAAAAAGAGCTAAACTAATTGAAATGACGCAGCCGTTCATGACAAGCCATGAGCCAGCCTCGTCCATGCGGATCGAGCTCACCCAGATGGAGCAAGGACCAAGCCAGCGCTTCTCCTCATCGCTGCACTGCCTTGCCCAAAGCAGCTTCACGGGCGTCGCTTGTTCGGAGGACCAGACGCTGTCGGCGTTCAGCGAGGAAGGCTGCTGGCGGGAGGATGACGAGATGGAGCTGCAGTGGGCAGCGATCGAGAGGCTGCCGACGTACCAGCGGCTGAGGGCGGCAGTGCTCGGCCGCGAGGTGGTGGACGTGGCGAAGCTTGGGGACTCGGAGAGGCGGGTGTTCGTGGACGGCCTGTTGAAGAGGGTCGAAGAGGACAATCTCCGGCTCCTCCAGAAGCTCCGGGAGCGAGTGCAGAGGCAGGCATTTCATACTTTATTCCTGTCCAAACCTTCCAGTTCTAGTAAAAGGCAGACAACTTCGATTATTTCATATGCCAAAGTGCAGCTAATATGATATTAAATTCTCAGGGTGGGTCTTGAATTACCGACCGTGGAAGTGAGATATCGGGATCTGTGCATAGAAGCAGACAGCAAAGTCGTTCATGGGGAATCCGTCCCAACTCTTTGGAACGCCCTCAAAGCCATTTTCTACGTGAGATTTTCTTCTCTATCTTCTTCCCCCTTCTCCAAGCTTTTACAGGTCCTAAAGTTTTGTCGAGGACGACACAATTGAAGTCAAAGAACAAGTTATCTGTTGTAGATACTATGTTTGGCTAACATAGGCTCCTACTTTTGGGACATTAGAGAAGGACAGCAAACTGGCCACGTGATGCAAATGGATCCTCTTGTTAGAAAATTGGCAGTTTCAAATCATCCATGTCTCAATGGGGCATACATTAAAAACATCTAATTCCAAATCTTTCACTTATCATAAATCGATGGGGTGCGACATACGTGTTGCACTGTTGCTTTATGTAGAAAATTAATTTTTGGAAAACAAATTCCTAAGGAAACTCACGAGAAATCTAGGGTTTGGCAACATTTCAATTTTTCGGTTCTTTTGTTTCCTAGGATAGAAAAAAGAAGAAATCTATTCGGTAACATCAATTAATTTTTCTATTCTTGGTAATAAAAAAAGTGGTCGGGAAATAGATTTGGAATATAAATAAGAAATAAAAAAAGTAGTTTCTTATTTTCAATAACAATTTCTAGAAATAAGTCATTTTCTTTTTTTTTTCTTTTTTGGTTTTTTCTTCTTCTAATTGGTCAGTGGAGACTAGAGGTGTGCAAAATACCCGGGAACCGCCCGGAACCAGTGGTTCTTGAGGGAACCGGTCCGGTTCCCAGTTCCAATTTTTCGGAACCGGTGGGTACCGGTCCGGTTCCCGGTTCCATGGGCGGATCCACCCACCCGGACCGGACCGGAACCTTTTTAATATTAAAAAGAAAATTACTAAAAGAAACCCTAGATTAGATCTCATTTCCTCACTCCCTTCGTCTTCGGTTCTCTCTCTCTTTGTCTCTTCCTCGGTTCCTCCTAATCTTATCGCCATTTCGATTCCTCCTTGAGCGTCGACACCGCCGCCGCTGCTCCTCCGCCACTGTTGTTCACCCCCTCGCGTTGGCCGCCACCCACCACGTCCGCAGAAAATTGTTTTGCAACCGTTTTATGTTGAAAACCCAACCATAGACCTCCTCCCCTCCTTCTCAACTCATAGACCCGACCGTTCTATGTTGAAAACCAAAATTATTCCGCGTTAAGATCGGTTCCATGGATCCACCCGGGAACGAGACCAGACCGGCGGTCCGGTTCCCGGGTTGATCCATGCAATAAACGGGTGGATCCCGGTTCCAATTTTTCGGAACTGGTCAGACCATGCACACCCCTAGTGTAGACTCGCTGCCCACCACTACTAGCCGGTTGCTTTTGCCATCTGTGCTAGAGGAGAAGAGAGGAAAAAAAGAAAAAAAAATCAAAAATATTATTAAAAAATTGAAAGAAATTCTACATCACAAAAGAACCTATGGATCGTATTAAACACATTCTTATTTTTTCTCTCTTTTTTCTAGAAATAGAAATTTTATATAGTTACCAAATACGTTGTTTTACTCAAAAACTGTTCCAGGGAATAAAAATATAAAAGGATTACCTTTGAAAAAAAATTACTCCAATAACAGAAATGTTACGAAACGCAATCCTAATTGCACCCGCTTTACAATCTTAGGAGTTTTACGATGAATTAATATGACTCTTTTTAACTTGATTTTTGTTATCTTTACTAGGCTGATTTGGTAACCAACTTATTAGCTCACGCAACTCCTTCTCTATTCTATCAAGCTATTGCAAACCGTTCTGGTAAAAGTCATAGGACATAAACGTGGGAACCAAGAGCCTTTTTTTTTTTTTTTGTCTCTGAAGCAGGCTCCAACAACTAAGGTTGGCTGCAAGTATAAGGGGAACAAGATAAGAATTCTCAAGAACGTTAGCGGCGTCCTTAAGCCTGCGAGGTTAGTATTAGAGCTTAGCGTATGCACTGTTTTAGAGTCACAAGTTGACGTATATGACGTTACTATGCAGCTTAATTCTTTTCTCTCGAAATTGTTACAGGATGACGCTCTTGTTAGGTCCACCAGAATGCGGAAAGACCACCTTATTACAGGCATTAGCAGGCAAATCGGAGAAATTCCTCAAGGTATTACCTTTTTGTTGTTCTGTCAGTTGTAGATTTTCCATGCTGACAGGAATAGCTTCTATACTTAAACTATATTCGGATGCAAATAATCATGCATATGTGTAAGATCAGCGGAATTGACCAACGATGTATGATGCAGGTCAAGGGTGAAACTTCATACAATGGCTACAAGCTGAATGAGTTTGCTCCTCAGAAGACTTTAGCCTATATAAGCCAATATGATACACATATTTCCGAGATGACCGTGAGGGAAACGCTCGACTTCTCTGCACGATGTCAGGGCATAGGAGGAAGGGCAGGTACTAGTTTGTTCTCCAACCTTGAAGTTACTATTAGTTGCGGTGGTCATTGCTGATGCTCTTTATGTCTGCTTTTCATTGAAGACATGTTGAAAGAAGTTAGCAAAAGGGAGAAGCAAGCAGGAATTAATCCAGAGCCAAGCTTAGACACTTACATGAAGGTTAATCTTTCCACAAAGTTGGATTCATTACAATATTTTAATTACAGTAATGACTGGCGACACTGGCTTCTGATGACGTTATGACTACATGAGCAGGCAATTTCTATAGGAGGAATGAAAAGAACACTTCAAACAGACTACATTTTGAAGGTAATGTTTCCAATGGGAAAAGGAGTTACCAAGTTTATTTTTCAGACAATTCTACTTTTGCTACAATTGCTGCGATTTTACGCCTTTTCAGGTTCTTGGACTCGACATCTGCGCAGATACAATTGTTGGGGATGCAATGAACAGAGGAATTTCTGGTGGTCAAAAGAGAAGGCTGACGGCCGGTTAGTTTTACGTGAACATGCCGCAAATGATGAGAAACTTATAGGAACAGTTTCTATGTCACACTGTAAATTTTAGGATTACAATTTCGATGTTCTCTTTTCCAGGGGAAATGATAATTGGTCCAGCGAGAGTTCTATTTATGGATGAGATATCAACAGGCTTGGACAGCTCCACTACCTTTCAGATCATAACATGGTTGCAGCAATTGGCGCACATAACAGAGTCCACAATTTTGGTTTCGCTTCTTCAGCCAGCACCGGAGACTTTTGATCTCTTTGATGACATAATTCTAATGGCACAGGGACATGTAGTGTACCATGGACCTCGGACGGATGTTCTCAGCTTCTTTGAACACTGTGGTTTCAAGTGCCCATTGAGAAAAGGCATTGCTGACTTTCTCCAAGAAGTATGCACTCTTGCTTAATAAAGAACTGTTCGAACTGTGGAAGGATAGCACTGACGTATGCTGTTTTTGGGAATTCTTGGCAGGTGGTTTCCGAAAAGGACCAGGCACGATACTGGCATCACAAAGACCAGACCTATAATTTCATATCTCCTAGCATGTTTGCGCGAATGTTTAAAGAGCATCTAATGGGAAAGACACTGGACGAGGAACTCGCCAGGCCTTTTGAGAAAACTGAGCTACGCAGAAGTGCTTTATCTTTCGAAATTTACTCGTTAAAAAAGTGGGAGTTGTTCAAAGCGTGCCTTTCGAGAGAATGGCTCCTCATGAAGCGCAACTGGTTTGTTCATGTCTTCAAATCAGCACAGGTAATTGCCCATTTGGACTCAGAATGTGCAGTCACAATACATGGTTAATAAGAAATGCACGCAAAATTTATTGATTTGGGGGTTACTCTTTGCAGCTCGTGGTCGTTGCAGTTATTACAGTGACCGTCTTCTTGCACACAAGGATGAAAGTCGACTTGGTGCATGCGGATCGTTTCATGGGTTCCCTATTTTATGCTCTCATCCGGCTCAAGGTTAATGGTCTTCCGGAACTGGCAATGACTGTTTCTAGACTTGGTGTCTTTTACAATCAACGAGATAATTTCTTCTACCCTGCATGGGCTTATACCATTCCAGCGGCCATACTGAAAATCCCATTTTCTTTACTTGATGCGTTTCTTTGGACAGCTATTACCTATTATGGAGTTAATTATAGTCCTGAACCACAAAGGTAATTCCGAAATTCAATATATCAGAGAGATGATATGACTTTTAGCCACTCACTTTTTTCATGACTGTCAGGTTCTTTTATCAATTCTTCCTGCTCTTCCTATTGCATCAAATATCGATATCAATGTTCCGATTGATAGCTTCTGTGGTTCGAAATCAGCCTGTTGCAGCAATTTGCGGTCTATTCTCTTTATTTGTTTTGTTTTTATTCGGTGGCTTCGCCATCCCGAAACGTAAGTTTAATTTTATCGATTCTAATTATACGGACTTTAGCAAAGTGATAGGAACTTAGCAGCCTTGTCTCTCTGCAGCTTCTTTACCCGGTTGGTTGAGGTGGGGATTCTGGTTCTCTCCAGTGTCATATGCCGAATTAGGTGTTTCGGTGAATGAGTTTCTCGCTCCAAGGTGGCAAAAGGTGACATCCTGAAGAACAAACCAATCTCACACGAATGGATTTCCCATGACAATGGTGGCGTCTAGTATTTAACAGGCTTAACGATCCTCTGCAGGTTTCATCTCTTAACGGCACTCTGGGGCAACAAGTGCTCAGACAGTATGGTCTAGATTATAGTTACCACTTTTACTGGATATCAGTTGGGGCATTGATTGGATTTTGGATGGTTTTCAACGTTGGGTTTACCTGTGCTCTGAGTTTTTCAAAAGGTAATTGAACATGCTGGCTAGGAATTCTCTCTGACGGTTAACACTATTTCACTGAATGAGATGTATTTATCGGCTAATCACAGCTCCGAGCAGATCTCGAGCTGTTGTCTCCAGTAAGAAGCTCTCCCAGGTGGACAAAGACAGAGAGATTGATCATCCCACTCCAGGAGAACAAGCGGCTAACAAAAGTACCACTGAGCCAAAAATTAGAGGTTAGAAGTTTCATAAGAGTTAGTCAATTATCATCTATTGAAAAAATCAGCAAAACTGCAAAAGAAAGGTTGATATCGTGCATTTGTGAGTACTGGTCGATGCTTTAAATCAGTTTATATTGCCTTGTGACGCCAGTGCAATTTTGAAATTGTATAGAGATGGTTTTACCATTTGAACCAACAACTCTAACATTCGAAAACGTGCGGTACTTCGTTGAAACAACCAAGGTGAGGCATTTGAGTTGTTGAAAATAAGTGTTTGTTTTGCATATCATATCAATAAAAGATTGGCATAATGGAATTTCAAATGCTTCCAGAAATTAAGAGAGCAAGGTTTCCCAGAAAGGAGACTACAGCTTCTTCGAGATGTTACTGGAGCCTTCAGACCTGGAGTCCTAACAGCTTTGATGGGCATCAGTGGCGCAGGGAAAACAACATTAATGGATGTTCTTTCAGGAAGAAAAACCGGCGGTTTTATTGAAGGAGACATAAAGGTTGGGGGATATCCTAAAGTTCAAGCAGCATATGCCAGAATATCTGGCTACTGTGAGCAAATCGACATACATTCTCCACAGCTTACGATTGAGGAATCAGTGGCATACTCAGCTTGGTTAAGGTTGCCGGCTCACATTGACAAAAATACAAGAGCGGTAGGATTTTTTCATCACAGGAAGTAGTTTGTACATCACGCTTTGAGATGCAAATGTCACTTTGTTTGCTAATTGTTGGATAAATCTTGCCAACAGTTTTCCTAAGATAGGTGCCAACAAACGGCTAAATCTTGTGCCCAACTGGAAAGATTTTAGCATATCAATTGTACACTGGATATTCTCATGTTGATCAAACCCAGCGGGTAGAGAGAAACCATATTAGGTCTCTCGTATCACATATTGAGTGATAACATTTTGCACCAATTAGTAGCTAAATCTGCATTGCAACTGAATTATATGTTGTCAATCAGGAATTTATGGCTACAGTACTTCAAATGATTGAGCTAGATGACATAAAAGATGCCATAGTTGGTGTTCCTGGTGTGACCGGTATATCATTCGGACAGCGTAAACGGCTGACTATAGCAGTGGAGCTTATTTCTAACCCATCAATCATCTTCATGGACGAACCTACTTCTGGTCTTGATGCTAGAGCAGCCGCCGTTGTAATGCGAGTCGTGAAGAATATTGTTAGCACAGGAAGGACAATTGTGTGTACAATTCACCAGCCAAGCATTGACATATTTGAGGCTTTCGACGAGGTAACTTGCTAACACATTCATTCCTGTAACAGTCTATTCTGCAATCCGTAAAATTATGGTTAGAAGACTGCTTTTTGGTGCACATTGCATGAAATTCTATTTACTACTCACTTCACATATGTTGGTAAAGTACATCAATAACTGTGACGATCCCAACTGAAGCATGTCGCATTTGATGAACTCTGCAGCTAATCCTCATGAAAAGAGGAGGTCAAATGATATACTCTGGAGAGCTTGGAGAGCGTTCAAATAAGCTTATTGAATATTTTGAGGTAATTGTTACATCTCACGCGTGAGCAATTCAATTGATACTTCTTTCTCAAAATATGCACGTCATTAAGTATGAACTGGTTCTATGATGAGCTGCAAACCAATCTGATATATCCCAAAGGTAGAAAAACATATAAAATTGACGAAACCTACTGAATAGCCTTATACTCTACACTGCAAAAAAAAAAAAGGGATTGAGAAAGCTTGACCACTGAATCCCTACATTTCCCCTTGTCCAGAGTATCCCTGGAGTGCCAAAAATCAAGGATAATTACAACCCAGCTACGTGGATGCTGGAAATCACAAGTCCTTCAATAGAATCTCAACTTCGTATAGACTTTGGCATCATTTATGAGGAATCTGATCAGTGCAGGTGAGCATACATTAAGTGCTCATCAAGCGCACAGGTCGCAAAATTCAATGCTTTTGTCTCTTATGTAATGCTAACTTGGAGTATTGACCAGAGAATGATATATGTGCAAATAAATGGTGCTTCTCGTACTCGCTATGGGAAAAAAATGATGTCTGCTAATTAAATATTTTTGGCCACTGTAGGATGAACAAAGAATTAGTGAGAGAGCTAAGTTTGCCAGTGGCTGGGACCAAAGAGATGTGTTTCTCTGCAGGCTTCCGGCAAAATAGATGGGAGCAGTTCAAGACATGTTTATGGAAACAACATCTAACCTACTGGAGAAGCCCTGAATACAACCTGGTGCGCCTGATTTTCATTACCGCATCTTCCTTTTTTTGTGCCGCTCTCCTTTGGCAAAAAGGAAATGAAAAGGAAATGTAAGTTCCTCATACAACCCAGTTAGTCTCTCGTAGCTTGTCAATCATTGAGATTAGGAGCTTGTAAAACTTAAACCATCTAAGATGCTGAAACATGATTCTTCGTTTTCAAGAAACGACAAGCAAGATCTTTTCAACATACTTGGATCGATGTATGTCTTTGTGCAATTCTTGGGGGTAGGGAACGGCAATTCCGTTCTGCCGTTTGTTGCTACCGAACGCATCGTTGTCTACAGGGAAAGATTTGCCGGAATGTACTCATCGTGGTCCTATTCATTTGCTCAGGTCACTAATTCGTGCTCCTCTGTGATGTCTTCTCTCGGCTATACTGATCCATTTCTCGTTCTTCCATAATCTAACGATGATATTATGCCCCTCAAATATGTTGCAGGTGGTGATTGAAGTTCCATACATATTCTTGCAAACAGTTCTGTTTGTGCTGATCACATACCCTGCCATAGGTTTCTCTGTCTCGTTCTATAAAGTGTTTTGGTACTTCTACACCATGTTCTGTACATTGCTCTATTACAATTACTTTGGAATGATGCTTGTTTCACTGACACCAACATACCAAGTGGCTGCGGTGTTCGCGAGTTTTGCCTACACCATGTTCAATCTGTTTGCGGGGTTCCTGATTACCGGACCCGTAAGTCTGTCATCAAACTTTTGCTATTCTGTCAAGTAACACCCAATCATTAACGTTATTCGTGGCTTAACACGTCTTACTTGGTGTTTTATCATCCATTTTGGCAGCAAATTCCGGTCTGGTGGCGTTGGTGTTACTGGATATGCCCAGTCACTTGGTCCTTGAGAGGTATGCTTAGTTCGCTATACGGAGACATCCATAAGGAGATAACAGTTAATGGACAACAAACGACGATCAGCGCCTTCTTGGAAAATTATTATGGTTATCGCTACGATCAACTCTACATCGTAGCCATCATGCTTTTGGCCTTTCCGCTAATTTTCACGTGTATATTTGCCTGTGCAATTGCAAAATTGAACTTCCAAAGGAGATGAAAGGAGTGTAGAGAGTGCTTCATTGAATACTTCCACTTAGAATCATCAGAATGAAAGGAACTCTATTTTAAAGTCTTGACCTTGATTTCATCTCTCATATTGTGGTAACATCTGAATCAATTCTTTATCATCTAATTTTACGCCATAATTATTTAATTAAGCAGATTTTTTGCAAACAAGGGCAATAAAGTAACTCATTGCCACAATTCTTGTCAAATAACAGGAAAAGCAATTACGCATTCGACACTTTTCTACGTATTAGTAGAAAGATATAAGAGTGATCTTTAACATACAAAGAACAATCGCAAACATCAAAAGTGTGTATTGCTTATACACTTGAGGACCTTTATGTGGTTGATTCTGTCCCAATTCTCAAACTAGACCTCGAGCATGTGTCGCGCATGTATCGAGTTTGTTTTAGATACAATTAACTTACTATTTAATATGCTTGCAACGAAAGGAACCAAGCTCAAAAGAAGTTGTTACTTTGTAAGAGCAATCTTTGAGAGTTTAACCAGTCATTGAGTTAAAAAAAAAAAAAAAAAAACTGCTAAAAACAAAATGCAGCCAAAGAAGCAAAATCGTTGCGTCCAGAGCAGCAGAGATTAAAATTCTAATGTCCTTTGTTACTCTTTAGTGTAAGAACAGGAACTGGTTGGTTTTAGGAGATGATGAGCCCGCCTTGATAATGCTCGTTTTTCTGTGTCTTGATCGGAGGGAGATTATTCATCTTGTTAGCTCGGATATCTTAAGGACTTCGTAAGTTTAGTAAAGCTTAAACAGTGCTCCTTTACACTGTTAAGTATAGAGGAATAAAGATGTTCAATGCAGAAAGGAACAAAGATGCTCAATGCAGAAACAAAAACAGAAGGATTCGGCGATACAGCAAAGCAAAAACAGAGGACTCGGATCACCAGCAAATGACTTGGATCGCTAAGTCATAAAGTCAAATCAGTGGCAAAGATCTTATACAGAAGACCAGCCTGGATCGACGATCAATGAACAAAGATGCTCAAAGAATCAATGACTCAGATCGCCAAAGTCTTAAGCATAGTCAACTAGGCTTTTCTGTTAAAGTAGTTATATTCAGTTTTCCGTTGTAACCAAGTTCTGTTATATTTCTTGATATAAATACTCTGCTTTGCCTAACATAAAAAGGTAATGCAAATAGATAGAAGAAAAATACAGAGAGAGAGAGAGCAAGAGTTGAGAGATCAAGATATCAAGATCATCGACGAATGCTGAAGAGGTTTTCAATACTAAGAGAAGAGAGCTCCAGAGAATGAAGAACAGCTCAAGTCCGTAATGCTGAAGCAAGTTAAGTACAATTGATCTTAGAAGATAGAACAAAGAAAGTGTATTCATATTCTGTCTTTCAATTGTACTAAGATACAATGATATGATCACCATTCTGAAATACAAATCATCTTCAGAGTTGATCACTTGATCTTGTTTGAAGTTCTTCATCTGTCTCACTTGTTTGAAGTTCTTCATCTTTCTCATGGTATCAGAGCTGTAGGTTGTTTGTGTAATAGCTTGGTTTGATCTGAAAGCTTACAGCAATGGCAATAAGAACACCAAAATATCATTTTCCAATTCACGTAAACATCTCAAATTTTGTTACAATCAAGCTCGCCGAAGGTAATTTTTTGTTGTGGCAAGCTCAAATTCAAAGGTTTCTGAAGAGTCAAGACCTCTTCGGTTTTGTGAATAGTGATGTTGTTGCTCCTTCACGAATGTTGCAAAGTGATGATGAAGGATGTGACTCAGAACTTGTTAATCCTGATTATGTTGATTGGACAAGAACAGATCAATTGATATCATCATGGATTAGTGGGGCTGTTACAGAGAATATTCTGAGTCTAATCATTGATTTAGAAACATCCTTTGAGGTTTGGCAGTCTCTTCTAAAACGATTTACACAAAAATCAATAGCAAAGGAGTTCGAGCTTAGAGGAAAACTACAGTCATGCCAGAAACTTGATCAAAACCTCTCTACTTATCTCAGAGAATACAAAACTATATGTGACCAGTTGAATGCTATTGGTAAACCAGTAGATGAAATAACCAAGATCTTTGGTATACTGGAAGGATTAGGTCCGAATATGAGAATCTTCGAACCACCATATATTGTTTGAAGCCTCAACCTGACTATGATGAAGTTATAGCTCAACTGGAGAGATTTGAATCCAGAATAAAGACCTATTCCAGAAGCCAGTTTAATCCTAGTCTGGCCTATCTTGGCCAAAGGAAGACTCAAATGTATCCTAAAGAAAGTACTGATGAAGAATATCTTTCACAACCTACTGGTTTTCTAGCTCAGAGAGGAGGTTATAGGGGTGGCCGTAGTTTTGGTCGAGGCGTAACCGCTAATAATAGAGGACGAGCATTTGGTTATACCGAAAGAAATCAGAATTATAGAGAAGATGCAGCATTTCAAAGGCCAGGAGATCAATATCTAAGACAAAAGAATGCCTTTCCTACAAAGACAAAGACAGGGGATTTCGACCTTATGCCACACAATCTCAAAGGTATCAAAACAACAAATCTTATCCTCCTCTATTAAACTCAAGAAAAAGTTTGCAGGATGAGAAAGACACAGAGGTTACTAGACTAGAATGTCAAATATGTAAGCGACCTGGGCATGATGCTCTCCGCTGTTGGTACCGGTTTGACAATTCCTATCAAGTAGAAGAGATTCCAGCAGACTCCGACAAAGCAATTCATATCGAAGATCCAAAAGGAAGTGAATGGTATCCCGACACGGGAGCCTTTGCTCATATCGACAATTCCGGTATTCTTCATACTTCTTCTAAATATCAAGGTCTCGATACAGTAATGGTTGGGAATGGATCTTGTTTACCTGTTACACACATTGGTAATACTTACCTAAAAACAGAAGTAAATACATTACCACTTAATGATGTTCTTATAGTACCAGAAATAAAGAAGAATCTTCTTTCTGTGTCCAAGCTTACTGATGATTATCCTTGCACATTTATCTTTGATAAACTTGGTGTTTATGTAAAGGACAACAATACCAAGGCAACAACTCAGCTCGGAAGGAAGACTAAGGGCCTTTATCAAGTCAATACACGGACTGAAGCAGCCTTTTTCACTCAAAGACAGAGAAAAGTCAATGCAGAAGTATGGCACCAAAGATTGGCTCATGCCAATACTCAAATAGTGGATTATCTACATCATCATAAACGGATTCATGTTACTTCAGTTCCTTCAAAAATTTGCAGCAGTTGTCAAATAGCGAAAAGTACAGCTCTATCATTTCCTTTGTCAAACTCTATATCAACCTCATCATTAGAAAAGATCCTTGTGACATCGGGGACCATCACCGTAGACTCATTTCAAAAGTTTAGATACTATGTGATTTTTGTTGACAATTTCTCACGATACAGTTGGTTATATCCAATGAAGTTGAAATCTGAGTTCTTTGATATCTTTATTCGATTCCACATTAGTCGAAAGACAATACAGTCACAAGATCAAAGTCTTCCAAAGTGATGGAGGGGGAGAGTTTGTAAGTAGAAGGTTTCAAGATCATCTGCAAAGCTGTGGAATAAAACAACAGCTATCTTGTCCTCACACTCCTGAACAGAATGGAGTTTCTGAAAGAAAACATAGACATATTGTCGAATTGGGATTGGCTATGTTATATCATTCCAAGATCCCACTGAAGTTTTGGGTAGATGCTTTTGTTACGGCAAACTACATTATAAACAGACTTCCAACACCAAAGCTAAAAATGGATACACCATATAGAAAGATTCATAATACTCGTGCACAATATGATCATTTAAGGGTATTTGGCTGTGCATGTTATCCGTGCTTAAGATCATATTCAAGACACAAGTTCGATCCTAGATCACTCACTTGTATTTTTCTCGGATATAGTGATGTGCATAAAGGCTATAGATGTCTTGTACCTATTGATAATCGTATATATATCGGTAGAAATGTTACCTTCGATGAAGCACTATTTCCTTTCACAAAAACTGTGATCAATGAATATGGTCAATATACTCCTTTGTATAGACAATGGATTGAAGGAGTCCAATTACTCGAATCTTCAAATTCTGACACTACAAACCAAAGTGTTTCCCATCAGTCAGCAGGAAGAAGTCAATCTCATCCTACTATGGATAGTTATGAAAGAGAGGAGACACATCAACAGACTTCATCAGCATCAATGCAGTTCCAAGATCCTTCTCTATCATCAAGGCAAAATGATGCTATCACAGAAACTCAATCTGGTCAGAGTTCTTCATCTTTCTCAAGTACTCTGCCTATCAATAATAGCTCTGTCACAGAACAACATACTCTTGATCTATCTTCTTCTCAGAGAAATGTTAGTAGTCATCCTATGCAGACCCGACTCAAATCAGGTATTATCAAGCCAAATCCAAAATATGCTTGCTTGGCTGAGTATCATGTTCCTATGGAACCAAGATCCATTAAGTCTGCATTAGCTGATAAAGGATGGTACAATGCTATGCAAGAAGAGATGAATGCTCTCTATAATAATCATACTTGGACATTAGTTCCAAGAACAGACGAGATGAATGTTGTAGGTCTGTAAGTGGGTCTTTAAGACCAAACTCACACCAGATGGTAGTCTAGAAAGACTCAAGGCTCGTCACGGTAGCCAAAGGATTCCATCGAAGCGGGGGACTGGATTTTTCGAAACATTCGGTCCGCTTGTAAAACATGCTACAATTCGCATAGTACTCTCTATAGCTCTCACAAGACAATGGACAATACACCAACTTGATATGAAGAATGCATTCCTTCATGGAGATTTAAATGAAACTGTTCACATGGAACAACCACCTGGCTTCATTGATTCTCAAAAATCAAGCCATGTCTGTCTTCTTCACAAGTCATTATACGGTCTTCGACAAGCACCAAGAGCCTGGTTTGACAAATTCAGCAACTTTCTTCTTAAAATTGGCTTTGTCTGTAGTACAGCTGACCCATCTCTGTTTGTGCTTCATACTAAATCAGATACAGTATTATTACTTCTTTATGTTGATGATATCATTCTAACAGAAGCTCTCCTCAATTCTTAATCGCATTAATCCGAATCTTAGTCTTCACTTCCAAATGAAAGATCTCGGCTATATTCATTACTTCTTAGGCATTGAAGTGAAACATACTCTGAGACTTTGTTCTTATGTCAAACAAAATATACATCGACCTACTCGACGGGCACATATGATAGATTGCAAACCAATTTCCACACCTTTGCCCACTAGGCCAATTGCTATGACAAATGCTGAAGTTCCTCCGCTGGATCCTATTGAATACGAAGCTTGGTAGGTGGTCTTCAATACCTAACTATCACTCGACCAGATTTAGCATTTGCAACAAATCTCCTCTCGTCAGAAGATGCAACATCCCACAATGGCCGACTTTCATCAATTAAAACGAGTGTTACGATATGTCAAAGGAACTGTTCATCTTGGCTATTATCTTCACTCCAACAGTTTAACAAATCTCTATGGTTTTTCAGATGCTGATTGGGCAGGTTGTCCTACTACTCGACGATCTACTACAGGATTCTGCACTTTCTTAGGCTTGAACTTGATTTCATGGTCAGCCAAGAAACAAACTACTGTTTCAAAGTCCTCTACAGAAGCTGAATACCGAGCTTTAGCATCTACAACAGCTGAATTAACTTGGATTGGTTTTGTTCTACGTGACATTGGAATTCCTCTCACCAAAGCTACATCATTATTACGTGATAATAAATCAGCTATTTCCCTCACAGACCAATCCGTATTACATGCACGAACAAAGCATATAGAAGTTGACTTCCATTTTGTTCGAGAAAAAGTATCATCTGGTTCCATTTCTATCCAACATGTTCCCAGTCATCTTCAAATAGCTGACATATTCACTAAATCCATTTCGCACTCAGCTCATCTGTCTTTTTCGCACCAAATTAGGAATGGGAGTCATTCCCCTTCCCAATTTGCGGGGGATGTTAAGTATAGAGGAATAAAGATGCTCAATGCGAAAGGAACAAAGATGCTCAATGCAGAAACAAAAACGAAGGATTCGCGATACAAAGCAAAGCAAAACAGAGAACTCGGATCACCAGCAAATGACTTGGATCGCTAAGTCATAAAGTCAAATCGTGGCAAAGATCTTATACGAAGACCAGCCTGGATCGACGATCAATGAACAAAGATGCTCAAAGAATCAATGACTCGGATCGCCAAAGTCTTAAGCATAGTCAACTAGGCTTTTTCGTTAAAGTAGTTATATTCGGTTTTCTGTTGTAACCAAGTTGTTATATTTCTTGATATAAATACTCGCTTTGCCTAACATAAAAAGGTAATGCAAATAGATAGAAGAAAAATACGAGAGAGAGAGAGCAAGAGTTGAGAGATCAAGATATCAAGATCATCGACGAATGCTGAAGAGGTTTTCAATACTAAGAGAAGAGAGCTCCAGAGAATGAAGAACAGCTCAAGTCCGTAATGCTGAAGCAAGTTAAGTACAATTGATCTTAGAAGATAGAACAAAGAAAGTGTATTCATATTCTGTCTTTCAATTGTACTAAGATACAATGATATGATCACCATTCTGAAATACAAATCATCTTCAGAGTTGATCACTTGATCTTGTTTGAAGTTCTTCATCTGTCTCACTTGTTTGAAGTTCTTCATCTTTCTCATACACTCGCCAGTGGGTCTTGCTACGCGTGCAATAGTAATTTGGAAAGCTCGATCCCGGCTCATACAACATGCAAGAGATTTCTGAGCCACACGTTCACAATGATTTCATTGTCGACAAACAAAGTGTAATTGTTTTAATAACATATAGATGGAGAGATTTTCTGGGTGTCTTGAAACACAATATATCATGGATGAATTGGGACGAGGCACTTGTATTTTCTAACATTTCCTACTTCCAAGGACAGCAATTGCACTGAAAAAAGCAACAAAAAAAAAAATTTTGTAGATGCAAGACAGAGGATACTACCGGTCCAGGTCCAACATGATTCCTCCTCGTCTGTCCCAAAGGTTTCCAATGCTCTCTTCAATAAAAACCACAAGAACGTTTAATTAGTTTCTGTCAGTTTGGGTGTCTTGTTCAAGAATATTATCCAGCAGCCATTAGGCTTGAGCATGATTTCAGGGTGAACCTAGAATTGAAAAACCGAACCTGTGAAAACCTGTCCAATTCCAAATTCCAGGATATGTAGGATGGATTTCAACTTCTGAAACTTGGAGAACTTGTATCAACGAGTAGGTTTCAGGTTCTCAGTAGATGGAATTGGGAACTTGAAACTTAAAACCCTGAATCTAAAACAAATTTTTATATTTTTCTTGGTCTATAACTTTACACAATCTATCGTATGGGTTCACTAGTCCTAGCTTCCATTGATGACTGAGAATTTATTCTTCAAGTGTATAAATATAAGTTATGGTCGGCGAATTAACAATAAGTGTGATATCCTGAAATTCGACTTTCGATAACATGAAATGTGCATATCGTCGGCGCGCCTATGATCCTTTTTTTCTAAGCTGATCACTCACGAGTTAACTAACTTATTTGGTGAAGCCGTTAAGGGATATATTTGCGGTAAAATCCCTAAAAGCTACCTAATTTGTTGGATTTGACTAAATCACGTCCGGTCGATTTTAATCATGAAATTTGATTTGGTTTCGGGAATCAAATATTCGAGCGTGTCACAATTCAATTTTTTAGGACCGTCTCATCGCCCGTCAAATTATTGACGAGCCCGAAATTTCAAGAAAGAAATTATCGGAGAAAAATCGAAGACCAAAAGAAAATAAAAAGGGAAATGGAAAGAGAAAAAGAAAATAAGAATAAAATTATTGATTTATTTCTTTTTCTCTCTCTCCCTTTTCTTTTTTTTCTCTCTCTTCTCCCCTCCCCCTCGTGCGATTTTCCCCAACCGCCTACCCCTTCTCTTCTTTTCTCTCTTTCTTTTTCCCTCTTTGATCTGGTCAAACGCCCTTACCCCTTCTCTCTCTCCTCTCTCTTCTCTCTTCTCCCCTATTCCCACGTGACCAACTTCTTCTTCTTCTTCGTTCTTCTTTGTGCGAACCAGCCCAAAACCAGCCAAGAAGAACAGCTAGACTCGCCAAAGCCAGCCACCGTCGCGCCCCGTCCCCGTCCGCGCCGCGCCCGCGCCCGTGCGTCCGCCTTTCGCCGCCGTGCGCGCCAGCCCCGTTCCCTCGCGCTGTGTGTCCTCCCCGAGCGAATCCACCTCTGGCCCGCCCTGTTCGTCCCCGCCCCGCCGCGCCGCCGCCGTCCCGACTTCCCCGGCGTCCCTCTCGCCCTTCGCCGGCCCCGCCTTGCTGTTTTGGCCGCTGGACTAGCTCCGGCCAGCCAAGAACAGCAACCCACGAAGTGGGTTTCCAGCTGGTTCGGGCCTGCTTTTGGGCCATTTCCGGGCCCCGAACTCAAGCCGTGCTTTGGAAAGAATCGTTCCTCGCATCGCCCCGTCGGATTGATTCAATTTGCACGCGATTTGGTGAGTAATTTCACAAATCCCGGATTAGTTAGCTAATTATGCTTAAGATTGGTTTAGTTTTAATTAATTAGGTTTAGGTTGTTAGATTAGAATAAATTAGCAATTATTAGTCAATTGTGATGCGATTTAGATAAATTGATTGCGCAATTAGTAAGTAGACATGGTCTACTAATTATTGGAAGCATCTCGGGATTTTTCCCGATGGGTTTCAATTAGGCTTTTTGGGCCGAAGTGGAATTTTTGGTATTTAAATATTAATTTTCGGAATTAAATTAAATAATTATTTATTTTCCGAAAATTTAGCTGAGATGGTCGGATCCGGAATTTTATGCTGGTGACTATGGTGAAGTCCATTTATTTAATTGCGCTTTATTTTGTGCTAAATTGAATTTTTAATAATTATTAATTAATTTTCGAAATTAATTATTTATTTATTTATTTATTTTTCGGAAATTAAGATTTTGATGGTCAACGATCGAAATCTCGTGCTTGATTGTCATGGTGCAGTCCGTTTATTTATTTGAGCTTTGAATTGTGACAAATTGAATTGAATGTGGAATTTAGGATATATTCCTAAATGGTTGTGGTTAATTATTTCATTGAGAAATCGTTGAGTATTGATTGTCGATATTGAAAGTGGTCGAGTGGGACCATAAAGCCATTGAAATTCGAAAGTGGTCGAGTGGGACCGTAAAGCCATTGAATTTTGAATGTGGTCGAGTGGACCAGTAAAAAAGCAATTGAATTTTGAAAGTGGTCAAAAAGTTTTAATCGTAAAGCCCATTGAATTTTGAAAGTGATATTGAATGTTGTCGAATGGGACTGTGTCTTCCACCTTTACTTAAGATGTGATCTGAGGATCGTGATTCGTAATTGGGGATTGAGATGGAATAATCGAATCGACCTAGAAATGGTCCGACTGACATGTAATCGACTAAGTCAATTGAACTGTGATTTGATTGATTGTGCTCTGAGATATTTGAAGTATCTGTATACAACCTTGAATTGCAGGTTGAGACTGATGCCAAGGTAAGTTTTCTGCCCTGTGCGTGTATAGGCAGCCTATAGTATAATGGTTCACTAATCGGGCCTTAGTGAGGTAGAACTCGCTGAAACGTAGTCTCATCTCAGTTTGGGGAAAACAAGATCCTAATGAAGAGCTGAGGAGGAGTCTGGGAAGGAGATCTCGGAGGTGAAACCTAAGGAGAAATATTTTTGGAAGAAGAAGATAATCCCGAGAGGGGTCTTAAGTGCGGTCCCGGATGGACTGAGATTCTATCTTCTTTTGAGATCTCCATTTTGATGTGAATAGAGATAGAGTAAAAAGTTATGAAGTACTATGGTTTGTATTTTGTATAAAAGTTTGGTTATAAGTTTCAATATGAAAAATATGGCATGCTTTTCTATCCCATTGTTTTATTGTCTGGGGATTTATAACTGCTTCCGCATGTACTTAAAAATTGAAAGATCGGCGATACATAATCCTAGGATATCGCATTTTAAAATTGACCAAATAGAAGGATGTGTGCATGCCCAAGGATCGGGGCATGACGGTAAGTGATGGTCATTAAAGGTAATAATTCACTACAATTATTCAATGAATAATACATATAGAACTTGGGTAGACCCTAGAATAGACTCTAGAACTTATGATAGCGTAAGTTCTAAGTTTCAAGGTATAAATGGTAGGCTTTATGTCACGCCCCGATCCTCAGGCACGCACACATCCGTCTGACTTGGTCGATTTTATAATGCGATATCCCAGGACAATGTATCGCCGACCCTTTCATTTTTAAGCACATGCGGAAGCAGTTAAAATCCCCAGACAATAAAACAATGGGATAGAAAAGTAGGGCCATATTTTTCATATTGAAATTTATAACCAAACCTTTATACAAACCACAAACCGAACACTTCACAACTTTTTATTCTAAACTCTATTCACATCAAAATGGAGATATCAAAGAAGATAAAATTTCAGTCCATCTAGGCCGTACTCACGGCCCCTCTCGAGATTGTCTTCTTCTCCCAAAAATCCTTCTCCAACTCTTCCTCCTCAGCTCCTTAGCGGGGTCCTGAAATGGTTTTCCCCAAACTGGGATGAGACTACGTCTCCGAGTTCTACCCCACTAAGCCCGATTAGTAAACCATTATACCACAGCCGCCTAAACACGCATAGGTCGAAGACGTACCTTAGCATCGATCCCACCCGCAAGTTAGTACAATTCACAATAGGCACCCATGCAATCATATCACCGATCAAAGCATCGATCAAATCAACCTAGTCGATTTCAAGCCAACAAGACCACTCACTTTGTCATTCCCATTTAGTCAATCAATTCACAACATCAAATTAAAACAATGATCAATCGACCTCGTCGATTACATGTCGATGGACCATTCTAGGTCAATACTCTCGTGTGCCAAGTTCACCAATGTGATTTATCCACTAGACAATTGCGTGCGTTCTTTAAGGCGCCGTTTTCGCAAATGACCTCCTTAGTCACCGAACCACGCATGCCTATAACCATGTACTCAAATAGACAATTGTGTGCGTTCTTTAAGGGCGCCGTTTTCGCCAAATGATATCCCCAATCACCGAACCACACATGCCTATAACAATGTATTTAATAGACAAGTGTATGCGTTCTTTAAGGCGCCGTTTTCGCCAGTGATATCCTTAGTCACCGAACCATACATCTCCATAACAATACGAGTACTAGACCGATACGTGCGTTCTTTAAGGCGTCGTTTTCGCCAGTGATCCCAATCACCGAACCACGTAGGTCCACAATAATGTATGTACTAGACCGATACGTGCGTTCTTTAAGGCGCCGTTTTCGCCAGTGATATCCCAATCACCGAACCACGTAGGTCTATACACTGTGTCTGATTAATTCAATCCCGAGTATTTCCAATTCTCTCATAACCACATCCACTTTACAACTCAATCAAAGCATTATAAATGCTAAACAAACATACTCGACCAGCTACCAATCAATCATTCAATCTCAATCAATTCCAAATCAATTTAGGGTAAATCCCTAAAATATCACAATTTATTTAATTCCATACAACGTAGAGCTCAAATAAATAAACGAACTGCGCCACGACGATCAACACGAGATTTCGGTCGTCGGCCATCAAAATCTTAATTTCCGAAAAATAATTAATTAATTAATTAATTTCGAAAATTAATTAATAAATATTAAAAATTCAATTTAGCACAAACTAAAGCTCAATTAAACAAACGGACTTCACCACGGTCATCAGCATAATTTTCCGGTTCCAGGCCATCTCAATTGAATTTTCGGAAAATAAATAATTATTTAATTTAATTTCGAAAAATAATATTTAAATGCCAAAAATCTCACTTAGGCCCGAATCATCAAATTGAAGCCCGATTAGGCGTCGGAAAATTCCCGAGATGCTTCCAATAAATAGTAGACCACGTCTACTTGTTAATTGCACAATCAATTTATTTAAATCACATCACAATTGGCTAATAATTGCTAATTACTTCTAATCTAACAACCTAAACATCATTAATTAAAACTAAACCAACCTAAAGCATAATTAGCCACTAATCCTGGATTAGTGAGATTACTCACCAAATCGCGCGCAAGTCGGATCAATCCGACGGCGGCGACGCGAGGAACGATTGTTCCCAAAGCGACTCGCGGATCCGGGGCCGGAAACGGCCCAAAAGCGGGCCCGAAGTCGCGAAACCCACTCCGTGGGTCCGCTGGACGGAGCCGATCGGGGGGCTGCTCCGGCGGCGGCTAGGGAGGCGAGGGAAGCCGGCGGAGAGCGGGGGTCACGGGGAGGTCCGGCGGGGGCTAGGCGGTGGCCGGAGGTGGGGCGGGTCGGTGCGGAACGAGGCGGAACAGGCCGGTTCGCTCGGCTTGGGCGCGCGTGGACGGCGGAACGGCGGCGGGCGCACGCGCGCGGTGGCGCGGTGCGGCGGCGGCGGCGGGACGAGCGGCGAGGGGTTCTCGGCGAGCTGCTTGTCTCGAGCTCCTGGTTCGCACACAAAGAAGAAAGAAGAACATAGGGGTTCGGTCGCGTGGGGGAAGAAGTGGGAGAGAAGAGAGAGGAGAGAGAGGGATATGTATTGACTAGTCAAAGAGGAGAGAGGGAAAGTGAGCGGTGGGGGCAATTCGCACGAGGGGGAAGGGAAAAAGGGGAGAGGAGAGAGAGAGAGAAAAAGAAAAAGAAAGAAAAGAAAAGAGAGGAGAGAGAGGAAAAAGAAAAGGGAAATACATAATTCCTTTATGCAATTTTTCCTTTTCTTTTCTATTTTATTTTGCCCTTCAATTTTCTTCCGATAATTTCTTTCTTGAAATTTCGGACAAATCAATAAATTGACGAGCGATGAGACAGGATCCTAAAAATAAGAATTATGACGCGCTTAAAATTCGATTCCCGAAATCGAGTTCAATTTCGTGGTTAAAAATCGATCAGACGTGATTTTAGCTCAATCCAACCAATTAGGTAGCTTTTAGGGATTTTACGGCCGATACATCCCTTAACGGCTTCACCCAATAGGTTAGTTAACTCGTGAGTGATCATTTCAGAGAAAAAGGCCATAGGGCACGCCGACGAAATGCCCATTTCACTTTATCAAAACGGTCGAATTTCGGGATGTCACAACTCTTCCTCTTATAAAAATTTCGTCCTCGAAATTTAAACCATTACACTTTGTTCAAAAAGGCGGGGTATAACTGTCTCATCGATTCTTGATCTCCCAAGTCGCTCCTTTTAGTGCCGTGGTGTTGCTGACCACTTTGACCAACGGAATGGTCTTTGTACGCAGAACTTGCTCTTTACGATCAACAATCTGGACCGGGCTTTCAACGTATGACACACGGTCATCCACGTCCAACTCCTCGAAATTGAGCACATGGGTCGGGTCAGGCTCGTACTTCCTTAACATCGACACGTGAAAGACGTCATGCACTTGCGTCAATCTTGGCGGCAACGTAAGACGATACGCTAGGTTTCCGATTCTTTTAAGAATCTCAAACGGACCTACGTACCTCGGACTCGGTTTACCTTTCTTTCCAAAGTGCGAAGTTCCTCCATTGGTGACATCTTTTGGAAAATGTGATCACCAACTTAGAATTTCAAAGACCTTCAATGCTTATCTGCATAGCTTTTCTGCCTACTCTGCGCTGTCTTCAATCTGTCTCTGATCACTGCCACGGCATCTACCGATTGTTGAACTAACTTTGGGCCTGTTATCTTTCTTTCCCCAACTTCATCCCAACACACTGGAGTTCTGCACGCTCTGCCATACAATGCTTCAAATGGAGCCATCTTGATGCTTCCGCGATAACCGTTGTTGTAGGCGAATTCCACTAGATGAAGCGATTCTCCCAGCTTCCTTTGAAGTCTATTACACATGCTCTCGCATGTCTTCAAGAGTCCGAATCGTTCTTTCAGACCGGCCATCTTTCCGAGGATGATATGCCGTACTTATCTTGAAGCTTTGTACCTAAAGCACTCGCAAGCTCTTCCAAAAAAAGCGAGTAAACCTTGGGTCTCTATCGATGTTATCGTAATCGGCACTCCATGCATACGAACCACCTAACGCACATACAGTGTCTGCGTGTCTATCCGCATTTAGGTCCTTTCGAACCGCAATGAAGTGAGCCGACTTTGTCACTATCGACTACTACCCAAATCGAATCATTTCCTCTTTGACTCCTTGGTAGTCCATCCACGAAGTCCATCGTGATATGCTCCCATTTCCACTCGGGATCGCGAGAGGTTGCGAGAAATCCTCCGGCTTGCAATGCTGGGCTTTTACTTGCTGACAAGTCAAACACTTGGCCACATGCTTGGCGATGTCCGCCTTCATACCTGACCACCAATAGTGTTGACGCAAATTCTGATACATCTTAGTGCTTCCAGGATGAACGCTGTAATTGCTACGATGTGCTTCAGATAAAATTTCTTCTTTAAGCTCTACATCATCAGGTACAACCAAACGTTCACGGAATCTTAGAGTCCCGTCATCAGAAACTTGAAAATCAGCTTTTCTTTTGTCAGTATCCTCTTGAAGAATTTTCTGCACGTCGGATCTATCGGTTGAAGTTGCTTGATTCGACTGGACATCCGGTTCAATTCGAGGGTGGCCATAAAACTTGAAAGGTGGCCTACCTCAAATTTGAATTCGAATCTCGAGCTCTCTCGATTAAGTTCCACTCCTTAACCAAGATTTGTGCCACTGAAAACTTCCGACTCAATGCATCGGCAACCTTGTTCGCCTTTCCCGGGTGATATAAAATATCACAGTCGTAGTCTTTCAGCAATTCCATCCATCGTCGTTGTCTCATGTTCAGCTCCTTCTAAGAGAACAAATACTTGAGACTCTGATGGTCCGTGAAGATCTGAAACTTTTCCCCACACAAGTAATGCCTCCAAATCTTCAACGCAAATATGATGGCTGCGAGTTCCAAGTCATGCGTCGGGTAATTCAATTCATGAGGTCTCAGCTCGCCGGGGAAGCGTATGCAACAACTCGCCATGTTGCATCGGCACGCAACCCAATCCCCGAATGACGCATCACTATAGATCTCGAATCCTCGGGACGAGATGGAATTGTCGACAAAAGGTGCGGTAGTCGCTTTTCCTTCAACTCTTGAAAACTACACTCGCACTTGTATGTCCATATGAATTTCTCATTTTTCTTCGTGAGCTTCGTCAAAGGCGACGCTAATGCTGAGAAACCTTCCACAAACCGTCTGTAATAACCTGCCAATCCCAGAAAACTTCTGATTTCTGTCACTGATGTCGGTCTTGGCCACTTGATCACGGCTTCTATCTTGCTCGGGTCGACGGAGATTCCTTCTCCGGAAATCACATGACCTAAGAATGCAACACGAGTCAGCCAAAACTTGCATTTGCTAAACTTAGCATATAGCCGATGTGTTCTTAAGTGTCGAAGCACTAATCTTAGATGATTCTCGTGCTCTTCATTACTTCGGAATAGACCAAGATATCATCTATGAACACGATTACAACTCGATCTAGATATTCCTTGAACACTCTATTCATCAAATCCATAAAGGCAAATTTGGAGCATTCGTCAATCCAAACGGCATCACCGTGAACTCGTAATGACCATACCGGTACGAAATCGACTTAGGAATATCCTCTTTCCGAATCCTCGGTGATGGTATCTGTCCTCAAGTCGATCTTCGAGAATATTGATGCTCCTTGCAGTTGATCAAACAAGTCATCTATCCTCGGCAATGGGTACTTGTTCTTGATCGTTACACGATTGAGCCGATAGTCGATGCACAAACGCAACGAACCATCTTTCTTCTTAACAAATGCGGGTGCTCCCAAGGCGATGCACTAGGACGAATAAATCCTTTATCCAAGAACTCTTGCATTTGCACCTTCAGTTCCTTCAACTCGGATAACGCCATTGATGTACGGTGCCTTTGAGATCGGTTCGTCCTCGGTGCTAGCTCGATTACAAATTCAATCTCCCTTTCGGCGGTAACCCGGCAATTCTTTTGGAAAGACATCGGAAACTCTGTACCACCGCAATGTCTTCCATTTTCAACTCTTCAACGTCGTATCCACGACGTCGCTAAGCTACCCTCGGCAACCCTCGTCTAACAAACGAGCGCTTCCGCGACGAGATTAAGGAAATCGAAGGTCCTCCTCGATTCCCGACAAACTCGAAGCTCTTACCCCCTAATGGGTCAAACTGAATCGCCTTGCGATAGCAGTCCATTTTAGCTCGTTGATTGGTGAGCCAGTCCATGCCAATTATCAAATCAAAATCATACATGGCTAGGACTAACAAGTCAATTTTCCCCACTCGCTCACCAATCTCTAACTTGCACCCCGAACATCCCAAAGCAAAGAATAACTTTATCTTTCAAGGGTGTAGATATGCAAATTGCCGATTCCAACAATACGGGATTCAATCCTAGCATCCTAACATATTGCTCGGCAATGAAGGAATGGGTTGCTCCCGAATCAAACAAAGCATAAGCAGGTTGGTCGTTGAGCGAGACCGTACCTGTAATCACGCCAGGCGCAGCTTCTGCCTGACCTTGGGTAATCGCGTACACAGTGCCCTGAGCTGGAGGTCTCTGCTGTCCTCCTTGCAGTGCAAACTGAGAGGCATACCCTCCTATCTGCCTCAGCGGTGGCGGCGGCGGCAACAGAGGTTGTCCTCTTTGCTTCTTTGGACAATATCTGGCTATGTGGCCCTGTTGGCCACATTCGAAGCATGCACCCGTCCTAGCTGGGCACGGTCTTTGTCCCGTGTCTTCTCCCACAAAACGACATACACCAACACTACTTGGTATTGGCCTATTAAATCCATTTTTCTTACTGGGCGGGCCTTGGAATTTATTTCCAAACATCGGCCTCTTTCCTTGGCGGATGTTGTCTCTATGAGAGTTAAACCTCAATCCTGACGAGGCGGCTCTATCGTTCTGGTCTCTTTCGATCATCTGAGCCCTCTCATAAAGATCATTATAATTTCTTAGATTCAAAGCAAAATCAATGGGCTTCTCAACTCTGGCTTGAGTCCATCTCTGAATCTTCTTCCTCGGTTTATTGGATTCTCCACTAATTCAGGGGCATATTGCGACAGTTCAGCAAACTTCGCCTCATATTGATCCACAGTCATAGAGCCTTGGCAAAGGCGTTGGAACTCAACCATCTTAATCTCTTTAGCAGTTTCTGAAAAGTATTTCCCGTTGAGGCCTCAACAAAGGCGTTCCATTCTGGGGCTACGCCTTCGGGAAATATCACTCCTTGAGTGGTTCTCCACCAAGTACTCGCAACTCCTTCTAATTGGTAGACTGCGAGGACCACTTTCTCAGTCTCAGAACACATCAATAGTGCAAATGCTTTCTCCAGTCCTTGGATCCACAGAGCAGCAGCTTCGGGGTCTCCTGCCCCAGTAAACTTCGGTGGCTTCAATTTCAAAAACTGTTCCACCAAACTAGGCATCGGCCTCACAGGCGGGACTCCAGCAGGTACGACAGCAGGTGCGGCTGCAGCAACAGCATTGGCAGCAGCAGTAGTAGCGGCAGCAACGGCGGCAGTAAATGCAGCTGTTTGATCCCGGGCCTGTTGCCCCATCATCTCACGCATAGCTTCCAACGCTTGCGTGATCCCAATTGTTCCCTGATCAACTGGGGCTGCTACCCCGGCACCAACGGAATGTGGTCTTTGCTCCACGCGCTAGCCTCGGCTTGCGCTCTACCTCGGCCACCTCGGGCACCAACTCTTGTCGGTGTCCTAGTCCGATACCGAGGACAAAGTCCTCTGCCTAGGAGTTCTTGGCTCCTGATCGCTCATTGTGTCACTTTAATCTATTGACACCTGCTTCCAATTCAACACGAATTAGAAACAGAGCGATTCAACAACAAACAATTTTAGCACTCAGCTAACACAGACATGCACCGGCATGAATTTAAAGGCCTTTCCTACTAACTATCCCATTAACCATCGCTCCTTATCACTCCAATCTTGAACTTCGCTCGATACCACTTTAATGGATGTCACGCCCGATCCTCGTGCACGCACACATCCCTTCGACTTGGTCGATTTTATAATGCGATATCCCAAGGGACAATGTATCGCCGACCCTTTCATTTTTAAGCACATGCGGAAAGCGATTAAAATCCCCAGACAATAAAACAATTGGATAGAAAAGTAGGGCCATATTTTTCATATTGAAATTTATAACCAAACCTTTATACAAACCACAAACCAGAACACTTCACAACTTTTTATTCTAAACTCTATTCACATCAAAATGGAGATATCAAAGAAGATAAAATTTCAGTCCATCTAGGCCGTACTCACGGCCCCTCTCGAGATTGTCTTCTTCTCCCAAAAATCCTTCTCCAACTCTTCCTCCTCAGCTCCTTAGCGGGGTCCTGAAATGGTTTTCCCCAAACTGGGATGAGACTACGTCTCAGCGAGTTCTACCCCACTAAGCCCGATTAGTAAACCATTATACTACAGGCTGCCTAAACACGCATAGGTCAGAAGACGTACCTTAGCATCAGATCCCACCTGCAAGTTAGTACAATTCACAATAGGCACCCATGCAATCATATCACCGATCAAAGCATCGATCAAATCAACCTAGTCGATTTCAAGCCAACAAGACCACTCACTGTCATTCCCATTTAGTCAATCAATTCACAACATCAAATTAAAACAATGATCAATCGATCGTCGATTACATGTCGATGGACCATTCTAGGTCAATACTCTCGGGTGCCAAGTTCACCAATGTGATTTATCCACTAGACAATTGCGTGCGTTCTTTAGCGGCGCCGTTTTCGCCAAATGACCTCCTTAGTCACCGAACCACGCATGCCTATAACCATGTACTCAAATAGACAATTGTGTGCGTTCTTTAGGGCTGCGTTTTAATGATGATATCCCCAATCACCGAACCACACATGCCTATAACAATGTATTTAATAGACAAGTGTATGCGTTTTTAAAGCGCCGTTTTCGCAAAGTGATATCCTTAGTCACCGAACCATACATGTCCATAACAATACGAGTACTAGACCGATCGTGCGTTCTTTAAAGTATTTTTCGCCAAATGATCCCAATCACCGAACCACGTAGGTCCACAATAATGTATGTACTAGACCGATACGTGCGTTCTTTAAGGCAATAAGTTTTGGGCCAAATGATATCCCAATCACCGAACCACGAGGTCTATACACTGTAATCTGATTGATTCAATCCGAGTATTTCCAATTCTCTCATAACCCCATCCACTTTACAACTCAATCAAAGCATTATAAATGCTAAACAAACATACTCGACCAGCTACCAATCAATCATTCAATCTCAATCAATTCCAAATCAATTTAGGGTAAATCCCTAAAATATCACAATTTATTTAATTCCATACAACGTAGAGCTCAAATAAATAAACGAACGCGCCACGACGATCAACACGAGATTTCGATCGTCGGCCATCAAAATCTTAATTTCCGAAAAATAATTAATTAATTAATTAATTTCGAAAATTAATTAATAAATATTAAAAATTCAATTTAGCACAAACTAAAACTCAATTAAACAAACGGACTTCACCACGGTCATCAGCATAATTTTCCGGTTCCAGGCCATCTCAATTGAATTTTCGGAAAATAAATAATTATTTAATTTAATTTCGAAAAATAATATTTAAATGCCAAAAATCTCACTTAGGCCCGAATCATCAAATTGAAGCCCGATTAGGCGTCGGAAAATTCCCGAGATGCTTCCAATAAATAGTAGACCACGTCTACTTGTTAATTGCACAATCAATTTATTTAAATCACATCACAATTGGCTAATAATTGCTAATTACTTCTAATCTAACAACCTAAACATCATTAATTAAAACTAAACCAACCTAAAGCATAATTAGCCACTAATCCTGGATTAGTGAGATTACTCACCAAATCGCGCGCAAGTCGGATCAATCCGACGGCGGCGACGCGAGGAACGATTGTTCCCAAAGCGACTCGCGGATCCGGGGCCCGGAAACGGCCCAAAAGCGGGCCCGAAGTCGCTGAAACCCACTCCGTGGGTCTGCTGGACGGAGCCGATCGGGGCTGCTCCGGCGGCTAGGGAGGCGAGGGAAGCCGGCGGAGAGCGAGGGGGTCACGGGGGAGGTCCGGCGGGGCTAGGCGGTGGCCGGAGGTGGGCTGGTCGGTGCAGAACAGAGGCGGAACAGGGCTGGTTCGCTCGGCTTGGGCGCGCGTGGACGGCGGAACGGCGGCGGGCGCACGAGCGCGGCGCGGCGGTGCGGCGGCGGGACGAGCGGCGAGGGGTTCTCGGCGAGCTGCTGTCTCCGAGCTCCTGGTTCGCACGCAAAGAAGAAAGAAGAACAGAGGGGTTCGGTCGCGGGGGGAAGAAGTGGGAGAGAAGAGAGAGGAGAGAGAGGGATATGTATTGACTAGTCAAAGAGGAGAGAGGGAAAGTGAGCGGTGGGGGCAATTCGCACGAGGGGGAAGGGAAAAAGGGGAGAGGAGAGAGAGAGAGAAAAAAGAAAAAGAAAGAAAAGAAAAGAAAAGAGAGGGAGAGAGAGGAAAAAGAAAAGGGAAATACATAATTCCTTTATGCAATTTTTCCTTTTCTTTTCTATTTTATTTTGCCCTTCAATTTTCTTCCGATAATTTCTTTTCTTGAAATTCGGACCGTCAATAAATTAAGCGATGAGACAAGGATCCTAAAAATAAGAATTATACGACGCTTAAAATTCGATTAAATCGAGTTGATTTCGTGGTTAAAAATCGATCATACGTGATTTTAGCTCAATCCAACCAATTAGGTAGCTTTTAGGGATTTTACAGCTGATACATCCCTTTAACGGCTTCACCAATAGGTTAGTTAACTCGTGAGTGATCATTTCAGAGAAAAAAGTAAGCGTCTTGGACGACGAAATGCCCATTTCACTTTATCAAAACGGGATCGAATTTCAGGATGTCACAATTTAGATTTCCAAAAAATGAGGAACTTGTTCTAACGAATAAGTGGAACCTATACAAAACCTGAAATTGCTCACTCTTAACAATCATGATTACCGGCATGATATATGGGAGCGATGATTAGATGACAAAATACATATGCCATAAAATTATTCCAATTAGTATCAAGTTTTATCACGGCCTAAATTGCCAGTCTAAACACATGTCATATGCTTTCACATGTATGGAACAAGTTACGTGTGTCACTGATAAGCAAGATACTTTTCCTAATTTTACACGAAAGATTCCCAACTTTAATGATATATTTGCAAACTCTCCAACTTTTAATGCGGACCTAAAAGTGAGCTCTCTTCCCTTTTCTTTTCCTTTTCCTTTTTCCCTGTTGGAGAAATGTCGGGTAAGGACTACAAACAGGGGTTTTTTTTGTATGATCACTCTTTGATCTTTATCATAAAGGTTTATAAGCTATTTGAATTGTTGGGATTGAAGACCGTATTTGTAGAATAATTCGCGGACAAGAAATGTCGATAAGGTATCAATACCACCTAGTATCTCGATATTTTACGGTTTTAGTAATTTAAGTTGGTTTCTTGATGCAATGGTCAATTGCAGCCATCACATTCGGACTAACCTCCAACGTCATACTTCAATAATTCCACATCTTTTTTATTGAGAAAAATAAAATTGCTCAATTTAGCGACATATCACTTTTAGTCAAATATGATGTTTAGGTGATCGGACGTTATCAACAGATTGAGCCCAATTTGTGGACTGAAATGGGTCAAATCATGGATCTGTTAGCAAATTAATTAGGAAAAAAGATGGTATTTATAATCGATTTGAGGTAGAAGGTGGAGAACGAGTTCTTAGACTAGCAAATCGCTGGTCCATCACATCAGCGAAGCTCGGTACCTCATGGTGCGTAATTTTTCCTTTCGACATGCAGAATTTTCTCGTAGCTACTATCAATAGGAAAGGAAAAAAAAAAATCATCGTTCAAAGAAGAGTTCCTGTTCCATATCCTAAGAATAGAGATGGAAAAAAAAAATTATTAGTGAATTGATTTACATTTTATCTGAAGACGTCACTCCGATGAATGAATGATGGCGGGCGGACCAAAGGAAGCAATATTCCTGGGAAAAACTGTGATTACTTAGCAAAATTTGGCAAGCATTTGTGAATTATTTAATAGAGTAAGACCAAAAAGCATTTGATTTAATTGATAAATTGGTCAACGAGATCTTATATGTTTCTTGTTTCTGTGATTGCGTTGCAGACGGCTTTTGATCGGTCAACGGTTTCAGGAGCAAAAATCGGCTGCATATGACCCAATCCAAATTCATTGATTTTGCTAACATATTTCTCAAAAATGATGTCGACCAATTTGAATTTTGCACCAAATCCAAATCATAAGGAAAAATTCCCAATTAGTCCTGAAAGTGAGTCCAGCTTGTAAAGTATAGGCATGCATGCAACGTGCGCGCATGACGGCCGGCCAATTCTGTCACCAGCATATGGAGAAACTTCACGATTATTTCCATTCCCTAATGAGATAGGTGTACCGGTTATTTCGTGATCGCAAGTTCCGATCATTTTTTTTAATCAACAATAGGTAGGTGGAGATCTTGTTAGAAATCTTTTTTTTCTTGTTCAAATTATAAGGAAATCATATTTTATCTGAAGATATCAATCTGTAACATTTTCTCACTAATCAAGCTAACCCTTTTCATATCAGACCCCAAAAGGAAGGCTAACCCTTTTGTAGTTATACAATCAAATTGCAAGTTGCGGAATCTCGTTTGCAAAAGTTGAAATTTGGCGATATAAATTGACTATATAGCACGGGTAGCCACGAGGTGTGCCAGCCCCAGAAGAAGAAGAAATGCATTGATTCTAGAGTTTGAAATCTATTAATGCCACTCATTCAAAAATAGTGGCTAAATTGACCATAGCCTTCTCATTGGCACGAATGCATTCTATATAAGAAAAGCTGCGCCTGCATTTGCCCGAAAAGATCAAAACGACCGAAATGGCACAGCCATCGACAACGAGTGATCAGCCGGAGAGAATCGAGCTCCCTGAGATGGAGCGAAGAGGGAGCTGGAGCTGCTCGAGGCTTCAGTCGCTGCGCTGCCGTGCCTCGAGCAGCTTCAGAATCGTCACTGACTCGGAAGACCGGATGCAAGATTGCCGGCGGGAGGACGATGATGACGAGCTAGAGCTGCAGTGGGCGGCAATCGAGAGGCTGCCGACGTCCCGGAGGCTGCGGGCGGCAGTGCTCGGCCGGGAGGTGGCGGATGTGGCGAAGCTGACGGGCTCAGAGAGGCGGGTGTTCGTGGAGGGCCTGCTGAAGACGGTCGAGGAGGACAATCTCCGGCTCCTCCAGAAGCTCCGTCGCCGAGTGCAAAGGTAAGCCACATTTTCGTGATTCACAGAAGATGCGCGTGCGTTGATAGTGACGCTTTCCGAGACGACTTCCGTTGCTTTCGGAATATAAAATTCACTTCAGTTCAGAACCGAGTCTACATCTATGCGAGGTCAATTCAATAACGTAAAAGAATCTCGCAAGGGAGACGCTGGAACCATCTGAGGATTTCCACGCAGAATACAGTTCGTCGTCTACCCCAGACGTCAGACCACAATAATTTCATTTACTTTTTCGCACCTTTTTTTTTTCTAAATTTAGATCACGAAACCTTTGGACAACGCTTGTCCTAATGGTGATTAGTCAATAGCCCACGATTCGCCTTCTCCTTAACATCTCACCGTCATCGCGAAAAAGACGGCACTTTGCTGCACTTATGTGGCGTCCACCCGCACGCCACAAGGCGGAACGTCCACCCACGTTTGTCCCAAAAGACCCAGAGCGACCGCGAGGGGCGCGGCCGTCGTCCACCATGAGCAACGAGCACGCCTCGTCCGCGAGCTTCTCCTTGACGCCACACCGCCGCGCCTCGAGCAGCTTCAGAAGCATTGCGGCAGGTTCAGAGGAGGGCCAGGTGGAATCGGTGTTCGGCGAGGAGGACCGCCAGAAGGGGAGGGTGACGACGAGCTGGAGCTGCGGCAGGCGGCCATCGAGAGGCTGCAGACATACCGGCGGATGAGGGCGGTGGTGCTCGGCAGTGAGGTGATGGACGTGGCTAGGCTCAGGGGCTCGGAAAGGCGGGTGTTCATGGATGGCCTGCTGAAGAAGGTCGAAGAGGACAACCTGCGGCTGCTCCAGAAGTTCCGGGAGCGACTGCAGAGGCAGACATTCTATACCTCAGCTCTGATATTACAGCTCTAGGATTAAAAGGGCGGACGTTCCTTTTATTTATTTATTTATTTATTTATTATTATTATTATTATTATTATTATTATTATTATTATTATTATTATTATTTTGTTTCATGCATCTTCGACAATTTGATATGCTGAAGTGCGGCTAAAATGATATTAAATTCTCAGGGTGGGTCTCGAATTGCCGACAGTGGAGGTGCGATATCAGGATTTGTGCGTAGAAGCTGATGGCGAAGCGGTTCATGGGGAATCCGTCCCGACTCTTTGGAACGTGCTCAAGGCCATTTTCTACGTGAGATCTTCTTCTCCATTTTCTTCTCCTCTCTCTCGTCCATGCTTTATGCGTTTTCGGAGATTCGTCCGGGACGATTTGATTGGAGCCAAAGAACGAGTTATCTGCTGTAGAAAACTGTGTTTGGATAACATAGCCCGCTCCTGTTGAAGGGTGGAATTTCAAAAAAAAATCTTTTTTTTTTTTTTTTGGGAACATTAGAGGAGGACAGCGAATATTTTCTTCCCATTTCAATTTTTTTTTTCTTTTCTTTCTTTCAAGATGCCGAGGTTTACTAACCAACCCTTGCTAGTCACACGCAAGGGTTGGTTGACCCTTGCCAGTCAAAGGCAAGAGCCCGCCAACTCTTGCCCGCCACTGGGCAAGCCAAGGCCCTCACTAACCGCAGGCAAGAGTCATGGCTCTTGCTTGTGACCATTGAGAATCGGCTTAGCAACCCCTCCTCAACTTATTTAGAATTTTTTGGACAATTTTTTCTTTTTCAAGACATTAGAACAGGACATTGATAATAGGCAGGTGCTCCATATGGATCTTATTGTTAGGGAATTGATATTTTTAGAACATTTATCTCAATGGGACAAGATTAAAAAACATCTAGTTTCAAATGTTTCACACGGGGTGAAACATACGGGTTGCACCGGTCTTTATATAGAAGACTTAGGTGCTCTTGACAAAGTTTCTATTCCAAAGAACTATTTCTTTTCAGAAATAGTTTTTTTTTTTTTTTATTTGTACTCCGGAAATAATTTCTAAGTAAAATAAGGTGTTTGGTAATTATATTAAATTTTTATTCTTAAAATTAAAAAAAAAAAGAATAGAAATGCATTTGGTAAAAATTTATAAATTTTTGTATTTATTTATTTTTTCTTCTTACTCGTGAACATCCGACCGCTGCATGACCGCCACACGATGGCCGCACGGCCGTCGCACGACCGCTGCACGAATGCCGCACGACCGCCGACCGTCACCGCAGGATTGCCGCCCACAGCCCATCGGTCGTGTGGCATTTGTGCAGCAGTAGTGCGACGGTCGTGCGGTGGCCGTGCAACTGTTCATGCAACTGTTCCTCTATTCCATCAAAAGCTATTGTAGTCCATTCTGGTAAACTTACATAAGCACAGGAACCATGATCCCTTTTATTTACTGTGAAGCAGGCTCCAACAAACAAGGTTGGCTGCAAGTATCAGGGTGACAAGATAAAGATTCTCAAGAACATTAGCGGCATCCTTAAGCCTGCAAGGTCAGTAAAGCTTGGAATAACACTGATCCAGATTCACAGGTTGATGTACATGATGCGGTTATGCGGCGTAACCTTTACCTCTTGGAATTTCTTACAGGATGACACTATTGCTAGGTCCGCCAGGATGTGGAAAGACAACATTATTACAAGCATTAGCAGGCAAATCAGAGAAATCGCTCAAGGTATTACCTTTCCAGTATTCCGTTTACTGTAGATGTTCCGTGCTGACAAGAATAGCTACTATACTTAATCACATGCATAAGTGTAAGATTAAGATCAGGGGAATTGACAAATGATGTGTGGTCAAGGTCAAGGGAGAGATTTCCTACAATGGTTACAAGCTGAATGAGTTTGTTCCTCAGAAGACTTCAGCCTATATAAGCCAATACGATTTGCATATTTCCGAGATGACTGTGAGGGAGACGCTCGACTTCTCTGCACGTTGTCAGGGCGTCGGAGGAAGGGCAGGTACCAGTTCATTCTCCAACCATGAAGTTATTGTTTGTTCTGGTGATCATTTCTGATCCTGTTTATGTTGCTTTTGGTTGAAGACATATTGAAAGAAGTTAGCAGAAGGGAGAAGCAAGCAGGAATTAATCCAGAGCCAAGCATAGACACATACATGAAGGTTAATATTTGAACAAAGTCAGATTCATCTTTTTTGGATTTTTCAATTTTCCACTTATAGCGGCAATCAGCAAATACTGGTTTCTGATGACTTTATGCAATATGAACAGGCAATATCAGTAGGAGGGCTGAAAAGAACACTCCAAACAGACTACATATTAAAGGTAATGTATCAATGAGAAAAACGATTACCAAGTTTATTTTTCACACACAATCTCGCACTTCTTTACCATTTTCAACCTTTTCAGGTTCTTGGACTCGATATCTGTGCAGATACAATTGTAGGGGATGCGATGAACAGAGGAATTTCCGGTGGCCAAAAGAGAAGGTTGACAACTGGTTAGTTTTATGTGAACTGTCAGCAAATGATGAGAAACTGATAGGAACAGCTCCTATGTCACATTGGAAGTTTTAGGCTTCATTATAGATGTTTCACAGTGTCCTCTCTTCCAGGGGAAATGATAATTGGTCCGGCGAGAGTTTTATTTATGGACGGGATATCAACAGGCTTGGACAGCTCCACTACCTTTCAGATCATTTCATGCTTGCAGCAATTGGCACACATAACAGAGTCCACTATCTTGGTGTCGCTTCTTCAGCCAGCACCCGAAACTTATGATCTCTTTGATGACATTATTTTAATGGCAGAGGGACATACAGTGTACCATGGACCTCGGACCGAAGTTCTCAAGTTCTTTGAACACTGTGGTTTCAAGTGCCCAACTAGAAAAGGCATTGCTGACTTTCTCCAAGAAGTATGCACTCTTGATTTATAAAGGGATGTACAAACTGTGCAAGGTTAGCGTTGACATATTCTGTTTTTGGAATTCTTCGCAGGTAGTTTCGGAAAAAGACCAGGAACAATACTGGCATCACAAAGACCGTGTTGGATTATAATGTCTCCGTTGCTGTTTTATGTTTTCTTTTATTTATTCTGTTTTCTGCTGTTTTTACTCTGTTTTACTCTGTTTTTTTTATTAAAAAACAGCCAAGTTCAATGTAGTTATTTGTTTAGTGTTTTTGTTATTTTCTAGGAAGTTAATAGCACGTTTGTGTGCAGTTATGTGTTGCACGTACGTGAACAGTTTTTTGTTTTGTATTTAGGGGTTGTACTTGACAGTTTTTTTTTTCTTTAGCACAAGACGTATGAAGTGCTCTGTTTTTCATCTTCTCTCTCTCTCAAAAACAGAAATTTTTCTGTTTTGATTGGTGTTTTTATGAGTTATAACATTGGTATCGAGCGTGATTGATCTTGAGGGACTGTGAAGTGAAGCAAGTATCGAAGTGTAAAGAAGTTAAAGGGTGATGGAGACAGGGTCGAGTGGTTTCTCTGCGATGGCTTCTCCCGTATTTACCGGGGAAAATTATCAGGCTTGGGCTGTCAAGATGACGGCATTCTTGGAGGGTCATGATTTATGGGAGGCTGTGGAGGATGATTATGAGGTTGCTCCACTTCCAGACAATCCAACCTTGAATCGAGATAAAGTATCATAAAGAGAGAATCACAAGGAAGGCCAAGGCAAAGTCATGCCCGTACGCTATTTGTTTCACCCACTATCTTCACAAGGATCATGAGATGTGATTCTGCAAAGGCAATATGGGATTTCTTGAAGGATGAATACGAGGGAGATGAGAAGATAAGAGGCATGAAGGTGCTGAATCTCTTGAGGGAGTTTGAGAGACAGCAGATGAAGGATTCAGAGTCAGTGAAGGAGTACTCTGATAGGTTGGTTGGGATAGCTGAAAAAATCGAGTTTTAGGAACGACTTGAAGGATGAAAGGCTTGTTCGAAGATTCCGGTGTCTCTTCCGAGAGAAGTTCGAAGCCACCATAGCGTCTCGGAAAATACAAGAGACTTACCCGATATAAAGCTTGCAGAATTGTTGAATGCTTTGCAGCACGGAGGAGCACGTAAGACCGATGAGAAAAGAAGAGTTTGTAGAGGGTGCGCTGCAAGCTAGAGTGAAATCAAATGATGGAGGCAAAGGGAAGAAATGGATTCAGTCCAGAGAAAATGCCGGTGACTCCAAGTTTGTAGCAAAAGAAGGAAATTCTGGTGGGTCTAGCAAATGGAAGATGAACAAAAAGCCTTGTCAATATTGTGGTGGAACTAATCATCAGTTTTTTAGATGTTGGAGAAAGCCTGATGCTAGATGCAGAAGATGTCACAAGTTGGGTCACATGGAAGCCATCTGCAAAGAGAAAAATTACCAGCAAGCAGGAAAAGCCCAGGTAGCAAAGTGAATGGCGAGGAAGAGCACTTGTTTGTAGCTTCCTTTTCTAAATCTTTTGTTGGGAATGATGCATGGCTGGTGGATAGTGGCTGTACCAATCATATGACTGGCAATTTGAAGTTGTTTAGGAGTCTAGACATGTCAGTCAAGTTTAGAGTCAGAAGTGGCAATGGGCAGTATATTGAAGTGCAAGGGAAGGGTACAGTGGCTATTGAAGGAAATCGGGAGGTGAAGCTGATTAGTGATGTTCTCTTTGTGCCAAAAGTTGACAAGAATCTATTAGGTGTTGGTCAATTAGTTGAAAAGGGCTATAAGGTGAAGTTTGAAGGAAAGGAATGTCTTATTGATAATGCAAATAGCAAATAAGTGCTAAGAATTCCAATGGAGGACAAGAGTTTTATGTTCAAGCCACAAGAGATGCAACAAATGGCTTTAAAGTGCAAAGAAGAAAATGCAGAGATATGGCATAAAAGACTTGGGCATGTTCACAGGAAGAGTATGATGTTTATGCAGAGAAATAGCTTGCGAGATGACTTGCCAAGTTTGGAGGAAGAATTTCCACAAAGTGCAAAACTTGTCTTCTTGGCAAGCAAGCCAGATTTCCTTTCAAAGGAGGAGGCTGGAGAGCATGTGAGAAGCTGCAATTAGTCCACACAGATTTATGTGGACCTATGTCCGAGTCTTCTCTCAATGGTAGCAGGTATTTCATTACCTTCACCGATGATATGACTAGGATGAGTTGGATTTATTTTCTGCGAGCCAAGTCTGAAGTTGCTGATGTGTTTGTGAAGTTTAAAGCCTTAGTTGAGAATCAGAGTGGGAAGAAAATTAAAATGCTCAGGTCTGATAATGGTTCTGAGTATACTGCTCACAAGTTTAAGTTGAATTGTGAGCAAGCAGGAATTGTGCAGCAGTTCACTGCTCCCTATTCACCTCAACAGAATGGGGTCAGTGAGAGGAAAAATAGAAGTATTATGGAGATGGCTAGATGTATGATGCAGGAGAAGATGTTGCCTAAGAAGTTCTGGGCTGAGGCGGCTAATACGCAGTGTTCTTGTTGAATAGATTGCCCACAAAGGCCTTAGAGAGGTCAACACCTTTTGAAGTCTCGGTATGGTGTTAAACCTTCGTGAAGAATTTAAAGGTTTTTGGGTGTTTGTGTTACACTCATGTTCCGAGGTCAAGAGGGACAAGCTGGATAAGAAGGCGAGCTTGGAATCTTCATTGGATACAGTCTCCAATCAAAGGCTTACAGAATTTTTCACCCTATGACAGGGAAGGTGACTGTAAGCAGAGATGTTGTTTTTCTAGAGGAAGATGAGTGGAATTGGATGGAAGGAAAGAGTGCAGAACAGCAACAGCTTGAAAAACAACCTGCAACAGATTTAGAGGTTGATGAAGTTATAGATGGATTGGAAGACAGTGTTGATGATTTACCAAAGGAGAGGTACACGGTCACTTGCTGAAATCTATGAAAGAAGCAATGTGGCAATGCTCGAACCATCTAACTTTGTGGAAGCTAAGGAGGATCGAGGTGGATTGCAGCAATGCAGGAGGAGATTTCAATGATCCGGAAAAATCACACATGGGAGCTTGTTGACAGACCATCGATAAGAATGTGATTGGGGTTAAGTGGGTGTTTAGAACAAAACTTAATCCCGATGGTTCCGTTAATAAACACAAAGCTAGACTGGTGGTGAAAGGCTATGCACAAATATGGGGAGTAGATTATTCTGAAACATTTGCTCCGTTGCACGACTTGATACAATAAGGTTACCGTTAGCTATTGCAACAGAGAAGGGGTGGCCTATATTTCGTTAGATGTCAAGTCTGCATTTTTGAATGGAGAGCTTGAGGAGGAGATTTTTGTTGAACAACCTGAAGGTTTCGTATCAAAGGGCAAGAAGAGAGTGTATACGGAGTTGAAGAAAGCTCTATATGGATCGAAGCGGGCTCCAAGAGCTTGGTATGGGAAGATAGATCGATATTTGCAGGATTTTGGCTTCGTAAAAAGCTTAAGTGAGTTCACTCTTTATGTCAAGAAGGTGAATCACGGTGTTGTAATTCTGTCACTTTATGTAGATGATCTATTAGTGACGGGGAATGATATGGAATTGATAGAGAAGGTGAAGCAAGATCTATTTGCGTTTTTGAGATGTCGACTTGGGAAAGATGGCTTATTTTTGGGTTTGGAAGTCAAACAAGGCTTCATATGAGATCTTCATCTGTCGGAAAAAATACATGAAGGAAATTCTAAAGAAGTTTCAGATGGAAGATTGTCGAAGTGTAAGCACTCCTATGGCTGCTAAAGAAAAGCTGCGAAGAATGATGGAACAGATACGGTAGATGCTTCTATGTATAGAAGTCTCGATTGGGTGTCTCATGTATCTTACGGAAACCGGATAAGATATTTTATTTGCTTTGTGAGTATTTTATCTAGGTTTATGAGTAGTCCTAGTCGTTACATTTGATTGCAGCAAAAAGGGTATTAAGATATCTTAAAGGAACATTGTTCTTTGGTGTGAAGTTTAAGAAAGGTCGAAGTTTAATGCAAGGATTTTCGATAGATAGTGATCTGGGCTGGTTCAGTGGATGACATGAAAAGTACGTCTGGGTATTGTTTCAATATTGGTTCTCGCTTGTTTCTCCTGGTGTTCCAAAAAGCAAGAGATTGTAGCTCAGTCTACTGCAGAGGCCGAGTTTATAGCAGCTACCGCAGCTGCAAATCAAGCTTTGTGGCTGAAAAAGATAATGAAAGATCTGTGGTTGAATTCTAGTGATTGCATTGAAGTTAACGTGGATAATCAGGCGGCGTTAGCAATATCTCGTAATCCAGTTTTCCATGGCAAAACCAAGCATTTCAAAGTCAAATTTTTCTTTCTGCGTGAGGTGCAACAAAGTGGCGAAGTTAAGTTGGTCTATTGAGATCTGAAGATCGGCTTGCGGACATGTTCACAAAACCACTTCAAGCTGGAAGATTTGAAGTACTAAGAAAGAAAATTGGAGTATGCAGCAGCAACTGATCCAAGGAGGAGTTTGTTGGATTATAATGTCTCCGTTGCTGTTTTATGTTTTCTTTTATTTATTCTGTTTTCTGCTGTTTTTACTCTGTTTTACTCTGTTTTTTTTATTAAAAAACAGCCAAGTTCAATGTAGTTATTTGTTTAGTGTTTTTGTTATTTTCTAGGAAGTTAATAGCACGTTTGTGTGCAGTTATGTGTTGCACGTACGTGAACAGTTTTTTGTTTTGTATTTAGGGGTTGTACTTGACAGTTTTTTTTTCTTTAGCACAAGACGTATGAAGTGCTCTGTTTTTCATCTTCTCTCTCTCTCAAAAACAGAAATTTTTCTGTTTTGATTGGTGTTTTTATGAGTTATAACAGACCGGACTTATAGTTTCGTATCTCCAAGCATGTTTGCGAGGATGTTTAAAGAGATTCCGATGGCAAAGAAATTAGACGAGGAACTTGCCAGGCCTTTTGAGAAATCTGAGCTTCACAGAAGTGCCTTATCTTTCGAAATTTACTCGTTAAAAAAGTGGGAGTTGTTCAAAGCGTGTCTTTCGAGAGAATGGCTCCTCATGAAGCGCAACTGGTTTGTTCATGCCTTCAAATCAGCACAGGTATTGCCGATTGGGACTAAATATATGCAGTCATACAAGACGGTTAATGAGAAATTTAAGTGAAATTCATCGAGTTGGTGGTTTCTCTTTGCAGATTGTGGTAGTTGCTGTCATAACGGTGACCGTCTTCTGGCGGACACGAATGAAAGTCGATTTGGTGCATGCGGATCTTTTCATGGGTTCCCTATATTACGCTCTCATCCGACTCATGGTTATTGGCATTCAGGAGCTGGCAATGACTGTTTCTAGACTTGGAGTCTTCTACAAACAACGAGATTTTTTCTTCTACCCTGCATGGGCTTATACCATTCCAGCGGCTGTACTGAAAATCCCATTCTCTTTACTTGATGCGTTTCTGTGGACAGCTATTACCTATTACGGAGTAGGTTATAGTCCTGAACCACAAAGGTAATTCCGAACATTCGGGATATCAGCGAGATGATATAAATTCTAGCCATTCTCACTTCTAACTTATTGGATGACTGTCAGGTTCTTTTATCAAATTTTCCTGCTCTTCCTAGTGCATCAAGTATCGATATCAATGTTCCGATTGATAGCTTCTGTAGTTCGAAATCCACCTGTTGCAGCAATTTGCGGTCTATTCTCTTTACTTGTTTTGTTTCTATTCGGTGGCTTCATCATCCCAAAACGTAAGTTCAGTTTTACCGATCCTTATGGTAGGGACTTTGGAAAAGTGACAGGAACTCAGCAACCTTGTCTCTCTGCAGCTTCTCTACCTGGTTGGTTGGAGTGGGGCTTCTGGTTCTCTCCGTTGTCATATGCAGAAATAGGTGCTTCCCTTAATGAGTTTCTCGCCCCAAGGTGGCAAAAGGTGACATCTTGAAGAACAGACCAGTCTCACAAGAGTGGATTTAACATGACGATGGTTGTGTTTAGTAGTTGACAGGATTAATGATCCTTCACAGGTTTCATCTCTTAACGGCACTTTGGGGCAGCAAGTGCTCAAAGAGCGTGGTCTAGATTATGGCGACTACTTTTACTGGATATCACTTGGGTCTTTGATTGGATTTTGGATGGTTTTCAACATTGGGTTCACCTGTGCTCTGAGTTTTTCTGAAGGTAATCGAAAATGCAAGCTTAGAATTATCTCAGCGGTTGACATTTTTTCACTAACGTATATTATCGGCTAATCACAGCTCCGAGTAGATCTCGAGCTGTTGTCTCTGGTGAGAAGCTCTCCCAGCTGGACAAAGACAGAGACATTAACAGTCCTACTCTAGGAGAACAGGTGGCTAACAAAGATACCGCAGAAACAAAAGTTAGAGGTAAGAAGATTCATAAGCAGCTAGTCCATTATCATCTATTTAGAATCTGCAAAACTGTAAATGAATGGTCGATATCATACATTCATGAATACTAGTGAATAGTATAAATAAGGTTCCATTGCCTTTGGTACCAGTGACAATTACAATTTTGAAATTGGATAGGGATGGTTTTACCATTTGAACCCACAACTCTAACATTCGAAAATGTCCGGTACTTCGTCAAAACACCCAAGGTGAGACATTTCAGTTGCTGAAAATAAGTATTGCTGTGCATATCATATCAATTAATGATCAGCATAACGGAGCCTCCAATGTTTCCCAGAAACTGAAAGAGCAAGGTTTCCCAGAGAGAAGACTACAGCTTCTTCAAGATATTACCGGAGCATTCAGACCCGGAGTCCTAACGGCTTTGATGGGTATTAGTGGAGCGGGGAAAACAACGTTGATGGATGTTCTTTCAGGAAGGAAAACTGGCGGTTCTATCGAAGGAGATATAAAGGTTGGAGGGTATCCTAAAGTTCAAGCCGCGTATGCCAGAATATCTGGCTACTGTGAACAAACCGACATACATTCTCCACAAGTCACAATTGAGGAGTCGGTGGCATACTCAGCTTGGTTGAGGTTGCCGGCCCACATTGACAAAAATACAAGAGCCGTAAGATTTCTTCATCTGGATAGAATATGCAGATCATTTTGATACCCTATTCTTTGATGTTGAAGCAGGAACGAAACTTGCATAAAACAGAGTGAGCATCAGAGCTATCTATAAATGGATAAAACGGGAAGTTTTTTGTACATCACATTTTGAGACACAAATTTCAATCTTTTTAACTGATTGTTGGAGAAAACTTGACAGTCTTGTCCGGTTTCATGCCAATCAACAGCTAAATCTTTGCTCAACGGGACAGATTTTAGCATATCATTTAGATGTCTAGGAAGCACAAAGAACTTGTGTACAGAAGATATTCTCATGTTGATCAAACCAGCAAGCAGAAAGAAAAAAAGAAAAATCGGTCACTCGCATCACATATCGAGTGATGAGATTTTGCACTACTTAGTAGCTATACCTGCATTGCAACTGAATTATTTGGTGTCACTCAGGAATTTGTGGCTGCAGTACTCGAAATGATTGAGCTAGATGACATAAAAGGTACTATAGTTGGTGTTCCTGGTGTAACCGGTATATCGACTGAGCAGCGTAAGCGGCTGACTATAGCAGTGGAGCTTGTTGCCAACCCATCGATCATATTCATGGATGAACCTACTTCTGGTCTTGATGCCAGAGCGGCCGCCATTGTAATGCGAGTCGTGAAGAATATTGTTAGCACAGGGAGGACAATTGTGTGTACAATTCACCAGCCAAGCATTGACATATTCGAGGCTTTTGACGAGGTAAATTGTTAATGCATTTATTTCAAAAACAGTCTTTTTACTCGCTGTAATTTTACTTATAACAATAAAGTTTCGGTGTACATATCAATTCCCGCACAATGCACAACTCACTCCACATATTTTCTTTAACTGCATTAATGATTGAGAAGAACATGACTGAAGCACGTCGCATTTGATAAATTATGCAGCTGATCCTGATGAAAAGAGGAGGCCAAATTATATACTCTGGAGAGCTTGGCGAGCATTCGAACAAGCTTATTAAATATTTTGAGGTTAGTGTTACACCTCAGGCGTGAGCTCTTCAATTTACACTCCTTTTTCATAATTTGCACGTCGTTACTTATGAATTGCTTCTATTATAAGCTGCAAACAATGCTGATATAACCAAACGGAAGAAATATAAGAAATAGGCGGAACTATTGAATAGTCTTATCAGGTACGCTAACACTGGAGATGAAAAAACTTAAGATGAATTAAGAAAGCTTCACTAATGAATCCTACATTTCCCTTGTCCAGAGTATTCCCGGAGTGCCAAAAATCAAGGATAATTACAATCCTGCAACGTGGATGCTGGAGATCACAAGTCCTTCACTAGAATCTCAACTTGGTATAGACTACGGCATCATTTATAAGGAGTCTGATCAGTGCAGGTAAGTGTACAGTAGACTAATGTTCAAAGCACATATTAAGCACACATTAAGTGCTCATTTAGCGCACAATTTGCATAAGTCAGAGCTTTTGTCTGTCATGTGATGCTATCTTCGAGTGCTGACCAGAAAATGACAACATGTGCTCATAAATGATGCTTCTTGTGCTTGCGATGGGGAAAAAATGATATCTACTGATGCATTTTGTTGATCTCTATAGGTCAAATCAAGAATTAGTAAGAGAGCTCAGTTCGCCAGTGGCTGGCACAAAAGAAATACGTTTCTCTGCGCGCTTCCCGCAAAATAGGTGGGAGCAGTTCAAAGCATGCTTGTGGAAACAACATTTAACCTACTGGAGAAGCCCCAAGTACAACCTGGTGCGCCTGTTATTCATTACAGCGTCTTCCTTGTTGTGTGCTGCTCTCCTTTGGCAGAAGGGAAAGGATATGTAAGTCATCGTTCATAAACCCAGTTAGTCTGGGAAAAATCTTTTATAGCTTGTCTAACATCAGGATTATGAGCTTGTAAAACTCACCGTTTATGATCCTTAAACATGATTCTTTGTTTTGAAGAAATGACGAGCAGGATCTTCTCAACATACTTGGATCAATGTTTATCTTTGTGCAATTCACCGGGATAGGCAACTGCTCTTCGGTTCTGCCATTTATTGCTACCGAACGTATCGTTGTCTACAGGGAAAGATTCGCCGGAATGTACTCATCGTGGTCCTATTCATTTGCTCAGGTCTCTGAATCATGCTCCTTTGCTATTTATTCCCTTGACTAATTACTGATATATTTCTTGTTCTTCCGTATCTTAACAAGGATATTATGCCCCATGTTGCAGGTGGTTATCGAAATTCCATACCTCTTCGTGCAAGCGGTTCTGTTTGTGCTGATCACATTCCCTGCCATAGGTTTCTACGTCTCATTCTATAAAGTGTTTTGGTACTTTTACACCATGTTTTGTACATTGCTCTGTTTCAACTACTATGGAATGATGCTGGTTTCACTGACACCCACGTACCAAGTGGCTGCATTGTTCGCGAGTTTTTCCTACACTTTGTTCAATCTATTCTCTGGATTCCTCATTCCTGGACCCGTAAGTCTCTAATTCAACTTCTGCTAGCCTATCAAGAAACGACAAAAGCATATCTGTCACGCTAAATCATGAATATCGATCGTCACTTAACACATCAAATCTTTTTTCCATCCCTTTTGGCAGGATATTCCGGTGTGGTGGCGTTGGTGTTACTGGATATGCCCGAACGCGTGGTCCTTGAGAGGTCTGCTTAGCTCACAATATGGAGACATCCATAAAGAGATCACAGTCTATGGACAACAGACGACAATCAGCGCCTTCCTGGAAAGTTATTTCGGATATCAGTACAATCAACTCTACATCGTAGCCATCGTGCTTTTGGCCTTTCCGCTGATTTTCACGTCCATATTCGCTTGTGCCATTGCTAGAGTGAACTTCCAAAACAGATGAAAAGGAATGTAGAGACTGCTTCGTCGTATACTTCCACCTAGAAAGATTATGTAGTTTCCGATAGTAATGATCGATCAAGCCATTGGATTTCCAAAGCCGTTCATTATCAGAGCCTCCGACTGCTCTTTACATTCTCAAAGAGATCTCTACTTTTTTCTTCTTCTTTTTTCCTTCGCTAGACAACCGAGTTACAATCACATGACAGACCATGTCGACATGGCGCTCTCAATTCATGGGGCAGTGTGAAGCGATTACGTTAAACAAGTGACTGAAAATCTGAAAGGTGGATCTAAACTGAAATCGCCCTGAAAATGACCGTTTTTCGAACTCTTTTGGCCACAAGGTATCTTGTACAAATTTGGAAGACCAAGCGAGAAGGCGATCTATCGTTTTCTTTAGCTAGACATGGTTTCTCTTGCCGTATGCTTGTATTTCCAAACTTTATGCAAGAGTTTTTGGAAGTGAGAAGCGATTACTATGGGCGAATTATTTGATTTCCACGAATGGCCAAGGTCCCGAGATAGGAACCATCCTTTGTCATCACACAAAAGCAATGGTGGAGACATGACTAGACCGACCAGTTGGAATGCACCTAAGGAAAAGGTCTTTGATCCCATCACACTCTTTATCTAACGAGATGGATCAATCACATTTCCAAGCGCCAGCAATTACTCTAGTGCTCACGACCGCAATGTTTCATTTCTCAGCACTTATCAATCCTAGATCTCAACCTAAGGGTGAGTTTGGTTTAATTTTGCAAATGGACTCTGGCAGAGGTCACTGGGTCGCATGACCCTCGTTGGCCATCCTCATACGGAGAAGATGAATCGTTATAAGAAGGGACAAAATCGGAAAACTAAAGAATTAGTGAGGATAGTTATGGAAGAGAAAAAAAAATGTTAATCCTAGTTTTAGCATTCCACAAATGCTACTTTGGAATGCTGGGTAAAAGTAGTATTGAGCTTTCAGCATTTACAATGCCAACACTTAATTGAAAGCTATTTCAAAATGCTTGCTAAACATTCTAGCATTTTCCTAAGAGACTTTGAAGGCTGAGAGCCCCCTAGAAAAGCTTGACCAAACGCACACTAAATCACCAAGCTGAGCGTTGAGTGCAAATAATTAGCCTTTTGTGACAAAGCATATTTTTGTTTCACTTTTTTTGTTAAAAGAAATTTCCATTCATTATCAAAATGATACATAATAGGAAATCTCAAAGATCACAATAACATGACAAGCCCATATAGCTCCATAACAAACCAAAAACTAGCATATCATTATAGTATTGTTGGCAGAGATAATTGCAAACTCCTCCTTCAAGAATGGATCTATAATTGCATTCAAGCGAAAAGATTGGTGGCTGATCACCAAATCACATAGTATCATTGGTGATAAACACACATCGAGATCTCTAAATGTAGTTATAGTTTTGCCTTTTAGTAATGTGTACCTAGGTTCAACATCCCCAATACCATCACCAAGCAAAGACAACATATATATTTAGACATGCGGACTCATAGAGTGTCATAACTTAGCAGAAAGAGACACTTAAGTGCCATAACTTACGATATGTACACTTAAGTGCCAAAATCAGAGCAAAATAGATCACTTGAGTGCCAATCCGGCAAAAATCCAGCCAAAACACTGACGTGTCAATTTTCCAAAGTGAAGCGAGTGCAAAATAATGTCATTTTGGCGCTAATGTATTAAAAATTTTAATATAAAAATTAATTTAATTTAATTTAAAACTAAATTTATTTAAACATTTAAAAAACTTTAAAAATTTTAAAAATTTAAAAAAAAAAAAAGGGGAGGCGGCCCCGACCGACCCTCCCCACCTTTTGACGATGACGGGGAGGTGGTGGCGGCAAGGGCTCTGCCCTCAACCACTAGCTACCTTCCTCCTCCTTCCTCCTCCGTTTTTTTTTTTTAGATAAATATAAATTATATTATATTTTGTTTAAATTTAATTTAATTAATTTTTATATTATATTAAAATTCAAATTATGCCAAAACAACATCATTTTGGCCGATTTAAGGGCTCTATTCTGGCCAACACTTGAAACGATGTCATTTTGGTGCTGACGTGGTAAAAAATTTAATGTAAAATTAATTAAATTTAATTTAAAACTAAATTTATTTAAAAATTTTAAAAATAAATTTTTTTAAATTTTAAAATTTTAAAAAAATTAGAAAAAGGAGGCGGCTGAGGGCTAAATTTTTTTGTAAATTTTGTAAACTATTTTGTAAATTTTTAAATTTTTTGTAATTTTTGTAATTTTTTTAAATTTTTAAAATTTTTAAAAAAATTTTGTAAATTTTTAATTTTTTTAATTTTTTTAAATTTTTTTAAATGTTTTTAAATTTATTTCTAAATTTAATTTAAATAATTTTTATATTATATTAAAATTCAAATTATGCCAAAACGACGTCGTTTTGGCCGATTTAAGAGTTCTATTTTGGCCAACACCCAAAACGACGTTGTTTTGGGTGAATTCGAGCTAACTCAGCTCTCTGGCGAGACACATCGGCGAGAAATATTAATATTTTAATGTTATGTATGATTTCCGACCAACTTCGCCGGAAATGGCACTCATGTGTCCCACTTTTCTTAAAATGTGGCACTTAAGTGTACATTTCGTAAGTTTATGACACTTAAGTGTCATTTTGTCAAGTTATGGCACTTGATGTGTTTTTTTGTCTAATATTTATATATATTGAAGAAGCTAGGATCTGACATTTGTGAAAGCGAGTCCTACAACCAATGCAAAGCACCAAAGCTTTGAACTAAAATACATTAAACGTGCACGGATTTGACACTGAAACTACTACGACCACCATTAAAACTAGAGGCGGAGTACTTATTTAGAACTCCAAATCTAGAATTAGATCAAAGAGAAAAACTTTTAGATATAAGGTTGGGAGAGCTAAAAGGGAGAAAAACTGAGGGTTGGGAGAGGAAAGATAGAAGAAATTGAGGTTCCGTTAATTTCATGAAAAATGTAATGTTTCTAGAAAATACTTTCCAAGAAGTCATTTTACAGGAAAATGACAATATTTTCTAGTAATTAGCTAAAATCTAAATATGATGTGGAAAATATTTTCCACTATTTGATATTTAATTTGATTTTCCTATGTGCACTCATTTTGATCATTTTATTTATACTTTAATTTTTTCTGTTACTTTTTATTTTCTTTTTTAAAAAATCAATTTGTAATTTTTTTAATTTATTTTTAAAAAAAATCAATTTTTAAATTTATTTTTTTTTTTTTTTTTTTTTTTTCTCAGCTAGTTACCATCCATGGTGATGAGTGGTGAGCTTTGCCATAGGGCAATGCGTTGCCAAAGGGTAGTGAGGCCCAAGCATCGTAGCCTTCTAGCAATGCCCAAGTGTTGCCGATCTCGTGAGGCCCAAGCTTCGCATCCTCTAGCGATGCTCAAGCATCGCTTATCTGCGAGGCTTGAGCCTTGCCATCGCCTATTGATGCTTGACCATTGCCAACCTAGCAAGCTCAAGCGAGCCATGGCCGATGATAACCAAAGAAGAAGAAAGAAGAAATAATTAAAATAATTAAAAATAGAATTTAAAAAAAGAAAGGGAAAATAAAATTAAATAATTAAATAAGTGGTGAAAGATAAGAAGTGGAAAATGTTTTCTCCCCTTCTAAAAAACGGAAAATATTTTTCTCATTTTTGAGGGAGTTTTTTTCATTTATAGAAAATATTTTCCTTGTTATTTTATTTTTTGTGAAGTAAACACCGAAAAATCTGAAAAATATTTTTTTATAAGTTATTTTTATTAAATGAACAGAGACCAACAGAAATCCATACTCTCGTGGCAAATTTATAGTAGCTTGGCAGTAAAGTCACATCATGGTTCTTCAACTCTCCTGTTTCTCAAGTCGTTTTTTTTTTTTTTTTTTTTTGGTAACGACCGTTCATTGAAGCTAAACCAAGAAAAGAACACCATTAGTAAAAGACGAGACACTGAGCGCACTAATCGTCCATTTGATGAAGGAAAAAAGTGATGACTGGCAAGGCCTCTCTTGAGTCTCCCTACTTATTATGCATGAATCCAAAGATGGTTTCGCATTTCAGATTGCCTACGTAATAATTCTTAATCAGGTCGCATACCCGAACCGCCAACAGAAGAAGTTGACACTGGAGTTAGCAAATCGAGAACTAATCTTTTTTTTATTATGTTTCTCTAATCATCTGCACATAATCTGCTCGTGATCTTGCCACGGGATCGGGATTATTGGATCAGAATATATTCTTGGCTTGCAGAGGTGAACCCGATGTTGAGAACCATCCGAAGTGATGTCCAGGAAACGGAGCGACCATGATGTAAACCACGCTGTCTGAGCCCTTGTTGCCCCGGAGCGCCGTTCATGAGATGGAAACCTGCGGAGGATCGTTAAGCCTGCCGAATACCAACCACAGCCATCTTGGTGCGAGACCGGTTTTGTTCTTCGCATTTCTGAGATGCCGGTGAGAAGGCGACTCGGTTTGCCGACGGTCACATCCCTTACGATTGTATGTTCGCAGCTGTCGGAGTCTTCAAATTTCTTTTGCAGCTTCTTCTCACTTCACACCGCTCTTGTAATTCTCTCTCTCCATATCTCTCTCTGGTTTTTCCCATCGGAAACTCTTTTCAGAAACCAGTATTTCACTGATTGCTGCCACCATCGCCAGAAGATCGAAAAAAACGAAGAAACAAAGAAAGAAATGAATCCAGCTTTGTACAAATGTTGAAGTGTCCATGCCATGGATGGCTCTGGATTAGTTCCTGCTCGCTTCTTTCAACATGGTTTCAACAGAAAGCAAACATAAATAGGACCAGAAATGATCACAAGAACAAATAAGGAACCTGCCCCTGCCCTTCTGGCGATGCCCCGACGGCGTGCAGAGAAGCCAAGAGAAGCCGAGTGTCTCATTCAATCGCAGCGGCACGCGCAAATCCTCGGCAGCGGGGCAACGGAGCCATCCGGACGCGCAAAGCTCGGGCAAGAACAAGGAGAACAAGGGAAGAAGCAGAGCTTTGCCTGACTTTCCCTTGGTGGATTTCTCAATTACCACTATGCCAACTAACAATGTTATAAAAAGAGATAAATAACATTTCTAATAACTTATAATTTGGTATTACAAAATCAATCTTGAATAAAAATTTAAACTATGGATTACTCTCACTCATTTATCATAATTCGCACATTTTTAATAGTTACTCGTAGCATATCCACTTAATTAAATAATAGTTTAAATCCTTGAAAAAAATCATTCCACCCTTTTCATAAGTAAGCCACGTGCAATTATAACTTGCAATTTCTTTCATTTTCTCATGTTATATTATAACTAACGACTTTCCGGCAATCAATAAAAGAAAAATGGGTATATCCCGACCAAAAAGATGACAACCAAATAAAGTGCATAATTATGAAACAATGACTTAGGGCATAAGTTATTCGAAGGTTCGAAATGATGACTTAAGTCACACGTTGATCTTTTTCCATGTGTATCTTGAACTAGGACATCATTACATGTGCATGCTGTGACTTAACAAAAAAATTTGAACTTAGAATTTTGCATTAGATTAGATAAATCACAGTTCGATCATCTAAACAAGAAGAAAAATTATTAAACTCTTGTGAGATTCAAAATTTCTATCAAATTTCTAACCTAGATTGATGATTAGTAAATTTTAATATGCGATGATAATTTTTCCAAATGAGTTAGAAACTTTGGGATTGCATTAGTAAAAAGTCTTGTCCGATAATACTTTCTTGTGCATTTGAACAAGCTTAAGCCATTCATGAAGATACAATCCAATGTCACAAAAAAATTCCAACAACATTTTGAGTGATAAAAATTACAAGAATTTTTGTACTTAATGATATAGGTAATCGGATATCATGAAAGATATAGAGTTATTTGTAGGGGAAAAAAAAGGGGTCTCGAAGATAAATAGGAATTGACATAATTTGGGCAATTTATCGAAAGCACTCATAACACACCCTCAATAATATTGAGTTGTGCATGACAAGTTAAAAATCTTATTACAAACTGCAAGCACTGTTTCTCCGAAAATTAAAATCTTAGAACATTTTTCCAAAAGAATTAACATTTTTGTCGGAATATTTTTAATCTTCATCGAAAACGGAAAAACATAAATCACCATTGACAGTAAGGATGCTCCTCAAGATTCCTTCCCCAGAAAGCACATCCCATGGGGGGCAACATGGTAAATTGACCTTCAGCTGCCCCTTCCGACACGGGTCAAAAGCCACCGGTGGTCAACCAGGGTCAACACGGTAAATTCGCCGCCCCCTTGTCGTCTTCTTCCTATATACGCACGCGATTCCCCACGGCGAAACGCCAGAGAAGACATCGCCCCCGCGAAGCAGAGCAGCAAGCTGTACAGTAGCCCCGCGCCCCCGCCGCCCGCCGCCCGCCGCCGCCGATAGCCATGGTCGGGGATGTGAGCGGGACGATCGCCGCCGCGGCCGCGGCCTCCGCCGGGGCGGCGCCGGGTACGCCGCCGCCGGCGGCGAGGGCGGAGGCGCAGTACGTGAACGCGAAGACGTCGGTGTGGTGGGACATAGAGAACTGCCACGTCCCCAAGGGGTGCGACCCTCACGCGATCGCGCAGAACATCAGCTCCGCCCTAGTGAAGATGAGCTACTGCGGCCCCGTCTCGATCTCCGCCTACGGCGACACCAATCGGATCCCTAGCTCGATCCAGAACGCGCTCTCCAGCACCGGCATCGCGCTCAACCACGTCCCGGCGGGTAAATTTCGCCGAACCCTGTCGTGCCGATCGATGTTTCCTCGTGGCTCTTTGTCTCGAGCGAGATCGTCGCTCTAGTGATTGCACAGTGACTGCATGATTTGATGCTGGCGTAACCCTAGCCCTTCGAGGTCCTTTGTCAAGTTTTGTTTTTGTCTTCTTTGCGTTGTGCATGAGGAACTGGTTGGTATATCTTGTCATGAAATTTCCAGTTGGTAAACCTTCGTTAAGCCAAATTCGACACTTGGCGATTTTGTTCAGTTGCTTTAATCAGTGAAGTATCTTTTTGTGGATAAGTTGAGGCGTCTGGAAGATTGGATGGACTTAGGCATTAGAAGTGAAACCACTTGGATTAAAATCGTTTGATGTGGTGAATTTGGAGGACTCAAAAGGATAATGTCATTTAGTTGACAGAGGTATGGACTTGTTCGAATGATGTGATCTCTGGATTTTGCTTTGAGATTTTTATTTTGTTCCATGAATGACAAGTTCTTGTCTTTCCTCTAAATCAATCTGCTATGTGTAGGGCCATGTATATTGTCGCATGGCCAGTTTCCTATTTTTGCCATTTCCCTCCCTTAGCATGCAGGAAGGTTTCAAAGGATTGGCATTTTGATGTAGATGTTCTTGTGATCAAACAGGTGTGAAGGATGCCAGTGACAAGAAAATTTTAGTTGATATGCTGTTTTGGGCTGTGGATAATCCCGCTCCAGCAAATTATCTGCTGATTTCCGGCGATAGGGACTTTTCTAACGCCCTCCATCAGTTGCGTATGAGAAGATATAATATACTCTTGGCACAACCACAAAAAGCATCGGCTCCACTTGTAGCTGCTGCGAAGAGCGTATGGTTGTGGACGAATCTTGCCAGTGGAGAATTCCCTCTGGCAAGTGGTGATTCATTGCAGCTTGCTAATCGTAACAATCCATTCGTCGCTGGCCCAACTTATGAACCAACCCAGTCAAGTCAATTCTTAACTTCTGATGGTATGTCCATGTCTTCAGTAAGGTACCAAACTTCTACTACTGGGAGGTTTAGCGATAACACACATAATGCTAATGGAAATAAGGCTTGGAGATCTCCTATGCTGTCAAGCATGACCAGAGTGGCTAGTTTTCCTGGGGTCATGCATGGTGATACAAAAAATACTAATCATAACAAGTGGGAATTCACACAAGAAAAGCAGTTTAAAAAAGCACCCCATGAATTTTTTAGTGCTGGTGAGTCTATTGTCTCTGCCAGTAAGTCTGAACTAAACAGTTCTCCTATCAAACATGATTCCTATGGGACTATCAGCCGTCCACAAGATCTCTTTCCTCGTCCAGTTAGTCCAAACAACCCTCCTGTGCAGCCTAATTTTGGTCGTGGTAACCCAAGGCATCCTAATCCTAATCAGGACTTCCGTTCGGTTACTCCGAGGCCTGACACTTTGCTACCTCCTTCTGTTCCAGTCCCAGGTATGCCTAATATTGGCAATCTAAGGCTATCTGAATCCCCAAGCTATGCACAATACCGCAATCAAATGGACAGATATGAGAATAATTATAGGTTTGATGAATCTACACACTCAGTTAGCTATAATACATTGAACAGAAGCCATGTGTCCATGGGTCAACAATTTCAACCTGATACCAGATACACCAGTGGTCCTGAAGTTTCATCTTCATCTTCTCAGATTGTTAATGTTGATGCTGGCAATGGTGTCCGGGGAAGTCAGGGATACACACCGCCTGCCGAGTATGTGCAAGGCCTTATTGGTGTCATAATACTCGCATTGAACACTTTGAAAGAAGAAAAAATTATTCCTACTGAAGTAAACATCACTAATTGCATACGTTATGGGGATTCTAAGTTCCAGAATATAGATGTGAAAAAGGCCTTGGCCAGTGCACTTGAGCAACGTATGGTTGTAAAGCAAAGTTTAGGGGCACTGCAGTTATATGTGGGTAGAAATGAGAAATTATGGAACTGTGTCAACCTTATTGGTGGAGATCCTAGTCATTACCTGAAAGAAATATGGGATCGCATAGAAAGTTTCCTTTCATCTGCAGCTGGAAGATCAGCCTTGCTTGCCTCTAGATGCAGGTTAACATTCTGTTCTTTTTCATTCTAGTTCTTAATCATTTGTCATTATTTTACTGATTTGCTCATTCATCTTATGCATACGGCTGCTCTGTTCTTTCTATTTCAAATAAATATTCTTGACAGGTACGAGGCAGCTTTAATTATCAAGAGAGCTTGCTTAAAAGATCTTCCTTTGGGCAACATAATGCAGCTATTGAACATGATAATTACAATCAAGAAATGGATTATTCCCCCCCAAATAGGATGGCAACCGATTACTATTACTTTTGCAGAGACTAAAAGTGACGTGGATACTACAGTCGAAGCTTGATTTTGATGATGAAAGTCATTAATGCATCAATATTTAGACTTTCGGATGCTAAAGAAGCTATATCATAGAAACTAGTTATGTACTCTACGAATAGTTTGCATTGCAAACAAACTTTCTTGTTGGTTTTTGCATGGTTGAAAACCATAATATAGTCGAGGCCAAGAACTTCTTTGAGGAAATCACTTGAGATTGCAGACCAATTGTTTATGCTGGACAATTGGATGCTTCATTCCCAACAACCGGATGGTGCAGAAGATCTTACTTTGGTGACAAGTATATGGACTGATAGAAAATGCCTCAAGACAATTAGTTACAAATGGAATCACCATGGAAGAATTTGCAGCTCATCTGTTATGTGCGCAGGAGGTTTTGATGACTTTTCTTAGCAGCTCAAAATATGCTCAGTCAAATGTAGGTTCGCATTTACGTCCTATGAGTACGTTCTGATCTTTGTCGGTGGATAATGGATGAAGGGATTGCTATTGATGCAGCGCTTGACTGGAGTACTAGTTGGGGAAGAAGCTCTTTACTCGCTGTATTTTTGGATTGAACTAGTAATGTCGGTTGATAGGTTTAGTTACTATTCGGTCGTGTGTTTCTGTTTCTCTTGAACATTATGGAAAAAAAGAGCCTACGATCTGGGACTATTTATGTAATTTCCTCTTTGTTGGTTTCTTGTAAACCGATTTTCTGGTTAGAAATGAATCTCAATAGTGTTGATTTCAACCTTGCGACATGTACAATTGTCGCGTTGACCTCTGAAAAATGAACCGTATGACCCGTGCAGCTGGGGCAACATGACCAATTGATGCTGCCTCGCAATTTCTATCACCTTTGCCTTCTACCCAAACAAAAACTTACAATGTTTTGGACGAGTTTGATATTGCGGAGGATGTCCGACTCACTCATCAATTTGATTTGATGTTCACTAAAGTCCTAAGTCGGCCTTCCTTGCTTGTTTTTATGGGGCGTATATCTTGTAAGTAGACCTCTTGCTTATTTAAGAACTCGAGATGAGCATGGAAGTTTCCCAGCGTTTCTCCTGATTCATAGTCGACCAACCGAGCACACCCTTCCTCAGCCCGAGAGTTGATGTGCTTCGCCAGTACCGTTGGACCATACCAGTTATACGCGCTCTAAAACGAATACATGGATATATGGCGCATTTTTTCGTAGCTTATCAACAGCAACGAGTGCATAAAAATTGATAGTTGTATACGAGATGCTACAAGACCAGATGACATACAGAAAGAAAATATACACCAAGGAAAATGATCTTGCGAAGTATTTACTCAGCAAGTTAAGATGACCAATGGCCCAAAAATAGCAGAAGCCAAAGGAAGACCAATTGGCTGCAGACAACTTGTATGTGACTCTTAAAAAGAATGAAGAGAGTGATTCTGGAGATTGATAATCTTGATTGTGTATTCATTTACAGTATTAAGAGAACAACTACAGGAAACATCATATGTTTCTTTGCCTTAGTGCCTTTATCTGTTAAACATGCAACTCGATGACCACGATGCCAGACAATTTGTCCGACTTAGTTTTAGGCTACTGTTTCTAAATCAGGGAAGAAAGGGATTATGAGTTGGATTAATCTCCTTTTGCCTGTTGTATGCCCTACACACAAACAAATGAAAAGGTGAGTGCTTCTTCAGTCATGCTTTGCGACTGAAATAATTAGTTTCCCACGAGCCGGGCAATCACAAAGCTGAACAAACACCTGGAAGCGTTTAATCCCCCAAGTCCTAGCGTTCCAAAAACAATGAATAGGAAAGGTATCCCCAGGAGCAAGCGATTTCCTTTTGCACCATTTGCCGATGGGACTCCCCTTCTCACAACGCGTACGTATGAACCTGTAGAAAAAGGAGATCATTCCGTCGCCACAAACACCATCCACAACCCACAACACAGACATAGCGACTTCGAAGTGTTACCTGGCTCTGAATATTTCCATTTCACACCTATGATGTAAACACAAAACAATGTCAGACATTCATAATGGGGGAAAGACTCTAGAACATGATTCTAAATCTACAGGCACTAGCATCGCCCTCATGCTTTGCAAACTCAAACGCAGACACTCATTAATCTTTGACAACCTGAGACGAGATCACTATCGATATCAATAGATGATGTTAACATGCTAAATGCCTCCTTTTAGTTGGCTTCAGTAGAATATTGCAATAAGAGTATAGTTCCGTCTCTCAATTTATTCAATTGAGTCATGACAGAAGTTGACATTGTAAAGTCAAGTCTATCTCAAGAGCAAGCATGAACAACTTTGTCATACAAGTGACTCAGAAAGCTGTCAAGGATGCAACTTTAAGCAGGGGTGGCGGGGCCATTATAAGCTAATTAAGCCATGCCCTTATAATTTGAATGGGCGCATGCAAATCATCAAGTGAGCCCTTGTCTACCCATCAACAACTGTTCAAGATACAATTGAATTGCTACAAATCCTGAAAGACTGGAGAGAATTACCAGACAGCAGACAGTTGTAAGCTTCCGAAATCTGTAACAAAAATAAAATATACCATTTCAAGTAACTCAGTTCCAAGAGATATTACCAAAATGCAGCTAACAGAAAATTGAACATTTGAAGAAATAAAGAAAAGAACATATACAAAAGCACCAACATTTCAGGAGCCATAGTAGTTACCAGCTTGAACTTAGATTCTGCAGTCGGCTTTTCGTTAATTGGAAAGAGATCGGGGTGCGACTCCCATACCTTCTTCTTGAAAGCCGCCTTAACCTATAACAAATCGACCCACCGCAACACACCGACATCAAAATAGCACACTTCACAGTTCGCACCAAAATGCAGGTCATGCAAGAGCAAATCTTGATCAAGACCCACAACACAGTCCAACGTTTCATACTACCGAATCGAAGCAGGTTCAATTAGACCCGTCATCCTACGACCACACAAGTCACCAACCCCGCGAACCGAAGCGAAACGGACCGACGAGCGGCCCCGGAACCGGGAACCGAATCGACTCGACGGCGAGACGGGGCAAGAACCGGTAAAGCAGCGAAAATCAAGAAAATGGATCGCGGGAAATGAATTCCAGCGATCAAGAAAGGATCGGAACGAGAAAAACGACGAATGCCCAGATGGAGTCCGGCGATAAATTAGCAATCTTTGGCAGAATTTGCGGAAATCGGAGGCGGGGGAGGGGGAGATCGAATCGGGGAGGTACCTGAGAAGGAGTGGGGCAAGAATTTGGAGGGAAGCCCAGAAGGACCCTGGCTTCGTCGCTCCGCATGTTCGCCCCGCTGCTCCTGCTCTTATTTTTCGCCTTTTTTCAATTACGTCCCCTCCCGATTTTTATATAGTTCCGAACTCTGGCCCAAATAATAATAATAATAATAATAATAATGATAATGATAATGATAATGATGATGATAGATAGATAGATAGATTTTCTGAATTAATGATGTCACGGGGGGTTTACAAATAGTGTTTGCAATTAGGATCACTAATGGGTCCAGGTCTCTTACCGATTTTTTAAAATTTAAATGTATACTTGAAACCGTATTTATTGATGCGCCATTGGTCCAATGGTAAAAATGTGAAAAATTCATCATGCTCACGGTAGATCTTACAAAAATAGTGTTATTATTATAAATATTTTCGAGCTTTAATAACTTGATTAATATTCCATTTCTTTATTAACTTCATAAATTCCAAGTTCTACTTTATAGAGGAAAGGGGTTCTGGCAGTTTCTCATTAACTCATTTAGAGTTTAGGGAAAGTTGCAAAAGGCACTTTTAAGTCTATACTTACATACAAAAATAATATCCTCATTTTTGAAAAGGGTCATCGCATCTCATCCAAATAGAAAAAGACACATTTGTCCTCAAATTCTGGCAAAAAGACATGTTTGTCCTCGAATTCTTCTACCCGCCATCTTTGTTCCCTCCCTTGCCTCTCTTTTCCTTCGGCCTTCACTCACCCACACACACCGGACTCCTCCTTTTCTCCACTGCCCGACGCCACTTCCCATGCACCCTCGCCACTAAGCAGCTCGCGCCGACGGCCTGCCTTCTCTCTCTCTCTCTCTCTCTCGGAGCTCACCGATGCCCATGGGAAGTCAGCCGGTGAAGGGTAGGAGAGAGGCGGTGGAGAAGTGAGATAAGTGTGTCCGAGTTTGTAAATGATATTCGATGCGTGGCTACCAATCTTGGGGGAGGCTTGACATAATTATCACTGGAAATTCTTAATCCCTCTGTCCACCTTCAAGCAAAAGATCTCTTAGAGAACCTCTTGATCTTCCTCAAGGTCATTGACCATGGATTCTCAGGTATTTCATTCTTTGTATTTATTCCCATCACGTCATATTCTTAATGTTATGCTTAGATATCCTCCTGAAAAGATCCGGAAATGAGCAAGATTTGTATTGTCCCTTGCCTGTCGTTGGTGATATCTGAGGGGCCGCAGCAGTATCTGTAGACATTTCATTGCACTGTTCATCTTTTCCTCCGTAGTCAATTTAAGACAAAATAATTCATATGCGGAAGCCAGGATCATTAATAAACAAACCTCTAGCCATTGTTCGTATTCACGTTCGTCGAATGTCCTGAAAAATCAAGAAAACAATAGGCACACTCTACTAACCAAATTTCCTCACGTATTGATGGTGTATTCTAAATGTGAAGATTTTGTGTTAGACCTTGTGATTATCTGTCAGAAATGAACGTACGTTCCTATTTATATCTCGTCTTCCATCAAGACGGTCACCAAATGGGTGGTTGTCACGAAAGGGTACGAAGCGTGGAAAAACTTTATGTCGAATAGTCGCAACTTTAAGAGAAAATATGGGTCTAAAATGTGGGATCACAAAAAAATAAATAACATTCTCCCACTTGATCCCATCATTTTCATCATACGGATTATCCAACTAATTCCACGAAAATTTTATGCTTAAAGAAAAGAAACAAAACACATGGATCATGGCGACATGTCCTCTAAGAGTGAGTAATATCTTCCGTGTATCACAATGCATCTTATTTCTTTAATGTTAGCCTATATGTGACAACATATCTTAATGAATAAACCCCATGTTTATTCCAAAACCAAGGATAAATATTATTCTCATAAACAACAAAATGTGTACACAAAAATTGAGAATCAACATTACAACTGAATAAGAGTTTCATACAACAAAAATCGTTCATATGACGATAAATTATATGATGGGACCTATTCCCATACTAGTTACATGATCCTTATATTTCATTGGTGGCATGCCTTTAGTTAAATGATCAGTTATCATCAATTCAGTGCTAACGTGTTCAATGACCACTTTATTCTCCTTAACACGTTCCCTTATGGCTAAATACTTAATGTCGATATACTTACTTCGATTACCACTTTTGGCATTTTTAGCCATAAAAATTGCAGCTGAATTGTCATAATATATTCTTAATGGCCTAGAAATAGAATTAACAATTTTAAGCCCAGCAATGAAACTCTTCAACCATAAACCATGTGAGGTAGCCTCAAAACAAGAAACGAACTCAGTCTCCATAGTGGAAGTAGCAGTCAAAGTCTGCTTGGCACTTTTCCATGACACGGCTCCGCCAGCTAACATGAAAATGTATCAAGATGTTAATTTTTGTGAATCAACGCAACCCGCGAAGTCCGCATCCGAATAACCGACCACTTCCAGGTTGTCAATCCGTCTATACATAAACATATAGTCTTTGGTACCTTGAAGGTATCTCAACACTTTCTTTGCAGCTCTTCAGTGGTCTAAACTTGGATTACTCTGATATCTTCCCAACATTCCCACAGCAAAAGCGATGTCAGGTCGAGTGCAAACCTGAGCATACATCAAGCTTCCAACAGCAGAAGCATATGAAATGTTGTACATTTGTTCCCTTTCTAGATCGTTTTTCGGGCATTAGTTCAAATTGAACCTGTCACCCTTCACAATGGGTGCTATACTTGATGACCAATCTTTCATCCGAAATCTCTCTAGGACCTTATTGATATAGGTTTCTTGAGATAGTCCTAAAATGCCTCGAGGTCTATCTCTATGGATCTTAATACCAATGACATAAGATGCCTCACCCATATCCTTCATGTCAAAACTCTTAGAGAGAAATTGTTTCACCTCATGTAGCAACCCCTTATCATTGATTGCAAGTAGTATATCATCCACATACAGTACAAGGAAACAAATTTTGCTCCCACTGATCTTCTGGTATCTATATTGATCCATGACATTCTCTACAAAACCGAATGAAGAGATGACTTCATGGAACCTTAAGTACCATTGGCGGGATGCTTGTTTCAAGCAATATATAGATTTCTTAAGCTTGCACACCAAAGGCTCACATTTACTAGAAGAGAATCCTTCAGGTTGTTTCATGTAAACCTCCTCCTTTAGTTCTCCATTGAGAAAAGTCGTTTTCACATCCATCTGATGTAATTCTATATCAAAATGGGCAACCAAAGCCAAAACAATACGAAGAGAATATTTCTTAGATACATGAGAAAAAGTCTCTGTGTAATCGATTCATTCCTTTTGAGTGAATCATTTGGCAACAAGTCTAGCTTTATATCTTTCAATGTTACCCAATGAATCATTCTTAGTTTTGAAGACCCATTTACAACCAATGGCCTTCACACCATCAGGTAACTCAACCAAATCCCAGACTTTGTTAGATGCCATAGAACTCATCTCTTCCTTCATGGCATTATACCACAAATTGGATTTATCACTATCTATGACTCGTGAAAACGTTTCAGGATCATTTTTAGCTCCAATATTGTAGTCAAACTCTTGTAAATACACAATATAATCACTAGGAATAGCCGATTTCTTTATTCTAGAAGATCTTCTCAATGTTCCATCAACATTCTCTTGAGGAGTGTGTTGCTCAACTGGTTGTTCAACAGTTTCTGGTAATTGCTGAACAACTGGATCTACTAGATCAATATCAGCAGGTTGTGGAACTTCAACGATTGGTTGTTCAATAGCCGGTTGAACTGAATGGACATTATGAGCAACAACCAATCTTAAACTTGAGGTGGAAGGTTGAGTATCTGTATGATCTTTTTTAGGATCAAGGTCCTTCGATCGATCGCTCCCACTAATCAAGTCATTTTCAAGAAATTTAGCGTTTCTTGATTCCACAATCCTAGTGGTGTGAGATGGACAATAAAACCTGTATCCCTTAAACCTTTCAGCATATCCAATAAAATACCCACTTATGGTCCTTGAGTCCAACTTATTTTCTTGTGGATAGTAAACTCTCACTTTAGACGGGCATCCACAAACGTGCACATGATGCAAACTTGGTTTCCAACCTTTAAATAACTCAAAATGTGTCTTTAGGACAGCCTTGGTCGGAATTCGGTTTAATATGTACACTGTCGTCTTAAGTGCTTCAGTCCACAAGGATTTAGGAAGTTTAGAGCTGCTAAGCATACTACGCACCATGTCCAATAAGGTTCGGTTTCTTCTTTCCGCTACGCCATTTTGGTTCGGAGAACCAGGCATAGTATATTGGGCAACTATCCCATGCTCTTGAAGAAATCTTGCAAATGGACCAGGTGCTTGTCCATCTTCAGTGTATCTACCATAGAATTCTCCACCTCTATCTGATCTCACGATCTTAATTTGATTATCGCATTATTTCTCTACTTTCGCCTTACGTACCTTAAAGGCATCTAATGGTTCATACTTATTATGAATCAAATAGAGATATATGTAACGTGAGTAATCATCTATGAAAGAGATGAAGTATTTTTGACCACATGAGTCCATATCCGGATTACAAATATCCGTGTGTATGATTTCTAATATTTATGTACTCCTCTTGGCACCTTTCTTTGTCTTGTTAGTCTGCTTTCCCTTTATGCAATCTACACAAATATCACAATCAGTAAAATCTAAAGTAACGAGTACTCCATCATTTACTAATCGCTTGATTCTTTCTACGGAGATATGTCTCAATCTCCGATGCCACAACATAGAGGAATGTTCTTTCACAACACATCGTTTCATATCAGCTTTATCATGAACATGCATCGGCATTGTCTTGTAAATTAATTTGAAAAAGACCATCAAATAAAGTACCACTCCCAACAATTTCAGATTTAAATGATAAACAAAAGTTTGAATCTGAAAAGTTAAAAGAGTATCCCAAAAGTACAAGTCTTGAAACTGAAATTAAGTTTCTAGAAAAACTAGGAACATAAAAGGTCTTTTCCAAATTTAAAACAAAACCACTATTGAGAACTAGTATATATGTCCCAATAGCTTTCACATGTGAACGCATCTTGTTTCCTGAATAGATGCTTTGTTCACTTCCCACTGGCTTTCTGTGGTTTTGAAAACCTTGCAAGGAATTCGAAATATGGATTGTAGATCCAAAATCAATCCACCAAGTGTTGTGACTTACATCAGTCATATTAGATTCATAACAAACACAAGAGATTGGATTACCTTTCTTCTCGAGCCAGGCCTTATATTTGACACAATCCTTCCTTATATACCCCTTCTATTTACAGAAGAAACACTTGGATTCTTTCTTAATGTCAGCTTGGGGAGGTATTTTACCTTTTCCCTTATGCTTGCCATAGCCCTTAATATTTCTTTGTGTTGCCAAATGAGCACTTTCTCCCAACTCCATAATTAGTCTTTCTTCCTCTTGAACACACATGGTCATGAGTTCATTAATTGACCATTTATTCTTATGTGTATTGTAAGAGATCTTGAAAGGTGCATACTGTTGTTGGAGAGTGTTCAGAATATAATACACAAGAAATGATTCAGATATCTCAACCTCAAGGTTCTTAAGCTGAGCTGCAATGTTCCTCATTTGCATGATGTGCTCACGCACACCTCTAACACTAGTGAGCTTCAATGATGAAAACTTCATAATCAGGGTCATGGCATGCGCATTTTCATAACTTTCAAATTGCGCATCTATGGCCTCCAATAAAGCCTTAGCATTGCTATGCTAAGCAACTGAACCACGAATACTATGAGATATCTTAGCTCTTATAAACATGGCACAAATGCGGTTGGACCGCTCCCATTGGTTATAAAGAGCTATCTCAGCTGGAGTGCTCGAATCAGTAGGAGCAGGTGGTTCGTCTTTCCTTATAGCATAGTCAATGTCCATCCACCCCAATTGAAGAAAAACTGACTATTTCCAAACTTTATAATTCTCACTATTCAGTATAGGAACATCAAACTTAAAATCAGAAAAATTCACAGGTTGCGAAACTACATATCAAATAATCATACTTATGTCACAAAATTTGAGGTAAATATAAATAAATCATGTTTTACCAATGTAAACATGTCACAATATGAATCACATAACATAAAAACTACCTGTGGGCTAAGTTTTTAATTTAAATAGATTCATAATTACTTCATGAAGAAACTACCATATTATATGCCTTTTCTTAATCCATGTGGGTAAATTAAGAAAATTATGATATTTCATCCTAATTAATCATATTAATATAATGAAAATTCATGTGGGATAAAATTCATCATATTAATATAATTAATTACAATCAATGTCCATTTCTTAATATGATCCAGAGGCTTTTAATATATAATTTAATTAATTAAAGATGCTGTGGCCACTCCCTAATTAATTAAATATATGGACCATTGGACATTTAATTTCATGCACAAAATATTCATAAAATACATGAAATGACAAAATAGTAAATAAAAAACATCAAAGGGCAGAAGAGTTAATACATCGGCTAGGGAAAAGATCGTAAAATTTCTGAAATGGCAAAACGGAAATTTATGAATTTGCGTAGGGGCAAAAATGTAAAAACAGCCCCGTGGCCACGTCAGGCACGTGCGCGTCCAGCGCACAGGCGCGTGCTCGGCACGCGCCAGAATCCGCGCGGGCGCGTGCCCGCACGCGCACGGTTCAACGCGCCTAGCAACTGCCGCGCGCGCATGAGGGCGCGAGGCGCGTGGATTCCACACGCCTGCAACCGTAGCGCACACGTGGGCTCCACACGCCTTCTTCCTCGCGCGAACAGAAGCCTTTCCGTCGGTTTTTTGCCATTTTCAACTGCAATTTCAGCCCTGTTTCTTTTCCGGCAACCCATCTCAGACCGAAATAAATGATGGGTTTTGTAAAACATGCCGGCACGATCACATGGGACCATGTTTTGGCGAAAATGAGCAAAAATTGGCCCCAAAATCAAATGAAAATTTCCCAAAACACAATTCCTTCAACCACCGCGACTTCTGCCACCCGATTAGCCTCCGGCAAACACTGATATGCTGAATTAACTCATGACTAATATTCCTCATGGCAGTGCGACCGTGCGGGTTCGAAATCAAGGGGTGGGTCGCCGGAATTTGGGAGTTTCTCTGTTGGCCTCAAAAACCGAATTACTGTTCATCTCCAAAATGCCCGAAAAACACACCAAAAATTCGAGAAAAACAAGACAGAGGCACTAGACACGCTCTAATACCAAATGTAAGACAAAATAATTCATATGCGGAAGCCAGGATCGTTAATAGACAAACCTCCAGCCATTGTTCGTATTTACGTTCGTCAAATGTCCTGAAAAATCAAGAAAACAATAGGCACACTCTACTAACCAAATTTCCTCACGTACTGATGGTATATTCTAAATGTGAGGATTTTGTGTTAGACCTTGTGATTACATCGAAATGAACGTACGTTCCTATTTATATCTCGTCTTCCATCAAGACGGTCACCAAATGGGTGGTTGTCACGAAAGGGTATGAAGCGTGGAAAAACTTTATGTCGAATAGTCGCAACTTTAAGAGAAAATATGGATCTAAAATGTGGGATCACAAAAGATAAATAACAGTCAATACATCTTAGGCTCTCTCTCTCTCTCTCTAGCTTCGAGGAATAATACACACACACATTTATATGTATATACACGTATGTATGTATATAAGAGTGTCGAACTTGGAATCGGATTTTAAGTAAATTCGGGCTCTTTCATAACTTGACATGGATTCCTCAAAAGCCGAAGAAGGTACTGCTGATGGTTTTAATGTGTGTCTCTTTTTGTCTCTGTCTCTCTCTAGTTTTTCAACCCAAGCATGAATGGGAAGTCGGTGTCCTTCAACCAGGTATCTCCCTTAAGGAAAGGACCGGCGGTGTAGGCCTGGGCCTCCGCCTTGCTAATGACCCGGACGCCCTTCCACTTGACCCTGCCGTCAGCACGGGCCCCGGGGCCACGGTTGCCGTACTCCTCGTAGATGCATGTCTCGTCCTGGCCCCATGAGAGGTATCCGGCGAGCTGGATTAAGTCGCCGAGGGTGGTCTCCATGAACACGGTCCAGGCGTACTGCTTCCAAGGGCGGCCGAGGTATGTCTCGACGGTGAGCCGTTCAGGGTAGAGCTTCTGCTCAGGGACGATCCTGCAGTTGTGGATGACGAGCCCCGTGGTCTCGTCTTTATACTTGCGGCCCTGGGCTGTGATGGTGTTGCCCTGACCGGGGCCGAGCTTGCGGGCGATGATGAGGGAGTTCTGGATGACGGTCGTCGAGTCGCCGAAGATGAAGTCGACGTTGCCGGAGATGATGCAGTTGCGGTAGAACTGGCGATTGTTATGGACGTAGAGGGTGTCTTGGTACCTGTCCATGCGGCAGTTGAAGAAGGCGGACATGTCGGACTGGACACGCAGCGCCACCGCCTGCCCACCCTGGTAGCCCGCCGTGTTCTGGAATCCCATGGACTTGCAAAGGAATCTGTTTCCGACGGCAGCTGCATTATAATCAGTTCAATTCATTAGAAATCCTTCCGTCTGATTCGATTTGGTTTTTGTGGAAAGAAAAACACTCACCAAAGCTGGCGCTTCGCAACTTGGAAGAGCCAGCACGATTGTTCCTGTGGCCGGTCACGATGGTCCTCCTCGGTCCGTCTCCGTACATGAACACGTCCACTTGGTCCTTGGTCACCTCTAGGTATTCATCGTACACCCCGGCCTTCACGTAGATCACGTACCTCCCTTGGTGCCCCTCCGGGTACGCTGCGAGCGCCGCCCGGATCGTCTTGTACTGCCCGCTCCCGTCCTTGGCCACCACCGCGTTCGGCTAGATCTTCCTGTTGTCCACCTTCGCCAGCAGCTTCCTGTCCGCGGCCGAGAACCAGGAAGGATAATACCCGCCCTGGTCCGTGCTCAGCAGCTTGCAGGAGTTGGGAGTGAGGTTTAGCTTGACGTCGAAGGCCCCGAGGACTTGGTCTATCTGCGCGGGGATCGCGAGCGCGTTGCTCGTGAGCTAACTCGCATTCAGGACGTTGTTTTGCAAGTCGGCCTTGAACTTCGGGTCGTCCATGTTGTCCAGGCACGACTCCTGGTACGACACGACGGCGCTGAGCCAGTTCTGCATCTCGGCGACACGGTCGTTCATGGTGTGGAGATCGCTGTCGCCGACGAAGGACAAAGCGGCCTGGAGCTCGTCGATGGCGAACTGATACAGGTCCTTGCAGACGTCCAGCGACATCTAGACCTTGGCTTCGGTGGCACTGGCGGCCAGAGACTGGGAGAAGTTCAAGGAGCCCTTCATCTCGTCGAAAATGGCGAGCACCGTGGCTTTGATGAGCTCCTTGGGGTCGTCGGTGGCGTTCGCTGCGTACTTGCCCACGCTCTTCATGCAGAGCTCCTTGAAATCGGTCGGCACGCAGAAGGAGGAAACCGCCTTCATCTGCCTGGCGACAGCTTCTCACCGGAGTCACCATTGGACCCTGAACCTGTGGACTCCCGCGACGACGCCGATGACGACGCCTACAACGAGGATGACCGAAATAACCGACACAACTACTTTACCTACCATATTTTGCGGCGCTCTTTTAGTGGCCACGTGCCGCCCCCCTTTTCCATTGGGTCGGGATGTTCGACGGAAATCGGAGGTTGGCCGGAGAGAGAAGAGTTGTAAATCCTAAGGGGATTGAAGGCATGCATGGAAGTTTTATACTGCATGGGGTTCACTGAAAATGGCTTTGAACAGTTCAGGGTGTTCAAGCCAAACGGCTGGGGCGTCCCTGGCCATTGATTTAGGATGAGAAGCGTTTGCAATGAATGAGGTGTTGTTGAAGTGATTAAAAAAACCTAAAATGGCATAGAACAGTTCAGGCATATTTTCCAATAGGGAAAGGCGACCGTGAACAAAACAGCCTCTTTTGGGCCGCCAAAAAAAAAAAAGATAACACGTAATCAGAAATTGTTGTGAGGTGCACTCCTTCAAGAATATGCGGCTCGCAAGAATGTCGTTACCATCATAGCAGCTCAAAGACTGTTGTATTGGCAAAGTCCTATCCGATTCGCAATAAGCTCTTTTTGTTGTTGACCATTATGTCGAAAATATAAGGATGACCTTGAGCTCCGACAAGATAGATTGAAACATATTTTATTTATCGTGTTGGAGATCAATTTGGTTCATTTTGCTTCCGAAAAAAAAAAACAAGTTCTTTTAGAAATAGCTAACTAGATAGAATTTTTGGAAAATTACCGAAACAAATCTTAAACCTATTACAATTGTTCTAATTCATTCATAAACCCCCTTTTTTTTTTTTTATCTATTTAGTCCCAATTTTTTTTTGCAATTATGTAAATTTAATCCATCTTGCCAATTTTGGCCGGTCGGTGTTAATATAGACGCTAGTCAACGCTAATATAGACAATTTTCAGTAAAATTTTATTTATTATTATATTTATTTTTCCTTTTATTTTTCCTCTTCTTCCCCTTTCCTTTTTTCCTCCATAGTGGTCAACGAGTCCTCCACAATAGCCGATGAGGCTCATCTACCATTGCGCAAGGCCTAGGGGCCACGGGTGAGGTCGCCTTCTCCCGCATCTAGCAAGGCCATGGTTGCCTTCAGCCAAGCCCTAGATATAGGATGAGACATGTTTGCACTAAATGAGATGTCGCTGAAGGTATTAAAACCCTAACATGGCATAAAACGATTCGTGCATATTTCTCAATGTGAGAAATTGTCACTTTGAAAACAACAATCTATTTTGAACCACAAAAAAGAAAAAAGAAAAAAGAAGAAGATATAACTAAAAATTGTTGTCAAGATCGCTCCTTCAAAAATTTACAACTCGCAACATACGGTTATTCCCTTAATAGCCCGCTAGCAAAGCCCTATCCAATTAGCAATAACGGCTTTTTGTCGGAACAAGCTCTTTTTATTGTATACCTTTATGTTAGAATATAGGAAAATTTAGCATAAATAATTTGGGGAAATTTGTAAGATGATCTTGAGCTCCAACGCGATAGATTGAAAAACATTTTACTTATCACATCGGAGATCAATTTGGTTCATTTTACTTGAAAGAAAGAAAGAAAAAAAACACGAGTTCTTTTATAAATAGCTAACTCAATAGAATTTTATTTTGCAAAAGCTCAAATTGAGTCGATGTGATATGTTTCATAAGTGTCATAAGTGTCAATCCATTTAGATTCGGTTTTGGTCATCATAAACATCACAATAAGCTCAAGTGTACGTAGAACTTATACATTAATACTTAGCATGGTGCTGAAAGACCTAGTAATATAAATGCTCATGTGATTATCTTTAATCTATTGTGAAATAAACGCTCTGTTTTGGTCAGATGAGTAACGAAAAAGTTAAAAATTATTACAAGTCCGTTCCTTCAAGAATTCCATCACGTCGCACTTTTAAGAGCCAATCGCGAAAACTTTGTCGGGTTCTCTCTCTCTCTCTCTCTCTCTCTATCGCGTAGCAACTTTTAGGTATCGTGGACGTATAAGAAAGAGATAGAAGAGTAGAGGAATTGGATTCGTAATTTTAAGTAAGAATTCGGGCTCTTTTTTGGGTAAGCTTGACATGGATTCCTCAGCAGCCGAAGAAGGTACAATCACTCTTCCCTCATCCTCAAATCGTCATTGGTTTTTAATGTCTGTCTGTCTGTCTGTCTCTCTAGTTTTTCAAACCGAGCATGTACTTGAAGCCGGTGTACTTCAACCACTGATTTCCCTGGATGAACACACCGGCGGTGTAACCCAGAGCCTCCTTCCTGCTGATGACCCGGACGCCCTTCCACTTGACCCTGCCGTTGGTGCGTGCCCCGGGGCCGCGGTTGCCGTACTCCGCGTAGGTGCACGTGTTGTCGCCGTTCCAGGAGAGGTACCCGGCGGGCTGGATGAAGTCGCCGAGGGTGGACTCCATGATCGCGGTCCGGGCGTACTCCTTCCAGGGGCGGCCGAGGTAGGTCTTGATGGCGAACCGCTGTGGGTAGAGCTTCTGCTCGGGGACGATCCTGCAGTTGTGGATGACGAGCCCCGTGTTCTCGTTCTTCATTTTGCGGCCATGGGCGGTGATGGTGTTCTGCTGGTCGGGGCCAGGCTTACGGACGATGATGAGGGAGTTCTGGATGACGGTCGGCGAGTCCCCGAAGATGAAGTCGACGGTGCCGGAGATGACGCAGTTGCGGTAGAACTGGCGGTTGGTCTGGACGTAGAGGGTGTCTTGGTACCCGTCCATGCGGCAGTTGAAGAAGGCGGACCTGTCGGACTGGACACGGAGCGCCACGGCCTGCTCGCCGATGTAGCCGGCCGTGTTCTGGAATCCCATGGACTTGCAAAGGAATCCGCTCCCGACGGCAGCTGCATTAAAATCGTTCAACTTATTAAGATCGTTTCATGTTTCCGATATGGGTTTCGTGTTGTCGTCGTTGAAAAACTCACCAAAGGTGGCGCTTTGCATCGTGGGAATGCCGCCGCGATTGCTCTTGTGACCGGTGACGAGGGTCTTCCTCGGTCCGTCACCGTACATGAACACGTCCACTTGGTCCTTGGTCACCTCCAGGTACTCATCGTACACCCCGGCCTTCACGTAGATCACGTACCTCCCTCGGTGCCCCTTGGGGTAAGCCGCGAGCGCCGCCTTGATTGTCTTGTACTGCCCGCTCCCGTCTTTGGCCACCACCGCGTTCGGCCGGACCCTCCCGTTGTCCACCTTCGCCAGGAGCTTCCTGTCCGCAGCCGAGAACCACGAAGGATAGTCCCCACCCTGGCCCGTGCTCAGCAGCCTGCGGGAGTTGGAAGTGAGGTTCAGCTTGATGTTGAAGGACGCGAGGACTTGGGACATCTCCGCAACGATCGAGAGCGCGTTGCTCGTGAGCTGACTCGCGTTCAGGACGTTGTTTTGCAAGTCGGTTCTCAACTTCAGGTCGTCCATGTTGTCCAGGCACGACTCCTGGTACGACACGACGGCGCTGAGCCAGTTCTGTATCTCGGCAGCACGGTCCTCCATGGTGTGGAGATCGCTGTCGCCGACAGAGGAAAAGGCCGCCTGGAGCACGTCGATGGCGTACTGATACAGGTCCTTGCAATCGTCCAGCGACATCTTGGTCTTGGCTTCCGTGGCATTGGTAGCCAGAGACTGGGAGAAGGTCAAGGAGCCCTTCATGTGGTCCTGGATGGCGAACACGGCGGCTTTGATGAGCTCCTTGGGGTCGGTGGTGCCGTTCGGGGCGTACGAGGTCAGGCTCTTCATGCAGAGCTCCTTGTAATCAGTCGGCGCGCAGACGGAGGACACCGCCTTCATCTGCGGCGACAGCTTCTCGGCGGAGTCGCCACTGGACCCAAATTTGTGGACCCCCGCGACGACACCGATGACGACGCCGACCACGAGGATGATCGAAATACCCGACACAACTGCTTTACCTAACATTTTCGCTTTCCGGTCAGCGCCGCCTCCCTATTCCTCTTAGTCGGGACGTTCGACGGGAACCGGAGGTTGGTCGGAGAAAGAGTTGAAAAGGGATCGCGGGAAGAGAGACAGAGGATCTCTCTCTGTTAAGAGAAAATCGAGGACGTTCCGGCCATGGGAGTTATATACAGCATGGGGTTCCCCTAAAATTAGGAATTCTGATGTTGTTCAGTCAAATGAGCTGTGGTCGAGCGGTGTTCAAGCCAGCGGCTGGAGGCGTACCGGCCATGGATTTAGAACGACAGGCGCTTGCAAGAAATGAGGTGTCGAGAAGGGATAAAAACCCTAAAATAGAAGAAAACGGTTCTTGCATTATATCCGATTAGCAATTGTCGGGAACAAGCTCTTTTCCATTGTTCGAATCTGTGTCGGAAATTCGTGAGACGACATCGAGGCCCCCCAATGAGACCGAAGTTATATTTAGGTCATTTTCTTCGCGGAAAAGACGAGTTATTTTAAAGAAATATCTAGCTCGATAGGATTGTATTTTTGCAGGCTCGAATTGAATCGAGATGATGATGTCTGATGAACGTTAAGTCTGTTTAGATTCTGTTTGGGTCGTTATTATCTTAATACTAAGCACGATGCCGAAGAACCTAACCCAAAAATATATATATACACTATGGACTTATAAGCTCGTGTTGACTATATGATTTTCTAGTCAATTTTAAACAATTTGACTCGTTTCAAAACGTCAAAGGAATCTATTAGAAAGTGCGACAGAAGCATCGGACTATGTTGTATAAAATCTAAATTAAGAGCGTGTTCTAGGGAAGATAATTCTCCATTTCTAGTTGTTCTTAAAAAAACTGATTTTTTTTTTTTTTTTTTTTTTTTTTTGGGGGGGGGGCGCCGTGGAGGAATCATTCGTTCTTAGTTTATGCCTTTTATGTTAGATAAAAAAAAAAAACCATAAACCCTAAAGATGGACAGACGTGGAGAGAAAGAGAGAGAAGCGGAGGATGACGGCCATTGCGGTGCCAGGCGCTGGCAAGGGTTTGGCATTCCTCGTCGGGCTCCGACGGGGGAGGGAGGGAGAGAGAGAGAGAGAGAGAGAGAGAGAGAGAGAGAGAGAGGACGACGGCCATTGCGGTTCCAGGCATTGGCAAGGGTTTGGCAATCCTCATCGGGCTCCGGCGAACTAGCCGTGCCACGTGTTGAGAAGTGAGAACGTTCCCAACTCAGCACTATGGATTTGAAAGAGGATCTGTGTTGAATGAGCATTCACGGTGGAAAGTAGAAGATGACAGCGCTGCGTTGCTTGCCGAAGGTGATGAAGGTGAGCCAGTGGAGGATCAGATGACCAAGGAGACTGCGTGCTCCCGAACCACATAACATGAAGGATTGATTACTCAGCAGTTGAAAGCTTAAAAAACTCCATACTCTCTCTCTCTCTCTCGGGTGTGATTTATGGTGGTGGCTCCTGCTCATCCGCTCGAGCTCGGTGACGGACGCCGCACCCTGGCCGGTGCCTGGTAGTGCTGCCGCCGTGCCTCACCACCCCCCTTCCCCTCTACTCTCTCTCTGTCTCTCTCGTTGTGGTTATTTTAAACTCGATATTCTAACGACACAAGAGCAATAAATTTACAAAACTTCGCAAATAATAAGCTATAGAAAACAATACATGATATTAATTATGTGATTTTTATAAAAATAAACCCGTTTCTCATAGCATTTGAAATCCGTCTGAAATCGAATATATAACAAAGTTTGATTTCCAATGCCAATTTTTTGGAACTAGAACCTATAAATTAAGATTTAAATTTTGGTTTCGAAAGTTGACTCATCTTGAAACTAATTAGCACCATATGTAAAGTCATATGACCCACGTTGTCCTGTTTCTTAGTGTTGATTGGTTGTGTAAGACAATTTTAACATTAGCCACTTGCATGTCATTAGTTTCGATATAGTGATAGTGGTCGTTTGTATAGAAAAAAAAAAATATGGTGGAGTGTATACCATGTAAAACTATAAAAAAATTATTTCTAAAATTTTGCATCAATAATTTTCCTTTCAAGCAGCCTATTTGATTGGATAAAATTTGTTGTCGTCGTTGAAGTTAAAATTCTGCCTTTTATCTACTTATACATGTAAAACTAATCGAGTGGGAATGTTGGGATTTGGGTTATAAATAATTCGAGTTGGACCGGCCAACCCCGCCGGTCTGGTCCGGTTCCTGACCTGGTCGGGTCCTTTGGTCCTCGAATTCAGGACCAACACCGGGCTGTGCGAGTTGGTCATCGGTCCTAAGAGTTTTAGGGGCCTAAACCCAACCCGACCAACCCTATATATTATATTATATTATTTATAATTATTTTATATATTCAAACCTAAGTAAAATGTATGTTATATTATATTATATTGAGATGTTCTATCAATAGCACTAATAGTAATTTCAATTTAAAACTTTTGTTGAGTATCAATTATGTGTCGTTTGTTTTGTTTTTAGGTTTTTAGAAGTTCAAGTGAATTAACAAGATGTGAATTTATATATTCATGGTTTATATTAAGTATTTTGAACTTTTTATGGTTTAATTGTATTTTACTAATGAATTTCAGCTGCACTTTGCTTTTCAATTTGTATCAAATGGTAGAAGTTTTTGAATAGTAGAGTAGTAATCTTTTGTAGTTACTATGGTGATTTGCTAGTCAAGTGGTGTGAAGCTCATTTTTTGGTTGAGTGGACTTTACATAATCAAACGCAGAAAACACTATTGCATATGGTGTTATGAATATTAAAGATAGATGATTATAAGAACTTTTAACTTTCCATTGTCCCATATCTCGATAAGTGGTTAGCAGGCATTTAAATTTATATTATTGTGTCATCTTAAATTGCTAAATATGTATTGGTATTTATAGTTTAGTTGCACAATGTCGCATTGTCGATGGATGTGTAATTTGAATTTGTAGGTTTGCTTTTATAGGGAGTATAAAAAATAAGACGAAAAAAATTATCGATCAGTCTTGGGTTGACTCGAGGCCAGGATCAACCCATTGGGTTGGCCCTAATTATCCCTGGTCAATAGGTCGGTCTCGGTCAAAAAATCGGCGACCAACATCAGACGGGCGGGTTGGTCACAGGGTTAGGGGTGGGGACCAACCTTAGGACCATGCTCACCCCTAATAAATAATCTAGATCATTACTTAAAGTATAGAAGATTCCCTACTTTTAAGGAATCTCGATCATTTTTCTTCCCCTTACGTCAATAAAAACTTATTTTATAAATACAAAATCCATGGTCACAAATGCGTAACTTTAATACTTTATATAATCTCTAATTGTTCTAATTAAAATATCCATTTTCTATCATATTTTTCTTTTAAATGTTTCAAATCTTGAGATATTTGCCTTTCACGGGTACCTATCTATTTTATAAATAATTTATCCTAAATTAAACCTGCTAAATATAAAGTAATAAATTGATTTTGCTCTTATTTTTTGGAAGACTGTAGAAATACATAGATCAGTATTTATTGCAAGTCCTGTGGCAGTTCGTAAGATTGCAAAAAGTCCCTTTGCCCCTTAAGAGGAGTTGTCTTCTCGTTTCGTCTCCAGCTCTAAAACCCTTCGTAGCCTCCATAAATTCTCAGACTCACAGATAGAGAGAGAGAGAGAGAGAGAGAGACTGGTGAGAAGGGAAATCCGCGATATGGGAGGGAATTCCCGCTCCTTGTGGAGGAAACTGATGTGGGCAGCGCGCGGAATCGATGCCCTCCGCACGAATCCTCGAGTCGGAGCGTCGTTTCCACGGCCGCCGGTCGCCAAGGCTTCGTTCTCGCTCCCTCGTTTCTGTTCGACTGGTAAAGTCCTTGGATACAGACCCACGTGCTGTGGATTCGAACGGCGCCATTTTAGCTAGTTTTCAAGCTTCGTTCAGTAAAGATAATTGCCATTCTGTGCAGTTGGCTGGCTTCTGGAGTGAGAGAGATTTTGTTGCCTTTGACTTTAAAAATCGGTTTCGTCTTTTCTGTTTCTTTTTTCTTGGGTAAAAGACTTTGATGATCAATTGGGTCGCGGAAAAAATGAATCTTGGAACTGGGGTAGTTGTTTAATTCCGCCATCTTTGTTCTTGTTCTGCTCTGTCTGGTCGTTGGGGTCATGGAAAGGTCATGTCAGATTATCATTCTCTGGAAGAAACAGGCGGATTATAGTTTGGCCATGTATATGTTTATTGTTCGTAGCAGGTTTTCTTTCTCTTATCTTTTCTCTTTTGGGTTCAATCTTTCATCTTCTTGACTATTTCAAGTGTCGGAATGCTTGCCCGACTTGCAGAAGTGCAGCCTCATTTCTCACCTGATCTCATCAAGATAATGGAGCAACGGCTATCAGCTATTGAACATAGGAGTGCTTTTCTTCAGAATCTCATTAACCAGGTAACCACGCGATCCTTATTTTTCAATGTCTTCCTTCCATTTGCAGCGGAATTAGCTTTTTAATGAACAGTGTTCCTTGTGTTTATGCAACTGCTTAATGCTGAGGATCTTGTGGGTGGTCTTTCATTGATGATTAATTCTGTTGGTTGAAGACAGCCAGAAGCATCGCCAACTGAATATTCAAGGGCTAATAAGGAGCTTCGGAAACTTAGGGACTCTATGGAGCTTATAAATGAGCTGAGGATGAAACAGAAGGTAATGAGTTACTGCTGAACTTACCGAGACATCTTCAGTTCTTTGTGCGGCTTTTCATTTTGAAGCTTCTGGAGTTTTAGATACATGATCAGCTATTACTTTACACACGCCATTATATGGTTTGCCTTTTGGAGGTCAAAAAATTAGCAATACCATGGCTATTTGTTTATGCCAAACGCAATTTGTCCTCTTCCTCTCGATGCAGGAAATTGACGGACTGAAGACCATGATGGATGAAAATGTAGAAGACAGGGACATGCTTGATATGGTAACTGAGGAATTGGACGAGGCTGTAAAAGAGGAGAAAAGATTGCAGCAGTTGCTTCTGCAGTCATTACTTCCCAGAGATGATGCCGATGAGAGGGGTAGCATTTTAGAGGTGAGAGCAGGTAACAGTTGTATACTTTGTGGTGTTTCAATGCAAGACTCAAAGGATTTTGTAGGGATTAACTTCAAACGTTGCTCATTTAAATGTTTAAGCAGGAACTGGAGGTGAAGAGGCTTCCTTGTTTGCAATGGACATATTTAAGATGTAAGTTGAAAAGTTCAACAGAAAAATCTTGGAGTTTATAATTATGTGAAGTTCTAGATGGTCAAAAACTCATCTTTTGAAGAACTTGAATTTGGACAGGTATGAGAGGTACTCACAAAAGAAAGGATGGAAATTTGAAGTAGTAGATATAACGGAATCTGATCTGAGAGGATACAAGGTATTGCTTCCGTAATTGGTTCTAGACACGTGATTTCCCATCTTCAGAGGTTGACTAGATGACTCATATATGAGATGTGCCACTTACATATTGATGCGGTTATAATTGTATATGTCGTATGCCAGGAAGCTAGTGCAGCAATTTCTGGAATTGATGTTTATGGGAAACTCAAATTTGAGAGTGGAGTACACAGAGTCCAGGTATTACTTTTTTGTTTCTTGACTAATTTCACGGGCGTGTGTGCACATGCACTGAGAGAGAGAGAGAGAGAGAGAGAGAGATTCATGCTGGCATATGGGGTTAAAGGCTAAAAGGCATATTTCTTGTGGCAGCGAGTTCCTGTTACTGAGAAGTCAGGACGTGTCCACACCAGTGCAGTGTCTGTTGCAATCCTCCCTCAAGCAAATGAGGTCAAGTTACTTTCATTTTGGCAATGAAGGTTTTGTTACTAGGGTTGAATTCCCCTCTTTTCTATTTGGTAGTTTTGGGATTTGAAAGAAGTTACTTCATTGCAGTTAATACTTATACAGTCGGCAATCCATGTTGCACTTGGCACTTAAACAATCGATATTTCTTTCTAGCTTCTGTCTTCTTATGCATCAATTTCCTTGACCTAAAGCTAAGTAGTTAGGAGTTTTCTTTTTAGTTTTTCCATTTTTGTGATAAGTGTTCGGTTCTGCAGGTAGATGTGCAACTGAGGAATGAAGACTTGAGAATTGATACTTATAGATCCGGTGGTTCTGGAGGCCAGCATGCAAATACCACCAACAGTGCTGTTAGAATAACTCATATTCCATCTGGCATGGTTGTGTCCATCCAAGATGAACGATCCCAACATATGGTAAAGGATTCTGACATACTGTAAATTCTGCTGAACTTGTTTGTGGAAAACTTTAACGCAAATCTTGTCCCTTTGTTCCTCCATCCAGAAATTGTGGCACTTTCTTCAACTTAAATTAATTTTCAATCTCTGAAATTTCCAGTTTCTTTCTTTCCGCTGCTTTCGTAGCCAAAGGAAGCTTGCTCTTGACAAATCTTTAATGCATATTAATTCTGGCCAATAAACATGTTCTTGCTTCTAGATCACCTCATTAGGAAGTTGAAGCTAGTTTGATTGAGCCATCTAGTCATGCCACTTAGTTTAGTCCCTCCTCTATCCAATTTTTTGACAGAACAAAGCCAAAGCACTTAAGGTTCTGTGTGCTCGACTTTACGAATTGGAGAGATCCAGAATGCACTTGGATCGGAGCAAGCTCCGATCAGAGCAGGTATGCAGCAACCAGATGATGGACATTAATTTATTATTGATGCTTGGTTTTTCTTTTCCTTTGCAATGTGATTAAAGATTTATAACCTCAAACAGATTGGAAGTGGGGATAGATCTGAGAGAATTCGTACTTACAACTTTCCCCAAGGACGAGTAACGGATCATCGTGTTGGCATCACGCATCATGCAATAGATGACATGTTACAGGGAGAAATATTGGACGCCTTTATTGATGCGCTTCTTTTGCAGCAGGAAATGGATGCAATTGCATCTTTCAGTTCCAGTGATCCTTAGCAGGGATTCTCTTGTTTGGAATTCTTCTTTTTTAAGAATTACGTGCTATATTTGAACGTATACCCATTTCAATTTGTTTTCTGTTTTTGGCCTTTTCTAACCACTGTATCTACTATCTACAAGGGCATTTATCATGTTATATTTAGCATCCGAGTCAATTGTATTCTTACATTTTCTAGATAAGAAAATTGATTCTTTCATGACTGGGTTGAATGATATCTATTTGCTGTGAAGACTTTCTATTATTGAACATATTCTTTTGGCGCATAATAGGAGATGGATTTGTCTTCTTCTTTTTTTAATTGGCTAGATAGCAAAGGCAACTTTATTATCGTCTAAATTGTTGGAGGCATATTGGACGATCATCTTTCCTTGGAGGGAATCAGAGCAGGCTTCAGCCGTGTATTTCTGATAGACATTACTTTCTCTGTTTTAGAGATAGCATAAGCTGTATAAGAATTGTCTCAAAAAGTTTGCATAACCAGATTAATTGTTAATCACTTTATCCAGAAATGCTGGTTTCTTGATTCTTCACAAAAAAACAGATCGACAAAGTGGCTACTTCCCGGCATCTGCTCGGGCATGAGCCTTATGAACCTTGTTGAGGATGCCTAGTCCTTACAAGCTTCCCAGTGTGGAAACTCCATATCTTGATGTATACAGCCAAGGCTTTTCCTTTGTACACTTGGTCTTGCATTCTGCTGCATGCACCTAAAAGAATGATAAAGCTCGGAGCAATAAAAGACACACACATGCCCCCAAATCCCGATAGGAGCTAAGAATCAAGTTGACGTGAGAAGAACATCGAAATCGCTGAGAGTCCACTCAGCCATTTCGTCCTCGTCGCTGACAAAAATCTCCGTGCCGACATCAACAGATGTCCAAATTCTTCTAGCTGGACTGGTAGCTGGATCCTGCAATTATTCAAGGATACATCATAGGTTATAAACTTCATCATTCTACCGTCAAATGAAATACTTAGACAAGCTTTGTGGTCACGTTGCACGCATCCTCCTATGAAGGGTGAATATAATGAAGTTCTTTTTCTTTGTCGGCCCATCAGATAATACTACTAACCTGATAGAAGTAGAGTCGGCTCGATAGGCCACCGACATCAAGCTCCCAAGTTTGTCCATCTCCGATCCAACCATCACCCTGTTTGGTCGGATACCCGTATTCGGCCCATGCAGGGTGAGGCAGCAACTGAACAAGCTCTTGTGCCTGGGGATTGCTATAAGGATCGCATGTGCTCGTGGAACTCTCCAAAAACTTAGCATTCCCGGGCGCACAGTAATAGTGATAAGCCGAGTAAGGAAAATTATCGGTGTCATTCCTGTGAATCTTTCTGTTATCGGGCGTGATGTGGTACGGTGGGCAATTGCCTAAAGTCGTGGGGCTGCACCAGGAACGAGTCTCCGGGTTGATGATCATCTCACTGTACCTTGTGACATCGGTGAGCATGTCCCCGTCGCACGGTTTGCCGTTGTTCTTCCAGCAGCTGCCAATGTCTATGAGGTAGAACTGGCTCTTGGGGCCTCCACCTCTTTTGATGTCCAATGTCATTCTAACTTTGAAATTTGGAGACTCTGGAAGCTGGAGAAAGTAACTCCATTATTTTATTATTGGTGTGTCTAATTATCATACCAATATAAGGAAATAAGCTGATTTGTTTATTCTACAGAGCAGAGCAAAACCTAATCATCAACTGCTTCTGTGTCTTTTAGAGTCTACATTCATCAATAGGGGAGGACTTTATTAACAAATGAAAATGATAGCAACCTTTTCAAAACGGAAAGGATAGAGAGGAATGTTAGTTGAACGATGCTACACCAATCCAATATACAACCAACTCAGCGACTTTAAAAGATCATTTGAAAACTGATGCCTCTTTTAGCATAATTGCTGATGCTTTGTCTGTTCAGTTGTTCTATTAGATTATGAATCTACTGATCTTCATACCTGATTTATTAGAAGCACTGAATTCCTCAGCATCACTAGGTTTCTCTTTCCTAAAAGGAAAGTCACTCAACCCCTGAATTACAACCGCCTCCACAACTATGACGGAATATTTGCTAAAATGAATCAGAGGAAAATGTAAGTTCAAATCTCCGGAGGTCAGAAAAGACTTACAGTTTTGAGCATCCCTCTGGTGTTGTAATGGTACCCACCAGAGAACCCTTTGGCTGCATCAGCTCTGAGATACAGCATCAGCCATGGATACTTCTTTGATGTCTTGAGCTTGTGATGGAATACCCAACTCCCTGCACCGATCTTTTTCTCCCAAACCACTTCATAGAAAGAGATATCATCTATACCATCTGTGACGTCCGCACCCAATTCATAAGTCCCATTGAAACCTCCTCTCATAGTACTGTCTCCTAGAATCTGAGTCTGCTGATGATTCAGAATGGGTTGGTTCATACATCCGATTCCAAAGCATGGAAATTTGCCTGGACTAAAAGGAGGCGCTTTTCTCCCATTTTCAGGACATAAGCCAGATGTTGTGTCAAAGTTGCCATTTTTTAGCATGATCATCCAAAAGTGCCATGGTTTCGGGGTGTCTTCAACTTCACAGAGAGAACCCAGATAAAGCTCCTTATGTGCAGCATAGAGGTCTGCATTGTTTAGGACGTCTGTGCTTAAACCAGGGAAAGCACTGCCTATTCCTAGTCTGTTATCAACTTCTGTGACCTTGTGTCTCAGAGTTACATCTGCATCCACAAGGATGAGGAGTTAAATTTAACCGGGTTAGAGTGAAGCAATGAGTAACTGACAAAAGAGGTCCGTTAGAAGTAAAAAAAAATGAAAAGTAAAAAGAGCAAAAAGTTTGGTCATTGTTGTATTGTTTATTCTTTCTGTTAAATGATTAGCTGGTTGGCTAAAGATCTATCAGCTTAAGATGCACTGGACGTTGGCTTGTGAAATCAGTAATCTCAAGTATTCTGAAGTTGGTGAGAATACAAGTTGCTTGTCCACAAGGATAGCTAGAAAAAGGAAATTTCCCTTCAATAGTGGTGTTTATCAACATTTATCAAACAAATCTACGGAATGGTTCTGCAAACTGGAAGGAAAAGATTAAAAAAAGCAAAATTATTCTGATTTCACAGATGACAAACCATTTGTCATGGATTAACCTTGCTCCAGCATTTGCAAACAAAATGCATCAGCACATGAAACATTTTAAACCAAAACTCCCTAAAGAAATGCGTAAGTGGGATAGAGAAAGGGACTCACTTTTGTGGAATCTTGCACTTCTCCTGTGTCTGTGTCTGCCTGAGAGGTCAAAACAATCAGCTGCTCTTGGACTGCCCATACCAGGAGCTTCAACGCCAACTTCATTGCAGAAATTCCAAGCTTCAAAGGCGACCCTGAGACCATCTCTTCTCATTCCAGGATCACCAACTGCAGACTCATATTGAGCCACAGTTGCGATAGGACCAAGAAGCATTATCATGCTTCCAACGAAGAGCGTGATGTTCCAACTCGAGTGCCTCTTCATGGCTAAAAAAGTTACCACAGGTCTTTGGTTTTGATAGAAGTGAGCAGAGAAGAGGATGATGCTTATGTATATGTAGCTGGAGTTGAATATGGATTTGGGCGACATGGGTCCCTTACTTATATGAGTGCATGTTGTCCTCTCTTTCCCATGTATTGTCTCTGCAACTTAATACAATTGAATATACTGCAGGTCTTGAGTTTCGTTATTACTTTATCTTGAGTAGTGTCAACTGTCCCCCTGCTACATTTCATTGCTTGATTCGGATGACGGTTAGGCATCTCTCTAACTTTTGTCAAGTTGAAACAGTTGCAACCCCATGGCTCATTGGACTAAGTTTTCTCACGCTCAATTTAATCAAACCCGATATAGTCTCCAGGCCTTTTGATAATTTAGTGAAGTCAAGTCTACTAGTGGGCAAATGAGTTCATGGACTAGTCCAATCGAACTCAGGCTCCACAAATTTAAGTACAGATCTTCAGGAACGAGTCGGTCAAGTTCAAATAGTAGACGGTGTCAATTCGAATCTATGCAAATTTACATTTATTCTTCTAAGAAAAGAAAAGAAATGCCCATTTCATTTTCTTCCTCGCTGCATCATGTTCTAAAGAGATGGTTTTGACTTCTCGTGCCAGAAGTCACGACACAATCACGAAAAGAGTAGGTCGTTTCTTGGTGAAATTATTCGCCCTCCATAATCAAAATATTGGTTCCATTGTGGGGTCGTAGTCACAGGACCTAAATAGCAAAACGGATTCCACACATTTCTGTATTTGTTAATCTGTCCATTTCATTAGTCCTAAAAATCGTTGAGCTAGGCTTATCGAGTTGACTAAATCAACTCGATCTGAACCAACTCTCCTGCATTTGGCTCAGTGCATCACAGAGGGATGGAGCAGATCCTTGTCTTGTACTCTTATCATAGTTCCTCTTCGTTTCTTGTGGTCTATCTCATTTTGGTTGAGAATTTCTGGATCATGTATATGACCGTGGAATCTTTTACGTTTGGTACATGTTTGAGTAGAATAATATGCAAAATCATAAGACCCATTTGTCCATGGTTGAAGAAAGCGAATTGATTTGGTTAATTCCCTTCTAATCGCATCACACATGAATCTTCTCAATGTGGATACCATGACATCAATACTAATAGTTAAAACATTGTTAAATGAATGACATTGTGTATTGGGAAAGATATGTAAATGGATAGAACTTTGGATCATGGTCAGGGAAGAGATGATGGATTAGGTATTGAGAAGTACAAACAGAAGATAACAAAACTCACGATATAATGAAGTTGACAACACCACCCTTTTTTCCCTCTATCCTCATCAGATATGAGACGGAAGAAACCAGATGAAGATTAGAAGGCTGCATATATGGGGCAGAGATATTGAGCCACAAATGTTCAAAAAGCTGCATTCGGAGATCAAGAAACGCATCGGTTCCAGCACGAGGTGATTCACTCAAGGCCAGGCGCGATAAGGAAATAATTTATCATGTCTTCTCTGGTCTCGATGTGGATGGGCAACTGGCAAGCTGTCCGATACACGAAACCTGGGCGAGAATTTACCATTCCATCATGTAGGCTATTTATTTAATGTTGATCCCTTCAATGCAATATATTGCATGCTTAGCAAAAACAAGAGGCGCAAGTATATATTTTACTTACTTTTTGGGGGCACCGTCTTTTTTATTTGGTGTCATGGATGCATTTGGTGCCTCGGTGGGGTTGTTTGTCAGGAGTTGTTTTGTGTAGAGATTAGTGCTATGATATCTGCCAAACTTCTTTTTCCGGATTTGCTGGATTTTCAGCTTCCCTGCTTGCATCCAAAAACAAGGAGTCAAAAGGTAACCGGGACAAAATGGTTTCCATTTGCAGCAGACAGTGAAGCAGGTTCTATGGAGAGTCGCTAATTTACCAAACACTGTTGGTGGGACCGGCAATTTTCATTAAGTGATGATCCTTCGAAGTTCCACTAATGATGAGACGAAAGAAATTACTCAAGAAGACAATTCAGCAACAGCTCTAATGAATTTATTAATACTGTTTGCCCGTGTGGTCTGCAACTCCAGTTGTTCTGGACCCTTTGGATTCATTTAGGTCAGGTTGAAAGAAAAACAATCCTTCTTCAGCCTTCCAGTGATTAGTTCTCCTAAAGGCCATTGCTTTCTATTATTTTCGAGTGGCAACAAGAAGTTGCTGCAGCTGCATCATTCACCGCACATTCCTTAAACATTTCACAGCATGGCTTTCCTATGGCAGAATGAGTCTCCTGATTAAGGTTATACCACAGCAAACCGGGTGTTTCCTTGGTGCTTCAGTACAACTCATTGAAAACATCCGATGTGACTTTCATAGCAATCATCAGATAAAAGGAAATTAGAAGGACGCTATCAACTGAAGCATCAAGTCTCCTCCAATAATATTGTCCCATTTCAATGTCATTTACATGCAAAGAGAATTAGCGTAGACAGTATAGCACTTCCTTGGATTATGATCCTTGATCTGTAGCAATGGTGGAGGGAAAAGATGCTCTCCTTTTCAATTTTTGATCATTGGCTCCAAACTACCGTCACATATGTACACTTAATGCATATGTACAGCTTTTGGCACAAGAATAACATGCACCGTGAAGGCGGTCAGATTTGCAGGACCTAGTAATCTTGCCAAAGACAACGTTCAGGTCATCTTTCGCATATGGAACAAGCATTGCGCTGCTCTTTGTGGTCGAATGAAATCTTCCCCTGTTTTTTGTCATCACAGGTGATTGTCCAAGAGATTCAGAAGAGTTATTTTGCCAGAGTTGTTTTGATCAAGCTTGCTGAACTGATCACATATCTGTAATATGTCTGTCTCACTGATCTTCTCCATTTCTTTCAGCTTGTATAAAACATACTCTGATTTACTGCACAAGACAGCAGATTGTTTTTAACATTACTTATTGCTGCCAGCCTAGGACGAGAAATGTTTGATCTGATTACACTGCTTTGGCCAAAAACCAAATGTTGATTAAATAGCATAGCAACTTCTGAAGTATAGTTAATAACTTCTTGCCAAATCAGGAAATCTATTCATTGAAAGGACAGACTTACTGAGATAAGCCTTCTACCTACGAAAGAGGTAAAATACCTCTTTTGATTTTGATTTTCAGCAAGGATATGTGCAGTGAACAGAAAAGGCTGTATACGCATATGCACAATGAGAGAACAGTTCATAAAGAAGCTTTCGAATGGTAATGCACCATACTGTTTGAAATCATGCATCCGCCTCTTCACAACTAACAAGGCAAAATCATCCCAGTCCCAGTTAATGCCCTTTTGATGGAGAGCAATGCCTTTGAATTCTGAAGTGTGCTATTAAAATTCCATTTCCAATTGCAGTAAGTCAAATGGGTATATTTTTATGTTAATATGAATAGATAGTGAACAACTAACAAGACCTCAAGTAATTAATTCATAAAATCGGAACACTTTCCAACTTTATGGGAGACTCAGCACTGGACAACACTTGAGAAAGCACTCGCAGAGCAAAAGCTATTTGCCACATAAAGCCCTCACGTTCATCAACGTCTCATTAAGGAAACAAATACGTTGGACGGCTGATTTTTAGATCTCAAAATAGAAAATGCTTCTTTCTAATTTAACTTGACATTCTGTAGTCCTACTCATCTGGTGCAGCAATGCAGCTATCACATTTAGTTTCATTTAGAAACTAATCAAACCAGTCAAAACTCAAACACCTAATTACTTGTAACTAACATAAGGAGCTGGGATCGTGCATCCTACCTGATGAAGCCGTTGTTGTTTAAATTGGCCGCCAAAAAATCCTCCACGGTGACGTCCCTATGCAACACCAGCTTCGCAATCCTCCGGTGCCTCTTATCGATCCTCGCCTCGGCCAGATAAAGAAACGCCCTCGCGACCACCAGCGTCGAGACGAGCAGCCAAACCGCGGCGAAGAGCCGCCCGGGCAAAGTCTTGAAGGCCCTGTCCCCGTACCCGACGGTGGTGACGGACATAACCGCCAAGTAAACCGAGTCCAGCCAATCCAAACCCTCCACGAAGCAGAGCACCAACGCCCCCACCCCAATGCACAGAACCACCACCCCAAGCGCCAAGCCCACCTTCAGCCTGATCCTCATCCTCCCCTTCTCGACATCGACGATGTAATTCACGGCGCCGGACCCGCCGCCCTCGCCGCTCAATCTCGCGGTGGTCAGGATCATGTTCTCTTGCAGATCCAGCACGAAATTCACGACCCCGCTGAGCAAGATCCCTATGAAACCGAAACCCACCAACACGAACACGCAAGCGAAGGCCTTGGTCCCGGGGGTGAGTGGGGCGATGTCCCCGTAACCGATGGTGCACATGGTGACGATGCAGAAGTAGAGAGCATCCACGACCGGGTGCGTCTCGACGCCGGAGAACCGGTCCCGGTTGAACGCGTAGATGCCGACCCCGAGCAGGAGGTAGACGCAGAGGAAGAACAGGGCCTGCCTGACGACGGATCCGGACGCGGACGCGGCCTCGGGTTCGGGTTCGGGTCGCGGCGGGTCGCGGGTCCCCCGGGCCTCGTGAGGTCGCTCACCACGGACATCGCCGGGGCCGTCCGGCAGCGCTGGAGGCTGCGCCTGGTCCCGTCGTGGGACCAGGCGACCGGCTCCGGCGGGGGCCCGGGGAGGGAGTCGAGAAAAGGGCGGCGGCGGTCGTCGTCGTCGTCGTCCATGCGCGCGGCGAGGGATGCCCGGGCGGTGGTGTCGCTTCGTTCTTGAAGCGACCATGGTGGGCCAGTGGAAGGGAGGGAGGGAGGGAGGCTTGTGGGAGAAGCGTGTGTCGGAGGTGGGCCCCGCGGGAGGAGGTGTTTGGCGGTGACGAGGATTGATGGCGACGATGGCGGCGTGCGGAAGGTCTGACTTTTCATCGTGCTTCATTGCTTCTGTTAAGTTTTCACTCAAACTCGGTTTGAAAAAAAGATTGGAAGTTTCGCAGTCAGATGAAGTAAGCACGTTCAACGGAAATGGAGTTCAAAACTCATTTGAGATAATGGCAAAGCGCGAACGCTGAAACACGACAGAAATTGGATTGAATCTGATGTTTCAAAGTTCTGTCCCAGTGCCTTTTGAGAGACTATTACAAAACAGAGCTGGATCTACGGTCATCGCCCTGGTTTTTATGGGCTGGAGGCGTGGGCATGAGGGTTACAGTGGTTCTATCCTCCCACTGGGCAAGTCTATAGAGAACGCCATGTGAGGTTTTGATGAGATGACATTTCCTTTCAAGGATCTTGGAAACTTATGTCTTTCTCTAGTTGTGGAAGTAAGCTATCAAACAATAAAATAGACATAAAAAAAATTAAATCGAACAATCACCGGCTTGGTAACTCCGCTGAATAAGACCTTGAACCTTGAGGAAAATGTGTAAGGGTCGAAACCCAGTGGAAGCATCGGCGTCTTAAGCGTGATGTCGGGATGGTGGGTCTCCAAGATCACTCGAGGTTTACCTGATGGTATGTCGTAAGGTAACGAATGGCTGATGGGGTTCCTGGATTACCAAAAAAAAAAAAAAATTAAATCGAATACCAAGTTTATATAGTCCGATCAGGGTGACCTATGTCCATTGAGGAGTAATTTTTCACGGTCAAGGTCCTACAAATCTTTGGACTCCACCATGAAAATATCATAGCCAACTGCCCTGCAACATGGAACAACTTCTGATGTGATCATGACTTCACCATGGAAGTAAATTTCATATTTAGAGATTCGGTTTTGAACTTAAAATGTACCAGGCTTATCTAGACAACTCAATTTGAGTCAGATTCATTCAACGAGCTTAAACTAGAGAAATATTTTAACATCTCTATCTAACACTAGTGACATCTCTATTGCTATGCAGACTAGATAAACTAATACCGCATGAGGATCAATTGTTCAATGCTATGCAAATTACTTAAATGTAGAACAATTCCATGTGGCGTTGATTCAATCTAGTGAATCATTGAATAACTCACCATTTATTGAATTGTTCAATTGTTCAATGCTATGCAAATTACTCAAACGCAGAACAATTCCACATGGTGTTGATCAATCTGGTGAATCATTGAATAACTCTCCATGCGCAACATCCTCTTCCATCATCATACCACATCATGAAGCACTTTCTTCAATCCAAAATGTGGATGTCATATGTCCTACAGCTCTAAGTGCCAAAATCCTTGTGATTCCATGGCCCACTCTTAGCACGACATTAACATTGAGACATCTTCGCCTGCCATGGTGGTTCCATCTTTTTCTCATGCTGCTGAATCTGAGCATCATACTTCTTTCCAAGACAAAGGAATCAACGATATCCATTCATCACGTGGTCCCCCGATCGAAAGACGAGATCACCTTATTCGATGGAATCATCACATCCCTGCAGGATCTCCTAAGGATGCTTTCGGGCTACTTGCCAATGAGATATCCTTTGAGCTAAAATATTTAAGGTCAGCACTTGAAATATTCGGGTTACCTGTCAACAATGACAAGAAGAAATTAACACCCTGCATCAAAATGGCAAGGAATTAGCTTCACGAACAGGGATGAGCAACTAGGCCGGTTTGATTCGAGAACCGAACCGAATCTACATTACCCTATCGGTTCCAAGCTGGTTTACATGAGAACCGGGCTTGGATGGTTTATATGTAATCATTAGCATTTAAAATTGAAAAAGAAAAGAGACCTTTTTCAACTGGGTCATAAAAAGAAGTAGGGATTGGAGAAAGAAGAGACGAGAAAACGACAGACCAATTTCGATTACGAGACATAATAATGCTTCACCTTCAGGTGTTTGTGGGACTCGTTGAATTTGTAGTTCTTAATGGGAGCTACTGCTATTTCTAGAAGCTATCCTTTTGAGCTGCCTGCCACTGCTGCGTGAATCTGTTTCAGTACAATTTTTTTTTTCTACTTATTTATGTTTTGTCTCTTTGTTGTGGAAAGGAAATGGCATCTTGGCTTTTGTTCATATCAGTCTGCTGATGTTGATTATGGTGTTGAACTATGGGGATCTCGATGGTGGTTGATCAGATCAGACCTTCTGCGATTGGCCGGGTTAATTGGGATTATATAACGTGTATAAGCTTAGAGAGTTAATAATGCTAGACTTACAAAAACGGTTTACAAGATTAATTTAATAAAAGCCGTGTTAGACTATGATTGATCTTTTAAAAAATTCAACACGTTGATAATAAACTAGAAATATTATTTGTTTTTCGAGGAAAAGATACTCATTTACAAATGTGATGGCCAATGTCACGTCCCTCTCAGCGGGCTTAGAATAGAGTGTCGTTAAATTTACAATTCTCAAAGCATTCGATGACGTAGGGGATGATTTCTAAGCTACTGCTTGGATTAAAAGCTACTCTTTTGAGCTCTCTGGTGAGTACATCTATCTCACAGGATTTTTTTTTTTTTTTTTTTGTCTCTATGTTGTGGAAAGAAAATGGCATCCTGGGTTTGGTTTATTTCCGTTAGGTGATGTTGATTATGGTATTAAACTATGTTGGTGTTGATGAGGGTCGATCAGATCAGACCCTTTGTGATTGGCCATTGGGGATATTGTTGGGATTACATCACATGTGTAAGACTAGAGAGTTACGAATCTCGATACGTCTCTTGAAGTAGCATTTCTTGAATTTCGAGTTTGGTTACAGGCTTTTATATGGGTAAAGGAAGAGTTTTGGTTTAAGGAGGAAGATGAAGAAACCATCTGAATTAGTTGGTGACGTAAGTGTTCCTCTGTTAGCTTCTGGATAAAAGAAGAAGTTAACATTATTATGTTCCTCATTTTCGTCAACCTTTTGTTTAATTCGTTCCTTGTGGCCTGGTTCATGGATGACATTTTTGCATAAGCAGAAGTAGATCAGAGGTTCGTTTGCTTAGCAAGTTTGGCGGCTCCAGCATTCTTTAATCCTTCTTTACTTAGACACGGCTGCGTTTACTAAAAGATCCTCGTTTTTGATTGTTGACTGACTATACCATTCAAGTTGACATGCATTTGAACTATAGTCTAGTGGAGTTCGTGTAATTTGGGCCATCTGGTATATGAGTTTGGTGTCTTGGTAGCTGGATCTCGTCTGGCAGTTTGATTCAGATACATGACTTTTGTATATCTTTTCATGCATTTGAACGTTCTGCTTTATTGGCTTGTCTTGTAAAGTACAGATTCCTGTCATTGACTTTCTCATGAAGATGCAATTCTGGACATACTCATTGAACTAGTTGACAAGCAATACAAGGTGATCTTCTATTTGGTATGATGTCTGCGGAGAGCAGCTTGGACATGGATATAGAAATGCCTGTGCCTACTGATACAATAAGTCATGCAGAGGCGAAGGACAGAGCTAAAAAGAGCAAAGAAGATGAGAAAACTAATACAGTTCGATTCCACAAGCTGTTCTTGTTCGCAGATTTCACCGACATGGTCTTGATGCTCGTTGGTACAATGGGTGCTGTTGGCAATGGCTTAGGTATGCCCCTAATGACGGTACTTTTTGGGCAACTGATTGATTCATTCGGAACTAACCAGCACAACAAAGATGTGGTGCATCGTGTTTCCAAGGTAACAACTTTGAAACATAATGCTCATTCTCTGAGGCTAGACGCTAAAGTTCTCGTCATCAGAGTACTTCACATGACTCAATTGTTAATAAAAGCATGAAAAATAGAAAAATAAAAAAAATAGAAAAAATAAAAGCCAAATATCTATTCCAGGTATTGTCACTCATAAGGAACAAGTCTTTCCTCCTTACTGATATATTACAGTCATAATCTATAAATTCAGATATCTCTGAAGTTTATCTACCTGGCAGTATTTACTGGTGTGACAGCATTTCTTCGTAAGTATATCCCTCACCCAAACAAAAGATTCGGGAGTTTCGCTGAAAAACGGAAATGATCCATGGAATTTCCTGTTTTGTCAGAGGTTACTTTCTGGATGATCACAGGAGAGAGACAGGCTGCTCGGATAAGGGGATTGTATCTGCGGGCGATACTGAGACAGGACATTGCCTTTTTTGATAAGGAAACAAACAAAGGAGAGGTTGTGGGAAGAATGTCTGGTGATACCGTTCTTATACAAGATGCCATGGGTGAGAAGGTAACGTTTTAGCTTGAAAGCCAGACACTAATGGAGAAGGAAGCTCATAAAATTTTCCTACAACCCAGGAATTGATGGTGTTTTATTTTATTACATCTCTTTGATTTCTGCAGGTTGGAAAATTTATGCAGCTGATGTCAACGTTCTTCGGAGGATTCGTTATCGCATTTAGTAAAGGGTGGCTACTTACTTTGGTCATGTTATCGTCCATTCCTCCGATCGTGGTTTCTGGCGGCTTCATGTCCCTGATCATAGGCAAGATGGCATCACGGGGACAAAGTGCTTATGCGAAAGCGGCAAATGTTGTTGAACAAACAATTGGGTCCATTAGAACTGTACGTTGATTAGATACAAAAAACCTTTTGATTTATAATTTTGACTCTGGGATGATGGCTGTCGCTTGGTGCAATTAGGTAGCATCATTTACCGGGGAAAAGCTGGCGATAGCAAACTACAACGAGTTCCTTGAGGATGTATACAAGTCGGGAATTCACGCTGGCATGGCCACTGGATTAGGTCTTGGTGCAGCCATGTCGATTCTCTTCTTCAGTTACGCATTGGCAATATGGTTTGGAGGAAAGATGATCCTGGAAAAAGGATATACGGGGGGCGAAGTACTTAATGTCATCATGGCTGTCTTATTAGCTGGTTCAATGTTAGTTGCACTTTCGACTTCATTCAGCTTTCCATGAGGATACATGTTATTTCTTTGGAAGGAAATTCTAATTATTGATTATTTTGCAAACTATGCAGGAGTACTCAATTGAATAGAGCTTTATAGTGTCTATGCTGCAGCAGACTCATAATAAATGAATTGATTTGGCTTACTTCTCAGGTCCTTAGGACAGGCTTCTCCATGCTTGAGTGCATTTGCCATTGGTCAAGCCGCAGCATTTAAGATGATTGAGACCATCAACAGGAAGCCTGAGATTGATTCTTGTGACACCCGTGGCAAGACGTTAAATGGAATTCGTGGAGATATAACTCTTAAGGATGTTTACTTCAGCTACCCAGCCAGACCTGATGAGCTGATATTCAACAGATTCTCCCTTTACATACCGAGCGGGATGACTGCTGCCTTGGTTGGACAAAGTGGAAGCGGAAAGTCCACCGTGATCAGCCTGATAGAGAGGTTCTACGATCCACAAGCAGGTGAAGTGCTCATCGACGGCGTAAATCTGAAGGAGTTTCAGCTCAAATGGATACGGAGTAAGATCGGCCTTGTGAGCCAGGAACCCGTGTTATTTGCATCGAGTATCAAGGATAATATTTTGTATGGCAAAGAGAATGCAACCATCGAAGAAATAAGAGCTGCTACTGAACTAGCCAATGCTGCTAAATTCATTGATAAATTGCCCAAGGTCTAGAAGTGTTTAGATTGATCATTTTACCTCGAAGCAAAGTAAGTGAGATTAATCAATTTGTGAGTCTAAACCTTTTTTCATCTTTGCATCAAGGGACTGGACACAATGGTCGGTGAACACGGTACTCAGCTCTCTGGAGGACAGAAGCAACGAGTTGCCATTGCAAGAGCAATTCTAAAAGATCCTAGGATTTTGCTTTTAGATGAGGCCACAAGCGCACTCGATGCAGAATCGGAGAAGATAGTACAAGAGGCTTTGGACAGGATAATGGCTAATCGAACCACCATCATTGTAGCACACCGTTTGAGCACTGTCAGGAATGCTGATATGATCGCTGTCATTCATCAAGGAAAGATAGTGGAGAGAGGTACTAAAGCACGAATTTTTAGTCATAACATTTTGCAAATAAAAGCCGAACCTACCTAGTTGATCTGATGTGAATATCCTGTTTAAAGCTCAAATTACTGTGGAGCAGCTAATATTTTCGCAAATTTAATCAGGTACACACTTGGAACTGCTAGAAGATCCCGATGGAGCATATGGTCAGCTAATACGCCTCCAGCAAATAAGCATGGAGCAACACCAAGAAACAAATTACCAAAACAAACAAGAAAATCTCCTTGACAGTAGTCAATCGAGTCAAAGAATGTCCTTGAGGTCCATAAGTCGGCGATCATCAGCTGTGGGAAATAGTAGCAGCCACTTCAGTCTGCCCACAGGATCAGATTTCCCGTATGGTGCACCCGCAAATCCAGAGTTCTCTTCCTTAGAGAAAACAGAAACAGCTGCAGAAGTTTCTATCCATCGGCTCGCATATCTTAATAAGCCAGAAGTTCCTATGCTACTGTAACATCCCAAGTTTCTATCCATCGGCTCGCATATCTTAATAAGCCAGAAGTTCCTATGCTATTGTAACATCCCGGTCCCACTATGATATTGTCCGCTTTGGACACTGAGTTCTCACGGCTTTAAAACGCGTCACACAATTAAAGGGACCCAAGCCTTATAAACAAGGCCCAGGACTCCCCCTAGCGATGTGGGACAAGAGGGAGAGGATCCCTTCCTTGCGCACGTCCGGGGGACCGAGGCGCGGACGCACCGCCATCCCTCCTCCCCGTGCACCGCCGCTCGGGCCGTCACGGGATGGCGGTGCGTCCGCGCCTCGGTCCCCGGACGTGCGCAAGGAAGGGATCCTCTCCCTCTTGTCCCACATCGCTTAGGGGGAGTCCTGGGCCTTGTTTATAAGGCTTGGGTCCCTTTAATTGTGTGACGCGTTTTAAAGCCGTGAGGACTCAGTGTCCAAAGCGGACAATATCACACAGTGGGACCCGGGATGTTACAGCTACTAATAGGATCTATATTTGCCATCATTGCTGGTGTGGTATTCCCCATTTTTGGCCTACTATTATCTAATGTGATCAAGACATTTTATTAAGCGCCTCATAAACTAAGGAAAGATTCGAAGTTTTGGGCGTTGATGTTCGTGACTCTTGGCCTGTTATCATTAGTAGCATATCCAGTGAGGACGTACTTCTTCTCGATAGCAGGTTGCAGATTAATCCAGCGGATAAGATCAGTGTGCTTTGAGAAGGTGGTGCACATGGAGGTGGGTTGGTTTGATGAGCCAGAGCACTCCAGTGGCGTCATTGGTGCAAGACTCTCAGGGAGATGCAGCGACAGTGCGGGCCCTAGTTGGGGATGCATTATCCCAGCTCGTTCAAAACAGCGCGTCTGCAGTTGCTGGTTTAGTCATTGCTTTTGCGGCTAGCTGGCAATTGGCGCTTATCGTCCTTGTTTTGCTCCCTCTGATATTTGTTAATGGGTATGTCCAGGTAAAATTCATGAAAGGGTTCAGCGCAGATGCCAAGGTACGCATTCCATATTCGCCATTTATGGTCCTACAAGATTAATGCATGTCTAGTCATTGTTCACGTGAGTGTTCACGAAGCCAACAACTGAAAACTGTCCTAATTATTGGGTGAATTGAATTAATTTTAAGATATTAACAATGTTAATCAAAGTCCCTCTGTTCACAGATGATGTACAAGGAAGCCAGTCAAGTAGCTGCCGATGCAGTTGGAAGCATCAGGACAGTTGCTTCTTTTTGTTCTGAAGAAAAGATCATGGAACTGTATGCTAAGAAATGCGAAGGGCCAGTGAAGGAAGGAATTAGGCAAGGGTTGATTAGCGGAGTTGGGTTTGGCCTATCGTGTTTCTCACTTTTTGTGGCCTACGGAACCTGCTTCTACGCTGGAGCTCGACTTGTCCAGGATGGCAAGACAACATTTTCAGAAGTTTTCCGCGTACGTTTTGTCTTTTCTGGTCTTGTCGGTTTCCCTGGAACACTAACGAGTTCACTGCGCTGGAGAGGACATTTTTAATTTCTATACATCAATTTATGGTTTACCTATTTAGTGCTTTGCAGGTGTTTCTTGCCCTGACGAATGCGGCCAATGCAATTACTCACTCAAGCTCCATCACTCAGGACTCCACCAAAGCCAGAAGCGCAACTGCCTCAATTTTTGAAATAATTGACAGAGAATCAAAATTAGACCCGAGTAATGAGTCTGGAGAAACACTAGAAAATGTTAAGGGAGAAATAGAGCTTTGTCACATCAGCTTCAAGTATCCTTCTCGACCGGATGTTCAAATTTTCAAAGATCTTAGCTTGACCATACATTCTGGCAAAGTAAATCTTTTTGATAACCCTTCCAATTTTTCTTTCGAAGATCTTTTTCTATTCTTCTCTGAGTTCCAGCCAATTACGATGTGCTAAACAAATGCTGAAAATGCACATATGGACTGTGATTTTTGCTTTTTCAGACTGTTGCTTTAGTAGGAGAGAGTGGGAGCGGGAAATCGACTGTAATAGCTCTGTTGCAACGGTTTTATGACCCCGATTCTGGTCACATTACCCTTGATGGGATCGAAATTCAGAAGCTACAGTTAAAGTGGTTTAGGCAGCAGATGGGCCTCGTGAGCCAAGAACCAGTTCTGTTCAATGACACGATCCGTGCTAATATAGCCTATGGAAAGGATGGAGAGGCAACGGAAGCGGAGATATTGGCTGCATCAGAGTTGGCAAATGCCCATAAGTTTATCAGTAGTTTGCAACAGGCAAGTTTATCTCGTCCTCAATATAAGATAGACATGCAGATTAAGCGAGCATAAACTAAGTTTCCTGAGAATCTTAGTTACCGATATCACAATGACTATGCAGGGTTATGACACATTAGTAGGTGAGCGTGGAGTGCAGTTATCTGGTGGGCAGAAGCAGCGGGTGGCCATTGCACGTGCCATAGTGAAGGATCCAAAGATACTCCTTCTAGACGAGGCTACTAGTGCATTGGATGCTGAAGCTGAAAGAGTGGTTCAAGATGCATTAGACAAAGTCATGGCCAATAGAACTACAGTTATAGTGGCGCACAGATTATCAACAATAAAAAACGCAGACGTGATTGCGGTGGTCAAAAATGGAGTAATCATCGAGAAAGGAAAGCACGACTCACTGATTAATATCAAAGACGGCTTCTACGCGTCCTTGGTTTCTCTTCACATTAGCACAGCGTCATCCTAATTGTGTATTGTGCAAGCTATTTTGGTTATGTCCTACTTTCCCATGTAACAGGAGATGCCACTATAAAAAGATGCATATTCGTTATGGCATAGTTTTGTTATATGTCCCATCTAAGGAAAAAAGAATTGTAAGAATATGTTCAGCAACATCAAAACTGCGATGAATATGTTTGTTTAAGTTTAGCAATTAAAAGGAATGGATTTAAGTTTCCTGAAGTTATATGTGGTGGGTGAAGGCTTCAATTTGATGGTTTGTCATGGGCATCTTTAGCTTTCAAGGCTGAAGGAACAAACAAAAGATTTATCCAAGAAGAGGACTGAAGTAAGGAGGAAAGTGAATATTACTATCTTTTGTTTGTCAAAATAGGATTGCAAAAAGTTTTCGCATAATGTGATTTATATTACCTAGCTGATAAGATACACAAAGATCACATTAAGGAGGTCTTATCAGTTATAGAGACATTTCCACGCCTTTTCGTTGATGCTTTCGAGTGAAAAGAAAATAGAAAAGGCCAATGTTATGCTTGATAGGGCTAGTAAGAGCACCTAGAGGGAGGTAAATAGGTGATCAAAGAAGTTTTTGCGAAACTTAACAGAATAAATCAACTTCTGAGAATAATAGACTGAAGGTATGAAAGACTATAAATAGTTATATAATGCCACAAATTAAAGTAAAGAGATTAGAGAAAGAGAATCAAAACACAAGGTTTATAGTGGTTCAGTTTAAACCAAGCTTACGTTCACTTTCCCGCACTGACAGCCCACTAGTTAGATTCCACTAAGAATCAAAAGAGAATTTACAGCCCCACGTCCTTGATTCCACGGTGTAGAGACTCAGCTACACTTCCTCAAGGTCTCACAAGAATTTAATATCTCTTTTGAGTACAATTTGAGCTCAACAATTGAAATAGCAAAGAACTAGGAGTTTCAGACTTTGGAATTTTTCTTTCATGTACACACTCGAATAACTTGAGCATCTTCCTTATATACTCCTCTATGCCTTCATAACTGTTGGCACTTTCCAAAGGAGTTCTTCCAATATAGTCGTTAGACAAAATCAATGGCAAAAGAACGCTTCAAGTGCCATAACTTTGCTCAAATTGACACTTAACTACCATAACTTACGAAAGGTACAATTAAGTGCCACATTTTAAGAAAAGTGGGACACTTGAGTGCCATCTCCGGTGAAGCTGGCCGGAAATCATACATGGCATTAAAATATTAATATCTCTCGCCGATGTGTCTCGCCGGAGAGCTGAGTCAGCTCAAATTCACCCCAAACGACGTCGTTTCGGGTGTTAGCCCAAAATAGAGCCCTTAAATCAGCGAAAATGCCGTCATCTTCCCCATTTTCCCTAAATCTAAAATCCTAAATCGGGCAAAATGCCATTGAAGCGCTGGAGCCCTAATCCCGCACCCTAATTCGATTTGCCCCAAATTCTACCACCAAATATTGGAAATGAAGGGCATGACTTTCAGCAGCGGCTCAAATTTCTCTCACCGAAGCGAAGGAGAAGGTGAGCGTTTCTATTTTTGTGGGTTACCAAGTCCAAGAAGAACATCGTGGATTCGAATGAATCCCAAGAGAAGATTCTATGGATATGCCCAATACAGAGAAGGCTCGAAATGCAAATACTTCAAATGGGTCGATGTGAAATTCTCTCACCGAGCCACAGATGTGATATTGGACCTACTTGATGGATGTCATCAACCTCCATCTACGCTTGTGGACGACTTGGACGATGTTGACTCAATGCAAGCTCAAGCTCAAGCATCTTCTGTTAACCATTTGAAGAACAAAGTTTCAAAAATGAAAATTGAACGGAAGTGTTACCAAGCGTTTATTGTGTTGTTGTTTCTTTGTCTATCCTACTTTATGATGAAATGTAAAGTACTGGAATATGAGAAGAAGTTTCTTCGACTGTCATAATTGTAAATGTGTGGAGAAATGTACTTGTTTTGAATGAATGAATGAATGATTTCGACAGTTTTTGCTTATTCTCAAATATAAATAAGTGATGATGGAATGTATATTAGGTCGATGTGTTGTGGTGACTATTTTACTTGAATTGAATGTAAACTAGCAGCAAATGTGTAAACCAGCAGCTTCTCTGTTTTGCTGCAAACCACCATATACATAGAATAGACACGAGTGATTACTCGAGTGCTATAAGTTGTATCTAGTGATTACTTAAGTGTCAGTCGTGATAGAAAAAAGTCATTTAAGTGTCAAATTATTATTAAAATGATCACTTAAGTGACACTTGTTGTTAAAAGTGAACACTTAAGTGCTAGATTTTTTAGAATGTGATCAGTTAAGTGCCATTTTTTTTTTACACATCGGCTACTACCAGCCACCACCATCGCCCACCACTGGCCACCATCTCTAGCCATCATCACCACTAGCCATCCCAAGCATCCACTTGAGCCACCACCAGCCACCACTATGCTGGTGGTATGTTGCTGCATAAGTTGCAAGTGTAAGGTGTTTTACGCTAGCTTGCACCAACACTACCTAGTGCAAGCTGTGCATATTACACATACATCTTGCACCGGGTGCAGCAAAAACCTCCAACCCAACCCACCACCACCAGGCTTTTCACCAGCCGCCACCACCAGCCACACGAGCACCCCAGTCACCACCACATATCCACCACCAGAAGTAGCAATAAGTAAAAGAAAAAAAATCAAAAAAGAAAAAGAAAAAAGGCATGCCAAAAATGATAAGCAACAACCGTTCCATTGATTTTGAACATCTGTCTCACAAACTCAATGACAGATGAAGTCTCACAAACTCAACTAACTCAATGACAAACTATTATAGAAAAAAACAAAAACAAACATCCACAGATGTTTACAACTGACTCCTCAGCCCCACAAACCATATCACATCCCATTTCATCAATCAATATGCACAATGCCTCCTGTTCGTGCTCGTTTTGATGGACTTCACACTTGATTCATAATCCTTGCACTTTTTCTAACTGCATGTGAGACTTCTTCTTCAACTGTCTTGGGATGCGTTGAGTCTGATGGAGCTACAATTGTCCTAGGCTGAACCGATTCGGAAGGAGCGCAATCGTTGTAGGCCGAATCGATTCGGATGGACCGCAATCGGGTTCTTCTTACTCTTCTTTCTTGTTAGCGCAGGCAATGTCTTCTTCTTTGTTGGTGCAGCCGTTGATTCTTGAGTTCGATCTTGAGAGATAAGAACCTCTAAACTTCTCCCACGCTTCAAAAAGAAAACTCAATTATCAACAAAAGTTTGCACTATAAATTAAATTAAATGCAGCATATAAAACTTACATTAATAATAACTGTTCCAGAACGGTCATCTATATAAAGGCTATAACCATATTGTTTTAGCCTCTTCCCAAGAGCCACTTTTGTTCGAAGGGGAGCGTCACTTTCAGGTACTTATGATTGGTTGCCTCTTCTTTTCGCATGTGATTTCTTCGGCTCTTGTGGTTGTTCAGCTACAAAAGGGGCTTCTTCGGCCAATTCTTCAGCTAGGCGTCTTGTAGATGGCCTTCTTATAGGTGGCTCTTGATTTGGTTTTCTTCTGGTTGTTTTTCTAGTTATGCCTTCAGCTTCAGTGACACCTTCGGTAGGCTTTGGTGGTGGCCCTTGTGATGACCCTTCTAGTAGCCTTTGTGATGACCTTGGTGATGGATCTTATGGTGGCCCTTCAATTGGGCCCTCTATTAGCAGCTGAGCTCTAGCTTGCCTTCTTCGAACCTGAGAAAAAGGTAAATGACATCATAAATATAATATCATGCCATATTAGAACATAAATGAAAAGTAAACTCAAATCATTTAACTGACCGGGTATTTTTTTCTCTGTTGCTGCTGAAGAACAATCGACTTAACTGGCCCTCCAGTTGCTTTAGCCAATCCTGCAGCTGGCTATCTTCCACCTTTGGTTCTTTGAACAGGCCCTTCATTTTCAAGTATAGCAGGGGCTTCGGCCAATTCTTCACATGTCACCATGACTTGACAAAGAAAAAAACATTACATACATATCACTTATATCTATGTACATATTCATAACAAACCATAAAGTAACATAAACACAATTGTCATGACTTACTGGGTTTATTGTCGTTGACTGAAGAACAGTCGACTCACTTCGCCTTTCTATTTCTCCTTCTCCAATTGTCCCTTCACTAAGCCCTTTGGCTAGCCTCAATTGTTCCCGCTGTTTCTTTAATTGACAACCCTTACTATGGTGCCATGCTATGTGGCAAAAAGAGCACTTTATCGGTACACCCATCCTATTCATCCTACGGTGACATGAGTCATCTCTTTCCGTCATTTTTCTTTTTTTCTTGGTCTTCCCATTCTCTTCTTTAGTGGCAAAGGTTGAGGTGCTTCGCGATATGTTGGCTCCCAGAACTTGCTACTTCTAATTGGCTGCAACATGAGTTGATACAAAGTAAGATATTTTGGTTTCTTGTACCAATCATCAAGGTAGTCTTCTGTGTTGTGGCCCTTCAATTGAATTGCACATATGGCATGTGCACAAGGAATTCCACTGAGTTACCATACTTTACATGAACACTTCACCGTACCTAAATGGACAACATATTTATCGGAACCCTTCATTATCTCATATCCTTCATCCCCATTCCAAATGGGATGACAATATCTACTTACAGCCAAGTTGTCATCCAATTTCTTAGCAATCTTAGGACCATATTGCTTAGTCCACTTTGCAGTGTCATCTCTTTGTCTGTGCAGCCGAGTCATGACCAAAACCCGTATGTCTTCAAGCATCGAGATAATTGATTTACATCTGGCATCTATTATCTTCCCATTGAATGCTTTGCAGATGTTGTTATCAATTTTATCGCACTTGAATTCCTCGCTAAAGAACGCCCTACACCAATGCTTCAGGTCTGTTTGGAACAGTGCATCATAACCATCCCTTGTCAATTGAAGCATCTCTTCTTTGGCCATCCTAAAGTCAGCCATATTCGTGCTCTTTGCTAGCTGTTAAAATTGCGACTGCAACTTGTCCCTTTTATAGGTCTTTGCCTAATTTGCGTATATGTGCCGCGCACACATTTGATGTTCTGCATAAGGCAACGGCTCAGCTATTGTTAGAACAAGTCCCTACAATATTTGAAAATATAAAAAATGTAAGCAAATGACATGTTGATATCAAAAAGCAAACAAGTGACCAAATTTTTTAAAAAGCAAACATTACCTTTTGTTGGTCGCTCATGAACGCCCACCTTGCCTCATTTGTTATCTCCAAATCAGTCATCAAATTTTTGAGGAACCAGGACCAATTGTCCTTGTTCTCTACCTTCACAATAGCCCAAGCCAGGAGAAACATTTGGTTGTTTGCATCTCTTCCCATTGCGGCCAGCAATTCTCCCTTGCACAAGCCCTTCAAAAAACACATGTCCAATCTTATAATTCGTCTACAACCAAATAAAAAACCTCGTTTGCATGCGTCGAAACAAACATAGAATTTATCGAACTTCGTCCTAATATCAAAAAGTGGTCTCTCCACGACCTCTATATACACTCTACTTCCAGGATTTTGCACCCTACACTCCCAAGCATAGTCCCACAACTGTCCATATTCACCGCTGTACTGACCAATGAGTATCTTCATCACCTTCTGCTTCGATCTTTTACATTGATTCCTGGATATATTGATACCTACATACTCCTTCACCAGCATCCTGAACTGAGTAGTATTCATCTGAGGCATCGGCTTAATCAATTCAAAGAAGTGCTTCGATAACAATGCACTTGTTACCATTTTATTCTTAAAATTAATGGAACAAGTATGTTCTCTTTGGTAGGCTCTAATCTGGAAAGATCCAGTTCTCCTAACAAATGCGCCATAGATCTTCCCTGGACAATTTTGCTGTGAACACCTAGCTCTTACAAAGGTCTTAGTGTTTCTAATGAAGTCAATGTTCTTTTATGCAGCAATGGAGATCTTCAGTATAGCTTCCCTAAGTTGTTTCGCATCATGAAATTTCATGCCTACCGACAAAGTAGGAGAGGCAAAGGATGGATCATAAGAATGAAACTTACTTTTCATTTTCCTTCTATGCACAGGTCCTTCATTTTCTTCAAGCTCATCTTGGGAAGTAGCATTCTCGACGCTTTCTTCATAGTCAATCTCTCGCCAGCACCAGCAAAGATCTCGTAGGGCCTTTGGGTCTGTTTGGAACTTCATCGGCTACTTGCAAAGCTGCAAACTTAGTTGTCAAAAAATTCCTTCGCTGTATTCTTGACTGTACAAGCTCCTCGTTGTCGTCATCACTTATAAAATTTTCAGCAGGCAACCCTCCATCATCATCATTAGTTGATTCAGCTACTTCCCAATCTAATCCAGAGATTGTGACATCACCTATGTCATCATCATTTTTGTGAACTGCATCTGCGCTTTTCTCATGTCTATCATATCTATCCTGCCCTCCTTCGATCCTAACGTCAATACTACCTTGAATACCATCTCCTTCTTGTCATACTTCGACGCTCTCTCCATCATCATCTTCATCCTCACTTTCACTATTGTACTCAATAAATATTTTTACATCTTCACCATGAAGATAATGGTATAGAACATCCCTAAGACCATTATCATCTTCTAAGCATCTCAAACCATCTCTTAAGTCTTTCCCAGGAATACAATACAACAGTTTTCCGAACTTTACAAGGCAAATAAGTATTTATATCCCTAAGAAATCCTATATAAGATGCCTTCTTTATATCCACAAAGATGGTGCCCTCATTTCCACCCTCATACTCCCACTCATCCTCCCTAATCACAAATTCCCCATCGTAGCAAACTATGATAGCGACATAATCCTTGTCATGCGCCATTATTGCACCAAGAACAAGAAAAAGAATCGTTAGTTTTTGGGACCACTAGACAATTGCACATGGGAGTCCCCCCACTCTCATGGACTTTAGTAAATAGAGGTCCCCACAATGACAATATGCCCATATATGACAGCCAAAAAAGAGGTCGGCACTTTAATTATTTGTCTTCCATTCCTTTAAAATACTAACCAAAAACAAAGGTCCCCACAACAAGCACATGTCCCCATAGCAATCACAGCCCAAGCAATTTTGTTACTACACTAAACGTGCAATGTGAGAGAATGTACATCAACTTAAGCAAATCAAAGCATAGCATAATTTGATATCAACTTAATCAAATCACAGCCACTGACTCCTACAAATTCCTTTAAAAGTTTAAACTAAAATTAGAACAACTAAACTTGGAAGCATTTTATGTCGCTAAAGTTAAAGAAAAACAAAGAGAAATCATAACAGGATTATGTTCTCATTTAGGATTTTAGATTGATAAACATACCATATACAGCAATCACAGCAGGGTTTTGGATTGATAAACATACCCTATATAGCAATCATAGCAGGGTGGTTCAAGGACATACCCTATACAGCCTTACAAACAAGGTGGTTCAAGGTCATACCCTATACACTCTCACAAGCAAGGTGGTTCGAGAACTTAGTTTTCTTCTCAGAATGACATTAGTCACCTGCTTTACTAGGATGCTCTTAAGGAGATGCATAGATAGTGATCTAACAATCAAAACATACTCGTACATTAGCTTGAAAGACAAATTCACCAAAATAATGAGAAATCTGGTCTCTTTGTGTAATGTCAGCAAGTTTCAGTTGAAGTGTATCAACACAAATTCCATCGAAGCTGTAATAAAATAATCGAGCACTAATTTCATCACAGGGGAGGGGGAAAATGGGCCAAACCTGGACGACCGACGATGGTGAGCGGTGACGACAACCAAGGATGGTGAGCGGTGAGCGACAACGGCGATGAAGAGAAGGGCCTGTGATCTACTATGAACATGGACGGCGAGAAACGGCGTTTAGGTCAGCCAACCCTATATATATATTTTGAAAACGGTTCCAACGCGACTCATTAACGGAAGAAAAATATAACATCGCCATCTCACCCTCCATCAACCATGATACAATTGCACACCACTAAACATCATAATAAAAGACAAAACCATGACACTTTATTTACATATTTTCAAGACGGGTTTCCTTGGGTTGGTACATCAAAAGAAAGGCCAGGACATGAAGCCACACTCGGCGAAAACCCCAAAAAGAAACACTCAACCCACTACGACTAACGTGCAAGATCCCCCATCACTAGTGTCGGCTAACCATCCCAAAAAGTTTCAGCTCCTACTTGTCACGCACGGGCCCTCACACCCATCCCGGTGCATCAGGCGGTGGCGGCGGCAACATCCCACGCATCACTCCATCACGTCGAACATGGACGGATATGAACTCCTGGACAACGGGGCCCCCAGCCAGGCCCACATCGTACATAACTAAACAGCGCACTCGACCTCTACATTCGAAGGTATGCCGTAAAATACGCCCCGCGTGACAGCAGGGAGCGGCATGCTACTAATATGAAATGTTGGTCCCCGAAGGGGTGAGTACAACCACTCAGCAGGTAAAGGAATCCAATAACCACTCAATGCATCATACAATACAATCACAACATCATACATGCCAATCATGCATCCAAGCATACTTACCTTGAAGCCATATATATACCATTATACATCCTCATCACAATCATATCACATACATGTCATCATGCCATAGGTGATCATTATTATGTCACACACATGTATCATCATGCCATAGGTGGTCATCATCATATCATATCATATATGCATATCATCATGCCATAGGTGATCATCATCACATCATACACATGTCATCATACCATAGGTGATCATCATCACATCATATATGCATGTCATCATGCCATAGGTGATCATCATCATATCATATCATATATGCATGTCATCATACCATAAGTGATCATCATCACATCATATCATATATGCATGTCATCATGCCATAAGTGATCATCATCACATCATATCATATATGCATATCATCGTGCCATAGGTGATCATCATCACGTCATGTCATATATGCATGTCATCATACTAGGTGATCATCATCATATCATGTCATATATGCATGATTCAATTTCCACTTTCAATTTTCAATTCGATCACCACATCATTCTTTCTCGAGGTCATCAATTTCATCCCATACTTTACACTCGCACCCCATCCTGGCATCGCGAGAAAAACCTCCGGCATTCAGCCATTTAAGGCCATCGGGCATCCGGCACTCCCACATTCCGGGTATCTCGCATCCCAACTGGCATCACGAGGCATCCCCTCCGGCAAAGACCTCCGAGGCTTCCGGCATTTACACTCCCTGGCCGGGCATCTCGCACCCCAATTGGCATCACGAGGCATCCCCCTGGGCACAAACCTCCAGGGCTTCCGGCACCCCTAACTTTCCGGGCATCTCGAAACTCCCGAGGACATTCGGCCTTGTATCTCAATACAATCCGGCATCCGGCATCCGGCACCCCCCATCCCGGGCATCCTGACACTCCCAGGGCATTATCATCTGCCACAAACAGTCTCCTCATTTATCTCTTTTATTCATGGTTACCAATTTATGTCTCAACTCAGCACGGCACATGATGCAATGGCAAGCAAGATCACTTTCATCCTTTAATTTATACATGCATAATCAGTCATCATTGTACATGCAGCGAGATGCAAAATAAAATTTATGGAAGTCATACAATTTAGAATAATCCATTTATCATGCCCTTTTTGGAAATTATTTAAATTCCAGCTTGTACCATTTTGAAAATTTTTAAATTAAATATCCATATGATTTTCAAAAATCATGAAATTAAAGCATGTGATAACCAAGACAATAAGATAATGATTTCATGAAAAACACATGGCCAACAAAGTTCCACACAAAAGATATCATTCACACAATCACAGCATGCATTTTCGGATAAAAACAGAATGTGCAGTTTTTGAAATAATTCGATTAAAATACCCGAACGACCTCCGAAAATTATGAAATTTTACCAGGTTATATTTAAGACACTAATGTAGATTTTTTATGAAGACTTATAAGCCATATTAGTTTTAGATAATTTCCTATAGTCGTACGAAGCTTCTGGTTCTCATACCGAAACGTCCAGTGTAGTCATCTCCGAAATACCGAGTTTTTACCCACTCATTCTTCTTCGTTTCCTCTGAAATTTGGGTATGTTTTACTTTAAGAGGTCCCCTACAACTTTAATTAAGGGATCTAGGTCAAATTTCCAAAGGACAGTCACCATATGGGTCCATGAAGTCTCGGGTGTCCTGTACCTCGTCTCCAGATCTACCGTCTTCAAGAGTAAATCGATTCACTAGGCTATACTTGTTCATTTTACTTAAAATTTGAGTATGTTAGTATTTAAGATGTTCTCTACAAGTTTCATGAAGAATTCGAAAATATATTCTTAGTAAAAATCAACATGCAACCACAAATCCACCGAAAGGTCAGTGAGATCGTTCCAGATCTGGTGTCTCCGTAAGATGAGAGTTTGACCCCTTAAATCTCCATAATTTTGCACCAAATTTTATTATGTTATATTTTAAGATGTTGGCTACAACTTTCATGAAGAGATCAAAGTCAAAATCGAACTCAAAACATGCATGAAAGCTCTCACAAGATTCTGGGTCAGTCGGATCTCACGAAAACAGCAACACCACTCAAGAACAAGTCATCCAAGCTTCGGTTTCCCCCTCCTATTCACCCAAAATTCGACTTTTCTACAACATACATGTAACACACACACATGCAAGAGCAGCAAGAGGACCCCAACTTGCCTCTAGACCGAAGAGAATGACGGCACACGGCGGACAAACGGGCGGCATGCGGCGGCGACGGGTGACTCCTCCTCTCGGCTTCTCCTCTCTCGGCCTCTCTCTCTCTCTCTCTCACTTGGCCGAACAACTCAATTGGCCACCTCTCTCTCTCCTCTTCCCTTTTATTTCCCCAATTTCTCATCATTTGCAATCATTAGATTGCCTCTCAAATTGGCCAATACATGAAGACCTCCTTGCCACTTGTCATAACACATGCAAAATGGGCTTTGGGCTTGGGCTTGGGCTTAGGCCGGCCACTCTCCTCCCCCTTGGTCGACGGTCACACTCCTTTGGGCCTTAATTGGCCCGGCCATTCGGCCCACCAAAGCTTAGGCCAATGGGCCTAAGGCCCAAACCTAAATAAAATTAAATTTTTCCCTTTTTATACTTTCTTCTATAAATTTTAAATTTTAAATTCCACATGGCCAAAGTCTTGTAACATTTTATTTCTAGGAATTTAATTTATGAGATGCATAGCCAAGCATAGATTATTCTCATTAATTTATCCTATAGTTCTAATTTAAAAATTCATGAACAAAAGCATATAACACATAGCCTTAAGAGAAAATCAATGACTAAAACATAAACCATAGGTAATTTCATTACCTAATTATTGGCTTTAATCCCTCTAGAGGTTGTCTTGAATTTTTGGGATGCCATAGCGACGGCGACCAACAGCGGCGACTGACAACAGCGACCGATGACCAGCTTTGGGCGTGAACGGCGATGGAGAGAACTGTCAACGCGAACGGGGAGGAACGGCGTTTAAGTCATCGCATAATGACCTAAACGACGTCATTTAGTTCAGCGCACTCAATGTGGATGGATGACGTCATTTTTTTCGTCCACGTTGGATTTTTTTTTAAAAACATTTGCCACATCAGTAAAAGAAGTCGCTGAAAATCGCCGGAAAATGCCACGTATGCAATTTGGCTGGATTTTGGCCGGATTGGTACTCAAGTGATTCATTTTGCTCTGATTTTTGCACTTAAGTGTACCTTTCATAAGTTATGGCACTTAAGTGTCCCTTTGGGCAAAGTTAAGGCACTTGAGAGGTCCGCACGTCCAAAATCAATTAAAGAGATCTGAGTTATTTAAAGAATGTAATGATAGCCCATCAATCTTGCTCGCCCATACAATCAGGATCTAGGTTTCCATAAGTAGAACCTTCCAAGTATATTTCGCTAATCATCAAATCTAATTACTCGAATTGATTTCAATAGGAATAATTGATCACATGATGCTTTCTCCAACTGTGAGATCTTCTTCAACCGTACGAATCAAATCCTTACAGATATACTCACATCTAGATGAGTTTTCTTCAACAGATAAAACTTTTCTTCATCGGTCTAGAAACTATCAATGAGGGCAGACTTTAAATCTTGAGTCTGGAAGTCTTCAGACTTTGACGATAGAGTCTGCAAGTCTTCAGACTAGACTGATGGAAACGTTTTGTCAACTTCAAAAAAAATAAGTAAATTTTCTTCAACAATGCTGGCTAAGTTTCTTAAGGAAGAGAACAACTTTTTGTACTAAACTTTACTAATCTATCTTATTCTTAATAATGCCTCAATAAAACCAGCACATACATGGTTCAATGTGTGGTTGCTTCTACAGATTGCATTTAGATGATGATATAATGCTGTTGGGAGAAACGACTCAAGATTACAAGGATTTGTAGATTATTGTAATTGTTCTCTATTTTGTTTAAATCTTAGTTAGAGTTGTTACTTGCAATGCTTGTAATATTCATATTGTTATCTTATATTTTGGAGGTTGTAAACATATTTTACATAAAACAGGGCGCTCTCAGATTAAGAGCAAGTTGGCTATTTATTTCAAAGCCTTTCTTCATCATTCATGGTACTAGAGCCTCTATTTATCAACCTTGAATGTTGCAAACTTTGTGACATTTAAGCCAAACACTCAAATTTTGGACTTCGGAAGACTCAAATTATGGGCTCATTGAAACCCAGGACATGCTGGGATTTAGCATGGGAGAATATCCTGCACTAGTTTATGAAATTGAAGTCCCAATTGCCAATCTGGAGTACACATGGAAACAGTCTAATTGTCTCCTGCATGGATGGATCACAGGAACATTGTCTTAAGGTGTTCTTGGCATGGTTGTTAGGCTTGAGACTGCCACTGAGGTGTGGAATATCGTAATCAACTCCTTTGCAAGAAAATCTCAAGAACATGAATATTATCAAATCAACAACCTCAATATGCACAAGAAAGGCACTTACACTACGAATGACTATAGCAGCTTTTCAAGAGGATTTGCGACGATCTTGCTGCTATTGAAAAGTGCACGAGTGACAGCACCTCATGATTAGATTTTAGAATTTCTAAAGAATGATACACTAGTATTAGTCAATAATAGGAATACAGAGGAGGCATTTTTAGTGGTTGCCAAACGGCCAAGTCTTGTAGTTTGCCTTTTATCTTGACTAAGGAATTTAGCAATGAGCCTTTTGCTAAATTCGATGATATCTCTGTGGATCATTTCCTATGCTTTCTAATCAGAAATTCAAGTATCATCTAATCTCATGTTAAAATTTTTGAATGTGTGTGTACGGAAGCATGGTTTTGGTATTAGTTATAATTTTTTGGTCAGTGGTGTTGTATGCAAGTGTATGATATAGTTTGTAGATGATGGACAAGGAACAAGATAGGATAATTGAAGGACAAAGAACATAGGATATAATTTATCAAATTGATGAAAATGGATAGTACAATATATTTTGATATAATGGAGGAGTATTTCATAACATAGAAATCATCTTAACTCTACTCCTCTACACACGGTGGGGATCTAAACCTCACACCTCAAATGATGAACTACAAGACTATTTATAGGCGTAAGTCACTGCCTTAGAAGATTCTAGACTTCTCTTGAATGCTAGACTTCTCTAAACTTCTCTTACATGCTGGAAATTTTCAGCCACAATTTTTTAACTATCCAAAACTTCATCTAGAGAATTCTAGATTGTAGTTTAGCAACTCTAGGAAATTCTAGAAAATGGATCACCATTTCCAACACATTGACTGAGCGCACTAGATCCACTTGGGTTCTTCCCTAGCGGCGAAAGTCTGACTTTTATAGCATACTTCGATTAATTCATTCAAAAGTCAGTTTGAAAAAACAATGAAAGTTTCTCAGTCAGATGAAGGAAAGCCAAGAAATGAGTTTAGTAATCATTTTAGAGATGTCATTCAACACTTATAACTGCACACATAACCCAGTTGATCCTGCCACCAGACAAAACCCATCTCCCTCTTATCAAATACCCAAGTCACTTTGGCATGAGATACGGAGGCTCCTGACTTCCCCCAAAATTAGATTCTTACTCTAGAATATATGTAGCAACTCTCTCCCAACAAAGGAAAATTTGTATAGAAGACAAATGATACCTAACCCAACTTGCCAGATCTGTGGCCAAGCTCCAGAAACAACGGAGCACATCTTCATCCTTTACGATTGGACAAAAATGCTATGGTCAGCCCCTGATTTTCAAGCCAACACAAATCCAGCATATATCACTCAAATTGATAAATGGATCTTAGAAAACCTCATCTCAAGGATCGGATCATAACCGAAGACCCGCTTCGTTGCCCTTCTGTGGCAAATCTGGAAGACCCGCAACTCAGCAGTGTTCCAAGGGAAGAAGCCTGATCCACTTTGCACTCAAGCAGAAGCTCGAATCGTAGCAAATCTCTACATGAAATGGTTCGCCAAGGGAAAGAAAGGAATTAACCGACAGCAAACAGACCCTAGCAGCTCGGAAAACTGGAAACCACCTGACCCACAGATGCTGAAAGTGAATGTCGATGCGTCCTGGTGCAGCTCGACATTGGAGGGCTCAATCGTGGGAGTCTGCCGGACTGCTGCTGCTGGGCTCCTTGTCGCCGGTTTCGCAAAGAAAATCTCTGCTCCAACTACCTAGGTTGTAGAAACCCTCAACGTGAGAGAAGCCCTCTTATGGGTAAAGCAAGAACGGAAAGGCACGAACTGATCTCCAACTTGAACTCCTTGCTGCAACTGATCTACAAGTGCACATATCTTCTGATAGCCTCTCTCTGGTTGAGTGCTTATTAGGCCGAGAAGAGCCCCCTTGGCAGGCCCAATCGATAGTAGTTGATTGTAAAGGTCTTCTGGCCTAGATGAGTGGCGTTTCTATCTTCTACGAGTGGAGGGATTTCAACAAGGCTACAGATTGGATGGCTAAAGCCACTGAGCCAATTTCCCTTCCTAGCAATTGGATTTATTGTCCTCCTCAACCCTTAATCTCCTTACTATGTTTAGACTTTCCAGTGCCCTTTTTATGGGCTAGTAATGATATTCACTATCTTCCGATCAAAAAAAAAAAAAAAAAAAACTCAAATAACTACCCTTATTTATCGACCTTTGAATGTTGCAAACTTTGTGACATTTAAGCCAACCACTCAAATTTTGGACTTCGGAAGACCCAAATTATGGGCTCATTGAAACCCAGGATATGCTGGGATTTAGCACTGGAGATTATCCTGCACCAGTTTATGAAATTGAAGTCCCAATTGCCAATCTAGAGTACACATGGAAAAGGTCTAATTGTCTCATGCATGGATGGATCACAGGAACATTGTCTGAAGGTGTTCTTGGCATGGTTGTCGGGCTTGAGACCGCTGCTGAGGTACGGAATACCTTAATAACTCCCTTGCAAGAAAATCTCAAGAACATGAATATTATCAAATCAACAACCTCAATATGCACAAGAAATGCACTTCCACTATGAATGAGTATAGCAGCATTTCAAGGGGATTTGTGACGATCTTGCTGCTATTGGAAAGCGCATGAGTGACAGCACCTCATGATCAGATTTTAGAATTTCTGAAGAATGATACATTAGTATCAGTCAATAATAGGAATACGGAGGAAGCATTTTTGGTGGTTGCCAAATGGCCAAGTCTTGTCGTTTGCCTTTTATCTTGACTAAGGAATTTAGCAACGAGCCTTTTGCTAAATTCGCTGATATCTATGGGGATCATCTCCAGTGCTTTCTAATCAGAAATTCAAGTATTATCTAATTTCATTGACCGAGCGCACTAGATCCACTTGGGTTCTTCCCTAGCGGCAAAAGTCTGACTTTTATAGCATGCTTCGATTAATTCATCCAAAAGTCAGTTTAAAAAAACAATGAAAGTTTCTCAGTCAGATGAAGGAAAGCCAAGGAATAAGTTCAATAATCATTTTAGAGATGTCATTCAACAGGTGAAAGCTTGTCCAAAAACGCATGAACAGAATGGCTTAGCAGAGTGCAAACATTGAAATATTACGGAACTTGGATCCGGGCCTCAGGTTTGGGTTGCGGGTCGCAGCACCCCCCGGCCTTGTGAGGTCGCTCACCACGGCCATCGCCAGGGCCGTCCTGCACCGCTGGAGGCTGCTCCTGCTCCCATCGCAGGACCGTGTGAACGGGCGCGAGAGGACGTGGTCCTCGGCAGTCCGCTCTGGTGGGGGCCGGCGAGGGAGTCGAGAAAAGGGCGGCGGCGGTCGTTGTCGTCCTCTGTGCGCGCGGCGAAATATGCCCTGGTCTTGTCGCGCAGGCTCAATGATGTCTTATCCGTCAGCCATTCTTGGCCTGTTCAGACCACCCGGTACAGAAGAATATGCGGCGCATCATTGATGTGGATGCGGCTGTCTTAAATCACAATTAACCTTCACAAATTTTAGTAATATTTAAATATTTTTCTTTTTCTTTTCTTTTTTTGTATTTTGTTTACAACTCTAGTCAGGCCCTAGCTACGACCCTCGCTAGCCATCGCCCATGGCCATCAAGCCCTCCCCGGTCATGGCGAGGGTCCACCATTAATGTGGTAGGGTGGTCAACCAATAGAAAAAGAAAAAGAGAAAGAAAAAAAAAGTAAAAAAAAAAAAAGAGGGGAAAAACACAAAATTAATAAAAAGATTTCAAAAAAATATTGAAATATTATTAAAAATAATTCACGTCAACATTGACCATATCACATAAGATGGTTGACATCATATTAACGATTTCAACCAAATTTAGTCAAATGAACTTAATTCGCAAAATGTGAAAGAATTTATGGTTCAATTGGCAAAACTAAAAAAATTTAAGTGCAATAAGTTTAAAGCTTTTTAGACAAATCACCCATAAATAATCAAAAGGTGGACTCACCAACTTTTCAAAGGATCTAAAACAATTTATTCAAAAGGGATAAAAAGACTTACCATTAAGATTTTCATACATGTAAGCTAGTACAAAAATGTGACTAAAGACCCTAACGCGAACATATGACACGTCAGCAAGACAAGACGATGTTGATCTTTTGAACTTTTTTCAATCAAAAACTCATACGCTTCAATTGGAAAGAGAAAATATATATATTAGCAGCTAAAATTGAATGAGTTGGGGTTAGTGAACCCAGTTTTTTTTGCACCAAAACAAAACAAGTATTCCAAATCTACAATTTCAAGTGAATTCATCAGTTTGCATGATGGAAAATTTAATGCATCTCTAAAGTAAGAGTCCATGCATCTTTGGATCGTCTAAGAGGCGAATATATTTTTATCCCGTGCGTATATTTACATGCATTTTTCTTTTTTTGAATTTGGCTGGAAGTATTAAAAGTGAAAAAAAAATTATGCCATTAAAAAGAACTGTTGGGAATAACGGATCCCCGAAAACCCGGATTCGACACTGAATCGAACCCCTAAATCAATGCGGAAGACGAAGCCCGGGAAAATCATGTATCACCGATCGTAAAGCACACCACGGATTCGAGCGTACCTTGTTAGCCACAGATTAAACACCGACGCCGATAGAAGAAAGAAAATCTGGCCCTGTTAGATCCGATGACGCCTTGAAGGGAAGAAGAAAGTGCCGTATGCCTTACTGTTTTTCTTTGGAGAGAGAGAGCGCGCGGGAGAAGAGAAGACGTATGTTGATTTTCCAACCGGTGTCATCTCTCTCTCTCCTCCCCTTTATACCTTCCCCCATCCACGGGCTCTATTCCCGTGGGCCGGGCTTTTTGGGCCCAACTTGGGCGGACGGGCCTTAAGCCCATCTCATATAAAACCATCATCTCCCACTCGCACATGGTGGGCCGAACAGGATTCTCTTTACCTCTCTTCAACATTCATACCGGTGAATAATTCATGCGACCAGCATACTTTGAGAGCTCGTTGCTATACATCTGTTAGGAATATATAGCAGCTCATAATGGGCGTCACACTCCGAGTAGATTTAGTATGCAGTACCCTAGATCGATCGATCACATTTATATCTCTCTTGATCTCTTTTAAACAATGATATATATATATATATATATATATATATATATATATATATATATATCTTGTATTCACAATTATGATTATCACAAAGACAGTTATAATTGGTCGACCAGTAAACACAAAACTATAATGTGATTCTCCAAAATCGATCTTCCTCTTCCCTTCAAACTCTCAATTTCAGTTCAGCTTGCTTTTCTAGAAATGCCCCATTAGATCGAATCATCTCATGACCATTGGCAACACCCTAAGATAGCAAACACTAAATAGAAATCTTGAGAATAAGTAAGAGTCATGAGGGGGCTAAAAATTGAGGAACTCTTTTCCTCAAGAGTCTCACACGTCATAAAAGTTGAGATCAAACTTTTTGCCACTCTTATTGGTCGTCTCATGCATACGTAGTATGAAATACGTATTACGGTATTAACTCATTTCCCGTGGAGCGTATGTCTACACCTTTCAATACCGTACAGATGATAGTTTAGACATACCCAATGTCTAACTTGAGTTCACGTATCCACTCACTTACAAAATTCATCAGAACTCACATCTGGCATCTTAGACAGATAAAGTAAAATATGTGGGGTATTTTACTTTCGGACATAGTAAGTATCATGTCCTCATCTTAACACTCAGTTAAGGCGACATACGTGTTTTAAGCTTGAGCTCTCGATTATCACCTAGATAATAAGCTTAAAAACAGTCTCATCTCTATTTATCACATAGTAAATAGAGGCGATTACCCGTGTGAGTGGGCTAATCTTTTATCTGTCCGACATACTTTCTCAACTTAAAATAATGCACTGAGCATTAAGATGCATAAAGATCATACATAGATTCATAGGCATTAATGATGAAAACATAAATTCATCAAATGTGAACACTTAGGGAAATAACAATATTCAGTACATCAGCCTCTACGCAATCCTTGAGATTTCATATGGTCACAAAAACACATCTCTAGGTGTTAGCTTTGTCATAGGATCTGCTACCATTTTATGCGTAGTATGTACTCTAAGTTCACGTCTTTTCGTGCAACCATATCCTTGACAAGATTATACTTGGTATCTACATGTTTAGTCTTGCCATGATATTTTGGATCTTTGATGTACGCTTTTGCTGCTTGGCTACCACAGTTAACCAACAATGAATTTGCAGCACTTCCAATAACACTTAAATTATCCAAAAAATCTCTTAAGCCAAACACATCCTTATACTGCTGCTGATAATGCCACGAACTCAACTTCCATCGTGGACAAGGCTATACACTTTTGTTTCTTACTGCTCCAACATATGGTGCAATTATTCAGTAAGAAAACAAACCCAGAGATAGATTTTCTTTCATCTAAATCTCATCTCCAATCATCATCAGAATAGCCTTAGAGTCGCAAATCCTTTCCATAATAACTCAGCGTATAATCAGCAGTCCCCTTTAGATACCTCAGTATTCTCTTAACGGCTTTCCAATGTGCTTGACCTGAATTGGATTGGTAACTACTCACCATTCCAACTGCAAAACATATGTCGGGTCTTGTACACATCATAGCGTACATAAAGCTTCTAACAGCACTAGCATAAGAAACATATTTCATTTGTTCCTTCTCTTGTGGAGTCATTGGACACAGTCTATGGCTCAATCCTTCACCTTTTGTAATAGGAGTGTTTATGGGTTTACAATCTTGAAATCTTAACTCCAAGAATGTGTGCAACATTACCCATGTCTTTCATCTCAAAGTTGGAAGATAACCAATTCTTCACAGTATTAACAAACTCCATATTACTTCCGACAGTTAGTGTATCATCAACATATAATGATATGATCATATATTGATCATTGGATCTATTGATATATACATAATGATCCTCGTCAATCATTGTAAAATCATATGCCACTATGGCATTATGAAAATGTATATATTTTTGTCTTGATGACTGCTTAAGGCCGTATATCGATCTTAAAGTCGACATACCTTTTATTCTTAGCTTTTCACTATGAAACCAGCAGGTTGTTCCATATATATATTTCTTCCTCTAATTCTCCATTGAAGAAAGCAGTCTTTACATCCATTTAATGTAATTCAAGATCCAAACTTTTCACTATTGCCAGAATAATGCGAATCGAGGTAAATCTTATTACAGGAGAAAACGTATCTTCATAATCAATTCTTCCGTTGATTATACCCTTCGCCACAAAGCGAGCCTTATGCCTTTCTATCGAGCCATCAGCCTTTTGCTTTATTTTGAGAATCCACTTGTTCCCAATAGCTCTGCGTCCTTTTGGAAGATCAACCAGTTCCCAGACTTGGTTTGATTTCATTGACTCCATCTCCTCTTTCATTGCATAAATCCATTTTTCCTTACTAGGGCAATTTAGAGCCTCATTAATATTTCTTGGCTCATCCTCATCTTGTGGAGCAATCATAAAAGTTTCCCCTTCAATGTCAAAACGTCGACGGGGAATACTTTGGCGACTTGTTCGCTATATGGGAGATTGTACACTTAGCACATCATTCCCCATCATGCTCCCACTTGGATTAGATAATGACGATATCATCTCATTATGTGGTTATAATTGAGAATGAGTTGAATTCAATTCATCACTTCTCATATTACTCCCACTTGGACGAACTCCACTAATATCATTATCTTGATCCAAGGTTTCAAATAGGGGTAATCTTCCCTTATTTTGCCCTTCTTAGGAAATTCATCCACTAAGAATGTGACATCCCGTGATTCAAATTCAGTTATACTCCCACTTTCCTGCTCACCTATGAACACATATCTTTTCGAGTGTTCGGAGTATCTCATGAAAATACTCTTCTTTCCTTTGGGACCCAATTTCCCAAACTTGTGAGAGGACTCATGTGTATAGGCGGCACAACCCCATGGCTTAAGAAAACTTAAGTCCGGTTTTCTACCTATCCATAACTCATATAGAGTGGAAGTAACTGATTTGGAAGGCACCCGGTTAAGTATATAGGTGGCAGTTAACAACGCATCACTCCAAAAAGTGATAGGTAAGTTAGCATGCGCCATCATGGACCTAACCATTTCCAATAGGGTTCTGTTTCTTCTCTCCGCAACACCATTTTGTTGAGGAGTATATGGAATAGACAACTGTCTTTCTATTCCTTTTTCATCACACAATTTTCTGAACTCATCAGATAAATATTCTCATCCTCGATCGGATCTCAATGCTTTTATTTTATTGTCTAATTGATTTTCTACCAGGTTCATAAACCTTTTGAAACAACTTATTGCTTTAGATTTATGAGAAATCAAATAGACATATCCAAATCGAGTATAATCATCAATAAAAGTGATGAAATAAACAGCCCATTGCCTTCCTCTCACATTCATTGGACCACAGACGTCAGAATGGATTAAATGCAGAGGAAATTCAGCTCTTTTACCTTTTCCAAATGGTTTCCTTGTCGTTTTCCCTACTAGGCAATGCTCACATATGGGCAAATCGACTTTTTCAATGTTGCCCAACAAGCCCTCTTTGGCTAGTCTATTCATGCGTTGTTGGCCCATATGACCAAGTCTAGCATGCCACACACTCACATCATTATCATATGAAGTAGAAGACGTGAAAAAGGGAATAACAAATATTGACATCACCACAGTCAACATTTAGTACAATAAAACCATCCGGAAAATGACCACAATCATAGTAGTTTGTATCTAAATACAAATCTACACCACTATTATGGAAGTTCACACTAAAACCAAGCTTAACCAACACAACACCAAAACAGACACAAAATTTCGACGAATCTCCGGAGCATTTAGAACATCAAGGTACGTCCACCATGCATGTTCAATTGGCAGGTGCCAATCTCTTTAACTTCAGCTCCTGAGTTATTTCCCACATAGATCCACTTAGTTCTAGTTGGTATCGTCGGAATTCCACGAAGGATTCTCTATCCTTCGCTACATGGTCTGTCACTCCTGAATCTACAGTCCACAAAGGATTGGATTCAGCCAATAATGTAGAACTTGACACATAAGCAAAGTTCTCAAATGTACAAAATGTGTTGACCTTTTTCGGCTCACAACAGTTGCGAGTATAGTGACATTTCTTGTCACAATTGTAACACCTCACCCTTGACATTTTCTTCACTTGAGGACGTTTTCCTCTCTTGTGTTGATTAACTCTTGATTTCTTGCAATAAGGACTTGATCATTTGCATTCGCACATATTGAACGAATCAATATGCTTGCGTTTAGAGCTCAAAGCCTTTTCTGAGCTAGAACCAGCATTGCAAATATTTATTTTCGACTCAAATGCCGTTAGGCAGTCCTCTACTAGCTTAAGGTGGCGCACGGCATCCTCAAGATCTTTCATAATATGGTTAAGAGCTTCTAGTGCTTCTTACTTTTCCAGCACATATTGAATCTTCATATTCAATATTTCACAATTGTTGCCGTTCATATCAGCAATTACGTTCTTAATTGCTGAAAACATCGATCTGAACACATCAGACATACATGCACAAATAATTAATACCTATCATTTATGCATCCCTATTTACACAGACCCATCATATTAATGAATAATTTCAAGTAAGGCTTCAGAATCAAAAGGTCACTACATTTCCAATCATCCTCCAAAAATCCTAACTTAAAACTATCATTAATATGATTGTCATATGCAAAATCAATTCTATGAAGCTACTAAAACTTCTAAAACTACCCACAGCTAATTACCCACAAGAACCAAAGCAATAAATAAAAGCAACAGATAATTGACATCCAATAAAATAATAATGCTTTCAACTAATACAACAATCCATTACACTAAGTAATATATCCAAAAAGAAATATCAACATAAAAAGATATATTCATCACTCAAAAACATCTCATAATTAATCTAAGAAATAAATAGGGAAAGTCCCTTATAATCTATCAGTCAAAGTATCTGAGAAAACTAAAGGCACATTTGCCAACCATGGAAAAACTTTTGGAGAGCTCTCATGTCGCCACCAAGGCACATTCACTCTGCGCCATGTGGTGCTCAATCTAAGGGTTGAAGTTTTGGCCAACTCAATCCTATAGTACTCTCTTACAAAAGCTTCCACTAGCCTCCTATAATCCGGGACCACGTTGACCTCCCATAGCCGATCTAACACCGCTTGCCATTCAGGTGGAAGAGTGTTCATCAAAGCCGGCACCTTCTCAAAATCTGGCATAAGATAACCATTCCAGATGATTTCCTGTATCATCTTATTGACCTTGACCATATGTGATACTAAATCACTATCAAGCCACCGATAATCAGCTAACTCTTTCATCAGCATTTTTAGTCTAGCTCTTCCTTCGTCCGTTCTCGGGATTGCAGGTATCCATGCATAACACATCATAGTTCCTGCAACAAATGCAGAACTAAAATGGATCACTTTTAATCCACAATAAACAAAATGGAAAATACATAATTTTCCATGATTCATGCAACAAATGCATAATAAAAAATGGATTACCTCTAACCCACACATACATAATTAAAAAAGAAACAAATCCCTTTTTTTTTTCTTTTTTTTTCTTTTTTTTTCGGGTCAACGGCCAAAGGTCAACGGTCAACGATCAGGTCAACGGTCAACAGGTCGTCAGTCAACGGGTCAACGGATCGTCGGACCGGTCAGACCGGTCGGGCCGGTGGGGCCGGCTCAGGCGAACCGACTGCACGTGCCGCGCGCGTGCGCGGGCTGACGTCACGCAGACGTCATCCGGCACGTGCCGCACGCGTGCCGGGTCTCTCGTGGGTCGGGTCGCCGGTCGGGTCGTCGGCCGGTGACCGCTCGGTGAAACTTCGTCGTGCTGACGTCATCGATGACGTCACCCTAGCGGTTACTGACCGTTGGGTGACGTCAGCACGCGTTGGTCCGCGGACTGGCGCGTGCCGGTTCGCCGGCCGGCGGCAAGCACGTGCCGGTTCGCCGACCGGCGCGTGTGTCGCACGCGCTGGGCGAGCCAGCGCTTCCAGGCGCGTCACGCCCACGCGCAGGGCCTTCCGACCGCGCGTGTGGGCGCGTGCGGCGTCGCCCGGCGATGCTCGACGTATCACCAGACTCGTCTCGACGTCGCCTTTCTCCCCATGTGTTCAGAAAATGATTTCAACTTACGAAAACTCAGAAAAATGGCCGAACAATGCTCGGGTGTCGGGATTTCTCGCCCCGATCCGTACGGCCGAATTGCTTTTGCGAAAAATCAATCAAAAATCGTCAAACAAGTTGGGAAAACGTGAACCTGGCTCTGATACCAATGTTGGGAATAACGGATCCCCGAAAACCCGGATTCGACACTGAATCGAACCCCTAAATCAATGCGGAAGACGAAGCCCGGGAAAATCACGTATCACCGATCGTAAAGCGCGCACGAGAGAAGAGAATGCCAGGATATGCCGGGATTTGTTGCTGGAGATTATCCTTCACCAGTTCTGAAATCAAAGTCCCAAACACAGAAGAGCAGAACGCATGGAGATGGTATGATCCTCTCCTGCATAAATGGATCACTGGAACATCATCCGTAGGCCTTCTCGGCATGGTTGTTGGGCTTGAGACTGCCACTGAGGTGGGGAATACCTGGATACCTTCATCCCACATGGCTGCTAGCGTCAGGAAGCTTCAAAGTGTTGGTATATGCAGAAGCGTGTGTTTGATGTGTGTGCAAGTGTGCCTTGTGTGTGAACTATCAAGAGAGCAAAAGAACTAAGCACTGTGCGGATAAGAAAATAATTGGGCAAAGTAATAATAGAGAGTGGCAGCAAGGAAGCACAAGGGAACAAAATAAAACTTTTTTTGTTTTAGTTATTGTAGTACAAAGGAAGGGGAGGAGCTCACCTTTTTGGTCAAGTCAGAGATTTCTTGTCTTTAGTCAGCTCTATTAATGAGCTTGTAAACCAACTTTCAATGGGAAATATCTCTACAAATTGCAGAGATAATATTGTGGCCTACTCTACATAAATCTAGTGTACTCAAGATTTCCTTTGCTGCCAAAATCAAGATTTTTCTTAGAGTATCCTCTAGTTGATTCTAGAAATTAGACTAGGAATTTAACACAAAGCCTCGGGGAACATACCAGTACAGAGAAAAATAATGGTCGCTAATGAGGATATCATTTTTGCAGTTTTCCAATCAGCAGAAACAAATTGAAGCTTAATGATATGTCAGTCGTGCCTTTGATAAAAAAAAAAGAACCCATCTCTGTCAGTAAATTTACTACTGACTATCCCTATCATTTTGTATTCTCATTACTGGGTTCGTGATAAAGGATGAGGAAACGAAGTCAGCAGTAGCAAAGGGTAAAAAATGGTGACTTGTATTCCTTGAGGCCAAATGATGGAACCTTTATGGTCCAAAAGGTTTCGCACAACAGCCACTGGGGTTTGGCATCGTCGGCTGAAGAATAATAAAACTGTCAGAAAACAGAGTGGAAGAGAGAAGAATATCGAGAATGGAGAGAAATGTATTCTGTGCACTTCATTGATTGTTTCAATGTACAAAGAGAATTAAATAATACATAGGATGTTTAATAAAAAGAAAGCATATCAGATCTAATCCTAGATTGATACAAAATAATCAATTAATAATCAATTACAATCTGTAAAATATATCCATCATAATTTGGTGGATCTTCGGCATATCTTCCAACACTCCCCCTCAAGCTGGTGGCTTGTATATGTCTAAGACACCTAGCTTGCTTAGGACATATGCATGTTGCCGTTAACATAAAGGCTTGGTGAATATATCCGCAGGCTATTCGGTAGTCCTAATTCCTCTTGTTTTGATTATCCCTTCTTGAATCTTCTCTAGAGTAAAGTGACAATCAACCTCTATGTGTTTTGTTCTTTCATGTACTATCGAATTTGCCGCAAGTTTAAGTGCAGAATCATTATCACAGAACAGTAAGGTTGGTCCCTTGACTTGTACTCCAAGATCCAAAAGTAAGCCTCGTAACCAAACTACTTCACAGATGGTCTTGGCCATGGATCGATACTCAGCTTCAGCTGATGATAGAGAGACAGTGGATTGTTTCTTTGTCTTCCATGAAAGTAACGATTCCCCAAGTTTGATGCAGAAACCAGTGATAGATATTCGACTCATAGGACAAGTCGCATAATCAGCATCACAGTAAGCCGTCATTTCCATGCTGCAATCACGAGAAAGAAGAATCCCAAGTCTTGGGCATTTCTTCAAATATTTCACAACTTTCAATGCAGCATCCATATGGGACTGTTTTCGATTATGCATGAATTGACTCAGTGTCTGGACCGCATAACATATATCTGGTCTGGTCATAGTGAGATAGATGAGTTTCCCAACCAGTCTTTGATAACTTGATGGATCTTTAAGCAACGAGTCATTCTCTGTAGATTGTAGACTCGCATCATAATCAACAGTGGTCAACTTGACATTCTGCTCAATAAGAATAACTGCTGGTTTGCATCCTAATAGGCATGCTTCAAATATAATTTCTAACACAAATTTCCGTTGGCTAAGTGAGATCCCTTGCTTTGAACGAGCTATCTCAATTCCAAGGAAATATTTGGATGGTCCCAAATCTTTAATATGGAAAGTGGAATGCAAATATTTCTTGAGACTTGTTATGGCAAATTCATCATTTCCCATAATAAGTATGTCATCGACATATATCATCAAGTAGATAAATGACATACCTTTTGTCCACGTGAATAAGGCATAATCGGGTCTGGACTGTTTGAATCCTACTCCCATAAGTGCATCCGTAAACTTGGCATAACACTGTCGAAAAGCTTGCTTGAGACCATATAAGGATTTGTGGAGACGACATACTCTAGACTCCCCCTGTCTCCGTAATCCCAATGGAATGTCCATATAAATCTCCTCATCCAAGTCACCATGAAGGAAGGCATTGTGGACATCCATTTGGTGCAATGACCAATCACGAAATGCAGCAATTGCCAAGAAAGTGCGAACTATAACATCTTTCGCTACCGGAGAAAAAGTTTCATGGTAATCGAAACCTTCTCATTGAGTGAAGCCTTTGGCTACCAATCGAGCCTTATATCTTTCTACAGAGCCGTCAGCTTTATATTTAATCTTGCAGACTTACTTGCAACCAATCGGTTTTCGATGAGACGGTAAAGGAACAATGTCCCATGTATTATTTTCAATTAATGCATGCAATTCTGTCTCCATAGCTTTTTGCCATCGTGGATCATTTACTGCCTCACTATAACTTGACGGCTCTATTTCCTCAGACACACGATTGATAGAGCACATATGGTCCGATGATAACTGATGAAAAGAGACATATGATGAGATAGGGTAACGAGTACCTTGAGAATTTGAAGCAGCACATAGTCCTTAGTCCATGTGGGTGGACTTGTAGCATGTTCAGATCGCCATGGCGGGTTATTCTGTGGTGTTGGATGTGAAGAAACTTGTGATTCCTCAATTGATGCTAGAGATGCTGTTGTTGGTGAAGAAGTATGCTCCTCCTCATTTAGTGTATCTGGAGTATCCACAGCTACTGTTGGAGAGGAAACTGTACCTTGTGGCAGATACGATGGAGGTGCAATGATGTATGATTGTCCATGAGATAGATCTTCTTCAAATAAAAAAAAAATGATAAGTATCCATGCCCCTATCAGACTCATCATGCAAAGATAAATTTTCACCAAAAGGAAATATATTCTCATGGAAAATAACATCCCTGCTGACAAAGAAATCCCCAGTGGATGGATCGAAAACCCGATATCCCTTTGTGAGACTCGGATATCCCATAAATATGCATTGTCTAGCTCGTGGACTCAACTTATCCCGTGGCCCCACTGTAGTCACATGGCACAAACAACCAAAAACTCTCAAGTGTTGAAGTTCTGGTTTCTTTCCATATAGCATCTCAAAAGGTGTCTTCTTGTTGAGAAACGACTTGGCATTCGATTGATCAGGTAAGCTGCAGTGATCACACAATCTCCCCAAAAAGTCTCAGGAATGGAAGCTTGGAATTTAAGAGCATGGGCTACCTCTAAGAGATGACGGTGTTTACGCTCAACAATACCATTTTGTTGTGGGGTGTAGATACAAGAACTCTCATGCAAAATTCCGTTTGAAGAAAGAAAGAATGCACATTCACTATTGAAGAATTCCCTTCCATTGTCAGTACAAATACGTTGGATTGATTTTTGGAAAGGGAGAAAAAAGTTCTTAGATGAGAAAGAACTTGACTTTTTGATTGCATCAGAAATATCCATGTGGCACGAGAAAAATCATCCAAAAGTGTTAGAAAGAAATGAGAACCATCATGATTGGGTGTGTGATAGGGCCCCCAGACATCAGCATGAATTAATGAAAAGAGGGCTTTTGCACGAGATTTGCTATTGTCAAAAGGTACACGAGCTTGTTTTGCCGGACGACAAATTGAACATTGAAGATAAGGAAAAGCAGCATAATGACCCAGTCTTCGATGATTAAGAAAAAGCTTATCATTGGTAGTAATGTTACACAATGATTGTTTATTCAATTCAATACAAGATGAACTGAAATTACTGGAAAAACTGGTCCAAAAATATAGTCATTGCCAAATTCTACCTAAGTCCATCAGTTTGCCAGTCGAAAGGACCTGAAATAGACAATGATCATGATTGAATAGGACACGACATGAATTTTCTTCACAAGCCCGAGAAACTGATATGAGGTTGAAATGGAATTCTAGGACATAAAACACATTTTGGAGTGTGATAAGAGGACTAAGAATTACTGTGCCAATCTTCGTGACATGGGTAGCATTTCCATTTGGAAGTTGGACTGAGATAGGAAAATCTAATTTTTTTTTTTTATTTCAAAAAGAAACTTTCATCACAGATAATGTGGTCACTAGCACCTGAATCAATTATCCAAGCAGTCTTTGAAATTGAATTCAACAAACAATAAGAAGTACCTGTAAAACTTCCGGTGCTGTCAAAAACATCCAACTTCTTAAGAGCCTTCATAATCTCTTGATACTGATCATGAGTAATTGACTGATTTGATCTATCAGCATGCTGCCTTGTCACTTGTAAAGCTGTCGGAAAATCCCTCTTCCCTTTCTCTCCAGGTTTACCATGCAGTTTCCAGTAATTATCTATTGTATGATGTGGACGGTTGCAATAATCGCAATATAACTTACCTTTTCCTTTAAAATTTTGCCCATTGTTCTTCGATGACGTGGCAAAATGTTGTCCGTTGGATGGTTTAAAAACCGAACCATCGCGGTCTCATTTGGGCCGTTGGATCCATGCGCGGAAAAGGAGCGCTGTGGGCCGTCCGATCCTGGAGATATTCCTCGTGGGCCGTCGAATCTACCGAACGGATTGAGCCCTCGTGAACCGTCAGATCGCACCATCAGATCATGGCCGTTCGTTCCCTTCTTGAATGATTTAAGGTTTGCTCCTGCAAACCAGATCTGCGGCGTCCATCCTCCTTCGTGCTCTCTGGTCGCGGCTCCTCCGTGACTCGCGTGAGCTGCGAGCGCCATCCCGTCGTCGGATCTGTGCAAATCGAAGCCAACAAGATGCTGGCTTTCTTCTTGGACGGTGAGCTGGTAGATCCGGCCAAGAGTTGGCATGGGTTCCATCGCCAAAATCTAAGATCGAAAGGTCTGGTAGGACTCGTTCAAGATCAGCAGGAATCTGGTCACCTTCTCCCTCTCCCGTATGGCGCGGTACTGCTACAAGGTGAGATCTGGGCCTTCTAATTTCTCCTCGACTACCTCCAATTCGTTCCATAATGCGAAGAGTTTGTTGTAGACGGCGGCGATGCTCATGTTTGCCTGTTTTAGATCCGAGAGTTGTTGGGTCAAGGAAAAAATTTTAACTCTGTCTAATTTTCCACACATTTCCTTGATATTTTCCCACATTTTTCTTGAATCTTCCGTCGGTGGGAGTCCAGCAGCGACTTCGGAGGTGATGCAATTGCCGATCCATGTTCGGACTAATTGATTGCATTTCCTCCATAGTCGCGCCATTCGTTCATCCGACAGAATCGATAACGTGCCGTCGATAAAAACTTCTTTGTCCTTCATGACCAACACTCGCCGAAACTCCACCGACCAGCTGGAATAATTGTCGGGGCCCGACAGTTGTTGGGTGATGAGCTGTAGCTCTAGTCCGTCGCCCGTCGCCGTGTAAAACGGATCACCGGGCTCCGGTCGATCGCTGGCAGAGACAAACGGGTACGACAAGAAACCGGGTTGGGAAACCGAGTAAGGATTCAGTCCCGAACCTGAAATACCCGGTTCGAAAGAATAACCCGCATTCGTTGGATTCAGCCCAGTGGTTGGGCTTGCCCCGAAAGCGGTTGGTGGGCCTCCACTAGGCTGAACCTGTTCTCCGAGGCCTTGACCCATTGGCCATGGATTTGTCTGCGTGGGCCCATAGATCCATGGGCCGGGTGCCATTTGAACAGGCAGCCATTGGATGGATTGCCCTGAGGCATGTTGGGCTACGATCGGTTGTCCCGAAGTGGCCTAGCCCGCGATGGGCTATCCCTAGTTCAACTGGGCTTGAATTCTTTGCTCCTGGTTCGGCTGTTCTTGCTGCACAGTTGACTCTTCTGGAGCTTTTCCTCTAGAAATCGATGAATCTTCCTTAACCATGGTGTCGGTAAGAAAGCAAAAAAAAAATGGTATGGAAAAATTTTCTGATTTTTGAAGTGCTTAGATATTGATTCCTACACCGGAGTTCTAATCTTGTTTTGCAGGTTTAATGTTCCTACAACAACAAAGACAAGAAACGTCCGGAAGGCAATCAAGCGATGCAAAAGTCAAAAGAAAAAAGAACCCCACTCTGATACCATGTCAGAAAACAGAGTGGAAGAGATAAGAATATCGAGAATGGAGAGAAATGTATTATATGCACTTCATTGATTGTTTCAATGTACAAAGAGAATTAAATAATACAGAGGATGTTTAATAAAAAGAAAGTATATCAGATCTAATCCTAGTATATCAGATCTAATCCTAGATTGATACAAAATAATCAATTAATAATCAATTACAATCTGTAAAATATATCCATCATAATCTGGTGGATCTTCGACATATCTTCCAACAAAAACTAATATCTGTTAGTAATAGGAGCGACAGATGAAAGCATTTGTAGTAGTTGCCAAATGGCCAAGTCTGGTTTTCCTTTTTATCTTGAATAAGGAAGTTAGCTGTGAGCCTCTTGCTAAATTCATTGCTATCTCTGGGGATCATATCCGTTGCTTTCTAATCATAAACTCAAATATTATCTGATTTCATCGACGAGTGCACCAGATCCACTTAGGTTTTTTCCTCGTGGCAAAGGCCTGGCTCTTCATTGTGTTTCATTGCTTCAACGAGTTCATTCATACTCAGTTTGAAAAAAGAAAGAAAATTTCGCAGTCAGATGAAGGAAGCAAGTTCAAAACTTATTTGAGATAACGGCATTCAACACATGAAAGGAAAGCTTCTCCAAGGCGCCTGAACACAAAGGCTTAGCAAAGCGCGAAGGCTGAAACATTACACAAATTGGATTGAGTGTGATGTTTCAAAGTTCTGTCCCCAAGGGCTTTTGAGAGACTATTACAAAACAAAGCTGGATCTACGGTCATTGCCTTGGTTTTTATGGGCTAGAGGCATGGGCATGAGGGTTACAGTTGTTCCATCCTCCCACTGGACAAGTCTATAGAGCACGCCATGTGGGGTTTTGATGAAATGACATTTCCTTTCAAGAATCCTAGAAACTAATGTGTTTCTCTGGTTGCGGAAGCAAGCTATCGAATAATAAAATAGACAGAACAAGAAAATAAATCAGACACCAAATTTATGTGGTTTGGTCAAAGTAACCTATGTCTACCAGGAGAGTAATTTTTCATGGTCAAAGTCCTACAAATCTTTGGACTCTACTATGAAAGTATCATAGCCGACTGCCCTCCAACACAGAACAACTTCCGATCTTGATCACAACTTCACCATGGAAGTAATTTTCATATTTAGAGATTTGGTTTTGAACTTAACATGTACCGGGCTTATTTACAAAATTCAATTTGAGTTGGGTTCATTCAACAGGCTTCAACTCAAGAAATATTTTATCATCTCTATCAAACACTGGTGACATCTCTATTGCTATGCAGTCCAGATAAACTAACACCACATGAGGATCAATTTTTCAATGCTATGCAAATTACTGAAACGCAAAATTACTGAAACGCAGAACAATTTCACATGGTGTTGATCAATCTGGTGAATCATTGAATAACTCACTGTGCATTGAATTGTTCAATTGTTCAATGCTATACAAATTACTCAAACCCAAAACAATTCCATGTTGTGTTAATCAATCTGGTGAATCATTGAATAACTCACCATGCACAACATCCTCTTCCATCATCATACCACATCATGAAGCACTTTCTTCAATCCAAAATGTGGATGTTATCTGTCCAGCGGCTCCAAGTGCCAAAATCCTTGTGATTCCATGGCCCAATCTCAACACGACATTAACATGGAGACATCTTCGCCTGCCATGATGGTTCCATCTTTTTCTCATGCTGCTGAATCTGAGCATCATACTTCTTTCCAAGACGGAGGAATTAACAACATCCATTCATCACGTGGTCCCCCGATCCAAAGATAGGATCACCATGTTTGATGGAATCATCGCATCCTTGCAGGATCTCCTAAGGATGCTTTCAGGCTACTTGCCAATGAGGTATCCTTTGAGCTAAAATCTTTAAAGTCGGCACTTGAAATATTCGGGTTACCTGTCAGCAATGAAAAGAAGAAATTAACGCCCCGTATCAAAATGATAGGGAATTAGCTTCGCGGACAGGGATGAGCAACCAGGCTGGTTTAACGCGAGAACCGAACCGAATCTACATTACCCTATCGGTTCCAAGCTGGTTTACGTGAGAACCGGGCTTGGCTGCTTTATATTTTAAAATTGAAAAAGAAAAGAGACCTTTTTCAATTGGGTCATAAAAAGAAGAAGGGATTGGTGGCTTTAGAAAAAGAAGAGACAAGGGGACGACAGGATAAGAAAGTGGATAATAATAAAGAAATAAAAAGGGAAAGAAAGTAAGGTAAAAAAAAAACGAAAAGAGAAAGGCGCGTTCCACGCGGAGATGCACGATGACCCCTGCCAAGCTGAATTAACCTCGTCTTGTAGGACCCAGTAAGAATTTTTTTTTTTTTTTGATGACCAGGGAACCTCCGGTCGCCGCTTCGCGGCAGAAGTAAACCCTGGGGAGACACGTGGGAAACCACCACCCACGTGCCCCGGATAAGGCGCGGCTAGTACTAAAGCAACGACGACGCCGTGGATCGAACTTGGGACCTCTCGTGAAAAGTTCCTTTGCTCAACCACCTACGCCACCACCACGGGTGGTGACCCAGTAAGAATTTCGCACTCTTTGTTCAAGGAATTTTCGGAGGTGAGCCCTAAATTCTTATCCATGTGCATATTAAGTTTTGGGGTCATATGTCAGAGTTATTAAAGCGTGAGACTATGTGAAAATGATAATTTATGATGTTATAAAGCCATAGGATTCCAATGGATTTTACAAAGTTGATTTGGAGTTATGATATAGTCTGAGCAAATTTCTAAAATTTCATGGAAGTTGCTACCTAGTTCCTAATTTTTTTTTTTGGCGATGGTTTTTGCTCGCCATTGACCATCTTTTAAGTTGGTAAAATTTGGGATCTTTTAAAACTTTGAAAGAGCCTTTTTTTTTGGCAGTAAGATCACTTGAAACAAAGTTTGGTGAAAATAGTTGCGGTGCAATTAAATTCGAAAATACGACCTGCACGAAGTGGACTATAATGAGTGTTTGCTATAAGCTAGCTTTTCTTTGGCTCATAGGAGTTATTTTGTCGCCGATTAAGTTTAGTTTAATTGAGCTGTAGTGAATATAGTTTTTTATTTGATTTTTGGTATCATTTCTTGCTTAGTCGATAGGATTTCGAGTTCATCAGCTTAAGTGATTGTCGTTATTTGATTATAGGCATTCTCAAGTGAGTGGCGCTTATCTCTTCTTTGAATAGTAAATTCATGTCTTGAAAATGACGGAGATAAAATAAATTATAAGTTATGCAATGACATTTTTGTTGTCTAATTCGATAGATATTAATCAATGCAATTAACAATTGATGTTGGTTTTGATATTGTTAATTGATCTAATATGTAAAAACCTTTATTGAAAAAATATAACTCATTTTTTATAATGCACGTATATTATTTACCCAACTTGGGATAATGAGTTTTTTATATTATTTCATAAATATGCATAATGAATACTCAATTTGATTAGAAGAAATATGTATTAATCATTAAGCTGTGGTTGTTCATACAATTCATCTTATATCTTTTGTAAAAATCATGGTTGGCAAGAGAGAGTTCAATGATTGTGACCAGAAAACGACAGATCAATTTCGGTTATGAGGTATAATAATGCTCCACCTTCAGGTATTTGTGGGAGTCGTTGAATTTGCAGATCTTAATGGGAGTTACTGCTGTTTTTAAAAGCTATCCTTTTGAGTTGCTTGCCACTGCTGCGTGAATCTGTTTCAGTACAATTTTTTTTTTCTCTTTCTACTTATTTCTGTTTTGTCTCTTTGTTGTGGAAAGGAAATGGCATCTTGGCTTTTGTTCATATCAGTCTGCTGATGTTGATTATGGTGTTGAACTATGGGGATCTCGATGGTGGTTGATCAGATCAGATCTTCTGCGATTGGTCGGATCAATCTGGGATTATATAACATGTATAAGTTTAGAGAGTTAATAATGCTAGACTTATGAAAACAGTTTACAAGATTAATTTAATAAGTGACATGTTAGATTATGATTGATCTTTTGGACAATTCAACACGTTAATTATTAACTAGAAATATTATTTGTTTTTAAAGGAAAATATACTCATTTATAAATGTGGTGGAATGTCACGTCCCCAAAGTGGTAGATGAAACTAACAAAAAGGGATGTAGGGACACGTTATTTATATAAACGAAAGCATACAAGACAAATTTATGATGGACAGTACCCTCAAGCACTTTCAGCGGGCTTATAATGGAGTCGTCGTTAAATTTACAATTCTCAAAGCATTCGATGAAGTAGGGGATGATTTCTAAGCTACTACTTGTATTAAAAGCTACTCTTTTGAGCTCTCTGGTGAGTACATCTATCTCACAGGATTTTTTTTTTCTTTTGGTTTTGTTGTGGAAAGATGTTGATTATGGTGTTAAACTATGTTGGTGTTGATGATGGTCGATCAGATGAGATCCTCTGTGATTGGCCATTGGGGTTATTGTTGGGATCACATGACATGTATAAGACTAGAGAGTTACGAGTCTCGATATGTCTCTTGAAGTAGCATTTCTTTTATTTCGAGTTTGGTTACAGGCTTTTATATGGGTAAAGGAAGAGTTTTGGTTTAAGGAGGAAGATAAAGAAACCACTCTGAATTAGTTGGTGACGTGAGTAAGTGTTCCTCTATTAGCTTCTGGATAAAAGAAGAAGTTACCATTATTATCTTCCTCATTTTCGTCAACCTTTGTTTAATTCGTTCCTTTTGGCCTGGCTCATGGTTGACATTTTTGCATAAGCAGAAGTAGATCAGAGGTTCGTCTGCTTAGCAATTTTGGCGTCTCCAGCATTCTTTAATCCTTCTTTACTTGGACAAGGCTGCGTTACTAAAAGATCCTCGTTTTTGATTGTTGACTGACTATACCATTCAAGTTGACATGCATTTGAACTATAGTCTAGTGGAGTTCGTGTAATTCGGGCCATCTGGTATATGAGTTTGGTGTCTTGGTAGCCGGATCTCGTCTGGCAGTTTGATTCAGATACATGACTTTTGTATATCTTTTCATGCATTTGAACGTTCTCCTTTATTGGCTCGTCTTGTAAAGTATAGATTCCTGTCGTTGACTTTGTCTTGAAGATGCAATTCTGGACATACTCATTGAACTAGTTGACAAGCAATACAAGGTGATCTTCTATTCGGTATGATGTCTGCGGAGAGCAGCTTGGACGTGGATATAGAAATGCATGGGGCTACTAATACGATAAGTCATGCAGAGGCGAAGGACAAAGCTAAAAAGAGCAAAGAAGATGAGAAAACTAATACAGTCCCACTCCACAAGCTGTTCTTGTTTGCAGATTTCACTGACATGGTCTTGATGCTTGTTGGTACAATGGGTGCTGTTGGCAACGGCTTAGGTATGCCCCTAATGACAGTACTTTTCGGGCAATTGATTGATTCGTTCGGAACTAACCAGCACAACAAAGACGTGCTCCATCGTGTTTCCAAGGTAACAACTTTGAAGCATAATGCACATTTTCAGAGGCTAGACGCTAAAGTTCTAGTCATCAGAGTACTTCACATGACTCAATGATTAATAAAAGCATGAAAAATAGGCGGCGCATATCTATTCCAGGTATTGTCACTCATAAGGAACAGCTCTTTCCACCTTACTGATATGTTACAGTAATAATCTTTAAATTCAGATATCTCTGAAGTTTATCTACCTGGCAGCATTTACTGGTGTGACGGCATTTTTTCGTAAGTATATCCCTCACCCAAACGAAAGATTCGGGAGTTTCACTGAAAAACGGAAATGATCCATGGAATTGTCTGTTTTGTCAGAGGTTACTTTCTGGATGGTCACAGGAGAGAGACAGGCTGCTCGGATAAGGGGATTGTATTTGCGGGCGATACTAAGACAGGACATTGCCTTTTTTGATAAGGAAACAAACAAAGGAGAGGTTGTGGGAAGAATGTCTGGTGATACCGTTCTTATACAAGATGCCATGGGTGAGAAGGTAACGTTTTAGCTTGAAAGCCAGACACTAATGGAGAAGGAAGCTCATAAAATTTTCCTACTACCCAGGAAGTGATGGTGTTTTATTTTATTACATCTCTTTGATTTCTGCAGGTTGGAAAATTTATACAGCTCATGTCAACGTTCTTCGGAGGATTTGTTATCGCATTTATTAAAGGGTGGCTACTTACTTTGGTCATGTTATCATCCATTCCTCCCATCGTGGTTTCTGGTGGCTTCATGTCCCTGATCATGGCCAAGATGGCATCACGGGGACAAAGCATTTATGCGAAAGCGTCAAATGTTGTTGAACAAACAATTGGGTCAATTAGAACTGTACGTCGATAAATACAAAAAAGGTTTTGATTTACAATTTTGACTCTGGAATGATGGCTGTCACTTGGTGCAATTAGGTAGCATCATTTACTGGGGAAAAGCTGGCGATAGCAAATTACAACGAATTCCTTGAGGATGCATACAAGTCGGGAATTCACGAAGGCATGGCTGCTGGATTAGGTGTTGGTACAGCCTTGTCGATTCTCTTCTTCAGTTACGCATTGGCAGTATGGTTTGGAGGAAAGATGATTCTGGAAAAAGGATATACGGGGGGCGAAGTACTTAATGTCATGATGGCTGTCTTAGCTGGTTCAGTGTTAGTTGCACTTTCGACTTCATTCAACTTTCCATGAGGATACATGTTATTTCTTTGGAAGGAAATTATAATTATTAATTATTTTGCAAACTAGGCAAGCTATAGGATTTTTACATCCAGGAGGGAGTACTCAATTGAATAGAGCTTTATAGTGTCTATGCTGCAGCAGACTCATAATAAATGAATTGATTTGGCTTACTTCTCAGGTCCTTAGGACAGGCTTCTCCATGCTTGAGTGCATTTGCCACTGGTCAAGCCGTGGCATTTAAGATGATTGAGACCATCAACAGGAAGCCTGAGATTGATTCTTGTGACACCCGTGGCAAGACGTTAAATGGAATTCGTGGAGATATAACTCTTAAGGATGTTTACTTCAGCTACCCAGCCAGGCCTGATGAGCTGATATTCAACAGATTTTCCCTTTACATACCGAGCGGGATGACTGCCGCCTTGGTTGGACAAAGTGGAAGCGGAAAGTCCACCGTGATCAGCCTGATAGAGAGGTTCTACGATCCACAAGCAGGTGAAGTGCTCATCGACGGTGTAAATCTGAAGAACTTTCAGCTCAAATGGATACGGAGTAAGATCGGCCTTGTGAGCCAGGAACCCGTGTTATTTGCATCGAGTATCAAAGATAATATTATGTATGGCAAAGAGAATGCAACCATCGAAGAAATAAGAGCTGCTACTGAACTAGCCAATGCTGCTAAATTCATTGATAAATTGCCCAAGGTTTAGAAGTGTTTAGATTGATCATTTTACCTCGAAGCTAAGTGAGATTAATCAATTTGTGAGTCTAAACTTTTTTTCATCTTTGCATCAAGGGACTGGACACAATGGTCGGTGAACATGGTACTCAGCTCTCTGGAGGTCAGAAACAAAGAGTTGCCATTGCAAGAGCAATTCTAAAAGATCCTAGGATCTTGCTTTTAGATGAGGCCACAAGCGCGCTCGATGCTGAATCAGAGAAGATAGTACAAGAGGCTTTGGACAGGATAATGGCTAATCGAACCACCGTCATTGTAGCACACCGTTTGAGCACGGTCAGGAACACAGATATGATCGCTGTCATTCATCAAGGAAAGATAGTGGAGAAAGGTACTAAATCAAGAATTTTTTGCCATAACATTTTGCAAATGAAAGCCAACCCTACCTAGTTGATATGATATGAATATAAGCTCAAATTATCGCAGAGTAGCTTATTAGGGCTAGAAGAATCACCAAGAGGGGGTTGAATAGGTAATAAAAGGAATAAAAGGAATTTTAAAATGTTATTGTAGCAGAACAATTACTAATCACAATCTAATAACTGTCAAATCTTACCAGTGTGCAAATAAACCTTAAGATAAATAAAATAAAAAGAGTAAGGGATAGATAATTGCACACACATGGTTATAGTGGTTTGGCTTTTTCGGCTTTTGCTAGCCTATGTACACTCTTCCGCGCTAGCAACTAATTAACTAGATTTCACTAAATCAATCTATCGAAGGTTACAAGATTTGAGTAAAAAATACTCAAACTTGTGTAAATAATTCCTCACATACCCTCAATCTCTAAAAGATTAGAGAGTATAGCTTTTAGAGACAAATTGAATAAATGAAGAACACTCGAAACTTAGGAATTATAGACTTCAGAATTTCAGCTCTCTACATCTATTCATTTTAGTTTGTCGACCTTTTTATATAAACCTCTATATCCAAGCCGATCATTGGACATTTCCTTAGAGGTTCACTCAGCCAATCTTCCCATTGGTCTTGAACGTTGTCAAAGATCCGATCGCTTCAAGGTTGTTAAGATTGATGTCTCTCTTTGATTTTACTGCTCATACAATAGATAGAGTTTCCTTAAATAGAGTGCTTCATTTGGAAAGAATATTTCGCCTTTTATAAATTGATTCATCCAAGATTCGCTAAAATCCATCTTAAAGATTGGATTTGATATTCCTTCCTTCTTGGATAAGTCTCTTAATTATAGAAAGATATCCACTAATTTTCTGGTTGTTGCACGAGAATTTTCTTCCGGGACACTATCTTGATAATTGAATTTCAAATATATTAATTACTTCAGAACTTAGACTCTGATTCTCCAAATCTAACGAGTAACGTCTAGTTTCCACCTAGAAAAACTTTTCATCATAATCAAAAAAAGTTTTGTCAATCATCAAAACTATTAAGGGAATTTTTGTCAACACAGCTAATATTTTCACAAAGTTAATCAGGTACACACTTGGAACTGCTAACAGATCCCGATGGAGCATATGGTCAGCTAATACGCCTCCAGCAAGTAAGCATAGAGCAACACCAAGCAACAGATTACCAAAACAAACAAGAAAATATCCTTGACAGTAGTCAATCGAGTCAAAGAATGTCCTTGAGGTCCGTAAGTCGGAGATCATCAGGTGTGGGAAATAGCAGCAGCCACTTCAGTCTGCCCACGGGATTAGATGTCCCTGATGATGCACCCGCAATTCCAGAGTTCTCTTCCTTAGAGAAAACAAAAACAGCTGCAGAAGTTTCTATCCGTCGGCTCGCATATCTTAATAAGCCAGAAGTTCCCGTGCTACTAATAGGATCTATATTTGCAACCATTGCTGGAGTGATATTACCCATTTTTGGCATACTATTGTCTAATGTGATCAAGACATTTTATGAAGCGCCTCATAAACTAAGGAAAGATTCAAAGTTTTGGGCGTTGATGTTCGTGACTCTTGGCCTGGTATCATTGGTAGCATATCCAGTGAGGACGTACTTCTTCTCGATAGCAGGTTGCAGATTAATCCAGCGGATAAGATCAGTGTGCTTTGAGAAGGTGGTGCACATGGAGGTGGGTTGGTTCGATGAGCCAGAGCACTCCAGTGGCGTCATTGGTGCAAGACTATCAGCAGATGCAGCGAAAGTGCGGGCCCTAGTTGGGGATTCATTATCCCAGCTCGTTCAAAACAGCGCGTCTGCAGTTGCTGGTTTAGTCATTGCTTTTGCGGCTAGCTGGCAATTGGCGCTTATCGTCCTTGTGTTGCTGCCTCTGATATTTGTTAATGGATATGTCCAGGTAAAATTCATGAAAGGGTTCAGCTCAGATGCCAAGGTACACATTCCATATTCGCCATTTATGGTCCTACAAGATTAATGCATGTCTAGTCATTGTCCACGGGAGTGTTCACGAAGCCAACAACTGAAAACTGTCCTAATTATTGGGTGAATTGAATTAATTTTAAGATATTAACGATGTTAATCAAAGTCCCTCTGTTCACAGATGATGTACAAGGAAGCCAGTCAAGTAGCTGCCGATGCAGTTGGAAGCATCAGGACAGTTGCTTCTTTTTGTTCTGAAGAAAAGATCATGGAACTGTATGCTAAGAAATGCGAAGGGCCAGTGAAGGAAGGAATTAGGCAAGGGTTGATTAGCGGAGTTGGGTTTGGCCTATCGTGTTTCTCACTTTTTGTGGTCTACGGAACCTGCTTCTACGCTGGAGCTCGACTTGTCCAGGATGGCAAGACAACATTTTCAGAAGTTTTCCTCGTTAAGTTTCGTCTTTTCTGGTCTTGTCAGTTTCCCTGGAACACTAACGAGTTCACTGCGCTGGAGAGGACATATTTAATTTCTATACATCAATTTATGGTTTACCGATTTTGTGCTTTGCAGGTGTTTCTTGCCCTGACGAATGCGGCCAATGCAATTACTCACTCAAGCTCCATCACTCAGGACTCCACCAAAGCCAGAAGCGCAACTGTCTCAATTTTTGAAATAATTGACAGAGAATCAAAATTAGACCCGAGTAATGAGTCTGGAGAAACACTAGAAAATGTTAAGGGAGAAATAGAGCTTTGTCACATCAGCTTCAAGTATCCTTCTCGACCAGATGTTCAAATTTTCAAAGATCTTAGCTTGACCATGCATTCTGGCAAAGTAAAGCTTTTATAACGCTTCCAATTTTTCTTTCGAAGATCTTTTTCTATTCCTCTCTGAGTTCCAGCCAATTACGATGTGCTAAACAAATGCTGAATATGCACATATGGACTGTGATTTTTGCTTTTTCAGACTGTTGCTTTAGTAGGAGAGAGCGGGAGTGGGAAATCGACTGTAATAGCTCTGTTGCAACGGTTTTATGACCCCGATTCTGGTCACATTACCCTTGATGGGATCGAAATTCAGAAGCTACAGTTAAAGTGGTTAAGACAGCAGATGGGCCTTGTGAGCCAAGAACCAGTTCTGTTCAATGACACGATCCGTGCCAATATAGCCTATGGAAAGGATGGAGAGGCAACGGAAGCAGAGATATTGGCTGCATCAGAGTTGGCAAACGCCCATACGTTTATCAGTAGTTTGCAACAGGCAAGTTTATCTCGTCCTCAATATAAGATAGACATATGCAGATTAAGCGAGCATAAACTAAGCAAGTTTCCTGAGAATCTTAGTTACCGATATCACAATGACTATGCAGGGTTATGACACATTAGTAGGTGAGCGTGGAGTGCAGTTATCTGGTGGGCAGAAGCAGCGGGTGGCCATTGCACGTGCCATAGTGAAGGATCCAAAGATACTCCTTCTAGACGAGGCTACTAGTGCATTGGATGCTGAAGCTGAAAGAGTGGTTCAAGATGCATTAGACAAAGTCATGGCCAATAGAACTACAGTTATAGTGGCGCACAGATTATCAACAATAAAAAATGCAGACGTGATTGCGGTGGTCAAAGATGGAGTAATCATCGAGAAAGGAAAGCACAACTCACTGATTAATATCAAAGACGGCTTCTACACGTCCTTGGTTTCTCTTCACATAAGCGCAGCGTCATCCTAATTGTGTATTGTGCAAGCTATTTTGGTTATGTCCTACTTTCCCATGTAACAGGAGATGCCACTATAAAAAGATGCATATTCGTTATGGCATAGTTTTGTTATATGTCCCATCTAAGGGGAAAAGAATTGTAAGAATATGTTCAGCAACATCAAAACTGTGATGAATATGTCTGTTTAAGTTTAGCAATTAAAAGGAGTGGATTTAAGTTTCCTGAAGTTATATGTGGTGGGTGAAGGCTTCAATTTGATGGTTTGTCATGGGCATTTTAGCTTTCAAGGCTGAAGGAACAAACAAAAGATTTATCCAAGGATAGGACTGAAGTAAGGAGGAAAGTAAATATTACTATCTTTTGTTTGTCAAAATAGGATTGCAAAAAGTTTTCGCAGAATGTGATTTATATTATCTAGCTGATAAGATGCACAGAGATCACATTAAGGAGGTCTTATCAGTTACAGAGACATTTCCACGCCTTTTCGTTGATGCTTTCGAGTGATAAAGAAGGCCAAAGTTATGCTGGCTGAGTTTATTAAGGAAGAGAACAACTTTTTGTACTGAACTTCACTAATCTATCTTTTTCTTAATAACGCCTCAACAAAACCAGCACAGACATGGTTCGGTGTGTAATTGCTTCCACAGATTGCATTTAAATGATGATATAATGCTGTTGGAAGAAACGACATAAGATTACAGGGATTTGTAGATTATTGTAATTGTTCTCTGTTTTGTTTAAAGCTTAGTTAGAGTCGTTACTTGCAATGCATGTAATATTCATATTATTATCTTATATTTTCGAGGTTGTAAACATATTTTACATAAAACAGGGCGCCCTCAGATTAAGAGCAAGTTGGCTATTTATTTCAAAGCCTTTCTTCATCATTCATGGTACTAGAGCCTCCATTTCTCTGGAATTTATTGCAATGGCAAGCTCAACCTCCAATAAGTAACCTTATTTATTGACCTTGAATGTTGCAAACTTTGTGACATTTAAGCCAAACACTCAAATTTTGGACTTCGGAAGACTCAAATTATGGGCTCATTGAAACCTGGGACATGCTGGGATTGATCATGGGAGATTATCCTGCACCAGTTTATGAAATTGAAGTCCCAATTGCCAATCCAGAGTACACATGGAAACAGTCTAATTGTCTCCTGCATGGATGGATCACAGGAACATTGTCTGAAGGTGTTCTTGGCATGGTTGTCGGGCTTGAGACTGCCGCTGAGGTACGGAATACCGCAATCAACTCCTTTGCAAGAAAATCTCAAGAACGTGAATATTATCAAATCAACAACCTCAATATGCACAAGAAAGGCACTTACACTACGAATGAGTATAGCAGCATTTCAAAGGGATTTGTGACGATCTTGCTGCTATTGAAAAGCACATGAGTGACAGCACCTCATGATCAGATTTTAGAATTTCTGAAGAATGATACAGAGGAGGCATTTTTAGTGGTTGCCAAATGGCCAAGTCTTGTCGTTTGCCTTTTATCTTGACTAAGGAATTTAGCAATGAGCCTTTTGCTAAATTCGCTGATATCTCTGGGGATCATCTCCAGTGCTTTCTAATCAGAAATTCAAGTATTATCTAATCTCATTGACTGAGCGCACTAGATCCACTTGGGTTCTTCCCTAGCGGCGAAAGTCTGATTTTTCTAGCATGCTTCGATTAATTCATCCAAAAGTCAGTTTAAAAAAAACAACGAAAGTTTCTCAGTCAGATGAAGGAAAGCCAAGGAATGAGTTTACTAATCATTTTAGAGATGTCATTCAACACGTGAAAGCTTGTCCAAAAACGCCTGAACAGAATGGCTTAACAGAGTGTAAACATTGAAATATTACAGAACTTGGATTAAGTATGATGTTTCGGACTTCTGTCCTAAGCGCTTTTGGGCCGAGGCACTTGCTACTGCAGGGTGGTCGATCAACTAACTCCAGGAACATTAGATATGACAACGCCTTTTGAGAAGCTCTTCAACCAACAACCAGATTATAGTTCGTTTCGAGTTTTTGGCCATAATTGCTTTCCATATTTGAGGGACTACTTCAAAACAAAGCTGAATCCACGGTCATTGCCTCGTGTTTTTATGGGCTAGAGGCGTAAGTATATGGCTAATAAGTTTTACCATCCTCTCACCGGACGAGTAGACACATTACAGCCTGTGCTGTTTGATGAAATGACATTTTCTTTCAAGGATCCTGGAAATTTGTGCGCTTCTGTATGAAATACTAATGACATCTCTACTTCTTCAAATTGGTTTGCAGACCAGATGAGCTGTCGCATCACCATATGGGGTCGATCAAACGAATAAAAATTCCACGTGGTTTTGACCAATTTGGTGAATCATTGAATGCCTCACCGAGCGCGACATTATATTCCATCATGATACCACCTCTTGAAGCACTTTCTTCAATCCCTGTTCCGGATGTTATGGCCCTGCATGTTTTTGTTTCTGAAAAGTGTTTATAAACACTTTTTCTATTTTTTTGTTAGGGGGAACAGCGAAAAAAACGTAAACGCGTTTGGCCAAGTTTTTGTTCTTTTTTTTGTTTTTTTGTTCTTCAAAACAAAAAAAACGTAAACGGTAAAAAACAACAAAAAGTTTATTTCGTTCCGGAAACAATTTTCAAGAAACAATTTTTTGTTTTTGTTTCTTCTTCTCTCTCTCCTCTTCTCTTCCTCTTTTCTTCTTCTTTCTCTTTGGCCGGTCGCCGGCCTCGGCCTCGGCCATGGCCAGCCGTCGAGGGCCGTCGAGGGTCGGCGACCTCGCCGGGCCCCCGGTGAGGCGAGGCGTCGCCGCGCGGTCGAGCTCGAGCCTCGCCGACGCTTGGCGAGGCACGGCCTCGCCGGATCTGGCGGGCCCAAGGCTGCTGGCCGAAAGAAAAAGAGTAAAAAATAAAGGAAAAAATGAAAAATGAAAAAAATATATATAAAAAAATTAAAAGAAATCAAAAAAGAACAAAAATTTACCAAACGTGTTTTTGTTTATTTTTATTAGAACAAATTTACCAAACACGTATATTTTTGTTCAAAAAGTGTTCCCGGAGAAACATTTTTTTTTGTTTCTGTTAACAAAAAAAAAAAACGAAACGTTACCAAACGCAGCCTATTTATTTGTCATATAGCTCCAAGTGCCAATCCTTGTCATTCCATGACCCAATCGCTGCACGAGATAAGACATCTTCATCTACTATTGTGGTGCCATCTTTTCCTCGTGCTACTGAATCTAAGCATCATGCTTTTTTCCAAGACGAAGGAATCGAATACATCCATTTGTCACATGGTCACCCGATTTAATGACGGGATTATCATGATTAGTTTCAGGAACAGCTTATATGATTGTTGTTAGAAGAAGTAAGAAATTGGGTCGGTTTAATGCGGGAGCTGACCCGAACCTGTCGTATCCGTTCGGTTCCAAACCGATTCACATTTGGTCCTGGAAAAAAAAAATTTGAGGAACCAGTCTTGACCAATTTGATTCCAGATTTTAAGCCGTAGCGATCGCCCATTCTACCCAAGAATTTGCCTAGTCATGTTCCTAGGTTGAGGCCGGATTCCCAAGTAGACCCAGTTCAAAACCAAACCATAAGTCTCTAAACTCTCTTAGATTCGGGGTAAAACGGTGAATCTGTGTAGATGAATTGGACTGTAGAGAAATGTTTATGCGACTGTCCGAACCCATGATCCAAACACAGCTAACTTGCCCATTCTTCTTCATTGCTAGTTCTTTCCAGTTGAACTTTGACATTCCTTAGCCACTTTGGAAGCAACGAAAGATCATTGGAGCTCCTGTAAAATTATGGAGAGAGTCGCTACAGCACGAGAATATGGCTTCACAGGCATCATTGTGGTCATTGGCAAAAAAATTTGTGCTAACAATTTGAAAAAAAGAAAAAAGAAAAAGAAATCAGTCAATGAATGTAACTTTTATTGCTGTAGCTGTAAAGCTCAAGCTAACACAGTATAAGATGATCATGTAAGAAGAGTACAGGTGGTCCCGAGACAATACGAACACATAACTCGAGCAGACAAAGCATTTCATTTCTCCAAGCCGAAACTGGAAGGACTCTCCTTTCATAACGTGGACGCAAATGAGGTCAAAGAAATCAATTTGTAACAACGAAGGCCTGTGCTCTTTCCATGGTTACACGTTAGAGAAAGGACGGAACGTAACGTTTGCCAACCGCCATTTACGTGCGCGCATGAAATCGATCCAGCTCGTATAAAATTTCTGTTTTACCGGAATAGAAAAAAACAGAAACACGTTTGGTAACGTAAAAAAATTCTGTTTTTGGAATAGAAAAAGAACAGAAACACGTTTGGTTATGTACAAAATTTCTGTTCCAATTTTTTTCCAATTGTTTTTTTTTTTAATAAAATGTGAACTTGGTATTAAATTATCATTCTCATGAAATGCTTATCAATTTAATTTTGTTCATATTAAGTGAAAACAAACATTCTAAACTTGATCATATTTGCTTTGAACGGAATAAATATTTTAAGTTCGTACCAAAATTTTCCTTATTGTTTTTTTTTTTTAAATAAAGTGTAAACTTGACTTTCAATTCTCATTATCATAAAATGCTCATCAATTTAATTTTGTTCATGGTGAGTAAAGTCAAACATTCTGAACATAGTTATAAGTGCATACTCGAAGAAAAGTTTATAAATAAACTTTGTTCCAAATTGTTCTCACGTGCCTTTTTTTTCAATAAAGTGTAAACTTGGTATTGCATTATAACTCTAATGAAATGCTCATCAATTTAATTTTGTTCATAGTTGTTGAAGACAAACATTTTGAACATGATCATGTGCATACTTGGAACAAAATTTCATAAGTAAAAATCCCACCATAAGAGCTACCTAAAAGAAGAATACTTCATAGATCTCTACGTAGACCCTTTCATACATAACATCATAATAATGAAGTAATATAGTTCATTGTTCAACTTCATCACATTGGATTTGATAAGTGAATACTTAAAAACAAAATTACAAAAGTCAGAAACACAAAGTCATGAAATTTCAGGCATATTATGATCCTCGCCATTTTATTTGCAATCCTTGTCCTAAGCATGTTAGGACTCCTGCTTGCACTGCGCTTCTTAGGGCTTTTGCTCAGTTGTTTCTCACGCTGCAGTATGCCAACATTATCTCACAGAAATATGAATATAAAACAGATAATGTACCTAAAAAAACCAACCTTCATGCAACCAAGATACCAGTTCGGGAGGAAAAAAAGAAAAAGAAGATTGTACAATAAAAACTTAAACAGATCACTAGTTACTACTATATTTATCGCCATCAAAACCATATAGTTGCAGGCAAATGAACCATATCCCACCAAGATCCTAATATTGAATCCCCAGTTTGCCGCATTTATCCATATCCATATCCATATCTATAAAAAGAGAACAGATGATTTTCATACAGAAAGCAAAAGGGCAGTTATTTGGAAAGAAGTTCCAAGACACCCCCAACCGTGCAATAGTTAATGAAGAGAGAGCAAAGTACAAGCTAGCTGACTTCAGTTCAGACAAGACTCGCACTAGATCCATGAAGATAAAAACACTTTCAAATTCTGGAAATCGATCTCCTAATCATGATGAGCAAAAGCCATCAAATAATCCCCAAAATAATATCAAGCCACACGAACATGTAAGGGGATAACACCTTAGAATTAGTAAAGACCCATGGATAATAGGGAGTTTAGGCCAATAGTTAGAGCAAAACATTCCTCCTACACAAGTCTTACAAAATCTTGAAGTGCAAATAGTTGGGGAAAAAATCAACATCTCGGACCCATCATCGATTGAACTTGAGAGATTACTAAACAGAAGAAAATTTAAAGGAGAAAAGAAATTCACTAAGCACCAATGTCAGTATTTCATTGGCAAAACAAGATTATAATTATCAAACTCGAGAACCAAAAGGAGGAATATATAAGATTCCATGACTTGGCCTTGACATAGTCAGGTAAATCCCCACCAAAATCATACTCTATGAAAGAAAATATTGTAGATTGAAACTTCACATATGCCCTTTTGCATTATAACCACTTTTAAATGGAGGACTAAACCACAGTTAAGCCAACTATAGCACGAGCAAGCATACCCGATAAGGAGGGTGACTTGGAGCGGGAGCGTGAAGGAGATCGAGACCTTGCGGGTGAACGCCGTGTACTTTTGGTTTTTGGAGACTTGCTGCATTTTAAATGAAAAGGGTTTAGAAAAATTAAAAGACAACTAAAAATACATGTATCGCAATTCAAGAAAACCAGACCTCACACTCACCTTTCTGCTACAGTTGCGGCTAGGACTGCGACTATAGCTTCGGCCCCTAGGACTTCTTGATGACTCACGCTTTGAATCATATTCCTTAACCTGCACATGAACATACAAAAGAAAGCAAATTAAATTACATAAATCTATTCACACAGGTGTACACCTGATGGTAATTGATAAAAGAACAGTGTCAAAAGTCATACCCGAATGTATGACCGGGAAAAAGGCATTTCGAACTCGAATCATCAAGCTTCTTTATCTGCAAAGAAAATGTAGACAATCTCATTCACGGAGAATGAATGACAGATCCCAACAAGCTTGGGCAAATAAATCTCTATCCTAACCTCCCAATTTAACCATGAAAAAGGCAAAAGACTTACTTTTGCATACTTCATGTCTTCATAGTTGGTATAGTCCACGACCCCTGTTGTGCCTTCAAGACAAGATCGACAAACATCCTTGTCAGAATAAAAGAAACAAAACTGAAAGAAATACATATAGAAAAACCAACATTTCTCCATGGATGACGCATTAAACACACTAAAACATGTAAGCGCACTCCAATAAGAGAATGGATCGTGGACCATAAAAAAGTAGCACCGCGAATAACGGGATTCATGCTGACCGGGCTCGCGGGGAGGAACTCGACAATCGAAACCGAAGGAAGAAACGCGTCAAGTTCACGATCTTATGGGGAGCAACGCGTCTGGTCCGGGCAAGCGTTCCTCGCCGAAGTTAATTCGGAAAGCTCGTCGCGGGGGAGAGGAGGCACATTCGAGCACAAATCAGAAATAAAAAAGGAACACAATTTTGTTCTTTTTTGTTTCGATTTGTGTTCGAAAACAAAACAAGTTTTTGTTTTTTTCGTTTTTTTGTTAACAGGGAACAAAGAATAAAAAGGAGCAAACGCACACAAACGCGTTTCGTTCCTTTTTGTTCCCAGGAACGAAAGAACAGAAATTTCTGTTCTGGGAACAGAAATAAAGTCCAACCATGCAGGCCCTAACTTGCCAACCGCCATTTACGTGCGCGCATGAAATCGATCCAGCTCGACCCTTTTTCATGCTGACCGGGCTCCTCAGCGTTAAACTCAAGTTCACTTACGCGTCTGGTGTTCCTTAATTCGGAAAGTGAACCGAGAGCTCTCCTTCCTGTCCTTAGAGCTCTTCTGGTTCACGTGCCTTCCTGTGCTCTGCTTTCTCACTTCTCCATAACTGTGTTCTCCGACTGGGTTGCAAACCCGAATCGGGGTTCTGGGTTAGCGTCGGATTTCGGTATCGGTGTTTTATTTTATTTTTCCTGATTTAATGTTTTATACTTTAGTTTTTTTTTTAAAATGTGTTTTTCATAATTTTCCTTAACAGACATGGAAGAGTGACTGCGGTATTATTTGCAAAACCCTACCATGCATAGTTTTCTTGAATATAAATTCCTTCGAAAATATTTTCTAGTGAAGTTTATTTCTCATTAAACAGTCGAACCTTAGTGGGTTAGTTAGCAATTTAAATGATTCTCACCTACTTTCTCGCGAAATAACTATTCCCTATTCAATCTATCTTCTATATTTGCTCCACTTACAACAATTCTCGCATAATATAACCAAAATCTTTGGATCGCAAAACGGTAAAAGTCAAATTATCCCTCAACTACAAGTTGATTATAGACATAGCCGCTTCTTGTTAATCTTATTTTCTATACTTCAGAAAACTGCGAAACTAATCTCATTAGCATTTACTTATTACCAAAAAAAAGAAAGAAAGAAACAATTTTTTCGCCTTTTTTATTTCTTTTAATTTAACCTTAATGAATCGGTCTTCGCTGGTTTTTGTCGATAAATGAGAGCTGCCGACTTGACATGACGTTGCATTATCATGTCATGTCATGTCGCAATCACTGTAAGCCTGATGAGGAAGAAGAAAAGAAGGCCCTTCAAAAGGAAAAGCCTCCGTGCAGTGCACAGCAGCATATGCTTTGGCCACTAATCACTCTAGCACACGCTACAGCAAGAAGCGAAAGTAATCATGGCATCTTTTTGTTCGAAGGTCAAAAGATAAGATAAAGCTCTTTCTAACTTTACTGCAAGGGTTCTGGCTTTCTAACTTGCGTATCCATTTTTACCTCGGTGCCAAGGTTTCCTTTTTCTATAGAACTGGCTTTTGGGTTCCATTAAACAAATAATAATCCATCTGCTCAAGCTCCCAAGTCTCCCTACTTTATACTTTTGTTATGGGAAAATTCTAGAATAATTCATCTTTGAATAATTTATCGTTTGAGCACTCCTTTTAAGGATTTGGCTCACCTAAATTGAGTTGAATTGATACCACTAAGCCAAATCATGTGCCAACCGAAAAGTATGGGAATTCATAATTCTAGACGTCACCATTTTTTTACCCTTTTCTCCTTTGTTCTCACCGGCTGGTATGTATGTGCATATATATATATATACACACTTTGAGCTTAATTTAGCACTTTTTTTATGGATCATTGAACAGCGTGCTTTGCACAGAATTACGACATGCACGGCTAGTAACTTTTAATCAAAAAGAATATGTTTGAGAACATTTTTGACTAATTATACGAATTATAGTATAAAAAGCAAGTAACTTTTAATTTATATTCTCCTATGATAATCCTCGTACGATATATGGAACATTATATTAAAGAAACTACGTAAAGAGATAGAATGCTTTATGTAATATGCACTTTCTTACTAATAGCCTTCATTGAATCTCGAAGATAGTTGAAAAGGAAAGTAAAAGAATAACGAAGAAAAACAACAGCAAAGTCTTGTAACATTTTTTAAAAAAAAAAATCAAACTAAAAAAAAAGGAAGCTATTGAAAAAATAAATTATATTATGCCCTTAATAGGAAGTAAATTAGGAATTACTATCAAAAGAAACGGAATTATGCCATTTAATTCCACGATCTTCTAATGATGATATTAAACATTTAAAAGTTACACTTGGGTACAAATTGTATGTACTATACAAAATTCCTATAAGACATTTTAAAAGACCTTATCCTTTTTCTTTTTTTCGAAACAATTGAGAGATGGCTATGTGCATTACGTTAATATTTCTACATATCTATAGATTTGGAAGGCACAAAACAGAGATGCATCATTAAAGGTTAAAAATTTTCTTTAATGCTAATTAGCTACTTTTGACAATTTAAATTATGGATTTGATAGAAAATAAAGGCAATGTTTAACTTAGCAATCAAGTAGGTATTGCGTTTGCTTAGGTGGCAACTACTTTTATGGGCAAGCGCACAAAACTTTTTCTTGCAACAAAGAGGAGACCAGTCCAGTTGTACAATCCTAAGCCACACTTTCAAAAGCACTTGAAAGACACTGTCCGACATGACATTTATATTTTTGCTACGAAAGGCTCAAGATTATTAATTATTTCTTGTTCATTAATAATTATTTTAAAGTAATAACTTTTGCTTTTCCGTGAGAAAAGGAACCTCACTTGCAACAACCTTTACCTTTACTGAAATAATTATTCAATTAATATGGATATTTATTTAGTCATAAACTTTCTAATTTTCTCAATATAGTCATAAATATTTGTGAAAAATTTCAATTCTTTTTTTTTCGTATGGTGCCTCTGTATTTACTGATCCTTTCTGCTGATTTTTATGCCGTGATTGTCCTCTTTAGCACCCTATCATCATCACCTTCATGGGTTCACGTTTAAAAGTTGTTATCAATTTCATCTAAGGATAAAATTGTCATAAATAACATGACCGATCATCATGTAAAATTCAGATACTATAGTCCCGCCTCACGTTAAAATCTCTCACCTACCGTTAACCTATACATTGGGACTCTAATTCTTTAAAAAACTTTTTTAAAAACTATTCAAGAATAATAACTTAATAGAGGACAGAGAGTCCAGATCAACCCAGCTTCGGCCTAACGCCATTTAGATATCGAAAATTATTGCTAATTGCCAGAACGACGAATCATTCAGTTGTACGTTGGGTCGAGTCAAATCCTAAGATGTTACTGGTCTTTTTTAAAAGGCTTTGTCACCCACTACACATTTCGATGCCTAAAAAGAAGACGCAAAAGACAAGCAACTAGAAAGTAGCCATGTTTTTATGCTTCTCCCCCTAATAACATGCCACACATGCTGTTTATATAAACTAAAAGTACACAAACAATTATGGTTGACAAAAGAGAGTCCAGTGACTGTGACCAGAAAACGACTGATCAATCTTTCGGATATAAGGCACAAGATGCTTGACCCTCAAGCCATTTTCAGTGGGCTTATAATGCGGTGGTCCTCGAACTGCAATTCTCAAAGCATTACCTGAAGTAGGGGACGATTTCTCAGCTACTGCCTGCATTTAAAGGTACCCTTTTGAGCTCTCTGGTCAGTAAAGGTGTCACACTGAAATTTTTTATAGTTACTTTTTCCCGCTTTTTCTCTTTGTTGTGGAAAGAAAATGGCATCTTGGGCATAGTTCATTTCAGTCTGATGATGTTGATTATGGCGTTAAACTAGGGGGTAATTAATGATGGTCGATCAGATCAAGCCATCTGCGATTGGTCATTAGGTTCGTTTTGGCATTTTATAACATGTGTAAGATCAGAGATTTAAAGATTCTTGATATATTATATTCAACCTCGTCTTGTTTTGTTATGTTTCTTGAAGTAGCATTTCTTGAATTTCGAGTTTGGTTAGAGGCTTTTACATGGGAGAAGGAAGAGTATTGGTTTAAGGAGCAAGATGAAGAAACCACTCCGAATTAGTTGGTGATCCTTTTTTAATTCGTTCCGTTCGGCCTGGCTTTCCCGGTTGACATCTGTGCGTAAGCAGAAGAAGATTAGAGGTGTGTATGCTCGAATGCAAGGAAATCTGTTGTCTCCAGGATTCTTTAATTCTTATTAACTAGGATGTGGTTGCGGTATTTCAGGATGCTTCTTTTTGATTGTTGGCTGACATACGAGTATTTTTCATTCGAACGTTCTACTTTTCTGGCTTGCCTTGTAAAGTATTGATTCCGGTTGCTGACTTTCTTCTACAGATGCAAGATAGTTTCTGGACAAACTCGATGAACTAGTTGACGAGGAATATATGGTGGTAGTCTGCCTGGTATGATGTCTGCACAGAGCAGCTCAAACGTGGATGTAGAACTGCGTGTAGCTACTAATTCAACGAGTCATGCGGAGGCCGAGGACAGTCCTGGAAAGAGTAAAGACGATGAGAAAACTAATTCAGTTCTCTTTCCCAAGCTGTTCTTGTTCGCAGACTTCACCGACATGTTTTTGATGCTCGTGGGTACGATGGGTGCTGTTGGCAATGGCTTAGGTATGCCCCTCATGACAGTACTTCTCGGGCAATTGATTGATTCATTCGGAACTAACCAGCACAACAAAAATGTGGTGCACCTCGTTTCCAAGGTAACTACTTTTGAAGCAGAATGTTCATTTTCTGAGGCTAGGCGCTAAAAGTTCAAGTCATTAAAGTACTTAACATGAATAAGGTATTATAAAAGCATGAAAAAAAGGTACTGGGTTATCTCTTCTAGGTGTCGTTACTCATACGGAGCAGTCTATCCTTCTAACTGACATGGCACGCTCATAACTTTGTCAATCCAGATATCTCTGAAGTTTATCTACCTGGCAGTGTTCACTGGTGCGGCGGCATTTCTTCGTAAGTATATCTCTCCTCAAAAAAGAAAAATCCTGGAGTTTTTGTGGCAAGTGGGAATGAACTGTGGAATCGCTTGTTTTGCCAGAGGTAACTTTCTGGATGGTCACGGGAGAGAGACAGGCCGCCCGGATAAGGGAACTGTATCTACGGACGATACTGAGACAGGACATTGCCTTTTTCGATAAGGAAACAACCACGGGAGAGGTTGTGGGAAGAATGTCTGGTGATACCGTTCTTATTCAAGATGCCATGGGTGAGAAGGTAACATTTCGAGTTGGAAGCCAGAACTAGTGGAGAAGGAAGCACAGAAAACTTTTTTCTGCTACACAGGAAGGGATGGTGTCTTACATTATTACATCTCTGTGATTTATGCAGGTAGGAAAGTTCATACAGCTCGTGTCGACGTTCATCGGGGGATTCGTCATCGCGTTTACTAAAGGGTGGCTGCTTACTTTAGTCATGATATCATCCATTCCTGCCCTTGTGGTTTCTGGTGCCCTCATGTCCCTGATCATAGGCAAGATGGCATCACGGGGACAAAGCGCTTATGCAAAAGCGGCAAATGTTGTCGAACAAACAATTGGGTCAATTAGAACTGTGAGTCTATCGAATATAAAGAACCTTTTGATTCAAAATTTTGACTCTGAGATGATGGCAGTCACTTGGTGCAATTAGGTAGCGTCATTCACTGGGGAGAAGCGGGCTATAGCAATTTACGACAAGTTCCTTGTGGATGCATACAAATCAGGAGTTCACGAAGGCATGGCTGCTGGATTCGGTCTTGGTACAGCCTTTTTGATTATCTTCTGCAGTTATGCACTGGCAATATGGTTCGGAGGAAAGATGATTCTGGAAAAAGGATATACCGGGGGTCAAGTGCTCAATGTCATCGTCGCTGTCTTAACTGGTTCAATGTTAGTTGCACTTTGGACTTCATTCAACTTTGAACACATTGATGAGCTATAGCTAATAATTGATTATTTTACAAACCATGCAAGCAATAGGATGTTTACATCAGAGAGATTAGACATAAATCAACGTATAGCATTTTTGTGTTTGTGCTGCAGCAGACTCATAATAAATAAATGGTATGGCTTTCTTCCCAGGTCCTTAGGACAGGCTTCTCCCTGCATGACTGCATTTGCTGCTGGTCAAGCCGCAGCATGTAAGATGTTTGAGACCATCAACAGGAAGCCCGAGATCGATTCTTCCGACACATGTGGCAAGACATTGGACGAAATTCATGGAGACATAGAGCTTAAGGATGTTTACTTCAGCTACCCAGCCAGACCAGATGAGCTGATATTCAATAAATTCTCTCTTTACATACCAAGCGGCACAACTGTGGCCTTGGTTGGACAAAGTGGAAGCGGAAAATCCACCGTGATCAGTCTTATAGAGAGGTTTTATGATCCACAAGCAGGTGAAGTGCTCATCGATGGCATAAATCTGAAGGAATTTCAGCTTAAATGGATACGGAGCAAGATCGGCCTCGTAAGCCAAGAACCCGTGTTATTTGCATCGAGCATCAAGGATAATATTGCGTATGGAAAAGAGAATGCAACCGTCGAAGAGATAAGAGCCGCAGCAGAAGTAGCCAATGCTGCTAAATTCATTGATAAATTGCCCAAGGTCTACAGATATTTAGTTTGATCAATTTACCTATAAGCTAGAGATTCATTGAATTGTGAGTCTCAACTTTTTGTCATCTTTGCATCAAGGGACTGAACACAATGGTCGGTGAGCACGGTACTCAACTCTCCGGAGGACAGAAGCAAAGAGTTGCCATTGCGAGAGCAATTCTAAAAGATCCTAGGATTTTGCTTCTAGACGAGGCCACAAGCGCACTTGATGCAGAATCAGAGAGGATAGTACAAGAGGCATTGGACAGGGTAATGGCTAATCGAACCACTGTCATTGTAGCACACCGTTTGAGCACCGTCAGGAATGCCGATCTGATCGCGGTCATTCACCAAGGAAAGATAGTCGAGAGAGGTACTAAAGCATGAATGTTTAGTCCTAACATGTCTCAAATGAAAGCCAATTTTATCTGGTTGACCTGATATAAAATCCTGTCTGAACGTTGGGAACTTCACATATATAACTAAGTGCAAGCTCGAAAAACTGCCGAGCAAGAGCTAATATTTTCACAAATTTGATCAGGTACACACTCGGAACTGCTAAAGGATCCCGATGGACCATATGGTCAGCTAATACGCCTCCAGCAAGTAAACAGAGAGCAAGACCAAGCGACAGATGATCAAAATAAACCACAAAATCTCCTCGATGGTAGACAATCGAGTCAAAGAATGTCCTTCTTAAGATCCATAAGTCGGGGATCATCAGGTGGGGGAAATAGCAGCCACCATTCCTTATCTCTCTCGTTTGGTCTGCCCACAGGGTTAAATATCCTTGATGGTGCACCCGCAAATCTAGAGTCCTCTTCCTTGGAGAAAAAAGAAACAGCTTCGGAAGCTTCAATCCGTCGTCTCGCATATCTTAACAAGCCAGAAGTTCCCGTGCTACTAATAGGATCTGTTTTTGCAATCATTGCGGGTGCTGTATTCCCCATTTTTGGTGTAATAATATCTGGTGTTGTCAAGACATTTTATGAAGAACCTCATAAACTAAGAAAAGATTCGAAGTTTTGGGCATTGATGTTCGTGACTCTCGGCCTGGTGTCATTAGTAGCATACCCAGCAAGGACGTACTTCTTCTCAATAGCAGGTTGCAGATTGATCCAGCGGATAAGATCAATGTGTTTTGAGAAGGTGGTGCACATGGAGGTGGGTTGGTTCGATGAGCCGGAGCACTCCAGCGGTGCCATTGGCGCAAGGTTATCAGCAGATGCAGCGACAGTGCGGGCCCTAGTTGGGGATGCAGTAGCCCAGCTCGTTCAAAATAGTGCCTCTGCAGTTGCTGGTTTGGTCATCGCTTTTGTGACTAGCTGGCAATTGGCGTTCATCATCCTTGCGTTGCTCCCTCTGATATTTGTTAACGGATTCGTCCAAATAAAATTCATTAAAGGATTCAGCGCAGATGCCAAGGTACACATTCCTTATTTGCCATTTATCACGGTCCTAGTAACTTAGCATGCCTAACCACTGTCCACTTGAGTGTTTAAGAGATGCAACAGCTAAAAATTGCCATAACTGCATAGATATTTCGATATCGGCGGTGTTAATCAAAGTCTCTCTGTTCACAGATGATGTACCAGGAAGCTAGTCAAGTAGCTACTGATGCGGTTGGAAGCATCAGGACAGTTGCTTCTTTCTGTTCTGAAGAAAAGATCATGCAACTTTATGCCAGGAAATGCGATGGGCCAATAAAAGCCGGAATAAGACTAGGGCTGATTAGTGGAGTCGGGTTTGGGCTATCGGTCTTCATACTTTTTGCAGTCTATGGCACTTGCTTCTATGCTGGAGCTCGACTTGTCCAGGATGGCAAGATGACATTTTCAGAAGTTTTCCGCGTAAGACTACCTTTTCCTGTTTTTTTCTGTTTCCCTGAAACACTAACGAGTTCATTGAGCCAAATTATTAAGTAAAGGACAATTTTAATTTCCGCATCTCATTTGATAATTTATCTATTTATGCTTTGCAGGTGTTTTTTGCCCTGACCATGGCAGCCACTGCAATTACCCAGACAAGTTCCCTCACTCAGGACTCCACCAAAGCCAGGAGCTCAACTGCCTCAGTTTTCAAAATCATCGACAGAAAATTGAAAATAGACCCCCATGATGAGTCCGGGGTAACCCTAGAAAACGTGAAGGGAGAAATAGAGCTTCGTCAAATCAGCTTCAAGTATCCTTCTCGCCCGGATATACAGATTTTCAAAGATCTCAGCTTGACCATTCATTCCGGCAAAGTATAGCCTTATGATAAACCTGTTCACTTTTCCTTTCAAAGATCTTTTTCTGTTCTTATCTAAGTTCCAGCCTATTATTATGCGCTAAATACCTGCTGATATTAAAACATGCCCATATGGACTGTGATTTTTGCTTTTTCAGACTATTGCTTTAGTAGGAGAGAGCGGGAGTGGTAAATCAACTGTAATAGCTCTTTTGCAACGTTTTTATGACCCCGATTCTGGTCACATCACATTTGATGGGATTGAAATTCAGAGGCTACAGTTAAAGTGGTTTAGACAGCAGATGGGCCTTGTGAGCCAAGAACCAGCTCTGTTCAATGACACGATCCGTGCCAATATAGCCTATGGAAAGGATGGAGAGGCAACGGAAGCAGAGATATTGTCTGCATCAGAGTCGGCAAATGCCCATAATTTTGCCAGCAGTTTGCAACAGGTAAGTTTATCTCACCTCTAGTTTAAGATAGATATATGCCGGTTAAGTAAGCAATAAGTACGCAGGACAATCATAATTTACCGACATCACAATGACTCTGCAGGGTTATGACACATTAGTAGGCGAGCGTGGAATCCAGTTATCCGGTGGGCAGAAGCAGCGGGTGGCCATTGCACGTGCTATAGTGAAAGATCCAAAGATACTTCTTCTCGACGAGGCTACTAGTGCACTGGATGCTGAATCTGAAAGAGTTGTTCAAGATGCATTAGACAAAGTCATGGTCAATAGAACGACAGTTATAGTGGCGCATAGGTTATCAACAATAAAAAACGCAGACGTGATCGCTGTGCTAAAAAATGGAGCGATTGTCGAGAAAGGCAAGCATGACTCTCTGATCAATATCAAAGACGGTCACTATGCATCCTTGGTTGCTCTGAACACGAGCGCGGCATCATCCTAATTATGTTTTGTGCTACCTGCTATGTTTATGTCCTACTTTCCCATGTAGCAGGTGGCCATCCCAGTTTTTCTTGCGGGTTTGATCATGAAAATTACCTGCAAGGTGATGAGAAAGAAAGCCAGAAGTGCATCTAAAACATTGTGGCGGATGGCAACTATAAAAATAAGGATATCAGTGACGGCATGTTTGTGTTATATGTCCTTTATAAAGTAACAACAATTGTAAAAATATGTTCAGCAACGTCAAATCTGCGATTGTGTTTTGCATGATGGAAAGAGTTGTGAAAATATTTTGAACATTCTTTAGCCCCTCCACGAAGCAACGAAAGATCATCAGTGCTTAGGGGACAATACAGGAGACAGTCACTACTCTGCGAGAACATGGCTTAACATGCATGATTGTTCGATCGTCATTAGCAAAATTTAAGATGCGCTCCTTCCATTTCTTGGCGCTGTCTTTCATCTAGAGAACCAATGCATGTGGACACTTAATGCATTTGTACGGCTTTAGCACAAGAATTTCATGCCCTGAAGGCAACCTCATTTGCAGATTCTATTGATCTTACAAATGACGGTGTTCAGTAATCTTTTTTGCATTTTCATCCCCCGCCCATCTTGCAGAACAGAGCAAGTATCAAGCTTCTATTCGATGTCAAATGAAATCTTCGCTTCATTTTCGTCATCACAGGTGATTGTGCAAGAGAGGGAGTGTAATCCTTCTGAAGTTGTCGCAATCAAGCTTGCTGAACTGATCGCATATCCCTAACACGTCCTCCTCCCCACTCTTTCCAATTTCTTTCAGCTTGTCACTCTGATTCACTGCATATGACAGCAGATAGTAATCGACAAGGAGACATCTTTAACATGACTGATTGCTGCCATTCTAGCACGAGAAACCGTCGGTCTGCATACGGTGCTTTGGCCAAGCCAAAAGATGATTAAATAGCATAACATCTTCTGAAGTATATCTAGTAACTTCGCGGCAAATCAGCAAAACTACACAATGAAAGGACAGTCTTATCGAGCTAAGCTTTCCTGCCTGTAATGTAAAAGAGTTCAAATGCCAATTGAGCTCTTGATTTTCGGCAAGGACATGTGCAAGTGAACAGAGATGGTTAGCAACAGTAATTCGTCCAGTCAAAATGCCCACTAAGCATTATTATTCGTCCAATTAAAAATGCTAATTATTGAGCTAAGCAGGCCTCCTATACAAGTCAACGCGCTAATGTCATATCCGATAAGCCCTAAGCAACTTTGGGCGGACTCCAAAGGTGCTTCCACTTTTACAAGGATTAAAAAGGAGTGGTCACGAGCATCTCTAGTTGTCTATTTTGGACGATTGATTTAAGCTGTATGGCTTCTTGAATAGTAATTGGTGGTGGGTCCACTCCTTCAGGAATTACAGTGAGAATATTAGTTTCTTCTAAACCACAAAAAAAATCAAATAATAAATTATTATATGGTACACTTCTTTAAAAATTTATGGTTCACGACAAGATATTAATAGTCCTAAGACTTTTGTTTTGATATATCAGAATTCACGAGGGGCAATGCAACATGGGCTCTTTTTTCCTCTTTTGGTGAGGTGAGAACGCTTGATTGGTCTATCAAATATCTATAATTAAAAAGAAAATAATTTTCTCCTATTTTCTTTTTATAGAACCATTACCTCTTTCATCTATTATTTGTATTTACTCGACCTAAATCTTTTTTTTTTTTTTTTGGCATAATATGACTGAGATCTTTGAACGGTAAGTGTGACGGCAAAATGGCAAAAGTCAAATTTAGCCATCAAGCAATTCACTAACTTTGAATCATTGTGGATATTGCCGATACTTGTTAATCTTATATTTCATACTATGGAAAATCATGAAGTTTAATCTTGTTTGCATTTACTCATTCAAGTATAATGGGAAATTTTTTTTTATTGTTATTAATATAACCTTATGCTACATTTAATAATCAAAATAAAAGTTTGGATATGATAACAATTATATCATCATGTATTTGGTCCCTACGCAAGATAAGATAAGGTGAAATATAAAAGGATCTAACTTGGACAGAGATATCTCATGGAAGAAGTCGGCTAAAAGTGATAGGATTTCTTATATTCATAGTATAAAAATTATTTTTCTCACATAACAAAAAATTTTAACTAAAATAAAAAAATAATTTTAAAAAATTATCTAAAATAAAAATAATAAAAATTAAATAAATATAAAAATATACTAATCATGATATAAAAAAGAAATAAAACAACGAAAAAAAACAAAATTTTTAGTTATTTATTCTTATATACATTTGAATTTCTTTTTGTTCTATAATATATATTTTATATAGATTTAGGATTTGTATTTACTACATGTTTTTAGTATTTTAGATAAATTAGTATAATTCATTATTTAATAAAATATTATAAAGGAACGATGGAAGGGAATAAAAAAGAATTAAAGTAGAGAAAAAAATAATGAATAAATAAATAAATATGAAGTATAGAAAACCAGATTTTTAATGAATAAATTCAAATTTGGAAAGGATTTTTCTAATTCTCCACGAATGAGGGGCAATGAGATTTCTAAAAAAAACCTACACCCCTCCTCTCCTTTTCCTCCTATCTCTAGTTCATATTAAAGCTCCAGACTCCTCCATTTTTTTCTTATTCATGTCAAAGCTCCATACGAGCGGCAAGTAAGTCGAAACTTCTTCTCATCCATAAATTTTTAATTCATCTCAAAAAGCCAACGAAAGCGTTAAGAGAGTCAAAGTTTCTTTTACTCGTAATTTTCTAGTTTATGTTGAAACTTCACCAAAGTGATGAGAGAGAGGATTCACTATATTTTTTTTGAAATCGCAAAGATGAGTAATCATGTTGGCTCTCTCTTACTAAAATATCATTTACTGGCTAATCTACCTTGTCGATGTTGCCGGTATTCATTTACATATCTTGTCATAATCAAACCAATGGCTTTGGGATGTAGCAATGAGCTCATTTGCTATTCAAGATTTGATTAAGACAGTACAACAATCTCGAATTGAGGTTATCTCTATTTGTGCATTTGTGATTTTTTTTTTTAGTTATTCATGAGAGATTTTTATAAGCCAATTCAATCATATCCCAATTAAAAATTTAGATGATCAAACACAAGTTGATCATTCTTGACTGACTATTGTCCATAAATTACTCTTTTCCCCGTTACAAAAAGAGTTGATGTAGAATTAACCACCGGCCGGTGGCGTGGATAGTAGATCCTTGGCCCTCCCCGGTGGAGGTCTGTTTAAGCCTGCGAAGCCCTACATGATGTCTTGCGAGGTGCGTAGGTGGTGACTTAAGCGTTACGTCGGGGTGGTGGTTTCCCGAGGTGCGTGGGTGGGGTTTACAACGTCTTCGGATTTACTCGGGTGCAAGCTTTGGTGAGTTCCTTAGGTCAAAAAAAAAAAGAGTTGATGTAGAATCGATTTGTGAGTGTGACCTTTTTTTTTCCTTGAGATACCTCGAATTGCCTGGTCGCGATGAGCTGTGAACCACAAGCCTAAATGGGATGCCCCGAAAAAGGTCGCCTCTGCGCATCGCGTCATGTGTTTGGAAAAAGTTCTATTGCGGTCTATCATTTTAGGCACTCCCCCACCAGAAGAAGTGGAAGTAATCATATCCTTTTCTTGGGGGTCAAATAACGTGCCCTAGTCGAAGTTTGGGTTGACCCTGCAAGGTGTCTGTATACCTAACCTGCATCATCATATTTAACTGAATCCCAGGTTTTTCTTTTTTATAGAAAAAAAGAAAAAGAAAAAAAAAGAGGGTCTTTGGCTTCCATAATAGACAAAACATAACCTACCTGCACAAGCTCCCAAGTCTCCCTACTTCTTTATTCTTTTGCTGTGGCAAAGTTTAAGAATCCATATGACATCCAAAGTTCTTGACAAGACGCCTAAAAAGTTATGACCCGATTCATAAGTAACGGTTCGTGTTCAAGTAATTAATTTTCAAATACTCTTTCTAAATCGGATTGATACGAATGGGGCCAAATCAATACACCAGTCGAACGTATAAAAAATTGATAATTCTAAATATCATTGCCTTTTTTTTTCCCGTTTTGCTCTCTTATTCTCATTAGTTGGCATGTATCTATGTGTATGCATGTATGCTCTCGACCATAATACGGTAGTAGATTAGACAGAAGAAGGGGACAGGGCTCCCAGTGGAGAAGAGGAGATGATTAAGATAACAAACCTGGCAAGCCAAGCAAGTTGTTAGTGGCCAATAGCGCCCTAGTTGATGGCATTCCTTTCTGTGGCTAAGCACTCGAGGAACCACAGGGCACTCCATACAGAGCAAGCAAGCCTTAGAGGAGAGAAACCTGTGCATGGACCTCAATTCTTATTAGGAGGTCGAACCATAGACCAATGGTAGTTAGGGCTACCATTGGTCCCATCGCCTAGTGCCACTCTTTCTGAATTATTGATAAGTCATTGAATTGATTCATTTGCTTCGTCATTGTAGACACTCTTTTCTGTTTTTATATTATATCTTGTGTTTCACTTGACCGAGACCTTGCACAGGATTAATATCCTCGATAAATAATTAAAGAAATCGTTTGAGAAATTTTTTGACAAATTATATTACAGTATAAAAGAATTAGCAACTTGAATCTTTATTATCTTAAAAAAAAAAACAATAATCCTTGCACGATATATGCAACGTTATGTTAAGAAAGCTACATATAGAGATAAAATGCTTTGTGTCGCCCGTACTTTCTTACGAATGACCTTAATTCTCTCTCAAAGATAGTTGAAAAAGAAGTTGAAAAGGAGAATAAAAAAAATAACAAAGACAAACAGCAATCAAAGTGAACTCTTTTAACTTTCTAAAAAAAATTAAATCAAACTAACAAAAAGAAAGCTATTGAAAATTTCTATTATCGTTTAATATCTCTAGCAATAAATAAGTTATGCCAATTTTTTTTGTCCAAAATTATGCCATTTAAATCCACAATCTTCTAAAACTGCCATAGTTGTTACAATCATGTATGATTTCTATGTACTCTCCAAATTTACTTTTGACATTCTAAAATAAAATTATTGTATTTTGTTGCTAGACCGTAGGCACGATGATTTACTTCAGGGGTGCCAAGTCTAGGATGGCCCATGGGCACCAATGACCGAGAGATGGCTAGCTGCACTACTTTTACGTAAATTTATAGATTTATAAACTTGGAAGGTATAAAATAGAAATGTATCGGAAAAAGGTTAAGAAATTGTTTCAATGCCAATTAACTTTTCTTGACAATTTAAAATCACAGGTTTTATAAGGAAAAAGAAAAATAAAGTCGTCATTGAACTTACCGATTAGGTAGATATAACTTTCGTTAAGGTGGCGACAACTTCTATTCGTGGGGAAAGCACACAAAACTTATTCTTGCAACTAGGAAAAACGACAGTTTTAGAGTATATATATCTTAGATTACATGCTTAAAAGCAACGCTTAGAAGGAGAGTCTCTGTTACGAATATATTCATATAAGGTAGGTATGATATTGCCATTAAAGGTTTGGTGAGGGCTAATCTTTTCTTGTGCATTATAATTTTTATATTTTTAAAAAATAACATTCTCTTTCTTTCATATTCCGGAACAAAAAGAAAAAAAAAACAGAATCCTCACTTGCAACAAGCTTTACCTTTTCTCTTTTTTTAGTTATTTATTTTTTGTTTTTTTCTTTTTCCGTATGGCGCCTCTTCTTTTTCCTGATTATTTCTGCTAGCTTTAATGCCACAGTAGTCCCTTTCGAGCTTAGTATAGTCGGAACGCAACTAATCACGTTAAAATTCTCGCCAACCTTTGATTTATGAATGATAGTGCTAAGCGACATCGTCCTTCTAATTCTTTAAGGAATTTTATAAACAAATTATTCAAGAATAATAATAATTTGATTGAGAACAGATGGTCAAGATTCACCCAGCTTTGGCCTCGTACTACTCAAAAACCGAGAGCTGTCGTCCGTATTTTTTTTTATTTTTTTTTTCAAGGGCTTTGCCCTTACCCACTACAGGGTTTGATGCCCAAAAAGGAAGACAGAGAGACAAGCGATGGAAATATTTTTTTGTTGTTGTTTTTCAGGAAAAAGTATTCATTAATAAATGTAGTGATGATGTCGTGTCGCTGGGAATGACAGGTGAAAAACCAAAACTATTTTCTGCAGTTGTCGTCTGCTTGTGCTGTTAGGAAATCCCTTATAATATGATGATTTTCACTGAAAGACGTGTTCCGGATGTCATTCATATAAACAAAACTATACATGAAAAAAAAATACGGTTGACAAAGGAGAGCGCTCAATGATTCTGACCCCGACTGGTTCGATCTTTCGGGTGCAAGGCACCACGATGCTTAGTCCTCAAGTATTTTCAGTGGGCTTGGAAAGTAGTTGTCGCTGAATTTGCACTTCTTAAAGCAGTCGATGAAGTAGGGGACAATTTCTCAGCTGCCCACTTGCATTTTAAAGCTATTTTTTCGAGCTCTCTGTCTCTGGTTTATTTTTATTCCTCCTTGTGTTTTGTTATTTTTGTTGCGGAATCTTGGGTTTGGTTCATTCCAGTCTAACGATGTTGGTAATAGTGTTAAGTTATGGGGATCTCGATGATGGTCAATCAGATCAGAACCTCTGTGGTTGGCCATAGTGGTTCTTTTAGTGATTTTATTGCATGTATAAGATCAGAGTGCCAGTGTATCTTGATATATTGTATTCTACCTCTTGTCTTGTTTTGTAATATTTCTTGAAGTAGCATTTCTTAAACCTCGAGTTTGGCTCAAAGCTTTTACAAGGGAAGAGGAAGAGTATTGGCTTAAGGAGGAAGATGAAGAAACCACTTCGAATCAGTTGGTGATGTGAGTTGGTGTTCCTTTTTTAGTTTCTGGATAAACAAGAAATGAAATTACCATGATTTTCTTCCCTTTGTTTGCCAACCGTTGTTTCAATTCGTTCCGTGTGGCCTGGTTTTCAAGGTCGACATTTTTGCATAAGCAGAAGCAGATATGGATGCTCGAATGCAAGGAAATTTGGTGTCTCCAGCATTCTTCACTCCTTATTTATTTGGACGTGCCTGTGGTACTAAAAGATAATTCTTTTGGATTGTTGACTGACTATATCATTTGAATTGACATGCCACTGGTATATTCGTTCTGTGTTTTTGCTGTCGGATCTTGTCTGGCAGCTCGATTTAGATACATGACTTACGCGTACTTTTAAAGCATTTGAAGTTCCACTTTTCTGGCTTGTCTTGTAAAGTATTGATTCCTGTCGCTGGCTTTGTTCTGCAGAAGCAAAAATAGTTTCCGGACATATTTGATGAACAAGTTGACAGGCGATATAGAGTGATCTTCTATCTGGTATAATGTCAATGGAGCGCAGCTCGAACATGGATATAGAAATGCGTGTGGTTACTGATTCGACAAATCATGCAGAGGCCAAGGACAGACCTAATAAGAAGAAAGAAGATGAGAAAACTGATACAGTTCCATTTCACAAGCTGTTCTTGTTCGCAGATTTCATCGACGTGATTTTGATGCTTGTGGGTACAATAGGCGCTGTTGGCAATGGCTTAGGTCTGCCCCTCATGACAGTGCTTTTCGGGCAATTGAGTGATTCATATGGAACTAACCAGAACAACAGAAATTTGGTGCATCTTGTTTCCAAGGTAACAGTCTTTGAAGCATATTGTTCATTACCTTATGCTAGCAGCTAGAGTCCAGTCATCAGAGTACTTAACAGTAATTAGACACTAATAAAAGCGTGAAAAATACCTAGCGGACTATCTATTCCAAGTTTCGTTACTCAAAAGGAGCAGGTCTTTCGTTATTACTGATACTCATATTCTGAATTCAGGTATCTTTGAAATTTACCTACCTAGCAGTGTTTACTGGTGTGATGGCATTTCTTCGTAAGTATATCTCACGCCCATAAAATAAAAGATTCAGGAGTTTTTGTCAGCAAACGGAAATGAACCGTGGAATGCATTGTTTTGTCAGAGGTGACTTTCTGGATGGTCACGGGAGAGAGACAGGCCGCACGGATAAGGGGATTGTATCTGCAGACCATACTGAGACAGGACATTGCCTTTTTCGATAAGGAAACAAATACAGGAGAGGTTGTGGGAAGAATGTCTGGTGATACCGTTCTTATACAAGATGCCATGGGCGAGAAGGTAACATTTCGGCTTGAAGCCAGACACTAGCGGAGAAGGAAGCACGGATATTTTTCTCGCTACACAGGAAGTGATTGTGTTTTATATTATTACATCTTTTGGATTCTGCAGGTAGGAAAGTTCATACAGCTCGTGTCAACATTCATCGGAGGATTCATCATCGCATTTACTAAAGGGTGGCTGCTTACTATAGTCATGCTTTCATCCATTCCTCCCATAGTGGTTTCCGGTGGCCTCTTGTCCTTGATCATAGCCAAGATGGCATCACGGGGACAAAGTGCTTATGCAAAAGCAGCAAATGTTGTTGAACAAACAATTGGATCAATTAGAACCGTAAGTCCATTAAATATATATAGAGCCTATTGGTTTATAATTTTGTCTCTGAGATGATGGCTGTCACTTGGTGCAATTAGGTGGCATCATTTACTGGGGAGAAGCTGGCGATAGCCACTTACAACAAGTTACTTGAGAATGCGTATAAATCGGGAGTTCACGAAGCCATGGCAGCTGGATTGGGTCTTGGCACAGTCTTCATGATCCTCTTCTGCAGTTACTCATTGGCAATATGGTTCGGAGGAAAGATGATTCTGGAAAAAGGATATACCGGGGGTGAAGTACTTAATGTCATCTTCGCTGTCTTAGCTGGTTCAATGTTAGTTGTACTTTGGACTTCATTCAACTTTAAATGCTCGTATACATTGATGAGTTAAAGATACATGTTATTTTTTGGAAGGAAAAGCTAATAATTGATTATTTTAAAAACCATGCAAGAGATTGAATATTTACATCAAAGAGAGATTAGACATAAATCAATTGTAAGCAGCTCTATTGTGTTTGTGCCAGAGCAGACCCATTATAAATGAATTGGTTTGGCTTGCTTCTCAGGTCCTTAGGACAGGCTTCTCCATGCATGTCCGCATTTGCTGCTGGTCAAGCCGCAGCATTTAAGATGTTTGAGACCATCAACAGGAAGCCTGAGATCAATTCTTGCGACGCCCGTGGCAAGACGCTGGATGAAATTCATGGAGACATAGAACTTAAGGATGTTTACTTCAGCTACCCAGCCAGACCAGATGAGCTAATATTCAACGGATTCTCTCTTTATGTACCAAGTGGGACAACCGCCGCCTTGGTCGGACAAAGTGGAAGCGGAAAATCCACCGTGATCAGTCTTATAGAGAGGTTTTATGATCCACAAGCGGGTGAAGTGCTCATCGATGGCATAAATATAAAGGAATTTCAGCTTAGATGGATACGTGGTAAGATCGGCCTCGTGAGCCAGGAACCGGTGTTGTTTGCATCGAGCATTAAGGATAATATTGCATATGGAAAAGAGAACGCGACCATCGAAGAGATAAGAGCAGCTGCCGAAGTAGCCAACGCTGCTAAATTCATTGATAAATTGCCCAAGGTCTAGAGACGTTTAGTTTAATTAATTACCTCTAAGCTGAGTGAGATTAATAGAATTGTGAGTTTAAACTTTTTTGCATCTTTGCATCAAGGGACTGGACACAATGGTCGGTGAGCACGGTACTCAGCTCTCTGGAGGACAGAAGCAAAGAGTTGCCATTGCCAGAGCAATTCTAAAAGATCCTAGGATTTTGCTTTTAGACGAGGCCACCAGCGCACTAGATGCAGAATCAGAGAGGATAGTACAAGAGGCATTGGACAGGATAATGGCTGATCGAACCACTGTTATTGTAGCACACCGTCTGAGCACCGTCAGGAACGCTGATATGATCGCTGTCATTCATCAAGGAAAGATAGTAGAGAGAGGTACTAAAGCATGAATTTTTTTGCATGGCATGTCTCAAATGAAATCCAATCCTACCCAGTTGATCTGATATAAATATCCAGTTTAAACGATGGGAACTTCACTTATATAGCTGAGTGCAGGCTCAAATGGAGCTAGAGCTAATATTTTGGCAAATTTTGTGTCAGGTACACACTCAGAACTGCTCAAAGATCCCGATGGAGCATACAGTCAGCTAATATGCCTCCAGCAAGTAAATGCAGAGCAAGATCAAGCAACAGATGACCAAAACAAACCAGAAAATCTCCTTGATGGTAGACAATCGAGTCAAAGAAGGTCCTTGAGATCCATAAGTCGGGGATCATCAGGTGTGGGAAATAGCAGCCGCCATTCCTTATCTATCTCGTTTGGTCTGGCCACAGGATTAAATGTCCCTGATGGTGCACCAGCAAAGCCAGAGTCATCTTCTTTGGAGAAAACAGAAGCAGCTGCAGAAGTTTCTATTCGACGGCTCTTATATCTTAATAAGCCAGAAGTTCCCGCGCTACTAATAGGATCTATATTTGCAATCGTTGCTGGTGTGATATTCCCCATTTTTGGCATGCTATTATCTACTGCGATCAAGACATTTTATGAAGTACCTGATAAACTAAGGAAAGATTCAAAGTTTTGGTCATTGATGTTCATGATTCTCGGACTGGTATCATTAGTAGCATATCCAGCAAGCATGTACTTCTTCTCGATAGCAGGTTGTAGATTAATCCAGCGGATAAGATCCATGTGTTTTGAGAAGGTGGTGAACATGGAGGTGGGTTGGTTCGATGGCCCAGAGCACTCCAGCGGTATCATTGGCTCGAGACTATCAGCAGATGCAGCAACAGTGCGGGCCCTAGTTGGGGATGCATTAGGCCAGCTCGTTCAAAACAGTGCATCTGCAGTTGCCGGTTTAGTCATTGCCTTTGCGGCTAGCTGGCAATTAGCGCTCATCATCCTTGTGTTGCTCCCTCTGTTATTTGTTAATGGATACGTCCAAGTAAAATTCATGAAAGGATTTAGCGCAGACGCCAAGGTATGCTTTCCTTATTCACCATTTATGGTCCTAATAATTTATCCATGTCTAGTAACTGCCCACTTGAGTGTTTAAGAGAGCCAACAGCTGAAAATTGTCCTAAATTTTCAGAGAATTGAACAGATTTATAGATATTGCCAGTGCTAATTAAAGTCTCTCTGTTCGTAGATGATGTACGAGGAAGCCAGTCAAGTAGCTACTGATGCAGTTGGAAGCATCAGGACAGTTGCTTCTTTTTGTTCTGAAGAAAAGATCATGCAACTTTATGCTAAAAAATGCGAAGGGCCAGTGAAAGCCGGAATTAGACGAGGGTTGATCAGCGGAGTCGGGTTTGGCCTATCTTTCTTCTTACTTTTCGCGGTCTATGCTACCTGCTTTTACGCTGGAGCTCGACTTGTCCAGAGTGGCAAGACAACGTTTTCGGAAGTTTTCCGCGTACGATTATCTTTTTTGTCAGTTTCCCTGAAACACTAGCGAGATCATTGCACCAAATTATTAGTTTCTGTATTGCATTTGATGGTTTATCTATTTTGTGCTTTCCAGGTGTTTTTTGCCCTCACCCTGGCGGCCGTTGCAATAACTCAGTCAAGTTCCCTCTCTCAGGACTCCACCAAAGCCAGGAGTGCAACTGCCTCAGTTTTCGAAATCATTGACAGAAAATCAGAAATAGACCCCAGTGACGAGTCCGGAGAAACGCTAGAAAATGTGAAGGGAGAAATAGAGCTTCGTCACATCAGCTTCAAGTATCCTTCTCGCCCAGACGTACAAATTTTCAAAGATCTTAGCTTGACCATTCATTCTGGCAAAGTATAGCTTTATGATAGCCCTTTCACTTTTTCTTTGCTAGATCTTTCTCTATTCTTATCTGAGTTCCATCTAATCATGATGCGCTATACTCGTGCTGATATTAGTACATGCACATATGGACTGCGACTTTTGTTTTTTCAGACTGTTGCTTTAGTAGGAGAGAGCGGGAGTGGGAAGTCGACCATAATAGCTCTGCTGCAACGGTTTTATGACCCCAATTCTGGTCACATTACCCTTGATGGGATCGAAATTCAGAAGCTAAAGCTAAAGTGGTTTAGGCAGCAGATGGGCCTTGTGAGCCAAGAACCAGTTCTGTTCAATGACACAGTCCGTGCCAATATAGCCTATGGAAAGGATGGAAGGCAACGGAAGCAGAGATATTGACTGCATCAGAGTTGGCAAATGCTCATAAGTTTATCAGTTGTTTGCAACAGGCAAGTTCATCTCGTCCCTAATACAAGATAGTACAAGATAGAAGAATGCAGGTTAGGCAAGCAATAAGTACTCTAGTTTCCTGAAAATCATAGTTACCTATATCGCAATGACTATGCAGAGTTATGACACATTAGTAGGCGAGCGTGGAATCCAGTTATCTGGTGGGCAGAAGCAGCGGGTGGCCATTGCACGTGCTATGGTGAAGGATCCGAAGATACTCTTACTCGATGAGGCTACTAGTGCATTGGATGCTGAATCTGAAAGAGTGGTTCAAGATGCATTAGACAAAGTCATGGTCAATAGAACTACAGTTATAGTGGCGCATAGATTATCAACCATTAAAAATGCAGACGTGATTGCGGTGGTCAAAAATGGAGTGATCGTTGAGAAAGGAAAGCACGACTCGCTGATTAATATCAAAGACGGTTTCTACGCATCCTTGGTTGCTCTTAACATGAGCGCAGCGTCATTGTAATTATGTTTTGTGCAACCGATTTTGGTTGTCCTACTTTCCCATGTAGTAGGTGACCATACCAATTTTTATTTTTATTTTTGTAAGCATTGTTCATATATTTCTCTTGTCTAAATCACCTGCAAGGTTTAGTTCCTCCTTCAGTCTGACTGTTGAATGCTGGTGGACAGTGTTCTCTCCTCAGCTTCGATAAGTTGGCCTGTGCAACCTCTAGTGGACCAAGCGAAGCTTAAAATGGCGAATATCTCACACCACCAACAAAGTGGCCGATTGGTTAGCCAAAGCCTATCGTATGGGCCGTCTACCAAGGAACCGGATTACTAATCACCCCTCTGCTCTTTTAGATTTGCTTTGTAATGATGCTCATGCTGTATTTGCTCGGAATATCAGTTAGTAATGTATGCAGCATTTTAGTTCCAAAAAAAATCACCTGCAAGGTGATGAGAAAGGACAATAAAAGTGCATCGAAAACACGTGTGGCAAGAGGCAACTATAAAATTACGTATATTCGTGACAGCATGGTTGTTCAGCAATGTCGAAACTGCCATTGGCATGTTCTTTTAGGTCCAGCACATAAGAGGAGAGAATTTAAGTTTCCTGAAGTCTTCATTTAATGGTTTGCTGGGGGCATCTTTGGCTTTCAAGTCTGAAGCAACAAATGAAATGATTTATCCAAGAAAGAACTAAATTAAAGTAAGAAGGAGATTAATTCTTACCATCTTTTGTTGGTCAAAATAGCATCACAAAAATTTCGGTAGAAAGAGGATTATATAATCTAGCTGATAAAATATGCAGATTGAAACAAAAAGCGTTATCAGTTGCAGAGACATTTCCATGCCTTCACGGTGATGCTTAGGAGGTCAAACTTTATGCTGCCTAAGTTTCTTGAGGAAGAGAGCAGCTCTATTGTAAGATATCTGAACTTTAGTAATCTATCTTATCCTTAATCCGCCTTAACAAAACAGGCAATAACATGATTTGGTGTGTGGTTGCTTCTGTGGATTAAATTCAAACGATGATATCATACTGCTGGAAGAAACCACCTCAAGATTACAGTAATTCGTTGATTATTTTATTCTATCTCTACTTTGTTTAAAGCTTAGAGAGAGTTGTTATCTGTCATCCATGTCATCTCCATTTTATTTAGCTTGTATTTGAAAGTCGTAGACATATTTTATACAAAGCAGAGACTAAGATTGAGAGCAAGTTGGCCTACTCATTTCAAAACCACTCTTAAACAATCACATGGTATCAGATCTTTAGAAAAGAAAAGCCCTTTCTCGAAGCTATCTATCTACAATGGCAAGCTCAAGCTCCTCTAAGTACCATCATCCATTGACCCCAAATGTCGCAAACTTTGTGACGGTTAAGCCAAACCACTCAACTCTTAAATTTTGGCAGACCCAAACTATGGGTCTCATAGAAAGCCAGGATACACTGGGATCTATTACTGGAGATTATCCTGCACCAGTTAATGAAATTGTAGTCCCAAACACTGAAGTTGTGAATGGAAAAAACTTAATTTCAAATCCAATGTACAACGCATGGAAATGGTCTGATTGTCACCTGCGTGGATGAATCACTGAACATTTTCTGAAGGTGTTCTTGGCATGGTTGTCGGGCTTGAGACGACTGCTGAGGTGTAATATTTCTCAATCAACTCCTTTGCAAGAGATCTCAAGAAGTGAATATTATTTACGTGACAGCCTCAAAATGTAAAAGAAAGGCATTTATACTATGATTATATCAGCCTTTTTCAAGTACATTTGTGCTTGCTGCTATTGGAAAGCTTGTGAGTGACAGCTCTAAAATTTTCCCACTTCTTCGTGGCTTGGGTAAGAAATACGAGTCTTTTGTTACCTCCATATTAAACCCTCCTGTTCCCTCTTATGCTGATATTGTGCCGCTCCTTCAAGGCCATGAAACTATGAGAAAGTGGCATGGCTCTAAAGAATCTGGCTTCTCGAATCAGAATGCTTTTGTTGGTCAAATATTTTAAAGACAAAAAGTGGCTCCAAGCAAGAGGCTTCTAGGATGCGAATGGGGTAGAAGTAAACCGAACTATGCACCAAACTAGGGAAAGCGAGTCTGGGATATATACATAAAAACTAGAATGGACTCATGAGAGTGCTTTTTTATATAACGGCAAGTTTTGATTTGAAACTCCTGAGTTTAACGAGCCCAGGCTAGAGCAATGAGTGACTTCTAGGGAAAGTACTAGCATGTACGTCAAAGGATTAAAACATGAGGCTCAGTATAAGACGGGCAAAAGCGGATAATACTCCGAGTGAGTTAATTTAGGAATATCACAATATGGTATCAAAGCAGAATCCCCTCTAATAGGTGTGTAATTTCAGGACGAACCGGGTGGAAAGTGGTGGGTCTATAATGACCCCCCTTCAACAAGGGCAAGGAGTGGTTGCTGGGGCCGAAGGGCCTAGACAAGGAGTGACTTCTAATAGACTTCTAGGATGACAAAGGGAATAGAAATGAACTAAAATATGCACCGAACAAGGAGAGCGATTTGGAACTCCAAAATTAAGCGAGCCCAAGTTAAAACACTACCAGGATGGGTGACCTTCTCTAGGGATAGTGCCTACCTACACCAAAGGATAAATAAGCTAAAGTGGACAATATTTCGAGTGAGTTAATCCAACGATGTCACAATAATACCAACAAATGTCGCACCCCAAATCCTACTGGGATGGGGGAGTGACACTTTCAACAAGCGTGGAAAGCAAGGCCAGAGCAACTTCAGTCCAAGGGGGTGCAACATTGATCAGTTTCGTTTGCAGAACTCCGACAATGCCAACAAAGAGAAGGATCCGAAAGCAAGTAATAATCAACCTAAAGGACAACAAGCAGAATTACGTTTTCAAATCTGACCAAGGCACGCAGCGCTGAATTGCTGTCGTTGGTTCAATCAAGCACTCAAAGCTTTTGCTGACTTGAAGGCTTCTGATCCTGATGACCAGGCAAGGTTCCCTAACCAGGCGCTTCACCCACGATTACTTCTACTCAAAAATGTTTTCCCTCTTAATTGATCGCAATTTTGGCCTTAAGAAAATATGGTTGCTGGAAAATTACTGTCAATGAAAATGCGTTTTGTGCATGGTTTCTGAGATTGCATTCAATGAGATATTGCATGGTTTATGTCTGTTGGGGGTGATATTGCATTAACTGAAATTCACTAAGCTTGCTTATAGTAAACTATAACGGAGAATGCTTCCCAGAGAAGGGCCAGATTTCTTCAAAATGTATATGCCACAAAACAGCTCTCAAAGAATGGTCAGGATAACTCTCTTTCGCTTACAAACTGGTTTTTAACTTAGCAAATTGTTCTATTCATTGCCTGCAATGAAATCTCAGTGAATGCAATCTCGGAAACCATGCACAAAACACATTTTCATCGACAATTACTGCACAGAACTATATGTACTTAAGGCCAAAATTGCTATAAATTAAGAGGGAAAACAATTTTGAGTATAATGTTGATGACAAGAAAGGTTTCTTCCAAGACAAGTTGCAAGGCAAGTCTACTTTTGAAAACCTTGAATCACCCTCTCCTTTTGTTTGATCACAACATTCAATGAGGAAATATTCAAAAATAAATAAAATAGAAAACCTGCGGGAACCAAAACCAGACACGAACTGCAGACTCCTATTCAGGTTTGTAACCCGATCCGACAGCACGGTTTTGGTGATGAGAGAAAGGAAAGCAGAGCAAGGCGTGAACCAGAAAAGCTCTGCAAACAGGAAGGAGGGCTCTCGGTTCACTCTCCGTCGTATTGAAGCCAGGATATGTAGGATTGTAGAAATCCCCTTGCCTGGTGACGCAACAGTTTCATCTTCTTGGAAAACAGAGATTTTCCAATTTCATCCAATTTTTCATCAGAAGCTCATCATATGTGCAATGTACAGAGAGGAGTGTGTGTTTTGTGTAGGTGTGGAAGTGACCATTTGCTTATTTTGGGTTCTTGATTCACACTTACAACTTCCTCCAGATCAGGATATTCTGAGCTAATCTGTATCTATAACGGAAGGGGTCAAGCTCTCCTCTCGGTGGAGAGGTTAAAAAGGGTCAAGCTCATGCATGCAGGTGAAATGGCAGTCCGGGATTGGCTTTATTGTCAACACAGAGAGACTATGCGTTTGCTACAAGTTAACAATCGTGCTATGTCATCTTCTCTTAAAAGAGCAACCCTGGATAATGTTGCGCGCACTGTGATAATCTTTCTTCTTTTAGAGATAATATCTCGGCATTCCTTGCATCAATTTAGGCCCTCCTCGTACTCAAACCTATCTCGGCTGTGTTCGCTACATCAATTTCAACTGCTATACAGATTTAGGGTTTGATTTTGAACTGTTAAAAACCAAAATATACCCGGGAACAAGCAAAGGCCGCTCCCGGGTAAAACTGACGACCAATTCATGGCATGAAACCGGGAAACAAACCAGTTAAGGCCGGTCCTCATCTTATTATCCAAAAACTGAACAGAAGCCCATCAGGCAGGCAAGACTAGTTTGATTCGGTTCTTAGATTGAACCGGCCTGTTTGGTCATCCATCTACCATCACGTGTATTTCTTCTTGAAATGTATGGTGTCCCTTTGAAGCAGTTGTAGACATTTCCTCAGTTGGCTGGACTTTGCTTGTTGTGTGGGAGGTACAAACGTTGAATCGCGTTTGAATTTTCTTATAACTTGGTTTTCGCCATCGCATGCTTGGACTTCTACATCTTAACTTACTAATTTGACCGAGAACTAGGGGCACAAACACGGATTAGTACTGCTAGGTGTAGTAACCGAGTGGCATGAGGAACAGTATCAGCCGCTTAAACAGAGTTATTCCCATCCTCCAACCCAATGCAGAAAGCATGAAATGAATGAAGTCCTGTCCTGCTCATCGTCCTCGGCTTTGCCCTTGGCCCTTCTCTTCCGCTGTTCCTCCACCCACTTTTTGAGAACCGAATCCAGACTCTCGGCAGTCCTCTTCATTTCAGCCGCACTTCTCTTCTCTTCACCATTAGAGAATTCAGCTGGGTAATGGTCTACGTTATGGGTGACACGGGGACCCCGACTGACTCGGCACTTAGAAAATTCATGTGATACATGCCTAGCTTTTCAATCGGATCAAACTTTTCGCTGATTGAGTCAATTACAATCTTGATTCTGTTTGAACATTTCTTACCTTCACTGCATATTTCTGCGCATCCTCGGTTGCTCATCACACGAGCTCTTCAGTTTCATGATGTTTCTTTTGAATTTTGTTGCATCTTTCTTATGAATGTCTTCTTTGATGAATCATCTTCTAGTCACAAACAAGGATGGATAGCAGAAGAAAGTGAAAATGGTGTCTGCCCTGGAATCATACCTCGGTTGCTCATCACATGAGCTCTTCGGTTTCATGACGTTTCTTTTGAATTTTGTTGCATCTTTCTTATGAATGTCTTCTTTGATGAATCATCTTCTAATCACAAACAAGGAGAGATAGCAGAAGAAAGTGAAGGAGGAGTCCACCCTGGAATCATTCGAAGCCAAGCTTCAATTCACTGACAAAAAACATGATAAATTAACTTCTGGCGACTTGTTCAATCTGTCCACATCACCTCTCACTCTAGGCTTCACATCCAAAAGTGAAATTACCGCTTATACAACATAGAAGAGGCAAATGGCTTCACCATACACGAATAGTCTCTACTCGAAGAGATTCCGACCATCAATCCCCAAGACAGACTAAAAGTCAAATATGAAGCTATCATTGGACCATGTTGGCAGGACAACTATTGAAATTTAGTGAATTGGAACTAATGGTCAAATTTTCTAAGATTCACTGTTTATGTCAATACAATATGGCTGTCTCATCCACAAGTGTCAGCTCAAAGCAGTTATTATTGGAAAACCATCAAAAATCTGAAGAGCACATGTACAATTCCACCCGGCCATCCACATGCTACCAAAACATAACAAGCCGTGGACATTGGCACAGTCATGAAAGAGTTGCATCACTCCAAACAAGGCTCGTCAACTGCAAATCAAGAAATGGATCTGCCAACACAGCATGAAAAATAAGAAGAAGCTCTCTGTAAACTCTAGCCAAGCAAAACAAATGCACTCAAAACATGACATCCATCGTCAATGTTTTTCTAAGATGAAGTGCATGAAAGCAGAGGAAGTTTAAAGTAACGTTCTAAGTGCAGATCAGTATCCACACAGCAAATCAACCATACATATATACAAGCTATTGGAATGGGAATACTGTCCACTTTCAACATGCTTGAACCTTGAAACCTAAATAAAGAGTTATTTGGGCGAAGATAGAATTGGTGCCATCAGAGGGAAACCTCACCTCACACCTAGACTTAGCAAAGACAGTCAAAACCTCACGTCTAGTCAAAACCGCCATTGGCCCGGCTTTCTTATTTCAAATAGGCCTCACCACAGTCAATCATTTGATGGAAATTGCACACATATGACTGCAGCTCAGGATAGGATTTATAGGAATCTCTGAGAGCAGAGAAATTCTGCAATTAGTTCAAGAACTACACGTCTTCATGCTAAAAAGTCAAAAGGCAACTCATATAGTCATAGGGGGGAGACTTCATCGCATTTCTGCAAAATAGTTTATAAAATTTCACAGGGAAAACGTTCAAATCCTTGGATATTCCATAGAAAACGTTCTAAAGGAAGCCTAAGCAGAAGAACAATATAAGCATGCAATCATGTACTAAAGTGAGGGAGCGCTCTATATCAATCTTCAATTACAATAATCCTCCAATAGAATTGCAAAAATCCCATAAAAGCATTGTGTTAATAGAGAATATCCTACAAGAAGCAAATAGAAAAATGACAGGTCAAGCCAGCCAGCATTTGACAAATCAAGTGATCAACTGGCACACAGAAGCGGTCCTGAAATGCCTAAAGAGCTGATTATTCAATCATCAGAGAATTCAAATGAGCCATATGTCTGCAATTGCTGTGCTTAACTCAGATCAACTAATAGAACAGCAACCTCTGCACCTTCTATCCACAATGGAAATGAAGATGATATGAAGTAGGATATGAGTGGCTCTAAGTTCAAGGCATAGAAGGCATGAAGAATAGAAATTATGATCCCTCTTATGAGATGATCCCATGGGTGAGAAAAGAATACCTTTTTCACTCAACAAGGAGCATTTTGCAAGTAACATTATTCTCAACCAGTTGATTTATTGCATCCCTGAACTTGAAATAATCGTCTTCAGTGTTGTAAACTTGATGAGAAATGCGAGCATATCCCGTTATGCTCCCATCCTTGTCCCTAGGTCCATCAACACCATCGGCCGGAGCCTGGTAGTGTATAGGCACTTCGATCCCATGATTCACCCGCAAATACAACCTTAGCCTCAGAGCATCCTCTCCGCCGAAAATACACAGCTTCGAAGGAAGACCAACCATGATCATACTAGCACACATTTCTGGTGGAGAACCGAGATTTGTCCCCCAAGATTCTGCCAGCATTTGTCCCATTTTCACAACTTGCTCGTGATTCCTCTTTATGATCCCCTGAATCCCTCCTTCGAATCTCTCCACGAATTCAAACGCCGCAGGGACAACAAGCTGAGAACTATAATCCCTAGTGCCAACCCACGCGCTCTCTATCGGCAATCCATTCCCATATTCATGTGTAACCACAGGATGGTGCATGTTGCTCACCAAACCCGACGATTTCCGACAATACAAGAATGCCACGGAAGGCGGGCAAAAGAACCACTTATGCAGATTGCTCACGTAAAAATCAGCCCCAATGTCCTGCACATCGACCTCGACGCTACCAATCGCGTGCGCCGCATCCACAAAAACCTGATCTACGCCCTCCTCCCTACAAACCTTAACTAATTCCTTCACCGGAATCAGCACCGACGGCATGGAGGTAATATGATCGATTATAGCCAACCTCACTCTCCTACCGTTCTTCTTCCCTCTCTCTAACCCCTTCCTAAACGCTGCAATGACCTGCTCGTTCGAGCTCGCGGGGAACGGCAACTCGACCTCGACAATCGAGCCCCCCGCGCTGGCCACGTACGCCTGAATCGACTTCTTCACGGCCTGGAACACGCAGTGAAACACCAGGACCGCGTCCCCGGGCTCGAACCTCGACTCGGCGAACCCGCGGCCGACCTGCTGGAGCACGATGGCCGCGGCCGTGGTGACGTTGTCGACGAGCGACACCTCGTCCGCGTCGTCGGCATTGATGAGGTCCTTCACAAGCGCGCGCGACCGGAGTATCCCGCCGCGGAGCGAGTTGAAGTAGAACTCGTCGGGCTGCTGGAGGAACCGGAGCTGCCAGTCCCGGTGGGCGGCGAGGACGGACCCCGGGCAGCTCCCGAAGCTGCCGTTGTTGATCCGCGCGACGCCGCGCTGGTGGTGGGAGAACTCGCTGCGGAGCTCGGCGCCGGAGATGGCGGCGGCGGGGAGCCTCGGCTTCTTCCCGGCGCGCTCGGCGCGCTCGCCCTCGCCGGGGTCGCGGCGGCAGGTTCCGTTCCGGGCCGCGGCGTCGCGTCGCCGTCGCCGTCACCGCCGCCGTCGTCGTCGCGGGGGCGATCCATGGGGCGGCGGAGTGGGGGCGGCGGGGGTTGGGGGCGGGTCGACTCAGTGAGTCAGGGGGAGGGAGCGGACATGGCGGGGCTGCTGTGCTAGGGCTAGAAAGAGCATTATGCGATCGGCGGCTGTTGCAGAGCTCGGAGGAGAGAGAAAGATATAGAGAGAGAAAGATAGGGAGGCGATCAGCATGTCCGGCGTCGTCTTCTTCTTTCTCTCGATTCGGGACACGTGGGTCGGGTCTTTCCGGGGCTCCGTTTTTTCCGGGCCGGCGATCCGGGAGAGGCTTCCTTCCTTCCTTAAAACTATTATTATTATTATTCTTGGAAATGCGCGGATCGTCGCGTGCAAGACATTCTCCTTTCCTCTTGCTATTTAGGATATCGGTCGTTTCGATAATATCTTCCTAGGAAGGCTCGGTCGTCTCCTGTAGAAAAATGAATCAGTAGAAAATAATTTTATTGTTCATAAATTTATCGATTAATAAAATGAAATTTCGTTTGACCAATTATACCAATTAGTATGGGTGATGATTTTGAGGAAACATTTTTCATATCATTGGTTTTCGATACATTGTCATGCTTGGTTTTTAATGCATCATCACGTTTACAAAAATAAATAAAATAAATAAATAAAAATTCATCATTCATAAAGATATTTAGATATAAATTATTGTCATTGATGAAAATATTTTTAATTGTTTAGTTATTTCAAATGATATAAATGATGATTTCAAATCATTCACTTTTTACAAAAGATATAAAGTTTTTTTTTTTTTTTCATGATTTTTGTTTAGATTCCTTTAGAAGATCAAAAGTGGAAAAAATCATTCTCCATCCCCTTTCTGTTAACCAAGACCAAGCACGTTCTCCTTCATGCACTCCCTTTAATTTTTTTTTCTATTTTTTCTATTTTTCAAAATAGAATTTTTAATTATGTTTCCTTTTCTTTTTTCTTTCTTCTTCAACTTGTTGTCAACCTCAGCAATGGCCAAAGACCAACCTTGTTCCACAAGCGAGGGACGAGGTTGCCCAAGGCTAGCAAGCTCGAGCTTGCCGATTTGGTGAGGCTAAGCCTCATCGATCTTTGGCAGGTGCATTGGCTCACCAATCTAGCAAGTCTTGACCTCGTTAATCTTTGGCGAGCTCAAGGCAAGACTAGCTGAGCTCGACTAGTTGAAATCGAGAAGCTCAAGTCTCGCCAACCTTGGGTGAGCTTGTTCCTCACCTATGGTCAATTGCTACTATGGCGGGTGATTGATGAAGGAAAATGAAAAAAAAAAAAATATAGTCATTTTCTTTAAAAATGAATTATTAGAAAATATTTTCTATAAATATCACATCTTCCAACAAAACAAATGAAGCCTAATTAACCTTAGCAAACTCATGGAAGAAACAAGAATTTGAAGTCCCCACCGTCTATTGTTTAGTTAACCGCCTCTCACTCCCACTCCCCTCCTAAAAAAAAAAAAAAAAAAAAAGATCGGAGTTTTCATTTATCATCTCTCCTAAAATTTTATCTATCTCTCTCCATTCATTCTTTTTCAACGTTATGCATGGCGACAACAATTGGTGTGTCGTGGAGCCATGGATAGCATGAGTCCTGTGCTGGTTGGGCTTTTAAACAAAGACTCCAAAACCCAAACTCACTCCTCGTAGGACTACACTAAAATACAATCAAAATTAAGATCCATAAACATAGTTACAAACGTCTAGAATCTGATGGCCATAAAAGGAGACCTACATCATCAATATGATTTGTTTCTATTTGTCACATATGTGATTGGAGTAGGTGCTACTGATATTTATCTATGCTTGTCTAATAGTAATACTGGCGTGCTCAAGATGCAAAGCTTCATAAGTTGTTGCACTGATTGATGAAGTAGATATAGTATCATTGCCTTTGTCGGTCCAAGTTTCATCATCCCTTGTTGACATTTCCGTTGGATAAAAGAGTGGCTTGGGAGGTACTTGTAGATCACCTGCTTCTCCTTCGAGCATTTCCAAGACTTTATGCATCGAAGGGCGATCATTAGGATTCAATTGTATGCACCAAAGAGCAACTATCATCATCTTCTCTACTATTATCTTATCCTCCTCACTAACCTCTTCCATTGGAACATTCAATCCCTCACTAAGTTGGTCATGAACCCATAAAGGAAAGTAAACATCACTAGAATACCCTGCAACCGTGTCTGCATTCTTCCTCCTACTAGCCATTTCCATTAACAATTTGCCAAAACTATAGACATCAGCTTTGTAAGAGATACTCCCGATGTTCTTATAGACTAGCTCCGGAGCCATGTATCCTAAGGTTCCTCTTGCAGCAGTTAAAGACACAGTGTTGTGGTCCGGGGAGTACAATCTTGCGAGCCCAAAGTCAGAAACTTTTGGAGTTAAATCCTTGTCAAGAAGAATATTGTGAGGCTTAATATCGAAATGTAGAATTTGCATGTCACATTCTCGATGAAGATACTTGATCCCTCTAGCCACTCCAAGAGCAATCTTGTACACTTCCTTGCAATCAAGACAAGTCCTTGTTCTCGTGAGAAAATGTGCTTATCCAAAGACCCATTATACATGAAATCATAGACGAGAGCTTGTTTGGAGCCTTCAAAGCAAAAACCAATGAGTCCAACCACATTAACATGATGAATTCTTCCGATAGTAGCCACTTCACTGATGAAGTCCTGCCCATTTGCTTTCCCATTCTTCAAGATCTTCACCGCAACATCGCGACCACTTCTCAATTTTCCTTTGAATACAGAACCATACCCTCCCTCACCTAGTTTGTCCTTAAAACCGCCTGTGATTTTCTTGATCTTTGAATAAGAGTATCTTATCGGCAAGAAGTTATTGTTAGATTGCAAAAATTCTTCAACGTTTTGATCCATTGCTAAGTGTCTTCTCCTCCATTTGTGTATAAGCAACATCATCACACATGGGGCTCCTAAGATGAATTTCACAACCGTGAATGCCCCTGTATTTTGGTGAAAACACAAGAGAATTGAGGATGTGTAATTTTTATGATAACCAATTTGTGGGTATGTTAAATGTTTGCTTCTACAAACATTAAATCAATTTCACAATGGGAAGATTGTAATAATGTTACCAATGAGTATCAGAGTAATCCGTCTGTAAAATAAGAGCAAATAAATTCCTACAAGGGAAATTGAATATGTAAGTGAAAGCTGAAAAAAATTTAAAAGATACCTAGCTGCGTTTGTTATTGTTTCTTTTTTCTGTTTTTGAACACTTTTTCTATTTTTTTGTTCCTAGGAACAAAAACGCGTGTGTATGCGTTTTTGTTCCAAAACTATTTTTTTGTTCCCAGAAACACATCGGAATAGAAACAAAAAAAAAAAAAAAAAATTGTTTCTTAATTCTGAAACAAAATTTTTTAACACTTTTCTCTTTTTTTTTCTTTTTATTTTCTTCTTCTTTTTTCTTTCTTTTTTTCTTTGGCCGGTCGCCGTCGAGGGTCGGCGACGCCATCGAGGGTCGGCGACCTCGCCGGAGCATCGCGGCCCCCAGCCGAGGCCGAGCCTCACGTCAGCCGGGCGAGGCCAGGCTCACCTAGCCAAGGCGAGACTGTCGGCCCCGTCGGCCGGCCGCCAGCCAAAAGAAGAAAAAAAGATAAAAGAAAGGAAAAAAATAAAAATAAAAGAAAAATATTAAAAAATTAAAAGAAAGAAAAAAAGAATTGTTAAACAAGTTTATCAAACGTGTTTTACGGTCAAAAAATGTTCCGGAACATAAATACTTTTTTTTTTATTTCTCCTGGAACAATTTTTGAATAGAAATATTGACCATATTATCAAGTAATGAGTGTCTTGGTTCAATCCGTTAAGATTTGTCGGCGGAATCTGAACTAAATAAATAAACAAATCAATAAAAATTCATTCATTATTATACTTACAAAATACCACAGCAGCATTTATCAACCTACTTGATTTTAATGGCCATTTTTAAATTACATGAATTCGAATTAAATAAATAAATAATGAATTTATTATTATACGTAAAAAATACCACAACATCATTTACTACAATATTTGTTCTTAATGGGCATTTTCAAATCACATAGGTTTGTGAAAAGATATACATATGACCGAACTCAATTTCACGTTTAGATCAAATTTCATAGATTTTGACCAGATATGTCCTCACAACTTTTTTTTTGGGGGTTAAGAAAACTGAACAAATTCAAAATTTCTTACCTTTCTTGGGTCCGCACTGAATTTGGTATTTGCCGCTGCTGTCCCACCAAAAATGATGTTTGCATTGCATCTTAGCCACCATTGGAAGCCATGAAAGCTCAAACCCAAAAACCATCAGGTCTTGAATTTGCGCATAGGAATGAAGACTGTCACCGTCAGCCCACCATGGGATCATTGCCAGAAGCTCTATAGTGCACGCAGTTTCCACATTCGAGGCATTCGCATCGATCATGGCGTATAATCGCCTTCTTGTACTAGAAAAATTGGAAAATTCAATCCCATCATGGCATGACGAAGTGTCGATGTAAAACTGAGAAGCAACGGCCTTGGTGCAGTTCACGATCGAAACACTCTTGCATAACCCTCGACCATAGAATTCGGATAACTTGTATCCAGTGCAACTATACGGATCATCTTCGTTGAAGTTGCGCCGATGACAAAGAGCGGAGAGAAAGAGGCAAACAATTGTCCTCCGTCATCCCAACATCGGCAACCCTAATCGTGTAGTTGGTATAGTCGATGTACTTTACATAGTACTTACTCGAATACAAATTCAAAATGGTTCGGTTATTTAAGCAGACTAGTTCATAGCGTGGGACTCCGCAGGACTTCGGATCACTCCTTAGCCGAAACGGATAGCTTATGTTATTGTTATTGCCACAAGAGCTGGTGCACCGATTATTTTTCAAGGCGATGCTAAAAGACAGATGTAGAAGAAGAAGGAAGAGAAGAAAAAGGAGTTGATCTTTAGGCATTGGCTAGGCAATAGGAGAGAACACGAATCAAGTAGGAAAATCTCTGATTTAGTGTGGAGATGCAAAAGAGATGGATGAAGATGGCGAGGAATAACGAGGGAGAGAAGGAAAAATCTCCGACCAGAAACTAATTTGTCTTCTGGAATGTCGAAAGGCCGGTCAACGAGCGAGACAAGCACCAAGGGAGATTTCGCGCACCGCGATGAATTTAAAGTTGAATCGACCTTGGCCCGGTCCGGCGGTCAGGGTTTGGGATGAGGGGCGTAGATTACAAGATCGCAATCCTTTTTCTATGCTCTTCTTATTGCAGACAAAGGGGGGAAAAGAGCAGAAACGATGAGTAAAGTGGAATATCTGGAAGTCAAGAAATCAGGCCATCTTCAGAAATAAAAAAAACCAGAACGAAGCAACCTTGTGGAGTCTGGTTTAGATAGGTTGAAGAGTTTCAACAGATGGACCCCAAAATCCAGCGAATCTAGTAAGATCAGCGACGGATCGTCACGATTTTGGAACCCACCGCAGGCTGGAACACTAAAGATAAACATAAACGGTGCCTACGGACCTGGAGCTACTGGAGGCGCGATCGCTTGCGTCCGTCGTGGTTCCGCCGGAAGGTTGGTGGACGGAGTAGTGTGAACAGTAGCAGTGTCGTCGTTCGGGGTTGAGGTTCTTGTCCTTTTAAAAGCCCTAACTCATCTGTGTGATTCACGAGAAGAGAAGCACTTGCACTTGCACTTGAGTCCGACAGCTTAAAAAGTTGGTCAAAAGTTGTGGAAAGTTCAGTTCAGTGGAGTTCACGTGGAAAGCTCAGCCTATTATCCTGAAGTGCAAAGATTTATTAATGTCCTCTTCAAATATTCAGGTCAGCCAGTGCGTCAGGTAGGCCCACGGTAGAAAGTCTTTACCTTTGAATTGGTTTTTGTGCCTTTTCCCAACTCCTTTGGAATGCTACGGAAGCCCATTTATCGGGCCTTCGATCTATTCTAATTAATGATTTATCTCGCTTATGAGAAGAGTTAAATATATTTTATTCGTTTGCTCTCCCCCCATAGGCAATTGAGCCTTTTTGATTGGATTTGGCAAATATGAAGAAGTTTGTTAAAAATGTGGATTTCGTGGATATTATTTTCTTTTTTTGTAATAATAGCATGACTTGTCTTTGAATTTTGATTCAATATATAGTGCCACAATCTTACAAAGGATGAGAGGGTGGCTCCAACCTCAAGGATGATGAAGGGGGCAAAAAATAATCAAATCCCACATCGCCTAAGAACGGTAAGGTGATGTGCCATATAAGGTGTGGCATCAGTTTTAACTCACAACAAAGTTTGTTCTCTACAAAACCCAGAAAAACAAAACCATTAAGGTATGGGGTAGATGAGTCTTGCAACCCAAAGCGGCCCAAATCGCTTGGGGATAGTAAGGTGACATGCCATATGAAGTGTGGCACCAAATCTTAATTTGCAATGAAGCACTTACATAGGTAAGTCCTATGGCCTAAAGCGAACAATATCATTGCGATTCTACATTACTTGGAAACAATAAGGTGATGTACCATATAAAGTGTGGTCTAGCTAGAAGTATGTGATTCGGGGACAAACCAGATAGAAGCTTGTGGGCCTATAATGACCCGGTCCTACGATGCCAGCTTGAGGATTGCTTAGGGACCATAAGGTGATATGCCATATAAGGTGTGGCATTAGTTCTAACTCACAATGAGGCCTTTTATGGGCGAAACCCAATAGAACAAAACCGTGAGAACATGGGGCAAGTGAATCATGTGACTCAAAGCAAACAATATTATTATGAGTGGGGCCAGAGGTTGATCCTTACAATTTCTAAACTTTTAATTTATGTAATGTCACCCCTAAAATTTTAAATTTGTTCAATGTGATCCATGAATTGTTGGTAAATGTTTAATATAGTCTATTAGAGTATATGAAAATATTTAGAAGTTCTTAGACCATATTGAATAATGGGCCAATAGTTTAAGGACAAACATCGAATAAATTTAATGTTTATAAACAACATTACATTTCTAGTCAAAGTTCATAAGCCATTTGCATCTAAATAAAGCAAAGAGTCCCCCCTACTTTTAGGACCTCGATCTTTTTTCCCTCCCATAATGTCTTTGATTACTCATTTAACAAATATTAAATCCATGCATAGAGTTAATAATTCAATATAATCCTTCAAATGGTTCGACATTGGAATTTGAATCTTTTCCGATCCAATGAAAAACCTTGTTATAAAGATTTTAGATCTTGAAACGTTTGTACCTTTCCACACGTATCATTTTCCTTTGTCAAAATACGGGATTTTGTATATAACGAGGTGATTTTGCTTAATCTTTCAATTTTCAATCTTTTGCGTATGCACAATGCATGTACTCATTTGCTAGCAATTAATGACTCTTACATCGAAATGTCTAACTAGCCATATTCATACTTGATCAATATCTTTCAAAGATAACAACATAAATGATTTTTGAATTTTGGCTTAATGTGTAATTTTTTTTTCTAAATTTTTAATTTGTTTAATGTGGTCCATAAGCTATTGGTTCGATATACAACATCACTCATGAACTTTTAATTGGTATGGCGTGGTCATTGAACACAAATGAATAAATTCCTCTGTGTTGGATATTTCAATAATATTTTGAAATATTTACAATAATAGATTCAATAAAAGTTATGACCGCATTGAAGATCATCATTATTTTTAACAGTCACTTAACAGTTTCTTAACGGTCATATAATGGTTTTTTAATTGCTTTGTAACGTTTAATTTATTTCTCAAATAAATCATCCATTATTTTATAACGGCTCTATTTTGTCTGAATATAAAAATAAAATCTCATAGGACAATCTTGAAATATACATCAAATGAAAGGGAGAATATCATTTCTTTAAAAAAATCTTTCCTTTCATTTTCCTTACTGAGTTATATACAACGTTGTTTCTGTTTCTTTATGCGGAATATATAAAAATGTTTTTTATATATTGGGAGGATAGCCGTCAGAAACCTATCGCACCGAGTTTTGCACTCCAAGGTGTAGAATTATCCTTAAAAATAGTACTTGCGCTTACACGCCTCAGATAAATTTATTTATTCTCATTAGCTTTTTTCAGCTACATATATACCACCGCTCCACCACACATAAATAGGAAAAGTCAACTTTTCGTAGTGAGAGTGTTTGCTTCACAGAAAATAAAAATATTTTCTTAAAAGTAGTTACTTTTATTGATTATACAAATAAACGAACAAAAAATATATTCATTGTTCATGAAAAGCACTTGGGCAAAAATTATTGTCAATAACAAAAATATTATTTAGTGACTAATTATGATAGGCGATACAAGCGATCATTTAAAAAAAAAATACATTTCAAATTATTCAATTTACATGAAACAAATAAAACCTAAAATGTTCTTTACCAAAAAAAAAAAAACCTAAAATGTTAAGGCGTGCATGGAAACGCTCCAAAGAAGGGTTTAGAACACTACTGTACGATTTTGTTCCCGAACAAAAAAGAAAACGCGTTTGGTTGCGTTTAGTTGCGTTTTTTTTTTTTTTATTTTTTTGTTCCCGGAGCAAAATATGAACAAAAAAAAAAACAACAAATTCTTGTTTCTAGCCTTGAGAAACACTTCTTGAACGCTCGAAAGGAACAAAAACGCTTCTCTTCTCTTTTTTTTTTTTTCTTCTTTTTTCTTTGGCCGATCACCGGCCTCGGCCATGGCGGACCGGCGTCGGGGGCCGACGCCCTCGAGGGTCGCGACCTCGCCGGGGCCGATCGTCAGGCCGGTGACTTAGTTTATCGACCGAAAAAAAAAAAAAAAAAAAAAAGAAAGGAAAAATGAAAAATGAAATAAAAATATTTAAAAAATTAAAAGAAATAAAAAAAGAATAAAATTTATCAAACGTGTTTATTCATTTTTTATTCCCTAACAAACGTTATCGAACGCGTTTTTTTGTTTAAAAATGTTCTAGAAATAGAAATAATTTTTTTTTTTTTTTTTTGTTAAAAAACAAAAAAAGAATAGAAACGTTATCATTTAACGCACTTCTTGCTATTTTACAAATAAAACACGTGGGCGTGTTATTTTCAACAAAATCTCAATTTTCCCCGGTTTGCTGAACTTTTTACAGATATCCATGTGACGTCATTAGTGCTTGTGTTGGGGGGCGGGGGGGGGAGAGGGGGCGCTCGCTGTTGACGATCCACGTCACAAGATCGCCAGCGCATCAACAACGCCCAATCAGAATCCAGAAGCACCCGCCAACGGGGCAGCTTCGACCGCTGACGTCACAATTCCTCCCTCTCTCCTTTTTTTTTTTTTTTTTTTTTTTTTTTCTGCGCTTCGGTTCACCGCTGTTGTTGCGCTTTTCCGCTTCAAGACTCGATTTTTAAGCCTTCTTTCTGCCCGTGTCTTGCACTGGACGAACCGGGTAACTTCGGCCTCCCCCCGCAGCACACGCGCGCGCGCAAGCGAGCAAGAGGAAGCGCGGGGGCGTTCTTCCCAAGTCAGAGCGAGGTCAATTCCCGGAGGGGTCAAACCCGGAAGTGGGAAACCAAGATCGAGATCAATTTGGCCGCCCTTGTGATGATCTCGCTCGTGATTGCTTCTTTGCGCCTGGATTGGATTCGCGTGTCCTGCTCAGGTACCCTCGAACTCTGCCCCGCGGTTCGGCCCGCTCGATCCGTTCGCGATCGGGGAGTTTTTCTCGCTCCTCGTCGGCGCAAACCCTAGATCCTTCCTGTTTGAGCAGTGCCGGCTTGTCTGGAAATTTTGGATGTTGCTTGAATTTTGGGAGGGGGGGGGGTTGGGTACGAGGTGAATTGTAATGTGGGTCATGGGTATCTAGTGTTTCTTGAGTCTGTGGACGACTTCTTGATTGTGCGGCTAGTATCTTCAACTGGGTCTTGATCAAAATCCGTTCTTTTTCTCTGTATTTGCTGTTCTCTGGTCGAGTCTATGAACGACTTCTTGATTGTGCGGCTAGTGTCTTGAAATGGGCGTTGATCAAAATCCATTATTTTTCTATGTATTTGCTGTTCTCTGGTCGAGTCTATGAACGACTTCTTGATTGTGCGGCTAGTGTCTTGAACTGTGTGTTGATCAAAATCCTTTCTTTTTCTATGTATTTGCTGTTCTCTGGTCGAGTCTATGAACGACTTCTTGATTATGCGGCTATTATCTTGAACTGGGCGTTGATCATAATCCATTCTTTTTCTCTGCATTTTCTGTTCTCTGGTCGAGTTTTTGAGTGGGGGGTTTCGGTTATTCAAGAGCTTCAGTCGGATTATACACGGTGGGAAATCTTTTGAAGTATTAGAGATGTTTCTACTGCTGCGTATGAATTCCGTTTTTTGATTGTACATGTACAGGCTCAGCTCGTCAAGGTTTCCTCAGGAAAACAAGATCCTCGATTTGCATCATATGCTTCTGAAGGGGATTTTGGTTATTTATGGTCAAGAGTGATTGGTTTTAGCTTTGGATTCTGGCATGTGTGTTCTCCTCGAGTGTTAGTGTAGACTACTTTGAAGTTCTTGAGAAATTTGTTTTCAATAAAGAGAACTCCTGCTTGCAATGGCTAACCAACGGCCACCTTCACCCGGATACTCCATCACCATGACTCCATCAAATCCTGGAACACCAGCCCCTCATACCGACAGAAGTCCAATCCGTCCTCCTCCGTTGACACCTGCAGCTCCTAGATTTCCTCCTCCGCAATTACAGCAAGAACACCTTGCTTCTCCTTTGATCAGGAACCCTAATCTGCAATCACCACCAAATGGAGTTCACTCTGGCAGCCCAACCCCTCATAGGAGCACACCTCCAGGCCCTCCAGTCTTTACTTCGCCTGTTAGGCCAGCCGCAGTGCCTTTCCGAAGCTCTCCTGCAACCCCACAGCCTGTTGCATTCTCTTCTGGTTCATCGTTACCAGCTTCTTCCCCCCCTCACTTTTCAAATGGATCAGGTGATTTGCAGCACCAAGTTTCTGATTCTGCAGAGGACTTGACATCCACTGGGAAAGCACCATATGTATTGTTTTCAGCTCAGAAGGTACCTGTTCTCTTTTCTCTGGCTGAAAGTTGAATTTTTTAGTCATTCATTTGATGTTGCTGCAAGCAAATTTTCTGTCATAAAAGACATCTCTATTCTATTCAATTTTGGGTACATAGTTTTTTGTATACAATCACATTCATTTATACAGAAGACAAGATTTGCTCACTCACTGTTCTTTTTCTTCTGTTGGCTATTGGTTTAGGTATTAAAACAGAAGAGACAAGCTAATGTGCCCAGTTTGGCATTTGGGGCATTGGTTTCTCCGGGACGAGAGGTATCAACAGGTCCTCAAATACTACAACGAGACCCACATCGTTGCCAGAACTGTGGTGCTTATGCAAATTTTTATTGCAACATATTGATTGGCTCGGGTCAGTGGCAGTGCGTCATTTGTCGGAAGCTGAATGCTAGTGAAGGAGAGTATATAGCTTCCAGTAAGGAAGAACTTAGGAATTTTCCGGAGCTTTCATCTCCAATGGTTGATTATGTGCAAACTGGGAATAGAAGACCCGGTTTTATACCAGTGTCGGATTCGCGAATGTCTGCACCCATTGTGCTTGTAATAGATGAGTGTCTAGATGAGCCACACCTCCAGCATTTACAAAGTTCATTACATGCCTTCGTTGATTCACTTTCCCCCACAACAAGGATTGGAATTATACTCTATGGTCGCACTGTCTCTGTCTACGACTTTTCAGAGGAGTCGGTTGCATCAGCTGATGTGCTACCTGGTGACAAATCGCCGACTCAAGAGTCCTTGAAAGCACTAATATATGGGACAGGGATATACCTGTCGCCAATGCATGCTTCGCTACCTGTAGCACATACAATGTTTTCGTCATTCAGGCCATACAAGTTGGATGTTCCCGAGGTTTCTAGAGACAGATGCCTCGGCACTGCGCTTGAAGTTGCTCTTGCTCTAATTCAAGGGCCATCAGCAGAAATGTCTCGGGGAATAGTTAAAAGGTCAGGAGGGAATGGCAGAATCATTGTATGTGCTGGTGGTCCTTGTACTTACGGGCCTGGTTCAGTCCCACATTCTTTCACTCATCCTAACTATGCCCACATGGAAAAGACAGCAACAAAATGGATGGAACACCTTGGTCGTGAGGCTCATCGAAATAATACGGTGGTTGACATTCTATGTGCTGGAACATGCCCTGTGAGAGTTCCTGTCTTGCAGCCTCTAGCAAAAGCTTCCGGTGGTGTCTTGATCCTTCATGATGACTTTGGGGAAGCATTTGGTGTGAACTTGCAGAGAGCAGCTACAAGAGCTGCTGGGTCTCATGGGTTGCTGGAGATTCGTTGTTCAGATGATATTCTCATTACGCAGGTTGTAGGTCCTGGTGAAGAGGCCCATGTAGACACCCATGAAAGCTTTAAAAATGATGCTGCTCTTTCGATCCAAATGTTAAGTGTTGAAGAAACCCAGAGTTTCTCAATCTCCATGGAAACAAAGAACGACATCAAAAGTGATCATGTATTTTTTCAGTTTGCAATACAATATTCAAATGTGTATCAAGCCGATATCTCTAGGGTGATTACAGTTAGACTAGCCGCTGTTGATAGTGTTTCAGCATACCTTGACAGTGTCCAAGATGAAGTGGCAGCCGTTCTTATTGCCAAGCGAACTCTATTGCGGGCAAAAAATCATTCAGATGCAATTGACATGCGAGCGACAATAGATGAAAGAATTAAGGATATCGCTCAGAAATTCGGGTCCCAAATACCGAAGTCAAAGCTTTGTCGGTTTCCAAAGGAGCTCTCTTTGTTGCCAGAGCTTCTGTTTCATCTTAAAAGGGGTCCTCTGTTGGGTAGCATAGTTGGCCATGAAGATGAGAGGTCTGTTTTGAGGAATTTGTTTCTAAATGCATCTTTTGATCTCTCACTTCGCATGGTAGCTCCTCGATGTCTCATGCACCGGGAAGGGGGCACTTTTGAAGAACTTCCGGCTTATGACCTGGCAATGCAATCTGATACAGCTGTAGTTCTGGACCATGGCACAGACATCTTCATTTGGATGGTCAGCTACTTCAACCTTTCACTTAATTTGTCATGCTTGATGGTGCCATTTTCTGTTGGTTGCTTGTCGTTTGTGATACCAGCTTTTAGTGGGTACTCCTTTAGGTAATTGACTGTTTTCCCATGGTGACATTGGGAATAATTTGCTCTCTCTGAATACCATCAGGGACACTTCTCTCACTGCTGACTGGATCTTTTTTCGGCCATTCATCTGCATGGGTGGGATTTTGTCTGTGTTTGCATGTGTCTTTTTTCCCGAGCCTCATGCCACCAATAGGCAGTCTTTATCTGTTTGTATTGAGTGGGTTTATGCCTGCTTATCTTAGCCTATTCATTGTTGAATTTGATGCATAATTAGGAAATCCTTTAGTCTTTGCACCATTTTGCATAAAAAACATGCCTGTGACACCTTCGTTCACATATAATCTTCTTCACACAACAGTATACACCTTGATGAATGACAGGAAAATGTAAGGTTAGATATCAGTATCTAACCCACTGCACATTCTGGAATTCCCACTATCATATGTCACCCTTGTAGCCTTTCTTCTCTAATTGGCTTGTTAACAACTTTCCCATCGATTGATGAATAGGGTGCCGAACTTGCTGCTGACGAAGGAAAAAATGCAGCAACTTTAGCGGCTTGCCGGACTTTGGCTGAAGAACTCACAGAATCACGATTTCCAGCTCCTAGAATACTGGCATTTAAGGTTTCTCCTCCTTCACACTTTTAATGTTTAATTCGTCGTATGTTATTCACATGATGAGATGCTTATATTGGTTTTCCTGTTCAACAGGAGGGAAGCTCTCAGGCCCGGTATTTTGTTTCCCGTTTGATTCCGGCACACAAGGATCCTCCTTATGACCAGGTAAAGTGTTAAAAAATTAGCATCACATTGTCCTATTTATTCTTTCCCTTTGTGTTCTTTTAGTCTTGATGGGAAATGTGTGTATTGGCTATCTCACTTATCTGTACATTGAAATGTTGTTTCATGTCTTCAAAAGAAGGCTTGATATACTAAGATAGAGGATTGAACATGCAATTTTGATTTTGATTTGCAGGAAGCAAGATTCCCACAACTTCGGAGTTTGACGGCAGAACAGAGGACAAAGCTGAAAAACAGTTTCCTTCACTTTGATGATCCTAGCTTCTGTGAGTGGATGCGAAGCTTAAGAGCGGTTCCCCCTGAACCCAGCTGATGCAATCCTGCGGAATTTTTTTGCGGCTAAGTTACTTCCGAACTCAAATGCTCGGATCTGCACCATCATAGTGCCAAAAGGAGACCCATCTTCTGTTTCTTCTTGTTTTTTGGCCACTTTTGTTTCATCTTGTTTATTTTTGGGTTCCCCTGGTAAAGTTTGAGGGGGATGAAAACACTGGGATTGTGGTGGGTATATGGATTGGCAGTAGCATTTCTTCTCTTACATTTTTTGCCCTAAACATTTGATTTTTTTGGTTGGTTAAATTGTAGCTGAAGTTGTCTCTCCATTCCAATTCACAGATGACAGTGCTATGAAGCCCATGAGCAATAAAAAATTTGTTCATTTAGTCCTTTAGCTAATCTCTTTAGCTAATCTTACAATTCATGCTTTTCGGGTTTTATGATGGCATGTCGAGAAGTTAAGATCTATGAGGTTGGTAAGGCATATGCTACTTATGCTTGTCTGTTCATAATGATGAGTTGAAGCTATGAATCATAATGTGAGGCAGATGCTAATCACGTTGTTGACTGAAGAAGTGAAAACTCCTGCTGTCTCTTCTCCTCTTTGCACGGCGACTCCACTAGAAGACACCCTCATTTGGCAAGGTGCATCAGATGGTACCCATTCAGTGAAGTCAGGCTGCCACTGGCCAACTGTGAATGAAGAATTCAGAGATGCTAATGAATGGCACTGGATATGGAAAGGTTACACGGTCCTAAAAAACATATGAAATCTTGTCTGGTTGGCCTCACAAGAGAACCTGCTCACTAACTACTAAAACAGGTATCATGACCACCTATCTAATAAGCAATGTTTGCCAAAGATGCGGTCAAGAACCCTGAAGATGCTCCTCATGCCTCGAGGGATTCCATTCCTCTAAGGCTATATGTGTGGGAAAGTTTGGTCGATATTGGAGGGTTGGTTTGTTTTGTGCAAAATAAATAAAAAATTTCTGAAAAATAATTGTCAGTATTATTTGAAAGAATTAGTTAATGTAAAATGTTTTCATTATTAATAATAATGTATGAATATACGAAGAAAATATTTTTCCTTCAATTATTATTTGAAGTATGATACGAATGATCGGTTTTTGGATAATGTTTGCCAAATGATTTATTTTTTGCGAAACAAATAGGGTTGTAGCACCTATATAAATCGCACATATAATCTATCTGAATAAGGTATAAAGGAGGGGTGGACATTGAAAACAAGAGAAGTTGAAGGATACTGCTCCTTTTGTTTGGTCACACAATCCCGCCAGCTAGTAACTTGTCTTGATAATTCATTTGATTAAAAGGACATTGGGGTCCACGATTTCATCGTACATTTAATAAAAAAAAATTTAAAAATATTTTTCTGTCGTTTATAAAACGTGCTTGCAATCTAGTAATGATAATTTATTTTGAAGATAAAAGAAGTAATATAAAATAATCTCTCTTTTCATATTGCAAACCTCTTAAGTAAATCTTTATCACCAAACGCTTTGTTTTTTCTTTTATCATTGAAGAATGAAATAGAAAATTTGAAAACATTTTTTTTCGAAAAAATAAAATAAGAAGAAGGCTACATTTTTTTTTTTTTCCTTTTTTTTTTTTTTTTTTGGGGGAGGGGATTGGCTGGTCGGTCAACCCTGCCCTGTCCAAATCTTGACGATTCACGAACATAAGCCTCTGGTTTAGGGTTTTGGCAAAGCTCCCATTTTTAACTGCCAACTTCTTAGCTTTCTTGGATCTTATCACCTTCGCTTCGACCGGGAAACGATAAACGCGCCCTGTCAAGACACCATCCAGTAAGAACCCTTCTCTCTCTCTCGCTCGTCGTCAATGAGATTTCAATGGATTCATGGGTCGGTTCAATTTTCTTGCACCTTCTATCCCCTGCACAGTTGCGTAGAATTGTGGAATATATGCACGAGGCGGTCGATTTCGGCCGTCAAGAAGCGTTTTTTAGCGTAGATTTCGTGACCCTTTTGCATTTTTAATTGGAATTGGCTAATGATCAGGTCAGAGGTATGGCTGGTGGTGAATCGAAGAAGCCCAAAGCAAATGCAGGTGCCGGTCAGTGATCTCATTCCGTTGTTGTTTTGTGCTATTGTATTGTGAAACAATTGTTGGTTTGAAGACGGGTCTGGTTTAACCTGGGTTACTGACATGCAGGGGGGAAAAAGAAGGAGGTGAAGAAGGAGACAGGTTTAGGTCTCTCCAACAAGAAGGATGAGAACTTTGGAGAGTGGTATTCGGAGGTATGTCGTGACCGCCTTGTTGTCGGCTACATGTTGTGGATCACTTTGTAAATATCCAGCATTTCTGTGAAGTAGTCAGTTGCAAATTGAAGGAAATAATCTACTTACAGAATTTTGATAGAAAGATTGAAATCTTGCGGAAAATGTTGTGATCTGGTGCATGTGGTCTTTAGGGAAAAAAAAGGGTTCTTGTAATATTATGGGGTTTTGCGGTATCTGAAGTGGAGTGGAGTGTGAGGTACTGTTCGTAATTCTGGTATATCACAAAAATGAAAAATCTTTGACAACTTGCATGTATTTTGGTGTAGACCTTGGAAACATTAAATCTGATTTTACCAGGTTGGGGCCACACAGCAGTAAGTGGAGTGATATATTTGGTTGGAAATTTTACTTAGTTATTCTCCTTCACATATTGCAGGTTGTTGTGAGTGGCGAGATGATTGACTACTATGATATATCTGGCTGTTATATCTTGAGGCCTTGGGCAATGGCTATTTGGGAGATCATGCAAGTGAGTATTGAGCATGTTTCCTTGCAACTGAGTCCAAAAGGTTCTTTTATCTTTATTGAATTCTCTAATTTACTCTCTTTTTCCTCTATTCTTTTCTTTCGTTAGTCACAATTTATATGGCTATATTTCCATACAGTTTAATTTAGGAGGGCTTTTCACATTACTGCTTTCTTTTCTTCTTGCCCATATTTTCTTCTTAAATTATGTGATATTGATTTTTGAGTGTCTATGCCATAATTTCTTTTCTCTTTCTTCTAAATATTCCCAGTGCATTAACCTTGATCCCATCGGCATGAAGCTATATTCACTCTGTGAATAAAATAATTTGATAGTGATGCTCTATTTGCAGGAATTTTTTGATGCAGAGATCAAGAAAATGAAAATTAAAAACTGCTATTTCCCTCTTTTTGTCTCTCCTGGTGTTTTACAAAGGGAGAAGGACCACATAGAGGGTTTTGCTCCAGAGGTAACATGTGCTTCTCTGTTGTTATATGCTAGAAAATGTAGGCATAAGTTGATGGGTTGTGGGTTACTTTTCTGGAATATTCGCGAGAGTTGTCTGAATAAAAATGACTCTTTCAGGTTGCTTGGGTGACTAAATCAGGGGAATCTGATTTGGAAGTGCCTATTGCGATCCGGCCAACTAGTGAGACTGTCATGTACCCGTACTATTCAAAATGGATAAGAGGACACAGAGACCTGCCTTTGAGACTCAATCAGTGGTGCAATGTTGTCCGATGGGAGTTCAGCCATCCTACTCCATTTATCAGGTTTCTATCTGAATAATGTGGCTGTTTTGTTGTGTTTATGATATGTTGATGGATGTTAGTACGAAGACTGAGATGCTTTATATTTTTCATCAGCTAAGCTCTGCAACAATCCAATTTATGAACGTTTTTGCTACACTGTACACTGTTTGGGATTCTCACGTACTGCCAGTTTTGTCGGCTGGGATGTTTGTTTTACCAAACAGTATTGAATGTCTTTCTATGGAAATCATCTGTCCGTTTAGGAGTTACGTTTTGGTCCCTCGCACAGTTGATTGCATAAATTATTATAGAACAGTTTGTCCACCACTGAAAAGATGGTTCTTGAGTGAACTATAAATCTTTTATCTGCAGGAGCCGCGAGTTTCTTTGGCAGGAAGGTCATACTGCTTTTGCAACGAAAGAAGAGGCAGATGCAGAGGTTTGCCTCTCTATATTTGTTTGATTCATAATATAATTTTTGGCATAAAAATTGGTCTAGAAGATAATATCTGAATTTCTTTGTTTGATTTCGGGTTTTTGTGGTTCTTTATTATGATGTTTTCTGTGGAAAGGAGTATTTCTTAATTAGTAACGTATATGCTATATTGGAAGTGAAATTACAGCCAAGAATAAATAAGAAGGCCCCTTGAAAACTTGAGTAGATTTCACAACTAATTGTACGCACTGTCAAATTTGACTTAGACCCATCTGTTTGTGACGTATTATGTTCTAACAGAGCATTATTAAATTTCAGTTGGAAGCACAATCCTGCACAATTGATGTGATATAGAAATACTTACAAGTAGGCCATTATTTTGTTCAGGTTCTTGATATACTGGAACTCTACAGACGTATATATGAAGAATATTTAGCTGTCCCAGTCATAAAGGGAAAGAAAAGTGAGCTGGAAAAGTTTGCTGGTGGTTATTACACGACAACTGTTGAGGTACCCTGAGAACCAAATAGCATAAGTTTGTGCCTGTTCTGTTTTCTCCTTTATATTGAACAAAGTGACTGTTTGCTTTGTTATAAGTATTATTCTCTCCATCGCTTCCTTATGGTATCATGTGACAGGCATTCATTCCCGACACTGGTCGTGGTATACAAGGAGCAACTTCGCATTGCCTGGGGCAGAATTTTGCCAAAATGTTCGAGATTAATTTTGAGAATGAAAAGGGGGAGAAGGCCATGGTCTGGCAGAATTCTTGGGCCTATACTACGAGAACGGTATAGCTCACAAACTCAATACCCCCTTTTTGTTGTTGTTGTTGTCTTATTCATAATTGTGTTATCTTACATGGGGGCTTGTATACTGTGCATCCTGTGTTTAACAAAAACCATCTTTGTTTATGTTATCTGATTAGCCAGCATAGTTATTGACGTGTTCTTCTGGGTGGCTCTATGGCCAAAATGCCGACTTTTTTCTCATTTTCTTATGGCAGATTGGAGTGATGATCATGGTACATGGTGATGACAAGGGGTTGGTCCTCCCTCCTAAAGTGTCGTCTGTGCAAGTGATTGTTGTTCCTGTTCCATACAAGGATGCCGATACTCAAGGAATTTTTGATGCCTGTACTGCCACAGCGAATACCTTGTGTGAGGCTGGGATCCGGGCTGAGGTAGACTTAAGAGATAACTATTCGCCTGGTTGGAAGTACTCACATTGGGAAATGAAAGGAGTACCCCTGAGGATTGAAATTGGTCCAAAGGACTTTGCAAAGAATCAAGTGAGGAGGAATATGTCCTAGCTTTCCATTTTGACAGTGCTTTTTTGATATTTTCATTTCTCTTGTTCTTTTTCTGATTGTACACTCAGTAATGTAGGGTTTATAATTTGCATTTGTTTGCAGGTACGTGCCGTTCGCCGTGACAATTCTGCAAAAAGTGATATACCACAAGCCAGCTTGGTTGAGCAAGTTAAGAAAATTCTAGATGACGTACAGCAAAGCCTGTTCGACGCTGCAAAACAAAAGCGAGATGCTTGTGTTCAGACTGTGAAGACTTGGGATGAATTCATTGATGCACTAGGCAAAAAGAAAATGATTCTAGCCCCTTGGTGTGATGAGGAGGTAATATTCCCCTCTCAAAGAACCGAAGTTTCTTTTATTGTGTTCATTGTTTTCTGAATGAGGTCAAACCTTCATGGCTTTCTAGGAGGTAGAGAAAGATGTGAAAGCACGGACAAAGGGCGAAATGGGGGCCGTCAAGACACTTTGTTCCCCATTTGATCAGCCTGAACTTCCCGAAGGTACTATTGTCATTCATTTCTTGTGTTTTGGTTGGATCTGAAGGGATTTATATGATGAATTGCTTATTTCCTAGGGAGCTCTAAAATTAAACTTGCGAAACTCCATGGTGTTGGAATAATAGAAACTTTTTTAGTACAATCCATATTGTTAAGAGTGTCTAACTCAGTCCTTTGTCACTAAATTCCATTTGCTTACCAAACAAGTTATGAGATTGGCAATGCCATTTATATGATTTCCGCATCTAATTATGCGTGCAGGTACTATATGCTTTGCATCCGGAAAGTCTGCGAAAAAATGGTCCTACTGGGGCAGAAGTTACTAGTTCTTGTCGATCAGCTAGTTTTGGTATCTCAAACATGTCTCAGAATTGTTTGTCTTTGCAAGGAAGTGATTTAAGTCTTTCTTCTTCATTACCAGGTTTAAATGATAGCCTTATAGGAATGCTCATTTGTTAATCAGAAGTGAAACATCAGTTTTTCCTCTAGTCACAGGCTGCTTGACTACTCATTTTTCCAGGTTGATAATGTCTTTGGAAAGTGGCCTTCGTGTACTCCAACATTTTAAACTTAATTACTCTAGTGTACACTTTCAAGCATTGAGAGATGCGGTTCTGTCTTCTATTTTCAATGAACATTCTGTTGTAATTCTAATTGGACATTTTGTTATTTGCAACGCGGTTGCACTGATTCACGACTATTTGCAGTGGCATTGCTTGTCGATTCATAAGTGCTTTGCATGTTATGAGATCTTGTGTTGAATAATTGGAAATGTGTGTGAAGTTACGACGTGTTACTTCAAGAAGCGGTTTCTCGAGCGATCATAAGTCGAGTGGCTTGACCATAGGGGAGCCCTGAACATCTGCTTAGCTACTCCATACTCCCACTTTAATGTAGGAACATTGAGACTTATGGTAATTGATTATTTAATTTAGTGGGATGTGTATGGTAATAAATTAATGGAAGTTGACTGCAATAAATCGAGGGAAAAATTCAAGAGATCATCCTCTAGTTTTGTTCGCATATAGATTAGCATCATCATTCTTCAAAATCTACAATTTGCACTTTTAAGTTTCTTCACAACACTTAAAATGCATTTGATTTAGCTTTCTCAATGGGTTTTTGACCTCCTAGACATCTTTGGGAAATGATTGGGTATTTGGCAAACATTTTGACTTAATTTTTGATTAAATGTTGGCCTGGGAATGCGGAAAGCTTTTGTGGAATGCTAAAAATAAGATCAAAAAATATTTTTTTTTTCCAAAACTACTCTCATCAATTCTTAGTTTTAGTTTTGCCCCTTCTTGTCAATGTACATCTATTAGCGCAAGGGCGTCTAGCAAGGGCTGACGAGGGTTGTGCAACCCATGCATCTGCTGCTAGAGGTGGGTCTCGCGACTTAGGTGACCCTCAATGCCCAAGATAAGGCAACCTTAGCCTATGGCCTCCAACGCCATATTTGACTCATTGGTGGCCTATGTCCTTTGCCAACTTCAATGAAGGATTTGAGTTCTTTTTAAAAAAAATAGAAGAAATTAAGCCAAAATCCCTTGCAAAAGTTTCTTTGTCAAATACCACTTGAGCTCAAAGTAATTTTATGAAGAGTTTTTGTCAAAAGTAATTTGAATTTTCTCAAAGGATTTTGTCCTTTAGTGTTTATATTACACCAAAAGTGCATTTCTAAATAGAACCAAACCCACCCTAAAATTGTCTCTCTTGTCAGTGACAGGTGGCTGACTTCCACTGTTATAGTTATGAAATTTACTTAACTGTGATTTTTATTCCCACAATATCAAATTAATTAAAGCAGAAAAAAGAAATCATTTATCCAAGACTGCAGGGCATTCTTCGAGGCATGCAGCGTTCTTGGATCCCCATGACGGGGATGCAAAAAGTCAAAATTTTCCTGAATTTGTGCAAGAAATTGAGAGCAAGAGGTCCAAGGTCAATCGACTGGGAGAGTTTTCTGCAATAAGATACTAATGCAAGCAATCATCCTCCGCGAGATGGGCTCCTAAGGGATTTTCCAAGAGAGGGGTAAAATAGTCATCGTAATTAATATTTCCTATTACTTTAAACAGCTGTTAAATTGGACGATGTGAATTGCAATTTACGAATCGCAGGTGTAAATCGATATATATGAATGTAAAGGGTGGAGAACTAGAGATGGTTTATGAAATTTTTCTGTAATTTTGTCATTGCAATGTTTGTATGTGCCGACATAGCAATTTCATTGGGTAAGGTTTATAATCAGGAGTGATTAAGATATTTTCTATAGGACTGTTGGTGAAAGGTTGCAAAGAGGCTGAAGAATGAGCTGAATTATATGCCTATCAGATGAAGAATCGAGCTCCAACTTTTCGAGCTTTTTGCTACTATTGATGAATTATAAGTGAGAAATTTCGAAACTCACAAATAACTCGGTCTGATTGGAACCTTTGGAAAAGCCAATTGGCTACTCTTCTTAAAACACTAACATGGGAGTTGGTTCGCATTTATAATCCAAATACATACCGGTATAAGAAATCAAATTTTGCCATGCGCTCAAATCACTAGAAACTCTTCTATATGACATTACATAACAAGATGATCTATCTCATAAAACACAAAGTCAAATGACTTGTTCTTCGATTCATCCAAAAAGAGAACCAACACTTGATTAAATCTATAATGTCTTGTCAGCATGTTATATGAGACAAATATGGTTAGGGTTTTCCCAATCGAGTTAATATTTCATCCTCTAATAACACCACCAAAACAATCCTTGCAGGGTTCTAGCCCCCCATGACCATCCTCCCCCACTTCTAATAAGCTGATCCAAAAGGACATAATACGAGTCGGCAGGTAGATCTGGAAAAGTCCATGGAGTTGGTACATGTTGAGAGTCCACTATCCAATTAATTCGATATTTATTAGCATGAGAACAAATTAGAGAAGATCAGCAAAGCCACTTATCTTGGAGCCAGTGCATTTTATATTCAAACATCAAACAACAACGGTCGGCCTCTGTAGTTCTTTTTAACCCTCCCCAGGTGCCCCACATAAAAACAGATCCACTGTTTTTTAAAACATGAAGTAATGCAATGTGGCCAAATGGCAAAACCCTAGCGTCTGAACTTACAACAGCAAAGAGAAGATGGGGAAACAGTGGCTGCCGATTGGTGGTTTTATTTTAGGATTCTAAAGATGGTAATATAGTGTATGATTCCCTTCCTTTTCCACCAACCGATGTCTTTTTTTTTTTCCTGAATTTTAATTTTTTATTGAAAAAAGAAGAGATAAAATATGTGATTGGTGGCCCAATAGAAAGACTTGGTTCACAAGTCTTGTGAAGTGTTTGTACACATGCTTCCAAAGTGCATAACATCAGTATTCCTTTTGATGATATAAGATCCCTATATATATATATTCTTCCTTACAATATGGCCTAACTCCTAGCCATCAATTACATGATGCAAAGGTCATTTGATTCTCATAAGACCTCGTACCATCTATAAATTAATTAAGCCAACGGCACAATGAAAACTATATTCCAAGAAATTTGATAGCGTCCTAAAACGAAAGGAGCCCTCCACATAATTAAACAACTAAATCTTGTATATCTTATGAGTGGCCGGAGAAAAAAAAGAAGGTCAAACGAAAAGATCACAAAATTGGGTATCGTTTTTCAAAATGCGAATTCCTTGCTCCCATGTAAGTTAAATGACAAAAGCCAAGCCCGTCGTTCTCATTAACGTTTTCCCCCCACTTCTAATAGGTTTGACCATATAAATAAATTAATTTGTTGACTGTATTTCACACTTAGGGTTTGATGCACATATTGAATTCTATGATGTGTTTGAGACGTCTTCACAACGTAAGAGGTGGGGGATTTTTTTTATTTTTTTGAAGAAATTCAATTCGACTCCAATTTGTGGGTGTTCCCCACATGAGGATAGCGATGGGTGTTCATGTTCCTATCTCCATTATTGGAGTTTGTTAATGAGCTAAAGACAAGAGTAGGTTGGTTTGCTGTCCCTTTGAGGTGGTCCATTTATGTGTTTGCGGACAGACGATGGTAGTTGATTTTTCTAGTACAATTCATATTTAGAAGAGCAAGAAAATTGTCCCACCAACTCGTATAATTAATAATGTTTTGGGTAGCTACCAATGTGTGGCTTCAAGCATATGTATTTGTTAACTTAACGTCCGTGACCAGTAGGGATCAAGATTCGAGATGCTCTCTCTCTCTCTCTCTCTCTCTCTCTCAACATTGGTAAAGTTCTATTAAAGAATGGAAGGATTTTTCTCGAAGCGTATGATCTACAAGTGTTTGGTATAAGCTTGGATCTTGGATACGTGAGACCTACTAGGTTACTCGATAGATTACCTAATTACGAGGGAGACTTGTCATTAAGAGGTTGTTGAGTAATTATTTGGTTGATAACAAAAATTTTCAATTATTTATTGAGGTGTTTGTTAATATTGTGGCTCTTGTTCAAGCGATGAGTGATTAAGGTTTGGCCACTGTAGTCACTAAATTAAGAAATGAAAAGTGGTGGTATCAATGCATTTCCATTCAACCCGATTGAGTTCGTGGATTTGATGCTCGACTTTGAGTCCATGATTAAGTAAATAATCAGGGAGAATATGATCTCGGCAGGATATGAATTGCATCAGTAGATCATCAACTATCTCAAAGAGAGCTAAGATAGTGCTTAGCGAAAGAGATAAGATAATTAGGTTAGCCACAAGACCAATTCATGGCTTAAACCCAATTTAACAAATCTAATTATGCAAGCAAATTCTTCAATGCAAACTACTTAGAAGTATTGATCTTTGTAGGGTAATGTGTACATCAAATTATGTAATGTATAATATAATAAAATAATAATAAGATGGACATTCCCAAGGAGATTTTTTCTGTTAATATTATATAAATATATATACATATAAAATATAAAGGGGTCATGGGTTTATGAAAAGTTGGTGAAGAAATGGGTGATACCATCAGTGAAGGTGATAATGCATGTCCCGTATTCATGGGAAACGCAAGAATCAGGTCACTAGTTAATGTCTGTAATAATTATGCGTATACATGCATGTCAAAGGCCAACCGAGTAGTTAAACCGATTGCATCGGAGGTGTGTAGCTGAAGAAGGCACAAAACGATTGCTCATAATTAGGAATTACAGATGATTATTCTGTAGCTGTTAAGGAACACCCCCCATCAATCGAATCGAAGCGACAGGTTGCTTAAGCTCTTTGATGATGCTCAGACTGTAATCTTCATGCGTGATGATCCCCTTTGGAAAGGAAATTATCCTTCTCATAACTACATTTATTCACGATTTATCAATCGCACATTCTATGACTTCAAATTATAGAACTCAAAAGTGGTGATCTCTCTTGTGCGTGGATGAATGGGAATGACACTGGCATGGTATGTCACGCACAGCTTGAGATAGATATGTGAATAAAAATAGTTTTAAAATGCAACACAACCCATATATAAGACGATGTCAATAGACATGAAATTCATCCTACTTGAGTATCATAATAATGAACTAAAAAATGCTTATTCAATTGCTCAACAATGTACTACTTCTTATAAAAAGGAGAGAAAGTATGCTTGAAATCCATCCCGCACAATTAAAAGGATGCGAAATGGGACATTCGCAAGGAATCAAATGCGGAATTTGCGCCGTGATAGCGTAGTTTCGTGCGCAATTTATCATCTCGAAAGTTAGAATAGCTCGAGAACTGCGTGATATACTATTTAAATCCGAACAAAATTGAACTGTCAGTACCCAGTAAAAAGGAAAAAAGAAACAGAAAATAGAACTATGAAATGGAAAATGAGTCTTCTGCTCGGACCGAAGGACACACATGGACTTGAGAGTAAGTCTTGATGATTTCATCAGACAAGTTGGAGAGACACTGATGTCCCTTTCATTCATGGGTGTGAAAATCAAGAGGCACAGCATTGCATTGGATGCCTGACTTTGGAAACCAAAAACCATTCCACACATACACACTCAGTCTCACTTTCCCTCCTTGTTCCTCTCTTGTCCTGCCTTCCACCACTGTCCCCCTCTTTTTAGACATTATTTCCTCCGACCGTAAGCTGTCTAAATCCTTTCTTTTCCATAGTTCTTTCTTCTTCTTTTTTTTTTTTTTTTTTTTTTTTTTAACATTTTGGTAATCCTTATGAAAATGACTTCGAACTATTCATTACCAACCGAGGATACTTACAGGGTAGACTGAGCCATCCCAATTCGCAGGGTACCAATACAACAAACGTTCGCTCATTAAACACGCATTTCCTTGATGAGTTCTCAAACTTAATGACTCATCGGATTGGTTAAACGAGAGCTGGCCAGCCTGATACGGTTTTCATCCATCCATGCCAACATAGACTTTCACGTTAAGAGTTCTCCAAACCCCATAATCCGGTTTTTCTCCTTCTTTATTATTGTGGATCAGCAAATGGATTGCTGCCATTCAGCCTTTCACATGTTTGAGGGGGTGACTAAAATAATAGTGTTCCCTATTCAATAACACTATGTTTCCTTAACACTGGAAAAAAGGTTTAGGAGTGAAAAGCAAGGGAGACTATTACTATCATTAGACATAAAGAAATTAAATTTCTCCTTTTTCTTTTTTCTCTTTCCAAAATTTCTCTCCCCCTCCAAGCATGGAGCTTCCTCATGGGGTCAAATCTGAGCTGTTGGTGGTCCCTAAACATAAAAGGGCCAAATGTCATTTCTCCCAAAACGTGAGGCTCTCATTGAGCATGAAAAATCCCGAGGGCATTCTGGTCATTTCGCCCCTATCCGGCCGGCCCGAGCAACTCATTTGGAGTTGGACCGAGCTTTTCGGTTGGGATTATTAACCTTAAACGTGTGGAAAATGATGTCCAATTATCCTCTGCACAATGCAAGGAATTGACCAAGAAAAGAAAGAGAACAGGAGCCCTTAAGGTAGTGCGAAGTGGGTTTAGGCAGATTCGACAGGAGGTCGAAGATCCATTGATTATGGCGAGGGGACTGTAAAAATATCATTTGAAGAAGAGAGAGAAAGAGAAGAGAGAGAGAGAGGGAAAAAAAGAAAAAAGAAAACGAAAACATGGGGCTGTGGAAAAAGGGAGAGAGAAAAAGAACACGTTGGTGAGGAGATGAGACATGCTGCAAGCAACGGGGGAGGGGAAGTGAATAGGCCGGTATTCAGCGGAAATCACGAACCTTTTTATGATGTGAGTTTTTAAGGAAGATGCCAATTTCTACATTGTGTTGAGGACGGAGGACGAAGGGGGAAGGGGGGAGAGAGGAGAGAGGAGAGAGAGGTGTCAGCGTGCGAGTGAGAGAGACTGAAAGATGCCCCATGCATCCTCTCTCTTCTCCCTCTCCCTCTCTCTCTAGCATTGAAGCGCACATGACCCGAGCGCGAGCATTAGAGTAGACCCTTTCGAAAGAGAAACTAGAAACAGAGCCACTGCCCCTGCTGCTGCTGCTGCTGCTGCTTCTTGTTCTTGTGTTCTTGTTCTTGTTCTCAAATTAGAAACAGAGTCAAACGCAGTACGATCAGAGGACGCGAGAACAGAGGAATTCCCGTGAACCCACCTTGAATTTCGATCCATTTTGCCGTGATCTCTCTGTCTTTCCTCGATCGGCCACCTCAATTTCGGTACACGCCAAGAGGGTCTTGACAAAGGAGTGATCTTTCTTTCTTTCTTTCTTCCTTCCTTCTCGGGTTGCATATTAGAAATGATGGGGTTTTTCCGAGAAGCATGAGTAATGGAGGGTCGTGGTGGACCAACTTTATGAATGTTTTGGGTGGCAACAACGGTCACTGTCAATCAATGATTTGTACGTGAACTGGTGGTGCTCGTGCGAGCTCTCTCATCACTTCCCAGTGTTCCCACTCGAACATTTCTGGGGTTGGATCTTGACTCCCATCAACACCATTCTTTTCTGTTTCTTCTTGTCAAAGCCTGGTTTTTTTTCCTTCTTCTTCTTTTGGCTTCAATTGAGGATTGTGATCGGCAGAGAATTAAGCAGAGCAGGAATTTGTTAATCTATGTTTTTGACTCTTGTTTGGTTTTTGTGCTGTTGCAGCTTCTTTTCTGGTGCTTGAGCTCCAGGGAGGTAGACCAGATCTCAGTCATATGAGGAGTCACTTTATTGTAAGTTTAAGTTTCTTCAAATTCTCTCTCTCTCGTTGGGGAAAACTTCGCTGAACTGCACAAGTAGTGTTTGGGGTAAGATCTTAAAGGAATGGTTGAGATGGATCAATCAATACTGGAGCTGAGAGTGTAATCCGGCTCTACCCATGAATCACATTTGCTTCGTTTAGCTGGAAAAGACTGCCTGTTTGGATCTGATGAGCGAAACTAGAAGTGTTTTGGTAAAATCCTACTGTTATTTGCTCACTTGTTCAAGCAGAGCACTTGAATTCTTCTGTTCTTGTCCCATCTTTAATGGACTTGGCTTTTTTTTTCACTTTGTGTTGAATTTCTTTTTGACAAATTGTTGCTATTCTGGCCAGCTTTTTTGCCTATTAACCTATGGGAGAGTCTTAAATCGGTGGGATTCATCTTCAATTTTCATTTAGGTGGAGTAGCTTTAATAGTTGGAATACGTGCTTTCATTTGCCTGCTTAATGCTTTGTCACCTTTTCAGTTTTCATTTTATTCCCTTTACCTGTTTAGGTCTTGTGTCTGAACTAGCTGATGATGATATAGCTGTCGAGACAAACTTAGCGCTCTATCATATGTATGAGAATGCTCCATATGGTGCTTCTTGTAGTACTGTCTTGCAAAATTGTTTGTTTACTGAGAGTGTGGAGGTTCCATGATTTCAGTTGGTGGATGTGCTTGTGCTACTTGCATTACTCGGTCCTACTCAATGGGGAGCCATGGGGAGTTCACATTGCAAACGGCATAATGATGAAAGGATTCGACCTCACAGCGTCACAATCACCGAGTTTGGAGCAGTTGGAGATGGGGTCACTCTCAACACAAAAGCGTTTCAGAATGCCATCTTCTATCTTAATTCGTTTGCGGACAAAGGAGGGGCCAAGCTTTTTGTCCCTGCTGGCAGGTGGTTGACAGGAAGCTTTGACCTCATCAGCCATCTCACCCTGTGGCTGGACAAGGGTGCAGTAATTCTTGGATCCACGGTAATGATTATACGTTAACTGAGGTCAACAAAATTGATTTAATTTTGCATATGCTGGTTAGGGACTTGACTTGAGCACGAAACTTGGTTCTTTAGCTATAGAACTTGACCAGTCTTTCGCAAGTAGCATGCTGGCCTCTGTTATTTTTGCTTGTTCTGTGTTATTTAAATTCTCTAGCAAAGTAAAAGGATGATTTCATTTTTCACCATATCATTTGATACTCCAAGTTGGCCCTTTCTAAACGGAATATTGAAGAGTTTTTGTCAAGAACATAAAGAAAGAGGAGGGTACACAGAATTTTCATTATGGCCAATCAAATGTCTGTAACTCGCCTGGATGTCAGTACTTAATGTCTTATTGTAGTAGCACAGTGAATATAATAGCTTTGAAGCAAAGAGATGGTGCACAGTTTAGTAAAGAGAATCAACATCTTTGCTTCAGAACACGGAGGATTGGCCCATTGTTGATCCTTTACCATCATATGGCCGAGGTAGGGAGTTGCCTGGCGGAAGGCATCGGAGTCTCATTTTTGGACGCAATTTAACGGATGTGGTTATTACAGGTGAGTGATACAAATGAAGAATCAGTTTCCTTGTGTGTTCTCTTCATATTGCATATTTCCCTTGTGCAGGCGAAAATGGAACTATCGATGGTCAGGGCAGCATGTGGTGGGAACGGTTCAGAAACAAAACCCTGGACTACACTCGGCCACATCTAGTCGAGTTGATGAACTCCACTGGGGTCGTCATCTCGAACCTCACCTTCTTAAATTCGCCATTCTGGACCATCCATCCGGTATATTGCAGGTTTGTCTGATCTGTGGCTTGAATCCTTGAGTTTTCTATCTGCCTGTATAAACTGTGCAAAATTGAAGTTTTCATTAACTAGGGGGAGTTGAGATTGTTTTTCTCGATTCACAGCCACGTTATCGTTCAGAATGTCACCATCCGTGCTCCTCTTGATTCACCGAACACAGATGGAATCGATCCTGGTAAGGTCTTTCTGCTAGGCTGTTATTTATTGCTTTTTATATTTCCAGAGGTCCATCAAATCCAAAACTGCAGATTTATATCCATTTAAGTGAATTTGCTCATCTGAGTCAAATTTCCATTATGCTTATTACAAACCCTTGATGTTGGAACATTAGCATCTGTAACCCTTTTTAAGCTGCCATTGGATGATAAGATGTTCATATAACAACCCAATATTCCCTATAGTGAACTATTATGAGCAGACCCCCTCCCTGCTCATTCGGATGGAAAAGTGAGAATGTCTTCTTCCAATTCCAACACAATGTGAAGTTGATTTCAAATTCTGATGTCAAAATTCCTCCTGTCAAACTCTCTTATTATAATGTCTCTTTTTCTGTAGACTAGATATCATTTTGATATTGCACGAACTGTCTATTCCACTGCATTACGGTGAACAGAATTCTGACTTTTTTCACTTTTTAATTCATCTAGACTCCAGTGATGATGTATGCATAGAAGACTGTTACATAAGCACGGGTGATGATGTGATTGCTATCAAAAGCGGTTGGGATGAGTACGGCATATCATATGGCCGTCCTAGTAAAAACATCATCATTCGCCGGCTCATTGGTGAGACTCATAGCTCAGGGATCGCAATTGGAAGTGAGATGTCTGGAGGAGTATCAGATGTCCATGCAGAGGACATCGTGTTCTTTAACTCCACCACTGGCATTAGAATAAAAACATCTCCAGGAAGAGGCGGTTATGTGAGGAACATCTTCATATCTAATGTTTCATTGGCTAATGTAAAAGTGGCCATAAGATTTACCGGTCGCTATGGGGAGCACCCAGATGAATCTTACGACCCCAAGGCACTGCCCAAAATAGAAAGGATCACTTTTAAGGACATCCACGGTGAGAATATAACAGTTGCAGGGCTTATGGAGGGTATTGAGGGTGATAATTTCATCAATATCTGCCTATACAACATCACACTCAGCGTAAACTCGATTTCTCCGTGGAACTGTTCGAATGTTCAAGGTTTCTCCAGTTTAGTTTTCCCTCAGACTTGCGAGCTTCTGGAAGAAAGTATATTCCCAGATCATTGCACCGAGTGTTACCATCTATTGCAGGAGCATAGAATACGAAACAAAGGTGCTCGATTGCTGTCTTGGTGGACTTACCTCGGAACATAGCATGTTTCTTGGAGGCCAAAACACCTTCTTCATTGGGTGTCGAATATTTGTTGAAGATTTTTGAATTTTTGCCAGCTCTCAGAGCGACCAGCCATTGCCTTTTCCCTGTGACAATAAAAAAAGAAAAAAAAGAAAAAAAAAAGTGTCCACAACATCAAAATCGGAATTGGGTTGCTGACGGTTGTTGAGCTATGAGGTGGTAGTGAGAGATGATTGTTGTCCTTTGGTGTGCAGTCACAAATAATTTTTTTGTGTAAAATAACATATTAAAGATAGATTGGTTTGTAATCTTTGTAAATTTTCTCTTACTGTAGCTAAGTTATCCTCTCTCTCTCTCTCTGTCCATCCGGCCATATGACGAGCAATAAATTTGCAATCCGATATAAGTCTATCAAAAAACTTCATCATCTTCTGGGTGAGGACAAAATGCTGGCATTGCCAATAATGATGAAGCAAACTGGTGAAATATGGTGTTTCCTGGAAGCTGCGTCCCCTCAACATGAAAAGGAAATGCATCATCATCATCTGAAGTTCTTTTGTTTTCATTTTACGAAAGTGTGAATTGGAATCTCAGCAATGAACAATCCAAACATTCAGTTAGTATGGAAACTTCCAGCTGTGTACTCTCGTTGTCATTTTGTTTGTCTCTCCTCACAATAGTAAAGCTAATAAGTCTGAAATTTCTGATAAACTGTGAATTCAGAACTGTAGAAGGATTTGACTAATTGGAATACAATGCCAGTGCAAATCTGCGAAAGAAGATGTAAATTGGGGGTTGCCACAGGGATGAGGTGAGTCGGTACAAGCAAGGTATTGTCTGGTTTATGCCGAAGGGCCTCACGGTTTTGTCGTTTGGAAAGCACGTCAGACGGTAAGCCCCGGTTTCTTCCTTTGGAGCCCATTTCTTTGACACAAGTTCAATGGGTCAGAAAATCATGCGAAGGTTTTCTAACGGGAAGTGAAAGCTGAGTGGAGGAGTTCAGTTGTGCCTAGATTGGTACACACCAGGCCCACTCTATCCTGCTCCAACACTTTGGGCTAGTTACAAGCAGCCCTTGTTACTTGATTTTGCTTCGGACTAATGCTCAAATTTTGCTGAGGACCATCCCCCTGTGCACTGGCACTTAATCACCGACGCCGCCATCAATATGTAAAGTGATTGAAAAGATCAAAGTACTTAGTACTTACTGTTACATGTAATAGCATTTTTCAGCGAAGATGTGAAATTTGGGCTTGCACAGTGATTCAAGCATTGAGCAACTCATAACAGGGAAAGAGAGAAGAAACTCTTGTTGATTGTTCTCATATCATTGGGTGTGAGTTATGTACACAGTAACTATCATCTGGCTTTGAAGCACGTGTGTGTGGCTAGGGCACATCCATGGACAACTCATCTTCACATTGCTTTGCACAAGGAGATGCTGAGAGGGGCAGAGAGAAAGAGAGAGAGAGAGAGCAAGAACAAAATTTGTTTTCTGGTGGATGAACAGTAAACTCTTGCGAAATCACTCTATTCTTGTAATCTTCAGTCTCTTCACACTTGACAGGAACATCCTGCATCATATCAAATTGACCCAAAAGGCAAAAAAAAACGATCATGAAACAGTTTCACAAACACTCGACGTTTATGTCGGAAAACGACCCATTAACAACCCATTTTTAAAGTGATTTTGGTATGTTTTTCCGATTTTCATTACATGCTCCACGGACATGTGTTAAGAGAGATTCATCTGTTACTCACTTCTCGACGCCTTTATTTATGAATGGACGAGATCGGGTATTCTTCCGACGAAATTTCAAGTTGAAATATTATGAAAATGGAGTTAACTAGAAAAGAGGGAAGAAGAGTTGAAACTTACTCCCAAGGAACATCCCCAACCATCAACCAGTCCCCTTCCTTGTCTTCATATAACAACACATGACACCCTCCACACTGAGCTCCCTCCTCTTCTGACCCTGCTCCAGTCAAACCACTTCAGAACTTCCCATCAATCTTAATAACTACTGGACATGTTCTCAGCCAAAGCAAAAGCACGAAAAGAAGAGAAGCACATAAAAAGGAAAGAAAGAACAGAACAGAACAACAAAGAACAATTGCAGTACTCGGTACTTACACATGATGTTGGTGTTGAACATGTAATCTAGAGTTCTGATCAAGTCACAGTATCCGCCATGAGCCATCAGGTCCAGCTTCCTACCGATGGGAATGCCCTCCATGTAGACCTTCACGTAGAAGGTAGCCGCGTTGTCGCATTCGTCTCCTTCTTCTTCAATAGCCTCCCTAACGTCGTCGAGACAGAGAGAGAGAGAGAGAGAGAGACGAGAGACGCGTTCACACGCGGATCAGAAAAACGAAGGGTAAACTCGACGAATGGACAGATCAATCGACGGTGCAAGTACTTTGGCGAAAAAGGGTAACCGCCATCTTGGTGAGAAGCCGGGGAGAACCCGAGCGCGAGGTTGAGGTCGGTGGTGAGGCGTTTCTTGAGACGCCGAGACATGGACGAGGCCGTCGATGAAGAAGCTGATGATGAGCTGCTTCCTTTACCCATCTTCTCCGTCTTCCTTCTCCTTCTTCTACTCCTTTTGTGTGCATGTGACCGGATGGAGCCGCCACCTTTGCTTCTTATAGACGGTTTGCAAAGCAAAGCGTCCAGCTACATTGATTTGAAAAAGTATAAATCGAATACAGATTGTCACAGAGAGAGAGAGAGGGAGAGAGAGGAGAGAGAGAGAGAGCTTTTTCGTGAGTTTTCTTTCCGGTCATCGCTCGCCCACTGGACTGGAATGTCATCATGGGAGGCGACAGGACTACATGTGTCACGCATGTATTTGAAAAGCAAATGGCCTTGACGTATGATCTTGGGTTTCTTCAAACATTTTGTTATAGGGTGGCGACGGCAAATTCTTGGACCAAGATTGACCAACCCCCTGATCTTTAGGCCGCCTCGTACGTCCTCGTCGTTGAACAGCTCGTGTCATTGAAAAACCATCCATCGACATCTACTGCATCGACCCACGTTTCGTAACAGAGCAGGTTCAGATGACGAATCGACATATAACAGTAAGATACTTTGAAGTCGACGACCAACTTTTGCGTTCGAATTAACCCATTCACTGCATCTTCTCCCGTGTTCGCATTCATATGTGTCTCTTCGGACACGTAGCTTCATGCACATTCTATTTTTTCAAATGTTTCGCCTGCAGTTTCGGGGTAGATTCATCAAACCTGTCGACAATTCTCAACCTCTTTTGGCTGCACCTTTCGTTTTAGCTACAAATTAAATTGCTCGTGCAAATGGGTAAATCTTTCTTCTTGGCCCTTTCCAGTTGAGGAGTTTACAAAGGAGATATGGGTTTTTCTTCCCCGCAAATATTCTTCCCTAAATCTCGCGTTTTATATATAGGCTTCTTCTGGTATTGTCCCCCGTCACATGTGAAGGAATGAATGTGGACAAGCTTCCGTGCATTGGACGTGGAAACGATACAAAGCGGTCATCGATGCGGGTGGAAACCTCATTAAATTACACGAACGAAATCTTTTAATTTGGACTTGAGCTGCACGCACGACCTCAGATCAGTATTCAATGGATCAGTCGCGTTGATTTTTTCCCTGGGGCAACCATCGATTTTTAATGTAATTTGACTCGATTTTGGTATTGGTGATAGAGAAGGTTAGGAGGGATTATTTAAAAGGAGGTGGAGGTAGATGGGGTGAACCGAGCCCCGGCTCTTTCGATGTTTAGGGATGAGGAAACATGAGACTATCAAGTCACGAGACATCAACACATGAAACATGGTTCCACGTATAAATGGACATGAAACATGATGACCCGTGCATGACTGAACTGCCGGAGTTTTTAGGGTTTGATTTGTAGAACAATTTTTTTTTTCTTGTGATGTCTTTTTCATTGGATGTAGGGCAATGAATTTAAGTATTTAAGGTTATCTACATCGGCGCTTAGCGCTGACCACGCCACATAAGATGACCGGAATAAGTTAAAAGAACTACATTGAAAATTTTTTAAGGGATTTATAATTGAATTGGTCAAATTCAAAAATAGTCATTGATTGTCCATATTTGATGAGCACCGGCTTACTGTGAATATGTTTTATTTATTTTGTGAGTCTCATCAAACAATCAATACAAATTCAAAATATATTTATTGTCGGCATGACAAGATATCTTAAAAATGTACACCGACATTCTTCGGTCTATTCAAATGAGACTATTCACAGTCGATCAAAATGTGAAAACTCTTAATGCGAACTTTTTCATGAATCGACACGGTGATTTGATAGGAATTTGGTAATAGGAAAACCCCAAATGAAGGTACTAGATTTCTTATGCTAATTAACCACAGATTAAAGGGATAAGATCCTAATTTAAGGGACATGCAATCAATTGCGATTTGGGAGAACGAGAAAGAGGGCCAAGGGGATTGAAAAGAGCGACACCACCCCCATGCACAAAGTGCTGGGACTCATTCCCCACAGACAATTCTCTCCCCCCCACGTGTTCAAATTTCACGTGCCCTAATGCGATTGTCTCTCTCATGTCCCGCCTCAATTGGTGCTTTTCACTAGAAGGGAACAAGAAATCAAATCTTGGACCTAAAGAAACGCCAGATGTACTAAAGGTTCATGGGACGATGCCCTCAAATTTCCATAGAGGACGTTGAGGTGGAGAAAAGAGGAAAAGGAAAGGGGAAAAGGAGCGATGTTCCCTACCTTCCCTACCACAATTGTTGCTTCAATTGACCGAGGGGTGAACCTTTTTCTTTTAAAAGAAAGGAATTACATATACATGAGGCCAAAGACTTCTTCTCTTTTTTTTTTCCATATCTTTTTTTCACATCGCAATCGGCCAAGATATTGCACCATTATACATTATGAGAAATTCAAATCAGTCATGGAAGTGGGATCAAGTTTTATTAAGTTAATTCTGAAGTTGAGCTTGTCTCTAAGCTTGACCGGTTGTGTGTGTCCATCTGCCCCTACGTAAATCGGTGTTGAAAAATTAGCCCGTAGCTATACTTGCGTGTCTAGCATGTCAATTTCGTTAGAAAAAACGTAAATTCCAATGGAGGGGGAATAGAGAGATGTTGAAAAAACGGCCGACAAGCGTCCGTGTGTCTTGCCTGTCAATTTCGTTAAAAAACATAAATTGCAATGAGAGAGAGAGAGAGAGAGAAGGGTAGGGCTAGCCGAATGACGATGGCAGCGATGCCCGCCGAGGACCGACGGGAGTTCAATCTCCAATTTTTCCAAGGAGCAATGAGAACCGGAGGTCAATTGATACAACATTTGTTAAGCTCATGGGCTATTCGAAAGTTTTCCTGGGCAGCAGCAACGTTGTAGCAACATCATCATTTAAGCGGACAAGCATCTTTGGTCTCGTGTTATCAACCGACAATGTTTCAATAAATTCCAAAACGTGGGGGCAATTAAAAAGCGATTTGCATGCCATGAAAAATGCCAAATATGCGATTGTAGGTGACCACGTTTCCCTCATCGCAATAGAACGACATCCACACATGACCTTATTTACTCGGAATACGTCGGCTGCAGTTGGTTTCCGCCGACAAACTACTCTCGGATTCAATTCTAGTTTTACGATCACCGGAAGCAAAGTTCAGAAATCGGTAGACTCGTCGTCGAATTGATGTTCAGGATCTGCTTCACATGGCTATGGCTAGACCAGTCCCCATGCTGTGACACTTTCCGAAAAGCCTGATTGTCTAATGGTTCGAGACAAATTCGCCTTTGGTTCAATGAGATTGGAATCTTCGTTCGTCACTGAGGCCGATTTCCCCGTCTTTATGATCTTGTCTCGTCTTTTGGGCTGGCAAGGTTGCGGTCGGTCAAAGATTGGATTTTGCCCTTTTTCCCATCGCCTGTCTCCGAATCCCAGGTCCCTTAACCGAGGCACGATCCCGCTTTCAGCCTGTGTTTGGGGACAACCTTCCCTCTTTAACAGCTGTTTGCTCGTGATTTGCCTGATGACTTTTTACTAGGCGGCGTTGAAAATTAGAGTGCGTGAGAGTCGGACGATGCAAGAGGTTGAATTGGGTCTGTAACCTAAATACCTAGTACATGACCCACTCTCTGCTATTCTATTAGCTAATATGAACTCACTGCACAAAAAAAGAAGCAAGTGAAAGTGACTTCCGAGAAAGCATTTGCGAGGTAATTGGGCCTCAGGACGTTCGAATTTCACCCATTTGTTGCACACCTTCTAGAAACTGCAACCCCACTTTTCCGAAACCAAACACCATCTAGTCATGTATCTCAAGGCCAGGTACATCCCATCTCAAAGGCTGCGTTTCGTTCAGCATTTCCAAGGGGCTTTCATGGGGAAATGCTGGACTGTTTGGTTCAACTTTGAAGTCGGTTTTCAGCTTTCAACTTACCTTCAAAATGCCGAAAGTCCAAAGCTGGTAGGACTAGCTTTCAAGCTTTTAACATTCTGCCAAATCTTTGAAATTATTTACCAAACACAACCGCATTTACCAAAGTAGCTTTGGGCTTTCAGCATTTACATTGAACTCAAAGCCACTTGCAAATGCTGAACCAAACGCAGTCAAAATCTTACCGGAAGTCCTTGGCAAGGCGCAAATTTGTCGAATGAATGCTAATTAGTTAAAGAGTCACTTGTACGAATGATTTAAAAAAAAAAAAAAAAGTGAAAGCATAACAAGTAGATTTACATCAAAACAGAGTACATGCTTCATAGCCTGAGGAAAAATGATATGGCGAATATAACCCGATATGGATAGATTGACCTTTTAAATTTAATCTTCCCCTATTCTATTCTATCAAGCCACCCCTACTGATTACACAGCCTCGTTTGTTATAGAGAATAAAACAAAAGATCACCCACTACGTGCCTAAAAATAGAAGTGCCGCTAGTTTCGAAACGTGATGCAGCTAAACTGAGGACCACAAAGAGCTCAATCCAGCACCAGAAGGACTATTTGTAAGCATATAGCGACAAGAAATTTGATACCTCAGCAGCAACTTCATAAGCACCTTCCACACATCGGCCTAAGGCCACTCCAGATACATAGTTGCCACCTAGAAACATACCTTGGAAGCCAATGTCCTTTAGAGCGGCTTTGGCAGAATCTAGGTGGTCCAAATGACCTACCAAAAATTGTGGAATAGCTTGTGGCCACACTCTCACGCCCAAGGCAAGTGGATCCTTTGCACCCGGATTTATAAGCATCTTCCTTAAGTCCCTATCAACTGCTTCCACAAGTTCACCTGGAGTCTGCAATAGATGTGCCATTGGCAAGAGTATGTGGTAGGAGGCATCAGAGAAAATACAAGACTTCATTTAAAAGCTATCTGCTGGAATTAACTAGGTTTGTGGAACAAGTTCGATACGGCATGAGACTTGAATCTGTTTAACTATAAGATTCTCATATTAGGCATGAGATTCAACTATAAAATTCTCATATTAGGCATGAGACTTGACCCTGTTTAACTATAAGATATTCTTATAGCAATAAAGAATTTTATCTCTTCAAGCTTTTTGGTACACTCAAAAAGCACAGATATGGGGTGAAGCCGCAATCTGACTAGTCATAAAATTTATTCTGCTTCCCAAAAAAAGCTGGAAAACTATCATAGGTGATTTATTAATAGGTAAAAATCGCACCATTCGGAAAGAAGGAAAATAAATGCCATCTAAACCCTCTTGATAATCGGATAATTGACTTCTTAATACTTCACAACAGCTAACATGAGAGAAAAGGTGCTCATGGCGGCTCTATAAAAGGAGAAAGTCCCTTCCGTATCAGCATATCCGGACATCATATGTTGTATTAACAGGGTACCATCCTTCTCCCTTATGCTGACATAACCTCCCTCAACACCACATTAGTTTGCACAATATATCACTAATGAACTAGACAATTTTCCTACACAAGCATTGGCAACTAACCCACACTACCTATACATGCTGGATTGGTAGTTCATTTATCTTTCCTCAGCTATCAAGAAGGGGGTATCAGTTGATGAAAAGAGAAGCCACTGTTAGTTTTTTTTTTCTTCATGTGCTTCAGGAGAATAATGTCATGTAAATGTGCCTTTGACATGAGAAAGTTCCAGCTATCCCAGTAATATTCTTGATAATCTTCAGAGATGTGTAAGTTGATGAAGACACTTCATCACAGTAAAAGTTGTCAAGGGTAACAAAATGGAAGATCATTGTCATAGTTGAAATCAATCCATTCTTACCTAACCAAAAGACTCACTAACTCATTAACTACTCTTACAGGACCTAAACCAAATTCACAATTTAACTACACAAATCTCTTACCTTTGATACAATTCCAGGATTAGTGGCCCCTCCAATATAGCTCAGCAGCAAAACCCTTCCTTCTGGCGCTCTGTTCGGGAAAAGTGATGAGCTGTATAAACATCCTGCATTGCAACTCAAGCAGCTAAGCTGGCAGGAAATATTGTTAAATTCTAAGAAAAAACCTTAACAGTTGATATTATTCTTTCTCAAAAAAAGCTCAATGCTATAAGAATTAAAATCACACCTAGAGTTTCCACCCCCTGGCTACGAGGATGTAACTGACCAAACCCCTTGAGTTCACCATCTATCAAACGCTCTGACCTGATAGCTTCCTTTGGATATGAAAGGGTTACTGCTGCAACCGGTGGGTAATAAAATTCTGATAATGCATCTGCAGCAGCAGTCTGAAACAAGAGAATAGAAATTACAAAAAGTGATTCTGGAGATTTTAGGCCTGGAGATGCATGGTCAATTCATCCAATATAATGGGGGCCCTCTGATATGTGGCTATAATCAGGTACAAGTACGACGCCTACATGCACAATTGAACCATGGACTCTGGATCATATCAACTTTTTCATGTATCCCAAGGGTTGACGAAGTAATCGAGGGCATCCTACCTGATGTGTCACAAGATGGTCAAAGATCTCAGCAGGCTTCTTCAATTGACTAAATGTAGCCACAACAGCCCAAAAAATAATTCCCACAGTAGACCAAAAATAAACAAAAAAACAGAGCGGCAATTTCCCATTTGTTCATAGTACTTGAATCTGACTTTTTAGTTTGTCCCAAAAAACATGCACACAATGCATCCTAACAATCTGTATAACTAGCACTGTACTTGATATTGCGTTCATAATCTGTAGAGGACATGGTCGGAAACATCACATAGATCAGCACAATACTTATGGTGGGCCCCAGCTACGTGGAAGACTCAAAGCAGGCCACCAGATGGCCCATTGACAAACTTCCAAATATACCAGGCATAATCAACATAACACTATCAATCGAAGCTCAAAAGAAACTTGCAACTTGACAGTTTCAGCTTTCAGCTCCTCCCATTTGGCTAAACTGGACAAATATTTTTAACATTTTTCTAATGAAATTGTTTACATAGATTTTCTTTTTGTTCCTCTTCTTATGGCTGCTTTTTGCAGTACAGTTGAAGAGAATCCTCTCAGTCCTGACACTATCATTGATAATAAATGATTTATTATGATTAAAATCATCGCCACCTGATGCAGATGACCAAACAAAAGAAAATAGTGTCAAAAACAAACTTGAAGCTAGACTTTTAGACGAAACAAGTTTTTCTTAGATTGACACATGCAAATTCAGCAAGAAGCTTCAGAAATTATGCAAAGGAAAGGAACTAAAACATTTTTTAGTCTGGTTTAAAAAGAGACTCACAGATAGAGGACGCAATAGACCACTAGCAACATGAGATGGGATAGTCATGACCACACTCTTAGTCTGCAGAGAAACCACTCCTTCCGGCGTTTCATAAGTCAAGTTGTATCCCCGATCATCCATTCTAGTGATACTCAAAAGCTTCCAGGATAATTTTACTTTGCTGCCTAACCTGCCAAGTCATTTGCAGCCAGTCAATAATATTGCATATAATGAATAAAAATCCTGGAATAAGTAGTCGAAATTCTGCAGGCCATAAAATGATGATACTCATTTTTCCAAAAGAAGAGTTTAAAGAACAAAGAGACCTTTCATATATAGCATTCGGCAACATCATGAGTCCCTTCCTAAAGGATCCAACTGTCTGCCCCTTTGGTTTTGGTAGACGCCTACAAAAACCAAAAAATTAAACAAAGTGAAAAGGTGATCCTGTGGAAGGACTATACTCGGTAAGAATCACTATTTACAAGTCATTACGGGTCTCTAGGTGCTTTAGGAGCTTTATTTTTTTCTTGGATGGTTTTGAAAGTGCCACCAATAATACTGCCACCAATTTGCTCTAGCTTCCATACTCTTCCAAAGGCAGCTTTCATACTCAATTTTGAAGGATCACCTGCATAAACGCCTGCACAGAAGAAATTGCCACTATTATCTTAAGGTCAATGAAAAATTGTAAGATACACTGCCTGCATATGCAGTCAGGAATGTATTTTATGAGGTAGGCCCTATATGAGTCCTCTGTTCTTAGACTTAGGAGCACTAGGAGCACATGTAACCCAAGCACCCAATAACAGCTCAAAATTACAACTGATAAAGGTGCAGCTTGCTGTTGACCCACCACATTTTGTAGAGAAACCAATAGAATATGTCTCCTCACTACCTCTGATTAATTGTATTATATAACATACCCAACTTATTCTCAAGACCTATCACCAGGAGGAAAGCTGTACACAACAGGTTTATTAATGATGGAAGAATTATGAAAGCATGAGACCAATCTAAGCAAAAATAGAAGCACATTTTAAGCAATGGTATATTTAAAGAGTCATAAAAGGCAGGTTCCTGTCTACGGTATTTCTTTAATTAAAAAACCCAATATTCTGCAAAGTAGGGATATTGGGACTTAGAATGCACAGGGTATTCACATGAGACCAATCTAAGCGAAAATAGAAGCACATTTTAAGCAAGCCATACTAATAAAGGAATGATTCTTATATAAAAATGAGAAATGCATACTGTAAAATCATTAAAATTGTGCTCCTTGTGAACAGGGGAAAAGTTTCTCAAGATATTGCTAGTTCTGTTGTCAGAGCCCTGAAGGGTCCAGGATCAAGGCACAATACAGGATGAAGTACATTGACTTCAAAAAATGTCAAAAAATAAATGCTTTCAATGAATGTATACAATCTGATAAAAACTACAAAATGTCACCTGAACAGAATGGCTCGATTAGGCGTTCAAAAACCTCATCACCAAGATTGCGCCGCACAAACTCCTCAACCGATTCCTCATAACCCTGTCACCTTTGTCAAAAACTTAAAGGAATGAGGCTAGTTACTCCAAATGACTATCTATATTCATGTCTAAGGGTGATATGCAGCTAAAATAAGCTAAGCTAGAATAAGGTTAAAAGACACACTGGCGGAGGAGGGCGGATTCCAAGTGCACCAAAGCCGGCCCTGAGCTTGCCACCAACGCTCATCAAATCGAAAAATGGAAGATCAGTTGGTTTGGAAGGTACTGGCCTCAATTTCCCATTCCACAGTACGAATCGAGGCGCATTAGGGTCTCCCAGTACCAAATCATCTTTTAAACCGCTATCCACCTGCAACATCGAACAGAAGCAGTGCGTCACAAATGCAGGTACACGGCTTGCATGGCAACATATGTTAGCATCAGAAGAATTACCAAAAAAAGAAAAGAATTCCTCTTATAACCAAACAAAAACACACACAGCTCCATCGAATCGACACTCAGAATCCAGTCAGATAAAACTTCAAATTCATCGATCCTTCGGCGTCCTAATAGAACCATCGCCCTCTTAATCATTTCAGTCCAGTCCAGCACCAAGCTAAAACGACGATTTACAGCAGCCACACGAAGCACTTGCGCAGCTTAACTGATACCGATATGGAAATGCGCCTCTCGTTTCCTTTTCGGGAATGTCGCAACATTTCCATAACTTCCCTGAGTCGCTTCTTCGCAACACCCCACCCCCGCGATCAAAAATGGAAACCCACGCAGAGCGAAATGGGGGCCAAAATCAGCAAGTGCGATGCGACTCTTACCGCCATGGTGAGCATGGGATCGGACGGCTGGAAGCTGTTGGGGCCCTCCTCCCACAGGTAGCCGTCCCTCTCGACGGAGGTGATGTTGCCGCCGACGCGGTCCCTGGCCTCGGTGACGACCACGTTGGGGGCCCGGTCGCGGTGCCTCGTGGCGAGCGCCTGGGCGACGCAGAGCCCGCTGATCCCGGCCCCGACCACCACGCAGTCGGCCAGCCCCCCGCCGGCGGCCCGCGGCTGGGAGACCGCGGGGCCCTCGGCGACGGAGCACCTGATCCCGGCGGGCGCGCGGGCGGCGGCGCGGGGAGGGCGGATGACGGCGGCGGAGGCGGAGGCGGCGGCGGCGGAGGTGGCGGTGGCGAAGGCGGCCATCGCGGCGGGGGAGAGGTGTTTGGTGGATTGCCTCGCCGAGAATGGCTTGGGGATAAGTTGGTATCGGACGATATCTTCTCCGCGGGATCCGGTTACGTGCCACGTCAGCTAGCTCATCTACTGCTACTGCATTTCTATTTTAACGCCGACTGCCACGTCAGCTGCCCGGTAAATTTGCCCGGAAATTGCAAATCGTCCCCCCACCCTGTTTCCGAAAAAGGGACAAAAGAATTCCATCGTTTTAAATGGAAAAGTGATTAAGCGACAATTTCTGATCTATTGTGAAAATTATTTATCTATTTTGGATCATAAAAACTCAAATAAAAACTTATTATATAATTCACTTATTCAATAATTTGTAACTTATAATAAACATTATTTTTACAATTGTTCAAAAATTACTATGTTAGTTTTTTTTTTTTTTTTAAAGTATTGTGACTGATGACCAAATGACTGGGCATTAGGTTATCAAATATTCATCGATATCATCGTTGAGATATTATACTTGCTTTTCTTGTGGCCATCATTGGTGATCATATGCTCGAGTTCTCTATTTTGTTTCTTTTTCAAGTTTTTTATGTTGCATGATGTAAGACCTATTCAACATTCTAAAACAAAACATCTTGTAATAATTTTGAGCAAATCATAACATGATTCATGCATGTTTTGATATTCATAATTGCGATACGACAAATCATGTTGATAAAAATTTAATTGACAAGTGAAAGAGTTGACAATTGTGGCACATTTAAAAAAAATGAAGATATTTTTAAACGAAAAATATATAAATTGATAATCTTGAATTTTGAGCAAAAGTATAACAATCGTCAATGATGATGTTTACATAAGTATTGCTTGAAAATTTAAAATAACCTAACATACAAAAACTTGTTTTTTTTTTTATTACCGCATATTATAGAATTTTCTTAAAACACTGCAGAAGCATCATTTGCACAAATAAACATTGAATTTATAAAAGAGTGTACTTTTCATATCTTCGTTATTTTTCTATTAAAACACGATATGTCTATAAAATTAATAATTTTTGTCATCATCTTTACATAGTACCAATATGCTCTAAATGCAATAATCATCGTACATCTCTTCCATCATTCACGCTAATAAAATAAAAACTCTTAGAAATTTTTTTTATAAAAAATAATTTATAAATATCAGTTGGTGTATTTTATTGAAGAGAGAAAATCAATTTGGTGGTGGCGAAAAGGAAAAATGTCAAATCCGAAAAATTTCGGACACGTCACCCCGGGGGTGCGCACTGCGCACGGGCGAGTACATTAGCGTCAGCTCTGTCGTTCCGGCGCACAAAATCGCGTTCCCCTCTTTTTCCCGCCTAAAAGTTCACAGCCCGTCGATTCTTCTTCTTCTTCGTCGCGCGGCTCCGACAGGAGGCCGAGCGGAAGCTTCGTCGGCCGCCGTCTCCGATCGGATCGCACCTCTCCTCCGATCGCCGGAGTCTGCGCTTGCCGCCTCTTGCGCCTCCTCAAGCGATTCATCTCCCTGTTTCGCGCACATCCGAGTTCGTCCGCCGCTCGAATCAGGTAAATCAGTCGACGTTTTCTGATTCTCTTCGGCTCGCAACAAGGCGAGTCGGTCTGCCGAGGCGAGCTCGTTTGCATCGTCTGTTTCCGTCGCCATTGGAATTTACGGAAGTTCGAGGATCCGATCGTCAAAAGGAACGTCTCTCTTGTGCTTGTCTGGATTTCGTAGGTGCATTTCGCGGTCGCGATGATTTGAGAAAACCGCGAAGTTCGGGAGGTTTCTCGAGCACGTTTGTGGAGTTCTGATGTCGGTGATTTGCATCGTCGGCTGCTGCGTTGAATGAGAACTGATTTTGTCCGAAAAACAGAGATGGCGGCATTAACCAGGACGAGGGAGGAGGATTAGTGTTTAAGCATCTGATTCGGTTTTCGTTGGAGATTTAGCTTGGTTTCAGCTCAACGTTATCCATACGAATTTGTCGAGTCTGATCTGCTGCTATTAGTGGTCCTCTTGCAGAATCCACTATGAAATTGACTGTTGGATCCTTTAATTGATCGTTGCAGTTTACTTTGTACTTCTAGATCCTTTAATTGATTGTTGCATTAAATTCAGGCTTTCCTGGTTTACTTTGCATATCCATCTTTATAAGGATTTTGTAATTAATGCTCCGAAGGAAAATTTGTTATGTATGGGCTGAAATCTTGCAACAACACGATTGAGAATTGATTTGATCAGAGGTTTCATGTTTAGCATTATCTTTGGTTGCAGGATCAGATGAGTGAAAATCGCAGTTATGGAAGTAACTTCTTTGCAAGCAGCCAATCAAGGAAAATTTCCATCGGAATTATGGTTGACTCATCAGCAAGGAGGATACCTGGACCAGTGAGGGACAATGAGGCGGCAGTGCCAGCTGAGCTTGGTGTAGACGCTAACAAACAAGATTTAGCTGGAGGAGGCGTAGCTAATAGCAGAGGAAGGCCAAATGAGTGTCAGGAGCATGAAGGATCCCCATGGATTTCCAAAAGATCTAGTCACAGGAACTCAGCAGGTTCAGAAGGTGTATTTCGTGCAAAGCTTACAGGAACTAAAACAGACAAAAATGAGATGCGAAGCAAACCCAAAGGATTGAAAGGTGCACCAGTAGATCATTCGGTTCGACTTTTTCCCTTACAATCTGACCATGTCAACCAGAAAAGGTTTGATGACCACAAGATAAATGAAGAGAGGAATGAATATGCAGAGACTGTGCATAAGTGTGCATCTTCCACTGTAAGGGCAGCGCTTACATCAGATGGAGCAACTCTGGGGGACAAGACTGGCAGTATAATGAAGAACCAAAGTGAATCTTTGAGGATCAAGCTGCAGGAGTTGCTGGAAACTGTTGCCTCACCTAACAAAGAGAAGACCAGCTCACAGCCTGTTGAGGTTGGTGTCACTTCGCTTCAGCCAGAGAAGAACTGGGATCAAACCAGCGATAAAGTTATCAAGCCTAAACAAAATTCAGATACGATAGAGAATGATTCAGAAAGTCCATATTGTTCAAATAGAAGGCCAGTGACTAAAGCTTTGACCCGAAAAAGAGCCTCAGGTAAGTTGCGACCGAAGAAATTAGAAAGTGGCCTTCTCTCGGCTTACAAACAGAAATCCAAGGAAAGAAATATCTTTTCATTTGAAGAGGGGCACATTGGAATACGAGGTACTGCTAAAGGAAGTTCCTCAAAAGTTAAAAGCAGCAAGAAAACCGAGAGAAAATACGCCAGAATTGATCCACGCAAGCTTTCGTTTTCTTCGAAGAACAATCAGGATGAGAACCAGCACTCAACTGGCAGAAATGGAAATTCAGCATCAAGAGAAAGATCATCTCCACATGGTTACAGAAGACGAAGTTTGCATGACTTCACTTTGCCTGTCAACATCAACCTAGAAAAGATTTGTGGAGGAAGAGATCTCCCCGAGCAACCAGCAATAAGCAAACCGTGTCAGCATGAAGCTATAGAGAGCTCAGCTTTAGCCAAAAATAAAGGCCAGAGAGAAGGTACAGGTAACTCATCCCCAAAGGTTTATGTTGATCAATGGGATGATTTCTTAAGTCCAACATTTCAAAGAACTCCTATAGCGGACTTCTCACCAAGTCCATTGATTCAAGAAGACCGGGTGGGGCAGGAAGCTGGTAATTTTGCACAAGTAAAATTACCAGCTTTAGCCAAAAAAAAAGACCAGAGAGAAGCTGCTGGTAACACATTCCCAAAAGTTCATGTTGATCAACGAGATAATTTCCCAAGTCCAACATTTCAAAGAATTCGAATGGTGGGCTCCTCACCAAGTCCATTGATTCAAGAAGACCAGGCAGGGCAGGAGTTGGTAATTTTGCACAAGTAAAAGGAATTTTTGACAAGGAAGATATCTTCAGCTTCAAGAGTTCTCATCTGAGGAAGCTTCAAGATGGATCTAGGGTGCAATCTGAAGCTTTTGTATCCCCTGTTGTTTATCGTGTTTCTGCTTTATAATTATTATATTGGATCATTGATAAGGATTTTTATACTACATATACATGAATACAGTTTTGTCTGTCGATTGGCTTCCTTATCAAACATCCAGGAAGTTGCAAAGGAGCTTCCAGCCTCTCCTCCTAGAAATGCAGTCCTTTCAAAGGAGAATGGCGTAGATCATAGTTCATCTGAATCATCATCTGAAAAGAAAGAATCAGAGAGCTCTGAGGAAGAAGGTATATCCATCATCGAACCCATTGCTTCAGTTGTTGATTGCAAATTCCATCACAAAATTGATGATAGGTGGATATTGCTATAATAATAGTGCTCTAATTTTATTTCCCCAATGGATTAGGAGCATCATGGGATTGGGGGGTGCACCTGCTGTACATATCTTGTTAAAGGAATTGATGTTTATGGCAAATGTGTATCTGTAACTAAGGTTAAATTTGATGACTGCTGAAATATAGTTTGTCATGCAGATGTGTAACATAAATTCAATTAGGATGCAAATTTACATATTGGTGTTGAGAGTCATTAGTAGTTTAGATGAGCCACATTCTTGGATTCATCACTAAAATAATAATTCAAGTTGAATTAATAATATCTGTTCCCTTATTGTACATGTTAATTTGAAATCCTCTTATTGGTCTGGGATTAGACATGTTGCCTCAGTAGAATAGTTTTGTAAGAGTGAACAACTGTCACTGGTAGAACCTAAGAATTTTTTTGGTAAGGACTATCTAATAAAACTAAGGATACTGATATGATATTTAAGATGCAGAATCAGTGAGTTTTGCTGACAATTATATCCCATTTGCATGAATTATTACCATCCAACTGAAGTAGCGAGTCCATAGGACAAGCATATTATAGTCTATTACCTAAATATTTGCTTAATTTCTGAAATATGGGTTGATGAGGGTACTCATGCTGGATGAATTTTCTTAGGTGCTTATAACATTCTTCTGCAGGTCCTCACGAAGAGGAGGCATTCTCACCGGAAACTGGTGTTGCTGAGAAACTGAAGTTTATGCTGCACAGAACTAAGAGGCTGTGCAGTGATGGAGGCATTCAGTCTCGTTATACTGATCCTGCCTCGAGCTCTCCACAAGGCATTAGTCCTACTCTATCTTTCTTCCTTCCTTTAGTCTCAAACGCCTTATCAGTTGTTCTCTCTTTGTACATAAACTTCCCAAATAACTGTCTGGCTTATCTTGAAATTGCAGAGACTGGAGAAAGCAATTTGGAGCGACATACAGTGGAAGAGAATACAGGGGATGGGTATGCAAGGTTTGCTTCTTTTTTTTCCTTCCTCATTGAATTTTCTAGCATAACAGGATAGTCCCTTTATAAGTTGCTTCCTGCTTCCTCGTAATTTCATGGTAATGATTTTTCAGGGACATTGGATTGCTTGCCTTGGCCTTAGAGAAGCTTAAAAGCAAGTTGAAGTCAGTTACCACGAAGAAGACTGCTGAAATTTTAACATCCGTTAATGAGAGGATTCATTTGCAGCTGCAAACTGTTGAGTCTCAAATTCAATCAGACATGTAGGTATACGCAAGATAGGCCTTCTTAACTGAATAGCCAATATCCTCGTGCATTACAATATCTCTTTTCTTCCTCTAGGGGTAAACTCAAAAGCCTAAACAAACAAAAAAGGAAACGTGTAGAAACAGAATTCCAAGGTAAGAACTATTTTCACGGGCTGCCATATTCATTTCGATGATAGCATTAGAAATGTAGAACTGACTAAATGTATGTTGAAGTTTCCAAAATTTTACTCCCATATAGCGACTATGAACTATGTGCCTCTTTGGCAATTTTGCACTTCGTGAAATTTTGATCCTTTCATTACGTGTTGAAACAAATCAATGGAGAGTCCTGTTCTGTCACATTGTTTGAATATTTTTAAGAACCGTTTGTCAGCTTTTATCTATTATAACAAAAGAAAAGAGGAAGAGCACAATCCACAGTCAAGGTTCTCCTCCGGTGACTTGCAGAATTGATTGTTCGAAGGTGAGGTTGCCAGATGAAAATGACCATGATAACAAGCTTCTTCATCATAGGTTGCCATGGTTTAGAACTATTTATGGCCCTTGCATATATATACATATGATAAATGGCACTTGTCACTACTTTTGCACTGGCATGACTTAAGATCGGGAAAACCTTTCTGTGGTCAAGAAAGTTTTATCTACAATGTACTTGTGATCTTGGGACATTATGCTGAGAGCATGGCTACTATTTTAATTTGATTTTGTGTATACTATAGTGGCACTAAGGGTATTGTACGTGTTTGATTGTTTGTATCATGCCTTTGGAAGGTTACATTCTTGAGGAGCCTTGGTCATAATTTGCTCCCTTAGGAGTCTTGCACATCACTTCGTTTCTTTGCTTCTCAATTGCAGAGCAAGATGAACAACTCAACTTGATTCATGGGAACTTTATAAAAGAAATTAATCGGCACCTTCAGAGTTTCAAAGGCACAATTGAAGGTCTAGAGAAGAACAACATACAGTTGGCAGAAGTCATGGAGAAGCAGAGTATGTTCTTTTGCTCTGGTGGGGTTTGCTGCATAAAGGCAGCATGAGGAGTGTAGTCTGACTACTTTATAAATGCATTGTCATCTTTTTATTCACATAAGTTGGCATAAATCAAGATTTGCTGGGACAAATGAAGATAAATATGACCTCACAAATAATTCTTGTGTCTAAGGATGCATCAATAGAGAATCTTCAATAGAAGTTTGACAGTAGAAACCAACTACCTGCGTACAAATGAGTTTAAATCTTTTAGTTCTTTGAGAAATCCGCATGTAGTATAAGAAGGTACTTTAAGCACAACATTACTTGATTCCCATATGCTTCGAGACCTGTGGCTTAACTGATCTGTATCAATCAGCTGAGTTGTTCTCTTCACTACATAATAATGAATGAGTTGGGTGCAGGTGCACCATGTTGAGATTTAAGATTTGATACTGTTGGTTTTGCCATCTTCAAGAATACTATCACTTTTCTTCACTTTCTGCAATTTCAGAAGCTTCACACAAGAGACTTATCTTGCAACTGGAAGAAGCAATTGGGACCCAACTCCATGATGCTGAGAAAAGAATCTCAGACATGAACAAGGTAAGTTTCTTGACATCATGCCAGCAAAAATATACTGGTAGCACATCAAGCATGATAATCTTGACCTAGCAGGCATTCTAGAACTTAGCTTGCCATAGTTGCTGCTCATTGGCCAGTAGACATTTGAATGTGCTACTCATTGGGCTGTTTCACTCACAAGGAAGTGAGGCTCAGATTTTGATCTCTATTTTGATCTGGATTGTTTTCATGTAAATTGATGTTTTTGCAATAATCTGTACCTCCTACCACTCATGCCATGGTTGTTTGCGGTCTAATTCTCTACGGTGATAGGACATCACGTGATCACGCATGAACTATGACTAAATTAGAACCGAGACAAGATTGTGAATTTTTATATGGCTTCGTCATGATTTTCTTCTCAATATTGATTGCAGTTGGCGAGGGAGCAAATGCTCCAGTTGAAACTTGTCATGGAGAAGTGTGTAGAAGGAGGACTTCTGTCTTGATATCATATCTACGTCTGGTTTGCAAAGAGCATTCGCTCTGAGGACAGGTCTGGAGGATAGTAAACCATATGAAGAACCTGAAACTAATCATCTTTCATAGTTTATGCTTTTTCTTGTACATTCTCATATTTAGACCTCCATCATTGAGGGTGGTAACAAAGGTCCTTGCAGTTCTTGATATTTGCTTATCAAGGGTAGCAAGGTTATAGAAGAGTAACATTTACGATCTGTTCATAGCAAACAGATGGTTTCCTTTTGTTTCTGGTAATTGCAGCAGCACAGCTTGTAATGACGTGCATTATTTCACTAGCTTGTTGCCAGATGTCTAAAAACTACTTTGAAAGGCATCTTCATTCAATTTCAAGCAATTTGACAACATATATACATTTTGGGGAAAAAAAAGAAAAGGACAGAGTAGGATGGATTCTGGCATAGCACATCATCCAATTGCTAGTCAGCCAGTGCTGGCTAATTATGTTCCTTTCAGGTGAGAACTATCAGTCAGGCTCTGTGGGAGCGTACAGAATTGAATATGCTTTGTGCCTGTTCAGATTATGATATACCTGATGGCAAAGCATCAAAGCTATGTGCAACACCGGCAGCCCCTGCTGGAAAAGCTATCTCAACCCGGCTGGCGATTCCCAAAGAGTGGGCCACTGCTAGGCCAGCAAAATCAGTGGAGCAAGCGACAACTGTTTTCCTCACGGAACAAAGCCCTCCGTTCTGCTCTGAACTTTAGGAGATTCATTCTCGAGAGGACACTTTCAGACGACAAACTGATGTTTGTCTTGATGTCCTGCCCTCGTGGTAGCATTCTTATACCAAACAGATATTTTCACTTCAGTTGCTAGCCACTTTTCTCCACTAGATCCTCTGATGAAGAACCTTGATCCAATGCGGATCCTTTATCCTTCATATCCAATAGTAAGAGATCCAAAACTTGGTAGATGTTGTCTGACTCGGGATGTATCTGACCTCTTGCATGGAATGTGTGAATTCCGAACCCTATCTGAATCCAACTCCTCCCAGGGGTCTTCGACAAGCCCTTCTCTTTTATCACTGCCCTGACAATTGATGCGTCCCGCCATCTCTGGCTGGACGCGTAAATGTTGTACAGAAGCATGTGGTGTCCTGGATCTATCAGGTTCTCATCAATGATTTTTCCTCCCACAAAACTAGCTAACACAACGTTGTCATGAGCCCTGCAAGCACTCAGTAAACTTCCCCAGACACTAATATCTGGTCCCATTGGCATTTCCTTGATGAAGTTGAATGCATGGTCGAGCTGTCCCGCTCTTCCTAGAAGGTCCACCATGCACGAATAGTGTTCCCTTTCTGGCATAATTTTGTATTTGCTTCTCATTGCATCAAAGAGATGCCATCCTTCCTCAACCAAACCTGCATGGCTACAAGCCGAAAGGAGTCCAATGAAGGTAACTTTGTTGGGTCTCATTCTCAGCTCCCTCATTTCTTCAAAAAATGAGAGTGCCTGCTCTCCCAGACCGTGGTTTGCATGAGCACAGATGATCGTGTTATATGTCATGATGTTCTTTTCCATCATGCCGTTGAAAACCTTGATTCCAAGTTCTAAATGTCCACATTTCCAATACATTTCTATCAATGAGTTTTCAACAGAAACCACTTCTCCGATACTAGTCCTAATCGTGTAGCCATGGATTTCTTTTCCATGTGTAACATTCCCAATTTCAGTACATACAGGAAGAATGCTTAGAATCGTTACAGCATTGGGTGTAAGATCAAACTTCCAGATTTTCTGGAATATGCCAAGTGCCAAATCCGGATCGCCGTTTATTGAATAACCAACAATCATTGAGTTGAACATCGCAATGTCATGAAAAGATATTGTGTATAGAATGTTCTCTGCTGCTCTTTTCGTTCCACAGTTCATATACATATCAATTAGTGCACTCCCTATAACACCATCAGATTCGAACCCTTGTTTAAGTATATAACTGTGCATCTCTTTTCCATGTTTCAGCAACTTCAGCTTTCCAAGTCCAGGCAAAACACTTGATGCAATGATGACATTAGTTTTTATGCCCACATTGTTCATGTTCAGATAAAGCTCCACGCTCCGGCGATACTCACCATTCTGCGAGTAACCCGCAATAAGGGCACTCCAAGACACTGAGTCCTTATTCACAATACTGCGAAACACTGCATGTGCCTCATCAGTGAGCCCACATTTGCCGTACATATCTATGAGAGCATTTGAAACATATATATCACTCTCGAAACCACTCCTCACTGCAAATCCCTGCAATGCCCTTCCATTATGTGCATCTCCCAATTTGCCACACGCAGGCAAAATGCTTGCCACAGTCACAGAATCGGGTTTCAATCCTTCCTGCCTCATTCTCTTAAGCAGACGCAATGCTTCAAGCGAATCCCCATTTCGCACGGTCCCACCTATCATTGCACTCCAAGAAGCTAAATCCTTTCTCGGCATCTCCTCAAATACATCGCGCGCCTCTGCCAAGCTACCGCATTTAGCAAACATGTCGATCATGGCGCACTCGACATAAACATTCCGTTTCGCATTAAACTTAGTCTCATTAAACTCAATCAAGTCGCACACATTCCGTCCCGCCTCGAGGTCATTCAGCCCGGAACAAGCCTTGAGAACGATTGGATAAGTGAAATTGTCAGGAACGACTTCTTCCCTAAGCATCCAGCGGAAGAAATCAATGGCTTCAGAGAATCGCTCCGCACCGACCAATCCCCTAAGGATGGCATTGTAGGCAACATTACCCTTCTTGGGCATTTCCTCGAACACGTCGCGCGCATCGCCAAGACGGCCGACCCTGACGTAAACGTCGACAAGCTGTGAACCGAAGAACCCACCATTGGTTCCTGGCGCAAAGACCCCGCGGACAATCAGAACGGCGTGCACTCTCTTGGCTTCAAGGAGATCGACCGGTGACTTGAGTCGAGAGAGCAAGTAGCTATAACTTCGATCCGAGAAATGCCGCGGAGAGCAACGTCCCGCCAAATGGGCTTTTGATTCTGGGTTCTCGCGAATTGGATCGGTCGCTTGGTTTGGTAAAAGAATTTGCAAAATGGGTTCAGATGGGTGATCAATGTGGACGCTTTGGCACTCCACAATTTCGATTTGCGCAGCATACTTGTATGCTACCAATGGGGCCAAAAATAAGAAGTGGATTTGATTTCCACATGCTCATTCGGCTCGTCTGAAGATTCTTGGCTTTGTGCATGACTCCCCAGGAGAAGAAAGATTCATAGGATTAAGGGTAAGAATATTATTTTTCCGAAGCCCAAAAAGAGAGTGTCGGTCCGTAGTTGGCAAGTTTTTGTATGGATTGGTGAGCTTCAAATGCTATTGTTGAGAAAGTTGTGATAGGTATGTTTTTAGTAATTTATCGATTTTATACGAATTTGCCCACTTTTATTTGATGGTACACCAACTTTTGTTTCTGTGATGGTTTTAAAATTAGCAGCTCGTTATGAACTTTTTCGGCACATTTTTAGTGGCTATTCAATTGATTTATTCAATTTGTAATCAATCGAGTTACTAAGTTTATCAACTCTCATTTTGATTTTTCATCAACACGGTTCTTTTGCAGATTACCGTCTTCTCTAATAACTTACTATTCTTTTCTCTCACTTTTTTTTTTTTTTGGGGCAAAACATATGAATATATAAATTTACCAACTCTAATATCGAACTACCAACTTTTATTTGAAAATATTTATTAACTTTTCTCTAAATAATTTATCATAATTTGAGATTACCGACCTTAATTTGAGTGACTTTACCGAATTTTGTTATTTGCAAATTTCCAACTTCAGAGATAACTAAGTATTATCTGTATAACTTACCAAAATATCAATTTGCTCACGCTTATATAAAATCACCATCTTTCATTTGAATTATTTCCACTTTTCATATGAGTTACTTAACTTTATTTGGTTTTCTATTAATTAGCACAATGATTTAGTCCTTCGAGCATATGTTGGTTTCAAATTCTTTTGCCTAGCTGAAAAGCTTCGTGCTTGGGGTTAAGGACGGGCAAGATCGATTCAAATGAGCTGAACCAAGTAGAGTCGAAAGTTAAACCATGCCAAACTAAATCGAGTTTAGAGCCTCGCCGGATTAAAAAAAATCAAATCAAATCGTCGCTTTGTGCAATAGGGTGCTCTTGGAAATTTAGTTTTGTCAACCGAACAGGTTTTTGAAAATTTAGTCCAGCTTCAATTTATTTCAAACCAAACTAGACTAAACTGGTTTTCGTCAAAAAAATTTCCTTTGTTGACATTCTCCTATTTATCTTTGAATAGGCCAATCCATGATAGAAATATGGATCGTTTTGGAGGTCATTAAGTCCATTTTCATCCTCAAAATCCGACTTTATAGCCTCTCCCTAAGCTGAGAAAATATTTAGTGATTTGTAAGCACCATATCAGATGTAATGTGCATTTTATGTACTCCAAACCAATTTTTAATATAGTTCTTTTTATCCGTTTGATAGGGATAACATGTTTGGTGTAGATGCTAAATCTAGAGGCCCACTTTCATTATCTTGGAATTGTTGTACTTAAAATGTCTGAAAAACTAGGGGCAAGAAACCCACATTAAAATCAGAAATGTTTTAATCAACTCAACAATTTGCTGTTGAATGGGGTCTCCTTGGATTGATTTTTGTTAAGTGCATCCTCTGCGGTCATATGCAGAGATTCTGGCTAAGCATGACTATCCGAATAATAATAATAATAATAATAATAATAATAATAATAATAATAATAATAATAATAATAAGGGTGGAGCAGAGACAGATATTATCATAAGAAGGAAAGAAAAAAGACAATTATTTCCAATAAAATTGGGCTTCTTAGCTTCACCCTGGCCATGGATTTCTTTATGGGCCTTGCTGCTTATCAAAGAACACCACCTCGCTTCCACTCGACAGTCTGGAGCCATCTACATCCTGCACAAACTTCCCAATCACACGTCAATGGAAACTTAACTGAGACGTGTTGAAAAAGGGCGGAAAAAAAAAAAAAAAAAATTCTATACATTTACCCATACATCAGATAAGAAAAAGTATACTCTGCTATATTATGTTTATTGAGCCCCATCAAATGCAACATTATATTTAGTAATTATAATCGTGAGTCCCATGTATAAGCTTAATCCTATAAGCAACCCTTCTCCTCAGACTTCCTCCTCCCCTTAATACAGCTTATAACTCTTGACGGATTCCCGGGGTTAATCGACAGCCCACCGTGTCTTGATCTTGTATGTCTGTCCGCAGATTACGTGACACGGAGGATCTTTCTCGTCACGCCACGAATTTGTTGGTCCCTGGTCAAACCGGACTTATATAAAGAAAAAGCGAGTGAGAAAAATGCGCCTTCGTTCTCATGACTATCCGTTACACGCATGGTTCACGAGCTTAATCAAACCGGTTGTCGAACACAGAAAAAATAAAAATAAAGGAGAACAAGGGGAAGATGGATCATCATTAGGAGAAACTTGAATTGATCCAGATTAAAAGAGGAAATCGAGTGATGTAATATGCATCATGAGAGTTGACTATCATCTCCCACTACAACTGAAAAAAAAAAGAAAGGAAGAAGGGGGGAAGGGGATTTGCAATAATTCTAGGGTTTGGAGAGGACACAATATCTGATCAGCATAATTAAGCTTGACAACAGTCTTCTCATTGACTCTGTCAAATCCTTCGCTTTGTCATTGCACTAAAGTTGCTTAATCCCCTCCTAATTGCTCTTCCGCTTCCTTACTCGAAAGCGATCAAATTGGCGCAACAATTTCTGCCCCCGCCCTCTCCTTTTAATATTTGCATACGCTTCACTTTTTTCCAATCACATTCTGAACTTTGTTTGTTTGTTTTTGTTTTTTATTTTTTGGGCTGCTAGAAATAAAAATTTCATTTCAAAACAAACATTATGAATTGGATGTAATGGGAGATTGTGCGAAAGGAAAGAGGATGTAATGCCTATTCGATCGACCAAAACGCAAGTGCATGAGCAGCTCCATTGTTGGGTCTAGGGAGTTCAAGCTAAACTCCAACCTGGATTGTGTTGACGTAGGAAGCGAGAATTTGCAATGAAAGGTCGAATACTTCAAGGTCAATTCTGAACTCTACCCCACTGAAACGAATAAGACTAAAGTGGTATTCGATATAACTAATAAAATCGCTATTAATTCCACATAACCAAACCCAGGGATGCACATGTAATTAATGAAATCGTGTAGAGAGATGACAAGCATGTGCTCATGTTGCATCTCATATGTTTCAACGGGTCTATTCTATGGAGTGGGATACATAGACTGTCATGACTCATGAGGAATTGACCCTTGTTTTAGTGCTGGGGCTTTTCGCGCTTCGGCGCCAACGTGGTTTGCCTCCTACTGATGTAATCTCTTTATTGTTTTTTTGCCTTTTCTTGAGAAAAAGAAAAGAAGCTGTGGGTCATGTTCTTTTGGGGACATTAACATCAAAGGGTTCCTACACACGATCCAGCCATCCAAAAGCTGTGGCGTCCACACAAGTGCAACTGGATTGGGGTGGGATTTCTGGAGATTATTATAACGAAATTAATGAGGATAGCAATTAAGCACAAGGTGTCTAATCCCATTATCTCTCTCTCTCTCTCTCTATCTATCTTCTATGGTTGATCTTTCTTGTCAATGGGTTGTCATCCTCTCTGCTCAAGGGGGGGAGAAAAGGATGATGAGAATACATGTCGTTGAGGGGGGGCGGTGTTCTGGTTCAAGGACATCTCGATTATGCCGGTTGAGATTTTCAAGAGATTGGAGCAAAAGAGGTTTTCGTTGATTAGAACTTTCAGAATCCTTGTGTCTGAATGATGTGAACTTTCGACATTCATTGACGACCCCCATTAAACATCCCATCAATCCCCATTTTTGTGGGGGGGTTCTAGTTGGGGTTTTTCGAGGACCAGTTGTGCCTTTTTCTTGCATGATAATTACTTAGGGTTTTTTTTGATGTGTGGGTTATTTCTTATCAAATAATGATAATTCACAAGGGGGAAATTGGCATGATGGAGAGTTCTATCCAAAGTCGAAATGACACTCGTGGTGGCGAGATAATTAAGATTTTCTAAGTACAGGTATAGAAGAAATTATTCTCTATTGATCGAAGGCCATACCTATAGGATAGGGATAGGGATAGGGATAGGGAAAGTGGAAAAAAAAATTGAAAATTTTACTCGGAAAGTACTTTTTATTGATAAATCAATATTTCATACCTTTTAAACAAATCATACAAAATAGAGGGAAATTAATTAGTCCTATCTTATGGGGTCTAGTTCTCTAAAAAAATAATAATTAATTTTAGGTTGAATTTGCTCGGGCTTCTTTCATTTAATGAATTTTTAAAATCTCACTATATCCCTAATTTACCAAAATGTCCAAAAAATCACCATTGGTCTTTTTGAGATTATCAACATGGGAGGTTGATGTTGTTATCCCATACGAAAGCAATAGTGTTGATGAAAATATGAGCTCTAATAACGAACCTCTAATCGACCTTCATATTAATAATTTTCAAGAAACTAATTGTGATTTCTACTCCCACGGGCGGGTTTGAAACTAGAGTGAAGGTTTGGGATTTTTGTTGGGACAAAAAAAAGTCCGGACATAATTAGAATTGGACCTAAAGTTGAGAGGGAGTACGCCTATTTTACGCCCAATTCTTGATGTTATAAATGCCCTCGTGCTCTGGTAGGGCCGAAGAGGTCGCCTGAATTCAATGCAAATATCACCCAATTATTTTTTTTTATACATCCTGGAATTTCAGCAAAAATAATTATTGGGTCTTGCGGTACGAAAATCTGGCTGAGAGAAGGGGCAAAAAAAAAAAAAAAAAGAATTAGGTGGATTTCAGGGTCGACAGCAACCCCATGCAAAAAAACCCAACCGTGTGGACAGCGATCCGCCTCCTGTACGGTCTTCCTGGACATATCTCCATCTCCCCCATATACTCTGTTTTTCTCCCGCTTTCTTTTTCTCTTTTGGCTTTTTCTTTTTCTTTTCTTTTTTTTTTTAAATTTCCCTTTTCTTTTTTTTTTCCTTTTTCAGGCCTTCCATAATAACCAAAATCCGACTTTTTTCGAGCGCACCAAAATCAATTTTTTTTTTCTCCCGCATACCAAGAAAGACCCACTTCCATATGTGGATCTAAAGCAAGCATTGCTTGTCCCCATTTTTCTATATTTTTTTTTCCTAAATTTTCGGCCATAATTCATTTTGGTCAAAATTAAATGACTACTCGAAAAGGACATAAATGACTTGGACCGGACGAGAAGTAAAGAGGCCGACAGGGAACGGAACAGACGTTTCCAATGACTTCGCATGATGAATAGGTGATGTGTCACGCATGCTGTTAATCTTCAGAGGCCTCGAAATTCTGTGGAAGAAAAAGAAACGAAAAAGTTGGAATGAATTAGATTTTTGACTTCACTTTTTTCTCGCAATACGAGAAAAAACGCATCAAACGGCATGAATTAGGCGAAGTAAAGAGTGAGTAAGGAAATGAATAGGGTGAGCGGTGCACTTGAAACTAAGTTCTTGCCGCTTTAAGGTGTCGTTCGTTTGAGATAAATTCACTCTAAATGTCCCATTTAAGAAAATCGTCTTGTTTTTGGGCCGTAATGCAAATTTCCCAAACTTTTGAGGGCGTAGTGCGAGATTTTTTTAATTTTTAATTTTTAATTTTTTTAATTTCCTCCTATTATCATTATTAAGCTTGTTCTTTTTGGTAATTTCGTATTGGGAACCGAGAAGGGGGAACCCAATCAAGAGGGGGACAGCAATCTGGTACATCCGAATTCACTTTAGCGGAAGATGTGACGTTGGATTTACAGTTGGATGAAGTAGTTGATGGGCCCCACCCCGAAATCTCCAATCGCTGCAAGATGGGCCCCGGCTCTTGAAAGCAGCAGCATCTTCCATTGCAATGATTAACCAGTCGTGATATGATATATATCCAAAAATAGAATTGACACAAAGGTGGTATTTATTTAAATAATAATAATAATAATAATAACAATAACAATAATAATATTCCCCCTCCCCCACTTTAATTAATTCTGCTTTTATGTTTGAAATCATTGTGACATGCCCACTTGATTTGATTTTGATGTGGTTATTTTCTGGGATTCCGAGTCATTATTCTGTTGATTACATGTTTGTTATCTCAAAAAAAAAAAAAAGAGGATAAAATGCAGTTAACTTTAATATGGTAAAAGAAAAAAGGGGTTTTGTTTTACCACTAATTTTTTCTTTATGAGGAGAAATCTTTGTGAGGAGAAATTCACGTGCAAATTTGTCCTTCGATAGCTCGCGTGTCAACTGAGTTATTTTTACTTATGTTTACTCTGTAAGTGACTTCTTAATACTATCTACCAATTTTTATGGGGATAACGACTCCCTTGACGAATTGGGTAAAATTTGTGGTTAGAACTCACATTGCTTTGGCTTATATGTTGGCGATGATGTCGATCGTGGCATGCTAAGGGGGATTGTATATACATGTAAAGTGAGTCTATAATGAGTCGTAAGATTTGGAGTTAATTTTGACTTTATGAAATGGAATTTTAGATGATTTTGATAGAATAGGAGGGATGAATTTGTTCAAAGAAAGTCCTCTCCCCCAACCAACAATGCCATTCACTCGTCTTTTGGGGCATCTCATGATAGCATTTGTTTGACCATTGATCATATGGTTAAGCACAATTCTGAGCATTGAACATAACTCCCATAGAATAAGGGTCAAGTTGGATTTAATGTACCTATTGGGCTTTACCGGGTATAGATCTCTCACTATTAACCATCATGGTCGGGTCGTAATAATACCTTAGAACCTTCGATCGCAGATAAACGAGACTCCTTCTTCTAGCAATCTTAAGCCCACTACCAATCACACAATATTTAACTTTATCAAAATTTGCCGACGTTTCATCTCATGTTAATTCCCTTTAATTCATCGAAATCCGATGGCAGTCACGTCACTCTATGTTATTAGATACCTATTTTTTCCACTAGTGGCGGATGTATAGTGAAAGTTAAGAAAAGAGATATAGCAGACACTATACATTTGAACTAAGGACCGTCACGTCGGATCCCACTTGGGTCGCCACTAGTTTTCACAATTTATGCAATTGGAAAATGGGTACTAACAATCATCTCGATCTTGGTTATGACTTCGATCCACGGCAAAAATGTAGATCATAAGCAATGAGTAACAGTTAAAGAAAAGTTAATCGAGCGTCTGAAGTCAAACTAGAAAAAGCTTGATTCTCTTTTTATCATGGCCACCCCTTTTTCTAATTTACAATTTTTTATTTTTTATTTAATTCTGGGAGTCAGATTAATTAAACGGATGTTCACCATTTAAGCGGCAGGAGAGGAAGTTTAACCTGGTGAATCTTTTCTTTTTCCTTTTTATATTGGTGTTGAAAAGTTAAATCGAATAATGGCAGACAAAGCAGTGCAAAGTGCAAACGAATCAGGAGATTTTCATTTTTTTAATCGAGATTAAATAGTGGAGAATACTGTTGAGATTACCAATTTGGTTAAAACAAGGTTTTGCCGACAATCACTGTGGTAATGACGTCATATTCTTGTCCCCATAATAACCCTCTCTCTCCCGACGAATCTCGGTCTTTATAAAGTTGCCATGGCAACTCTGTACCTTGAAAAAAATAATAATATCTATATAAATAAATATGTTATTTTTATATAAAAGTCATATCCTAATAGGATTGGAAAAAGGGGGTGGGAAAAAGTATAATAAAGGGTTCTAGAGAAGTCAAGACTTTAGCAAATTTCAAGATTAGATAAGATTCACGGAGATTTTTCGGATCCAATTATATAGATTTGTATAATGATTCAGAATTTTTTTAAAATATATATTTATTTTTTTTGTGGAGAATGCTTTGATATAATATGGGCAATTGATACAATAAAAAAGTAGTGAGGCACATAAAATAGTTACAAGCCGCCTACGAAAATCACTTTCTACCCTCTCAACAATCACAATTTATGTGCACTTTACAAGACCAAATCCACAATGATTTGGACCTTATAATCCTCGATAGCTGAATTCTCAACACAGTGGTTAGCAGGGAAGGGGCGATTACCCGACGAACAAAAGCGATTCGGCCGTGATTAAAACCAGCCATGTCCTTGAGAATCCTAAGGGGTCGCAATGATCAAGGACCTAATTGAAGGTCTTACAAGGAAATGCAATGCATAGGGACGATTGGAAATCAAATCGTACGGCACAACTTGGGGGGCGATGGATCACTACTCATTAGGTGGGGCAAGATGCATGATGAAGGCGATCCGAAAGGCCCGCACCTAAAATTCTTGCTGCTTTTTGGTGAATTTGTGTGTTTGATGCCGTGGGGCCTCGACCAAATCCTTCCTCACATTTCTAGTAATACGAAGGTTTGAGGACTTTCGAGACTTTGCGTTTTTGAATCCGATCGGTTTCCAAGCACTCTCTTGGAACACAAGTATCTCCGTCCGTCCGTCCGTCCAGATGAATTGGGCGACGCCCGCATATCGTTGGTTTGGAATGAAAGGTACTGGAATCTCGTTATATTTGACAAGCAATGACGGCTCGAATTCATAATTTCGATGCACTCCGAGGGTTTTCGAAAGAAATCGCAATGGTGCATCGCTCTCCGGTCGGTCGCTCTCTTTGACCCCACTTATTATTATTATTTTTCCTTTGGTGATGTTATGTCATTCGGGCGTACTTGACATGAGGAGTGTGACACATCCTTGGAAGAGTGAAGGGTGTGTGTTGTTTTGTCAAATGGGAATTTTTTTTTTTCTCTTCTTGGGGCTTAATCGGATCTATTGGATGTGAAAAGAGGTGAGCTATGCTATCCAATCTGAACACATATTTCAAGATTCATATATATTATTTAATATATAAATATATACGTTTGCACACACTCAATAATGGATGCAAGAGAAGCTAAGTCTGGTATGTTTCCGTGGAATTAATGAGGACAGCTCTTAGTTCAGCTTCGGTCTCATATCGGATGTGAATGTTCGGGGAGATTTTGACAGGTGCTATTCAATTTCTTCCTTTCTTCTTGCTTTGTTTTCTCTTTTCTTTTTGGGTTGGGGATTGCCGAGGACAAAAAAGTCGAATCCTTCTCATACATAATTATGTTCAAATTTTTGTTAAAATATAATACTAAACAAGACAATTAACCTGAATTACTTGCATCTCCAACATAAGCAACGAGCTCTTCTGTAGTAGAACATGTTTGTGTCGGCAAGAATGTATAGTGAAACATAAGATTTCTCAATAATTAAAATACAAACAAAACATACTTTACTTGTAAAAATACGACCTAACTTAATTTGGAAAGGCATGACTTGACTTCACCCGAACAATATATTCATAATTTCTAAGATACATGCATACATGTTCGACCCAAAGACAAAAAAAAAAAAAGATACATGCATATATAGTTAAAAATCATGTTACAAAATACCGTGTCTTTTCATGAAGAGCAGGATGCAAACTGCTTATATTCATGTCGAAGTGTAGAGGGTGGCATGACCCTATAAACACTAACATTCATGTAAACCCATTTTGAATTTTTCAAATGTAGAATCTACTTCATAACTTTTGATACCCATTTGCGATCCAATTCATGTTCCTAAGTTCGGTTTCCTCTATCACTGCTATTTTTCTTTAAAATAGGAACAGTAGAGAGAGAGAGAGAGAGAGAGAGAGAGAGAGAGAGAGAGAGAGAGCATGCATTACTTTTAAAAGCCAAAAGAAACTACACTCGTACCAACATAGACACGCAAATCAAGCTGGCCAAGATCGTGTGCTTTCCACTACTTTAAACCAATTAAGGAATGCAACTCCACACAGACTTCAACAATGTCACATGATACGACAAGGCTAGAGCTAAGATTAGGAGCTGGAAGAGTTTCTTCATTTGTGGGGTTTTTTTCTTTCAAAGGAGAAAGATTAACGTGGTCTGTGCTTGGTCTAACGTAGAGTCCTTGGTTTCCATTGGGCGACCCTAGTTTTGGGTGGACCGTTCTATACCTTTTCTTTTTCTCTAACTCATGAGGATGGGACATCCCTTTTTGGCATTACTTTTGAACCTTAATAGGGGCAAAATGATTGAGGACATGTCGCCAGGGCAGTGGGGTCGAATTAGACTAAGGACACATATTTCGCAACCTTACCCCCACAGCCTCAACTACACAAAACCTTATCCATGCAAATTCTCACATTATTTCCCTCCTCCTCCACCGCCGAGAATGTATATGACTTGACCATGCTTAAATCGCAACTGACATCGAATGGTCGAACAACTAGGTTTTTCTTTTCATCTGACACCGTCGTATGATGATAGGCATATATATGTCTTGAAATATTTTGACGGCCCGCATTAACCGTTTACGTCGTAGATAGCGGTAAGTCTATTTTTTCACGTTTGTGAGGATGTACATGAAGCGGACATATATCTGATGTCAGTTCAAAGAAGTGCAAGCGCCCAAAAAGACCTAATAATTCACACATGGATCCCTAATTTGATGTGATGCATTAGTACACGCTCGTGTGAACAGTGAACCTAGACCACCACCACCGCGATCTCCCTCAGTCTCAGCCAGGACCAGCGGTCCTACCTCGATACCATTCTCGATCTCCTCCGTAGACCCCATACTAGCAAAATAATGGTTCTTTTCAATGCCCGACTTTCGCTGCAATTAGCCCCGTTTCTAATACAATGAATCTCGATTCATCGAGCTAATCCTACGTGGCCTGTATTCCGCGACGACAAGTGGATATGGAACTAAAATGTCCATCGGATGTCGTGTAAAGAAGGTTTTGGAGACGACACCAGGACACTGCAGACACAACACATTTCTTGCCTTTCCTTTTATTTGATGAATTCGTCAGTCGGTGTGATGAATTTCTCCTTATAAAGCTAGACACTAGAGTTCCGACAAACGGAGAAAGATATAAAATAAAGACACAGCTTGGAACATACCTTTTGAAATCAGGGAGGACAGCTATGCAAAACTTTGATTAATGTTCGATCGCCATATACAACATAACTAGTGTCATGTACCATGCGTTGGATAGATAAGATATCAATCTAAAATCTCAATGTTCTAGGAAGTTACTTGAGAATTAACTCCAATGATTGGGCCATCTTGCTTGTTGGCACGAATTTAAACCGCCCAGGTCCCCATTAAAAATTGCCAACTTGATGCTCGAATAAAGCAACGAACTAGAGGTTCTACATGGGCAATTTCCATTTGGCTACATGTAGGGATTAAAGATTGCTGCCGCCCACTATGGAGTTTTAGGGTTTTTTTTTTTTTTTTTTTTTTTTTTTTTTTTTTGGGGGCCAATTAAGAAATGTTTAGATTATGAGGGGGGATGGGGTTGACTAGAGGGAACAGCTCATGTGCATGCATATGATAAGCTCACGAGTGTATAATGAAGGGCATGGACATTGCAAGCACCGTTCCATTTTATTTTATTTTTGTAATATCGATAGTTTGGACCTTATTGGGTATGTGAATTGGGACACTACAAAGGTCAAGGGAGGCCTCATCATGGAGTTACTAGGAGACAAACCCTAATATGAATGGATATGATGGCAGATTCTTTTCCAATTCAAAGTGGCTTGTGTATAAATGTGCGAAAGAAATATGAGCAAAGGAATAAAAAAAACCGAAGAGGCAGAGCTAAGGAGTGTTCACAAGTTTTCGTATTTTGACGCACTCGTCCAGAAGATCCTTTCTTTGCAAACCTAGATTTGTTCTACATGGGTAGGCCAAATAGGATTGAAACTCGTTGCACTTTCTCTTCTTTTCAATTTTAGCCCTACCTTTCAAAATCATATCAAATCTATCCCGAGATAGGCTCCCTCCAAAAGTTTGACTTTTGATTACCTTTTTGCTTTCTTTAGCGTTAAGTACTTATAGCCTAAGTAGCACAAATACTGACACGCGACACGCGACACGACACGACACGCTAACACGTCATTTAAAAAAAAATAGAGAATTCCGATACGTTGGGACACGTTGTATATTAAATATATATTTTTATATATACATAATAAATTATCATTTTTATGATTATTTCAATTAAATTACTTTAAATCAAATTCAGAAATAATTAATTAATTAAAAAAGCTTAGAATAAATTTACACTGAAAACATTAATCTGCCATTTATTAATATTATTTATTGTTTAAATTTGACAAATTCAACTCTATTTCAATAATTTATAAAACTTGGAGAAAAAACAAGCAATCCATATCTCGATTCGCATGTTAGATATGTTAAATATGTTAAGGGAAGAGGAGAAAAAACTTAAGGGATGTTAGATATGTTGTAAGAGGAAAAAAAAATAAGATGAAGTCGAGAAAGAAGAGAACATTATCTTTTTCTTCTTTCTACATTTATTATTTTTATTATTATGTTTTATTTTTTCACATATATATATTTGACCTCTTACTTATTGAATTTTTAAAATTGACTCGATGTCGAATCAATCCACACAAATTGTCAGAAATTAGTATGTCAGAATTTTAACTCGAGTATCGGAGAGTATTGGGAAAGTTGACCAAGTGTTGAATTTTTCAACACGTGTTGATCAAGTGTTGAAGTATGTCGGAGAATGTTAAACACATGTCGAGTGTATCCGACACGATACGAAAACTCTTGGAGAGTGTCGATGCTTCATAACTTATAGCATTGCAATTAAGACTATGTTTTATCGAAGAACTTAATTTTTCCTTTTCTTTTTGTGCCAAAAAGTTCAAAAAATATATGTATATATATACGCACACATAACTCAAGAACAGAACCGATATGAATCCAAATAAATATGCTCCCTTGAATTCATCCTTCAGCTATACATTATTTTCTCTGAATTATCCTTTCTTGAATAATAAAACTAGACAAATCTTCTTTCTTTTAGGGGCAAAGTCGAAATTCAAAGGGAAAAAAAGAAAAACTAATGTTTATAAATGGTGTCGAAGGACTTGTGATGGATTTGAACCAAATTAGAATAACTGGATATCTCTTCGATAGGTTTAAAAAGTTGGTATGGTGAGATTTATATATATGTATACGTAGAGAGGGAGAGAGATTGAAGACTGGATTAGCTTTAGTTGGATCCAAGGAAGGCAAACATCACTTTTGAGTTTTGACACTTCGTGGGAATATTTGCCTTTTTCCACGAGCTCTCCCACGCTTCTGACACCAAAATCTTCTCAAACGTGTTGTGTTTCCCTCCCTCCCCATCTTCTTCTTCTTCTTCTTCTTCTTCTTTCATCCTTTAATTTTGTACTTTGCTTCTCGTCAACCAGCACAACAGGGAAAGAATCTTTCCCGCCGGCGGAACTTTATCGCCCATTTATTAATTAAACCAATTATTGCTTTTTTTTTTTTTTATCATTTGAGAGAGATAATAATCCACCACGTTTCATTTGGGGGGGGGGGAGAAATATTTAAAATGATCTTGCATTATTCTTGTAACCTTAATCATCTAAACGCGTCCAAAACAAAATATCTCCCGTTAAGATTTGTCTCCAACTGATATTTTAATTGAATTCTCTCTTTATAACGTGAAACTATGTGGTTATATAATTTTATCAGCATGCGCACTTTTGGTTTCATGAGATCTATCTCAATTGATCACTTGGTATAATGTCGGAAGCAAAGCATAATTCTCGTTTGGATAGGAGCCACTTATAATACGGCAATCATTTAGTTAACGGTACTTGTAATATGGAATTACGATATTTTTCTAAATAAAGGAATATAAATTTAGTAACTTTCTTTTTTCTTGGATTCCAAAAGAAATGAACCAAGAAAAACAATGAAACAGCAAGGATTTGGGGCTGATTGGTACGTACAAGTGGAGCATCTTCTACATTTCTTTTTGAATAGTACATCCATTTAGAATTATTTTTCCAAATAAGATTCACAATAAAATATCGAATTTCGGAGAATTATATGAAGCAAGATGCTGGTGTAGGCCTCTAATCATTGATAAAAATAAATATAATCCCCAAAAGAGAATCCTCTCTCGCAATTCTTTATTCACTTCGCCATGTGCATACACCAAATGATTTCCTAGCTAGCAAAGATTGACTCACCACTTCTTTTGGGGTTGCAAAAAAGAATTTGCACAGCCCCATTTCCATTCCCTTTTCAATCTCAATTGCTTTTGAATTGGGAGATTAGTTTAATATTTCTTCGTTACAAATTGCTAAAGTTATTTTGAGATTTCATACAATATTTCTTTGAAATTTAGATTAGGTCTTCTCAAAATCTTCGTCAAAGACTCGATGTAGAGGTCACTACTAAAGTGATTAAGCAAAATTATCACTTAAGTTCACAGGTAATTAATTTAAAGGTTCAAATGGAGTCCATTAACTTTAAAAAGTAATTTCTTTTTTTGAAAAAAAAATTAAGAAGAAAAAGAGGCAACTTGGATAATCTGTTAATAGAAACAAATTCTCTATCTTAAAGCTCGGGGAAAAAAATGTAGCAAATTAGGAAAAATCAGAATAATTAATAATTTCTTGGTAGTTATGTTTCCATGGCTAATCCAAAGACATTCCTATATAGAAAGAAGAAGGGAGAAGAGAACTTACTGTTTGTTTCCAAATTACATGCAAGAAAGCCAGAGACGATACCTTTCAATTGCGTCCAACTAATTAATTACAATATCACATCACTTAAATTCGTTGAGCGATTATGGGCAAATACGTGCATACGAGGTATCTCTTCATCTGAATTTGCATGAACCAAAAAAAGAAAACATGAAAAGCTTTTTGAAAAATAGAAGGTCACGGGGCAATTGGCAAATATGCAACAACCACAGAACTCCAATTAAAAAAGGGAGGATGCACCTAGTTTTAGAAAAAAACAACCACTAAATAATATGCTTTCCACGTAATGATGGAACTTTTCAAAGTCACATGATTTAGAAGAACTGCCCGAAAGGCAACTAGAGTAAAGTAGAGAGAGAGAGAGAGAGAGAGAGAGAATCGTTTGATTTTACATTGTTGTTAATAAAATGATAAACACACAGTCAATTTATAGTGAAAATAAATGGGTTGTTATCCTAAGTTGAGAAAAAAATTTACATATGGGGTGAAGCTAGCAAGTACCGTAAACATGCTTAAAATGAAAAGATTTAATCTTCAGAATCACTATACAAACAGATCAAGAAAAAAAAAAGGTGAGGATTCGGTAAATTAAAAGAACTTACTGAATTGTCAGTTAATAGTTAACTACTGCGCAAAAGTCTTCAGGCTAAGAACACTCGGCAATAAGATCTTTCATACACCATCTTTTAGTTGTTTTTTAAGAAGTTTATAAGGCGCCCGCATCATATAACATTTCGAGAGAAACCTATAGAGAATTTGGGTCGGGTTTGATCAAAGGAAAACGAATTTTTTTTTTTCCGATTTTCGGGAGATTATTTGCAATACTCCATGAAGTTCTTCGGCTTGTTTGGGCACCGACGATTTTAGGAAGTGGCATTGAAGACATTGAATGAAAATGGGGGTAAGCTCTGAACTACAAGAAAATTCACTGCTTGGCTTGAATTGTCAATGTAGGATCTGTTCTTGATCTCCACGGGCTATAAATATAGTGATTTCAGAACTCAGCAGTTTCTATCGACTTCTATTTTTCCCCCCCTAAAATTCAGATCGCCAATTAATACCCTTGATGGAAAAGATTAAAAAAAAATTAAAAAAAGAGTAAAAATGGGGCCCACTAGTTCCTGCAAACGACGTTAATCCTTGGACTCCTGACGAGACAATGTCAAGGATGCCCATAAGGCACAAAGCATCAGCCCACGTCCTCACAATGCAAACACGACACAACCTGTAATTTCCGCTTCAATGACATGACTAATGAGTCAGAGACTTTCTTGAATTTGAGAAGAATATAGAAATTTCATGCATATAGCACGCCAAGCATCATTCCTTAGGGTTTTTTTTTTTCCTTTTTTTGGACTTGTTGAATTTATCCAACCATGTGCAAGACAACGATATGGTTCGATCTCCATTACGGTTTTAAAGACAGTAATTTTCACATATATTTTACCGTAGGTTAATTATCTTTTCATCGTGCGATGACTCATTGTTAAAATGATTTTGCATATTTTAGTTTTGAAAAAAGTACTTTCAAAATGATGAACAAGTGTGTTATTGGTATTTTAAGGGAAATGTTAGAGAAGGTAACTGATGTAATTGCTTTCCCTAAGTGTAATTATAGAAATTTCACACCCAATTACTATATGTTCGGCCTATGAGTCTGTCGAAGCCAACATTGCATTGTTCCCATCACATCATCGAGCATCATTCATAATTGTGGATTAATCTGTAAGAGTATAGTTGGACTAGTCTAGTGTCATTACATCATCGAGCATCATTCATGATTGTATATTAATTTCTAAGATTATAATTGGACCGATCTGATGTTGTGAATTGCCTTGAAGTTTCTACGGGATATGAGCCCCATTCTATGTGGTCTGTCTTGTATTTTAATTTCAGACTTGCGGGGTATGGACTTTTGATCACCTGAAGGGAAACCACTTGGAAGTGAACTTTTATCCAATCGAGCTACCAATTTGACGATTCGGTATATTTTCAATTAAGGAAAAAAACATTAAGTAATATGATCTTTTGTAATTTAAAAAGAGAACAGAAAAAGAAGGTAGAAAAAATCACGTTGATTCATCGAGCGTAGTAGTCGCATAATAAATGAGTCGGTCGTCTTAGGTTGAAAATTCAACTCATGCCATGAGCAGACCTCTAATAAGTTGCGTTTTGAACATTCGCCACATTTTTATGAAAAGACGTATCACTATTGACGATTAAGGTGGGACTGCAGTGACAAGTTCGTGGATGCCGAACCTCTGAGCCATCGATAAATTTAGTAATTTAACTCAAATTCAACAGTCGGCTCTCTTTTTCTGCATAAAAAAGGAAAAAGAGAAGAAGGAAAATTGAAGTTGAAATTGCATTGAGAGCGACTTTTCTGTGCTGGAGGGGTCTCCTCTTATATCATCAACTCGGAACTCACCTGTCTCAGCTATTGCGACTTCGTTTTCTCGGCTTCCTCCCTCTCTCTCTCTCTCTCTCTCTCTCTCTCTCTCTCTCTCTGTGCTGTTTCCACATCGTTTTGAACACGCCCCTAAAGATCCGCCTCTCAGAGCCGCCTCTGTCCGGTGGCTGCTGACATTCCACCTAGAAATTCCCGACCAAGTTCTCCCTTTCTAAGCCAGATTGGGAAAGGTTCATATTTGTCCAACAGTAGTAGTGGATTTAAATGGGGAGGCACTCTTGCTGCTACAAGCAGAAGCTGAGGAAAGGCCTCTGGTCACCTGAAGAAGACGAGAAGCTCCTCAGGTACATCACGCAGTATGGCCATGGTTGCTGGAGCTCTGTTCCTAAGCTTGCAGGTCCCTCTCTTTCTCTGCCCTTCGTTAGCGTAATTCAGCCTGTGTGTGTGTGTGTGTGTGTGTCAATCAATGGGAGTGTTCTGAGAAATGATAGGACCTGTGCGTGCCATGAGAAATTCAATGGCTTTTTTCGGTGAATGTGATGGGATTTTTTTTTCCTAATCTTGGCAGGTCTGCAGAGGTGTGGGAAGAGCTGCAGATTGAGGTGGATTAACTACCTGAGGCCTGATTTGAAGAGGGGCACATTCTCTCAAGAAGAGGAGGACCTCATCATTGAACTTCATGCAGTTCTGGGGAACAGGTAAAAAAAAAATTGAGTAGAGGAAAGACCAAGAACTTTCGTGTTCATGTGACATCATTTCGTAAGTTCTGTGGGCTCCTACTTCATACTGATGATGGGCTATTTTCTCTTTGGGGCCAAAAATTTGAAACAGGTGGTCTCAGATTGCGGCGCAATTGCCTGGAAGAACTGACAATGAAATCAAGAACCTGTGGAACTCTTGCCTGAAGAAGAAGCTGAGGCAAAAGGGTATCGACCCTGCCACTCACAAGCCCCTCTCTGAGGTTGAACACGGTGGAGATGACAAGAGCACGACACCCAAAAGCCACGAAAGAGCCGCATTCTCCGGGTCCTCAAATGGTCTGTCCCAGACCCAACAAGCTCCCAATTCAGAGAACACTGTGCTTGAGCATTGTTCCAGTTCAAACGCCAACAATAGAAGCAAGATCAGCAATCTGATGAATTCTGGTCTTGACAAAGACTGCTTCCCAAATGGGCTTTTGAGCTCCACCTCCAGTTGTCAGCCTTCTGATGATTTGGTGGGTCATTTCCCACTTCAGCCACTGGGAAATTACGCGTCCAGTTCAAGGCTCTCCGCAGCAATCTCCAACCATACTCCTTGGTTCGGACAAAGCGGCAAAAGTTTCAGCATAAACACCGAATTCGGCTGCAGCACGATGCCTGCCATCCTTCCGCATTCGAACGTTTCGTTTCACCATGACCCGGTAGGCTTTAGACCTTCCATGACCGTTCCGAATGATAATTACTGTTTCAAGCCGTTCACAGTCGATGAATCCAGATATTGGGAAGTCAATGCTCCTACCAGTAGCGGTGCGGGGAATGCAGAATTGTTAGGCAGTGGCTCGTACTTCGAGAATGGTATGTTCTCTTGGGGACTAGAGAATTGCAACACAATGGGGAAAGAAGCCGATATGAACAATCCTCCAGGCGGCCATATCGGGGATATCAAGTTGCCCGATTACTTTCACGACCCACTATTGATAGGAGCCGCTTCGCAACACCAAGCGCCGCAATCTCTGTACAACGAGATCAAGCCGGACACTCATTTTGATACCAATTATAGCTCAAGCGCCATGTGGCTTCAAAATCAGCAAGACCAAGGGCTTTTGCCATCATCTGATACATCACCATGTGCTAAGAACATCCAAAGACTTACTGCTCTCTTTGGACACATTTAAGCATGCTTCTTTCTAGCTTAAGGAAGGATCAATTTGTGGATCTTTCGTCCCAAAATTAGAGCAAACTCAAAGAAATTACCGAGATCAGCATTACAGGTGTGTGCTGCAATTATTTTTCCCTATTTGTGCATAGCTATTATAGTTTTCACTCATCTTTTGAATAATATTGAGTACATGTGATCTCTCAAACTACCCACTTTTCTTTTCCTTCACTTTCTCGGTCGTGCAGTACTATTACAGAAACGAGATTGTTCTAGTGTCTGCTTATGGCCTCACTGCATCCGCAGCATGGCATTGTAATTCATCTGTAAATCATTCTTCAAACAAAGTTCCCCTCTTTTGATTCTGTTCTCACCATGGAAATCAAGGGGCGTGATCCTTTTTCTTTTCCACTTTCAAGACTAATGAGGAGTGGCTGTACTTCACAGATGAAACAGGACCCTTTTCGTTTCTTGGCATCTTTGTCAAATTTGTGCATTAAAATACAGATTAACTCGAAGAAACTCATCGAACTTAGTCCATCCTGACGCCTAAGATGGGACTAGTTTATAATTTTTTTGTCCATAATTGCTCACGCCAACACAAACAAATGAGTACGTAAACAGTCCAACAAGATTCTTCAATACAGAGAGAGGAGATAGAGAAACTGAAAAATAATTCAGACCCACACGAGAGAAACTGAGACATCAGCCCCATGAATTTGAGGGCTACTTTCTGGTCCGTACAGGGAGATGGTGACATTCAACTTGATGAAAAGGCTATATACGTGTCATTTCTAAGTCAGCCCATTCAAGTCACTAAACATTATCCTAGAAAAAGACATTTTCGCTCCATTTTCTTCTTCCTAAATAAAAAGAAGAAATTCCAATTCCTGGGAAAAGACTGCTCGGTTATGCAGTGAATGAAGAGCTAATCGGAGCCGTCCACTTGGCATGATCTCCCTGGGTATCAAGTCTGGTATTCTCCAGAACAAACCAAAAGGTGTTTAGATAGATGCCTAATTCTCGATCACTCGATGAAACAATTGATAAATCTCACCAATCAGCAATGGTGCTATGGCCCGGAAGCAACAAATTATGATATTTTAAGAGCTTAAATCTTTGGAGTTTAGGTATAAGTAAATCACGAGTGGGCCTCATGCCGTTTCTTTTGACGTCAAATATCGATTGAAGTATTGAAGTTTTGTCTGACTTTAAATGGTCGGTCGAGTGATCCTTTAACACGGTAAGTAAAATGTGTTTGAATTATATATTATAGAAAAAGAAAACTCTTATGGAGTCTCTCACCGTAACTCACGTGTGTCTTCTCTGATTTCTTCTGTTCTACGTTCCTCGTTTTTTTAACAGATTGCGAACTGTCAAAGTCGAACGAGAACTACCCATGTTGTACAGCAAGAGCAGGACTTTGTAGAGATTTGACTCCTGGGACATAGCTTATGAGAGGAGGCAACAATAATTTGAATTGAATCTTTTGGCCAAGATAGTCTTGGTTTGTTTCAACTTGCTTGGAGGACCCACTTTCACATAATTCGTCTTCTTCTTCCACATTTGACAGCACATTGCCTACACAACCTTCTTCATTTTCTGTGCTTTCCCCCTTCCTGTCATCTCAGAAGAGAATTATTGATAAGAAGTGTTAGGCACACCAACGCATGCATACCAAGTTCTTTGACAATTCTTCCTTCACGTAGCAGAAGACTCTAAAGTCCTAGAAATAGCCCTCTCCTTTGTTATAATTAAGTGGAACGGATCATTCAACCGTGTCGACTATGACGGCGCGAGCTTAGGCGACTAGGTGTCGCAGGCATTGCAGTCAAAAATCAAACTTCCGATCACATTTGAGGCTTCCGATTTGCCGCATCGGCCGTGGAATGGGATGCCGGCAGATTAGATAGATCGCTGATCAGCAGTATCCGAAAACGATATACTAGAGCAACTGATGTGACTGGCTGGGGGACGATTGAGGGAGTCAATTTTCTGAAAGGCACTGACGTAGTCAGAGCAAGGCTCAGTGCCCAACTCCGAGTTCCACACATAATGGAGCACATGCGGCCTATTTTACCTTGAACAACAGCACTGATTTAACTAATTACGGCCTGAATAATCATTCTTGAAAATCAACAAAATGATCTCTCCACCATTTAAGATGTATGCAGATCAACTTCTGCTACATAGATGCCTTTCTATCGAGAAAGAAGAGAACTTTTCCTTGTTGGCTCTCATTCGGTGGGCACGGGTGTGCATCAATCGGATGGTCGGTCCAGGACCCCAGTGGAACTGCAGATGTCCATATTGCACAGAAAAAAAACAACAGTAATCTTGGTTGGACCTTTTGATCATGTAGTGATGTCACAGATGTGGAAATTGGAACTCTGTTCTTGCTTTATGCGCAGACGCAAGAATGAAACGGAGCAAATCAATCAAAAGTACTTGTCTGTCCACAAATGCGTAATAAATAGTATCGTACTTCATGGTCTGATCATATATATTAATGCTTTGCCTTCACGGTTTGACCAAAAAGCCTCTGTTTTTGACGTTCGGAAGCTACTCAAGAATTGATTCGTCCATTGCTCTCGTGTACTCCACAGAGTAAACACATCGCCCATAATGCATCACCACGAGATTCTAAATGCCCCTGCAGACATTGATTTCAGGTGACTCCCGGCATGCCGAGTCCTGCGTGTCAAAATAAGCAGATTATGGCTGACAAACCAATAGGCGATACCTGCAATCCAAACATCCACACTTATTAAGCACCAACGTTTCATACGAACGAATGCAACATGACCTCAGTGATTGGCATAATTACCTAAAGTAATCTTAGCAGACAAAATTGCAAATCCAAGAACCATCTATGACATGTCATCGGCATCAACAAGGCGACTAACAGGACCTGCAGGGTTATTCTCAAGCTTGGGGAACAAGAAGGGGCCGTAATGTTTAAGTACCCTCTGCAGGATACGGGCTCTAGTATCAGTCTTCCAGAGTTAAGAGTCGCAAAGAAGACAGGCAACGGTGGCAAGTATTTGTGCCGTTCCGCACCAGAACATGGAGCAAGTATTATCACAGGTTTATGGGCAGTCGATGGCTTTCACAGCTACTCTATCAAAGCACCAGTGTCCCAACAGCTTCTGCTATCCCCTGAAGAGCAAAATATGAGAAAATTAGTACGGAATATCTTAGCGTTTACTCTAAATATTTTACAGGGCACATAAACTATGATAAAACATACTTTCCTACCTTATTCACAGTGACAGGAGAATTGTCACCGAACCATGTACCCTACCTCTCGGATTGGCAATGAGCAAAACAGAGAATTAATTAATAAAACATTTTGATTGGATGCCGAGAGATATCCAATTGCATCAAGCATTTGGCTCCTAAATTCTGCTCCAGAAAAAAAGGCAGATCAGGGATATATACTTGCACAAAAGTACAAATTCACGTAGATGTTATGCTCTAGAACGGAAACCACATAATTTGAGTTGAAGCAGGTCACCTTCATGGAAGTGTACCTGCCATGAATCAATTTGCATGGTTTGATCTGCAATCACTCCAACTGACACGAGGAGCAGCATATGGTGGAGCTAAACTAGCCTGGATTTGTTGGACAATGGAGCATACACCAATTCGAAACCAACTGTAAATTTGTGATAAACTTGGAAGAAACCTACGTTATAGTTGTAATAAGGTTGTCATATCCAACAAGATGGTTAATGGCAAATGATAACATTGTCCATAATCTACAGGTATGCTAGAAGAAAAGATCCACATAAAACCAACGATAGTGAGGACATACTTCATATGGGCTCTATTACATGGGATTTGAGGGTAGATCATAACTTCTACTGCATCTTGCTACAGACCTCGCGCTCCTCAAAGCAGTCAAATTGAAAAAGTTGTGATTGGGAGTGGCCTTGGGAATTGGGCCGATTTGAGTGTTTGGCAAAAAATTTGGAATCTCCATTTGGGAAAAGTTGGCATTCCGGCTGAAAACCAAAGCAAATCTAAGGATGCCTTTTAGCTTTCTCGGCATACAAGATGCCAAGGATTACTAAAAAAAATTTCTTTTAAAATTATTCTCACTAACATTTTGTTTTTTCAGTTTTGCCCTCGTCATTTGATTGTGCATCTTCTTCTTCACTAAGGTTAGCCAGTGTATTACACGAGATCGTGAGGGGTTGGCGACAGCTAGATAGAGGTTGACGTGGTCATGGTGACCTAGGCAATTGTCGCTTGGGGGTCGCGCAACCTCCATGCCATTTGGGTTGCGACGACCTCAACTAGGGGTCGTGGATCTAGGTTGTCCCAACCTCAATAAGGGGAAGCAACCTAGGCACATGGCTGCACAACCCTTGTTGGGGGTTGCCCGACCCTAGGTGGCCCTCTTTGAGACCATGCAACCTTGGGCGAGGGTCTTGCCTAGGTCGTACAACCCTCACCGGGGGTCGCCCAACCCTAGGTGGCCCTTAAGGGTGGTCTCTAGGGGCCGCCTAAGGTCTTGCAACCTTAAACGATGGCTATCGGTGATCCAAATCTATCACTGGCAGCCACTTGCCATTCATCGACTAAAATGCAAACTGTGTTTGGTTAATTGTAATTTAAAGTTAATTGTGAAGTATCTTTGAGCAAAATAGTATTTAGGATAATTATATTTACAAAGACCTTTCTTATTAAAAAAAGAAAAAAAAAGGGTTTTGCGGGCTCTTGCCACGGAGCCTCCCCAAGTCGATTTGATTGCATATCGCAATGCTCGATAAGCACTCTCACCTCTTGTTTGTTCAATTGGAGTAGCTTCGGATTTAGGACTCGAAATTCGGAATTATTGGACGTGTAGTGAAATCCAATTTTTGAGTTGTTGAGCTATGCACATATATAGAAATGATAGTTTAGGCTGTTATAAAAATGTAGGATTTTACAGAACTTGATTTGAGTTTACGGTTTGCCTAAAACAAAAATTTGAAGTTTCCCGCATGTGATGAACAATACGTGTCCAAGAATTCAGGCCGTATTTCATCAGTTTTCGGCTTTATTTTTTGATAGCCAAGTTGGGATTTTTGTAGTAGGTTAATAGGGATTTTTATAGATTCTAAGTACATTTAAAATGAAGTTTAGTGAAAGTGAATTATGGCATGACCAAGTTTCACACTCAAGCTCCGCATTACGAATGGCTTGAATAATCATTTTGGGTGTGCCACTCATTAGTGTGTATGAGTCATTTTGTTGGCATTTAGGTGTAGTATAGCCGTTTCGTAATTGAGATAGTGTATGCTACTTAATTTTAATGTTGTTTCTTGCTTATTTGATAAGATTACGAGTTCAACGGTTCAACTAATCTTTGTCATTTGAGCAGAGGCATCCTAAGGTGAGTGGTGCTATTTCTTCTAATAACTTGTAAACTCATATTTTGATAAAGATTTAATATGTTATGAGATATGAATAAGCACAATTTGTTGCATAAAATTTGGATCGGGCATATGCTATATTTTGGTATTTGTGAATGGTATAAGAACTGGTTGGTGGAAAAATATATCTTGTTTGAGGAACGAAGTTAAGAAATATTATATATTATGGCTTTGCGAAACCTTTTTATGAAAAGCTCTTGATTTTGAGACGGTTTATGGAAAGTTTTAGAGATATTGATTTGTGAAATACTTTATGACATGTATTTGATTTGATTCGATTTGTAAAATGGGTTTTTGAAATGAGCTTACAAATTTTGAGAATGTTTTATGAAAAGTATTTCTAGTGGATGAGTTGAGTTGTGAAAGATTATGTGGTTGATTTATAAAATATATTGTGATATATGAAATAATTTTTGGATTTGGTTTTGTGGATTGTGGAAGATGTTGTTGTGAATTAGTATTGATGTTCAATATCGCTATGAGCCTAGTAACGGGTTAGTCTAGGATATCCTTGTGGGTCGAGTAATAATAGGTGGAGACCTTGATAATGGGGGAATCTTGGTTGCTTTGTTACAAGGTATTGTGTCGTGACCATGGCTAGATATTTGAGCATGATTTGGTCAATGTGATGAACCATTGATGTGTGATATGTATTTGGTTAATGGAATGGATCATTGACATGTGATTTTAGATTAGTTCATCATCCACATGTAATTAAATGAGATTAATCAATGGAATAGACCATTGATAATTCATTTGTTATTGTGAGCTAATATTATTATTGATTTATATATAAAATGGTTTGTTGGAAAGACATTATTTACTTTTGATATTTTGCATATATGGTACTCTATATTTGGGATTGATAAATGGTGATATCGTGTTTGTAAAGATGCATAGTGGGTGCTCAATTTGCTTAAAAGATATGCACTACTCACTAATATGTGATTGCTCGCCTCTCTATTTTTCAATTTTTTTTCAAGTTTCTTAGCTAGCAATGAGTAGTATAAGAGCAATATTGACAACGGAATTTTTGAGATTTATGTTTTTGTGGTTTGAGGTTGCGTCCTTTTGGAGAAAGGATGGCCATGTCATCTCCATTCTTGATGATTTTGGGGTGTGACAATAAATTTGTCTAGAGTGGAAGAAAAATATAGCCACAAAGCATTTAGAATCTACAAGTTGATGATGCTTGAAAACATGTTCCTTAGGGCAGGCCCCCCCAGATACCATCTATCCCACATAGACATGATTTTATATGTGAGAATAAGGTACAAGCATAGCTCTATACACATCAAGAAACATTCCGGCATCACTTAAAACACTTCATTTCTGTTGTCCTTAGGATCAGATCCCGGAACTCACCACGATGCAGTATAGATTCCAATGCTCCTACAGAGCATCTAGAAAGAAAGAGCCTGAGATGGATGTGTGACCCAATGAACTCAATAACTAAAGTTGAAAACTATCTGAAACACATGCTGCGGAAGAGGAGCTTTATCGCTTTATTAGCATCTTTCATTCCCTTGGACATCATAGATACCAAGTCATTTCTTCTGAGATTAGGCAATGATCTTGTATAAATAGGTTCATAGATCTTTGCTCTTAAATTTGGGGTCATGCCGGTTCATGAACGATGCTAGTAACATTCTCGTGCTTTGAGCAGATTTGCATGCGAAAGCTTTTTCTATGCAATAAATTTGCCATGTGGAATAAAACCGCTTCCATTGGCATGATGTCATCATCATGTGCACATGTTTCATGCAAAAGGGATGAACCCACTGACCCATGAATGCATGCATAGGGTTACATTAGACAAATTAAGAAGAGAAAATATTGCGTGACGGTCTTTAATTCACTATTAGAATAACGGTCTATTCAAGTCCACAAAAAATCAAATAACAAATAGTTATAAATTATTGTGGGACCCACTTTTTTAAGAATTTATGGCTCACAATAGATTGTTACTTTCACAGTATCCCAAGAATTGTTATGCTAATAAAGTCCAATTAAAAATTCATGGACAACATTATATATAAGGCTAAAGTTTAGCAATCACATTGCACATTAGACCAAAGTTCGTGGACTACTTGTGTCATTATCTCAAATATCTACTACATACGCAAAAAAGAAGAATGGAAAATAGTTATTATTATTTGATTTTATTGCCAAGATAGAGGTCTTTAGCAAGAAATCTTGAGCAAATCCAAATGGTTGATTGTGAGCAGGGATTCACGGTTTAATTTATGCCATATTCATGGATTCGTCAATGGCAAGAAACAATAAGCAAATTATAGTTTAATATAACAATGAACACCACATGTAATGAAATTGCGACATGGCACACAATCACCTCCATTTCCCACAATGTGATTAATCACATGTCATGCAACCATGTGAACTCTTATGAACTTTACAATATTATATAAGAAAAATTATTCCAAAAGTCTTAAACTCATTACATGTTTGTTAATTCAGTCGTAAATCTTTTATTTGTTCCAATTGAATTCTAAACTTTTTTTAGACCAAAAAAATTCTAAATTTTTTCACATATTACTAATTGAGTCTATTCGGTCAATTTTGACTAAAAATTGTTCATATGGACATTGATTGTCCTATTGGTGAGGATAATTTTTATAATATTTTAATATTTTTTTTTTTTTAAATTTTTTTTATTTTCGCTTTTCCTTCTTTACTTTTTTTTTTTTACCTTTTGTTCTTTTTCCCCCTTTTTTTTCCCCCTCTATTGGCCTCAATGGAGGGATGCATAGGCCTAGGGTGGCATGGGTAGGCGTCGGCGCCTTGCCGGCCAACCTAGCCCTCACCCAACTTGACAAAAGGTTGCCCTCGATAGCCTAGACCTAAGTGTCTCTTGCTTGAGGCCAATGAGGGCAGCCCTTGCTTGAGGTCACTGATCTTCACTGACCATCGACGAGGTCGGCAATGGCTGGTGGAGGGAAAAAGGAAAAAGAAAAGAAGAGCAAAAGAAAAAGAAGAAAGAAAGTAAAGAAGGAAAAGTAAAATTTTAAAAATAAAAAATTCCAAAAATATTATTAAAAATTGTACATATCAACATTGACTATGCCGTGTAGAATGACCAACGTCTATGTTAGCGATTTCGGTCAAAATTGATTGAATTAGATCAATTGGAAAACATAAAAAAGTTTACATTTCAACTGGTATGATTAAAATGTTTCTTACTGAATTAACAAAAGTGCCTTATATTTAGGACTTTTTGGACAATTTTCCTTAATATTATATCATATAGGTTTTGAGCACACATGTGGGTTAATATTTGAAGGGTATTATTAATAGGATGAGTATAGTTTGGGTGAATGATTCTCACCCTGAAATCAGAAAACTGCTTACTAATGACCAGTTCCAAAAAATTGGAATTAGGAACTGCCTATAGGTTCCATGGATCCATTCGGGAATTGGATTGTCGTCTAGTCCGGTTTTGAGTGGTTCCATGGAATCAATTCCACCAAAATTGATGCACTGAGTGTTACATTTTCCAGCAAGCCAAAGTAATACATAAAACAAAGAAATTTCCTATTCTTAATTGTAAGATTGGTAAAAAAAAATTGTACTCATTTAAAATTGAGAGTTGAGGCTATGAGTAGATGAACGTTGAGTTTGAGAGTTGAGATCGTAAGTCGATGGATGTTGAGCTTGAGAGTTGAGGCCATAAGTAAGAGATAGAGAGATGACTCGGACGGGGTGAGAGTAAAACAAGACGAGCATTTAGTTAACGGATGTTGAGCCTTCAAATAAAAGAATTTAAGGTTTTCATTTTTCTTAATTTTTTTATCAGAATTTTTTCTTAAAAATTAAACATATATATTTACATATTACTATACCAATCCTGGTAAGCAGGTGGGTGATTCCAAGTCTAGATCAGAAATCAGACGAGTACCTACTTGTTCCCTTAGGATTCGCTAATCCCAGTCTAGTGCAGTTTGATTTCAGGCAGTCCGGGTGGTTCTCAATGCTTTTGCATAGTCCTAATCATTAACACGTGCCCTTAGAGTATTTGTTAACAATTCAATTTTCTAGTACACATTGAAAAGATAATAATAATAATAAATTCTTAATGAATTGCTTTAGCAGATCGGATCGAACCGAATTCACGGAGGGGACGGTGGCCCGTGTCGATTAAGTTAGGAGCGCAAAGCATCTGCGCAAGCAAGTACCGCACTCTGGGCAAATCCCAAGGACAAAAATCGGAGTCGATCGCAGACGGAATCCGAATCATTCGAAGCATCGTCATCTCGACCGAACGAACGCGGGGGGCGTGTCCCGGGACGAGGAGGGGAGACGAAAAAAGAGATTGAGATAGCCAGGGATCGATGCTCGTGCGCCGTCGACGAGTAACCCAACTTCCCACTGAAGCTTTCACTGGCGTCATCGCTTGCGGATGGGGAATCGAATCGCGGAGGAAGCTGTAGTTTTCCCCTGCATATGCCGTCGTGGCACGGTTCCAGGATCGTCTTTATCGTTCCCCATCAACTCGTGCTTTGCAAAGAATAAGGGTCCGGGCGTCGCTTTTGCGATCTTGTGTATCTATCTGTGCAGAGAATAATCCTAAATCTCGAAAGAAAAAAAAAAAGCCCCACTTCCCCAACCCGCAATTCAGGATTCCTCGATTCCTCGATTCCTCGCCAATTGGATCTGACTTCACTGGCCACTTGCAATATTCAAAGATTTTTCTTTGTTTAGCTGAGTGCTTCGCATCTACACATTTGCGTCGAGGGCCAGTTTGTCTGAAGGAAAACTAATCGATTTACAGAGATACCGAAGACAACGGGCTTAAATTGAAGAAAGCCACTTACGCTTATGACAAGAAGGAAATCACTTTACTTAAACTACCAAATAAAAATAAACTACATTTCTCTTGAAAATGATTTCCACGGGAACATGCACCTTTAGCGTAGCGACGAAGAGTTGGTGTTGCCAAGTGATTATGGAATAGAGATGTGTGGGTGGATTAGGTGCACGGCATTACGTTTGATTTCTCACATGGCAAAGTGCAATGCTTCCGTCTTTATGCCTCCCGCTCTTACTTTTGGCCCGCCTCTTGCCCGGTTCATTTGATTATGATGTATTTCGTGGTCGGGGGTCACTGTAGTAAGGAAAAAGTTTTGTACTTTTAGGGCGCTTAAGTGAAAACGAGATTCCCAAATGTACGGCCTGGGTTCCATTTATTCGAGTTAATGTGATTAGTGTTTCTTCTTTTACTAGAAAGTCAATGGTCGGTTAGATTGATAATAAATTTTTTTCTCTTCTGGGAAATCGTTTTCAACCTTTGCAGCGTTTTGATGACGGAAACCTAGTGGATGGACGGACGGAAACGATCGCCATGGATTAAAAATTATAAGCTTATTCACGAAAGTGACTCCCTCTTTTTGACAATAAGGACATTATTTTATTTGAATCTTCTTCTGCATCCAAGTGTGAAAGAAAGGTCCAACTATGTCTTTTTCTATCTCTCATCAATTTTTTTTTTCCGGTACTTCTTTATGGTTTTTTTTTTTTTTTTTTTTTTTTTTCATGAGTTTAGCCTACCACCTCCTGAATATACTTCATCAATGCTCATGTTATTCTAAATACCCACAAAACACCATCAGATACAGTATTTTACAAATATGACACGGTAATTTCTTTCGGTAATTTCTTTGTACTCTTAATATTTTGATGGATTATGGAATAAACAAAGAAGATGTTAAATTCTGATTTGTTAATTATGACATGTCACTATAAATGACAAAAGTCGCCTTCAGTAGATTCACTTATTATCAAATATCATATAATCAACTTTTTCAACTTGCTTTCCGCGTAAACAAATATCAGAAAGTTGATTTACTTTCTTTGAAAGTGAATTTCCCGAAATTGTTTTTCAATGACAGGTTTTTAGTGAACGGACAGATTTAAAATGATTATCCCTGTTCATCGCATTAACGTTTTAGGATGGATTTTTGTCGAAGGTTCTTTAATCAGCATTTCTCAAACCATCAATAGGCAGGTGGCCTACAAGTATTGGGCCATTAGGTCGGTAGTGTTGTGTTACAGGGATTGGTCCTTTTTGGTAAGCAACATAGATGTGGCATCAAGCAATTTCCCCCCGCCACCTCCCCCCCTCCCTTGCATGACAATGACAGGTAACTAAAGCACAAGGGATTTGAACAATTTGGGGATTTGTACCTTTTTTTTTTCTTTGGACAAGGGGGATTTGTACCTTAGGAATGAAGAAATATGCTCACCACATAGGATATTGGATACGTCACCTCGCACGTTCCTGGCGTTGGTGGACCCCTTCAGCTGTAGTATAAGTAAGCCTGGCGAGCCAATGTCTCATCCATGCTTTCACAGCTGCTTTAGTCAGTCCCACTGTTTGGAGGTTTTTGCTTGCGCTTGCGTCTACGCATTTTTTTTCCAAGTATGCTTTCTGGTCGTTTGTGTGGCTGGACGAAGCACTGTCGGTTCTTTAGTTGGGGGATCTGTGGTTAAATGTGATGGGTTTCTGCATTGCTTTCATCAAAGATATACTAAAAAACTTGCTGAGTCGATGCCCTTAAGAATAACTGGACACAAGGTTGTCTTGCCTACATAATGGAAGCTTGTTGAATTGCTTGGCATGTTAAAAGGCCTGTGATCTTTTGACTATAAACGCTCTTGATCGGTTCACTACGTCTCTCTCATCTGATTCTCACTTTTCATCCGCCAACAGTCTTCCTTCTTCACATGCGCGTTCTCTAACTTCTCTATGCCTTAAAATTCTTAATTTCAAAATAAGGGAATTCGAGAGTGAGCTAAACATATTCTCTCGGTTGTGCTCGTATATTTCGAGATTTTTGTCAAAAAGTCTAGTATTTTCAGCCGGAGTATTCTTAAATTCGCTCGTTTCTTAGTTGGGAGTTGACGACTTTATGAGGATCATGGAATATGCTCTCATATATGCTGTTTTACCCAATCTCGTGCATCGTTGCAGGTACTTTCTTGAAGATGGATGCTATTGAGAGGTCTGGGGAAACCAAGTATGAGTGCTTGCTCTTTGGTAAGTTTCAGAACTCTTCATACCCTAATTCTCAGGAATTTATTTGGAACTAATTGATGTTGCTAGAAGATAACTATTTTTCCTAAGCACCTCACATGATGGGAACTGTCAATGATGACCAGATATGGATGATACTCTGTACCCTATGAGCTCAGGCCTCAATCTGGCTTGCCGGAAGAATATCGAAGGTATGGTAGCTTATGGTGATAAAAGTAGTGATGTCACTGTAGTTGATGTTGGAATTGCAAATCATGATGAATGATGCCAAGTTCTTTTCAACCGCAGAGTTCATGCTCCATAAGTTGCATATCGAGGAAAGTGAAGTTCCAAGGATGTGTTTGGAACTGTACAGGGAACATGGCACAACAATGGCCGGTCTACAGGTAAAAGAAGTTTTGCCCCAACTTCCTTGGATTCTGTCTTAAAGCTCAAAGGGAGATGGATTAGATATGTCGGGCCATCAATATTTCTGCTCTCATTCTATGTGCTTATGACTTCATAAATATATCTTGCTGATCTGATTAGTTTGTTCCAGGCGCTGGGTTATGAATTTGACAATGATGAATTCCATGCATATGCTCATGGAAGGCTGCCTTACGAAGCACTGAAACCGGATCCTGTATTGAGAAATCTCCTACTTTCCATGCCGCAGCGCAAAATTGTATGTTAAGCTTTTCATACATGAGTGAACCGATCATGGCGTGATCTTTGTATTTGCTATTTTAATGCGTTGATTTGGCATATACAGATCTTTACCAATGGAGACAAAGCACATGTAGCTCAAGTTCTGAGCAGGCTGGGGTTAGAAGATTGCTTTGAAGGCATAATATGCTTTGAAACTCTCAACCCTTCTCTCGAAACTGTTATGGATCCACTAGACAGTGATTCAGTGCCAGCAGATGGTGATATAGAGGTCGACAGCCAAATCGACAGTAACGGTGTAAGCTCCAAAATGCGAATCCTCTGTAAACCCTCAGTGGAAGCCATGGAAGCAGCAATCAAGATAGCAGATGTTGATCCCAGCAAAACAGTAAATACTAATGCTCTTACCACCTTGAATTTTTATGAGATTTTAAGGCCAGACATAAGCAACTAACCCTGATTTCCCGTTTCCCAGATTTTCTTCGATGACAGTACTCGAAACATTGCAAGTGGGAAAGCAGCAGGACTACATACAGTCATTGTAAGCTCTTAAGCTCTAGTTTTACTCTTTACGTCATGGAGGAGAAATTCGGTGGACAACCCCTGATTATGGTGGTATCAGACTCACAATCACAGAGTTTGTCCGACCTACACTAACCACTCTTGTCCAAGTTATCAACTTGCGAGAAAAATATGCAGTCATGTCCAATCAGTTTATAAAAAAAAAAATACTGTGATGTCACTAAGCTAAATTTGAATCCGTGGAAGCTTTAGAAAACTCTGATGTCACCAAGAGAAAAAGCTAAATATATGATTAGGGTCTTTGGATCTAGGGATAAAAGAATCAATTTTCCAACCTAAGGGATGCTTACCAAAAACACAATAATTGAGGGGTTCCCGTCCTAAAATTCTACCGGATTTATTCTATAATTGATGAAAGATGATGTCTCCAATCCATTACCGTGCAGAAACTAATAAACGTGTGCCGGAACTTGTATGGCAGGTGGGGAGGTCAGTGTTGGTGCCTGGTGCAGATCATGCCCTGGAAAGCATTCATAACATCCGAGAAGCCTTACCCGAGATATGGGAGGGTCAGGAAGGAGAACAGATAGAGCAAGTCATCCAGTCCACGGCCGTCGAGACCGTGGTCCTTGCATAGGTCTGAATCTTTTCAAGTATTGACCAATCGGGCAAAGTGGCCGACATGTCTTTAAAGCCTTTTAGCTAAAACTCTGTATCTGATGTCATACTCAACCATCACTTAGTGGGATACATCCTAATCAGCTCACAGGATGGTCAGATCATCTTAGTGCTTTTTCCTTTTCCTTATGAGTCTGTAACTTGCCAATATGCTTTGGCACGGATGACAGTGGAAAATGATTCTACTTATGAGTCGACAACACCAAAGTTGTCTTTCATCTAGAATTTAGATTGCAGATGGCGTCCCTTAAAAAAAAAATTCAGCCTTGCTATAGGAAATTGAGTACACCAATGAAAAAGATTCAGTATCTTATTAATAGATTGCAACTAATGTTTATAATATCTTTGGAAGAATCGACATCGCATCCTTTCGCTATGTTTAAAAACGAAATCCAGAAGAAATGGTATCCAATGCACCAAACCAGAATAGCACTATGAGAAGAAGATATTCCATTCGTGAACAAGTTGGATTTTGTTAATGAAGAGGAACTCAGTTTGAGTGGATTTGCTATTAATTGAGAAAAAACAACTTGGTGGATGAATCTTGAAATGAACGAGTTACAGGGAAATTATAGAAAGTTCAAATGCCATAATATGAGATCCAATCACTGGTGAGAAAAATCATTTCAACAACAAGGACAAGTGCCTTAATATTTGGCATGAAAAAGGTTGGTCGAACAACTTCTTGCTCAAATCATGATTTGCTAGATCATAACTATTAGATACCACAATCTCACGAGTAAAACCTCCTAAAAACTTGATGAAAATGTGCTGCTAGATTTATACAGTCTTTTATTTTAACCAAAAATAAAGATTAGACACATGTAAACTTCAATCGACTTTCGTGCTTTGAACTTTTTTCATTATACTTTTTAATTTCTAAATTTTTTTCATGAGGATGTCATTGGAGATCTAACCAAAATCCCAAGTGCAATAGCTGTCTTGTACAAATTCAAGACTCCTGAAATGAGAAAGGGCTCGTGACGCGATGCGCTCATCTCCATGGATCAAATTCAGTCAGACAGAGAGATCATCGTCCACTTCATTGCACAACCAGACACTTCAGATAAGACACTGTTCGGCTGGCACGTTCTTGTCCGTTGGACCTCTCCAAAGTTCTGATCTTTCTCCCAACTTCCGCCTACATTCCTGACGCCCGAACCGGGCATCTCTCTCACCACCGCCCGGACAAGTTCGCTCGATCGGCGAGCTTTCAATTCGACCTGCACGAGAATCGAAATGGGTCGGTTCTGAACTTACTAATTTCTTCCCAAGAACCATGCTTTCCCCAGCTTCGCTAGAACCGAACCATTCTCTGCACCACATCCATTCCTCTGCAATTCCTTGCCTTTCCTCGTTACCCACTTCGAGTTCAAGATTCGTCATCCCCATCTCGAGTAGCAATTCCCAAAATTTATTGTTCCTGCGACCAAAAGCATCGACCCTCGATTCGGTCACGTACCCTTTTGCGCCAAGATTGATTACAGTCCGGTGGAAGACGGTGAAGCTGAGGAGGACGAGGGATTGGATGGGGACGAATCCGTGAGTGGAGACGGGGTTTTCATAGAGATTAAGAAGACTGGTAAGAATACGAGGAGGATTCTGTCGAGGATTGGCATTGACTCGACCCTGGACACTATTTGGAGCATCTTGACTGATTATGAGAGATTGTCGGATTTTATTCCCGGCCTTGCCGTTAGCGAATTGATGGAGAAGAGAGAGAATTTCGCGAGGCTATATCAGGTGCTTAGCCCGGGGGTTCCAGTTGAAATGCATATTTTTGTTATAATTTGTTCTGTATATGTTGCATTGATATATTAGCATTACATTAGGTGAAGATGTCGATTTTCAGGGAACGGCCGGTGTTTCATTCTATATTTTGCCACAATCCCTTTTAAGCTGATTATATACTGCCCACAAACTTTCTGTGTACTCAAACGAAAAAATTGTTGAAACCAGTCACATATCAAGTGTATATAGAATGGCAGTGCGAGGACATGAACGAAGTTCAGGTCCTACTCTGTTGTTCTGAGAGAGTGTGAAGCCAGTTACTTCGATAGCTTAAGCAGATAGAGATAGCGTGATTTGTGTATTATCTTTTTCAATAGTCTGTGATGTTTTATTACGATAGGAAACTACGGCTCTGGGCTTGAAGTTAGTTGCTGCAACATGAGAATATAGTTGTCATTGATCTTTTTGATTGGTACGGTATATTTTGTGAGTTGCTTGCGAGTGATTAGTAGCAGGAATGCGGATGTGTATGAATATGCTACTGTACTGTGGTGCCTTAGGTTTTTGATTTTTGAGGGAGAATACCTCACAGAGCATCTGCTTGATAAGTAAGAGGCGCCTGTTTTGATTTAATGTAGTTTACGTTGCATTCATATTTGCTTTTGTTTTGTGTAAGTTTCTATAAATGGAGAGTCATGACACATTGCATTGTATTTTCTCCATCTTTCAGGACATGAATACAGTGTCTGGTACTGAATCTGTGTCAACCAGGAAATTTTCATAATCACTTGGTGAAACTATGTTAAGACATAAAAACTGCTGTTCATTTCACTTTGAAGATTGATCCTTGCAATTCTGGGTTTACATTTTCTTGCAACTTCTTTATTCCAGAATGCGATCTTTGCTAAAAGAAGGCCACGTTTGTCATTAAGCATTACCTTCCTCTGTATGCTTGACAGATTGGTCAGCAGAACTTAGCATTTGGGCTAAAATTTAATGCTAAAGGAGTTGTAGATTGCTATGAGAAAGACCTTGAGTGTCTTCCTTCTGGACAAAAGCGTGATATTGAATTTAAGATGATTGAAGGTGATTTCCAAGTCTTTGAAGGAAAATGGTCCATTGAACAGGTAAAGTTGTTTATCCTTTAATGAGGCATATTCGTGAAATTATGCATTTTTTTAGTTATAGATCTTGATGACACTTCGAATCTCAGGCAAATAAAAATAGAGGTTCCTATGTAGACAGATCAATTGAAATGTGCCTGCCAAAGAGAGACTGACTAGCACTTTGCTACAAATACTTCAACTAGCTTTTAGATGTTCAAATTGAAACTTATAAATCTTGGATTAAATTAGAACGTTGTTCTTCATAAGGAGCAGATCTGATTATATAGCTCCAAAGTCTGTGTCTATTGCTAATCATGTCTTTTATTGCTTCCCTATTCTATGGCCATGGCACTCGATTACACTTGCAGTGTACCATATATCATCATGGGACAAATTTTTGAAGGTTACCTCACTTTAGAAGGATATTCTGGTTGACATCGTTGCCAAGAGAAACATCGATAATTGATTTCTGTCAGTGAGAGACCATAAGGTGCATCATTATGTTTTTATGCAAATAGACCGTAGTCAATAATAGTTGGATCCATGACCTGCTGCTGAATACCTCCGACAATTTGGTTGTGTTACTAATGCTGTTGGGGGCTAGCGCTATATACAACAATCCAAGGAGTGAATATGTTCTGACGATTTTGAGATGACTGGTTTTGCAGTTAAATATAGGGGCATACGAGGATTCCAGTCCTACAAATGGCCAAGAATTCCAGACAACACTTTCATACATAGTAGATGTTAAGCCAAAGCTCTGGTTGCCAGTACGCCTTGTCGAAGGAAGACTTTGCAATGAGATAACAATGAATCTCTTGTGTATTCGAGAACAAGCACTTAAAGTAAATTCCAATTCTCTGACTGCTCCAATGGGTCAAGAGGATTTTTTGTAAGTATGACTCTAAGCAGAGTAAAATGACAATGTTTATTGAAGAGATGTCATATCAGGCAATTCAATATTGTCTTAAGCTCTGAAAAGTCCTCCCAAATATGAAAGCACATAGATCCAGCTGTGAATCTGTAAAGCTAACTATGATCCGGTCCCTATGTAATATAAACTCTTGCTAATTCAATGAATCTACTTAATACCCTCCTTCCTGTCCTGAATATTTTTTATCAGTCTATTATGAAAAATGCTGCAACTACACTCTGGTAATAGATCTGCTGCTGGTATAATTTTGAGCTTAAAATTGTGAGATATTACCCGACATGCTGAGCACGCAATGTATATTTTACAAAGCTCTAAGTTTGTCCTTAAATTTTCATCAAAGTTTCTGATATAGCTTCCACTTGTTCTTCGATTCCACTGATCTACTTCACGACTCACATATTCCATGTTACTCTGTTTCTTAATTCTCATTATTTATATTTCAATTACCCACATGCTCTATGAATATAATGGCATGCTCAGAAAATATATCTTTTGTTCGCATCATAGTGAGTTCCACATTGATGGGCTCATGTAGAGCATGAGAGAAGGAACGAGTATCTGGATTATGCTGTGAATATCTCCATGTTCCATGGTATTTGATTAAGTACCACTGAGAAGAAGTTGAAACAAGGTTGCATAGACAGGTCTTACTTTCTTGAATTTTTCCTTCTACTGATTGAGAAGGAAGAGATAATGCAAGGGTTTTGTATATGATCGCTACTAGTACTACCATACCAGCTTGGACCAGCGTATTTGCTCCAGTTTAATGTGTGGAAATTGATCTGCAAATGGTAAGCCAGTGCTGAGAATGAAAAAGAAGAAAAAATTTCGTGACTGGGACCTCTCAATCTTTCTGGTTGCTATGGTGTCAAATTGAAAGAGCTCGCAGTATAATGAGATTGAGCATGACTTTTCATGCACTCGAAATGCTGTTAGCCGGCTGAGGTATGGGTTGCAGGTTTACAAAACAGAGCAGAGATCATCTTAAATAGGAAGCAGTTTCTTTGCCTTTTCTTCTGGGTCACTCCTTGTGCAACTTGGGTTCATTCTCAAGTGGTGGATCATCTTGAATAGTGAGCACGATTTCTCTGCTTTCCCTTTTCATAACATCAATAAAATTCTTTGCCCGCCTAAACAGAAGGAGTGGGAAGTGTTGCAAGTTCATAGTATCATAGATACATGAATGTTCATCGAACTTGTTCTATCAGTATCTTTGCCTGAATCAATTGCAGTCTCATGGCATGTATCTTGCTCGCAAGTTTCATCCTCTTTTTGGCTGTTTGCTAATGTTGGCTAAACGAAGAAGAAGAGAATGGGCATGAAATGGGTGTCGGGTGTTTATTACGTCTCTGCTCTTTCGACTCATTTTTTGTGAAGCATATCCGAGGAAGAGAGAAGGCACAAGATCCTTCATACGATATTGCGTGTCATTCCAAATGACAATTTGCGAGACGTTTGGCATCTTTCGGTTTGGAGGCGCAGAAGAGGCCGTTGAAATTCTTTCAGGTAGCGTTTCGTTTTGTGCTAGTGGGAGGGGTTTCTTGAACCAATAAAACATCGCAAAGGATGGAAACCATGCAAAATTGCGCACGGATGTTATCGCCTTTCATTAAACACGGCGCTGAATTCACGAGCCAAACAAAAGCCAAAATTCCGCTGGCTCAAACGATAGGCCGTCTTCACCTGATGACTCGGGAATCCAGCTTTGCATCGAACCGACTTTGCTTCCATCGCCTCATCCATGCACATACACACACGTCCCGATCAATCCGAAACATCAATTTGAGTTAGGGACTGTCCACAAGTAATGATTCACAAGGCAAGGCGAAAGGCCATCTGTGCTTACGCGTTTCCAGCCTCTTGATGAGAAGAAATCGAGCCAACGTGTGAATGGACTGCAAATGGTCCCGCTCAGATACTTGAAAAGGAAATGCATAAGTTTTGAGAATGGATGGGAAAATTATCAAAAACTAAATGGGAAGAGAATGGGCAAGGTAAGACTTATCTCATCCTAAGATTGTGAGATCGAAAAACGAAACAAACCCTAGACATGAACGTCACGAATGAAAACAAATTCGTCATATCAACCACGTATAACAACAACATGCAGCTGTTCAATCAAATACATACGTACTATTTCTCGAAATCAATGGAAATTGTCGTGCTGCAGCTGTTCACTAGTCGACCATATTTACCAACCGAAATGAATAATTATTTTGTTCTCACGATGCAGACAACCTCAACTAGGGTGTGAACCCGCGCATTGACGGATGAATGAAGTCTCCTTGCTTTTACTTCCGTCCTTTTCCAATCCATCCGCGATAGAGTTCTAGAATTAGTTGAAATGGGGTGGCGACCACCGACAGCTGCCCAGCAAAAACTTGAGCAGAAAAGGCGAACCTCCTCTTTAAGTTGGAAGACTTTAGTCAATGCCCTACAACGTATGCATTAAATATTTTCAGATTCCAAAGTCAAAAAAGTATCTTTAACTAGTACAACTACTTATTTCACCAACTTATAGATTATGTCTTTCAAGAGAGAACAGTGGATGATAAGATTTACCATTACAAAATCTATTTATGAACTGATGTTAATATAGATTCATATAGAATAGAAATGCAATCCATTCATTTAAGTACTCATGTAAATTTTGACACGCTAGCTCCTTTGTATTTATATATGTGCATGATTGGAAAAGACTAAGAAACCAATGCTATAAAATGACCTTTCGAATGAAGAAGATGGCGGTGCTAGCTTGTAATGAAGATAATACTTGGACTTTAATGTGGTGCGATTTAACGCGGAGGCCACTAAACACGCGTTTGAGATATTGCAAAACTCAAATGATTTTTAGTAGGTCTTTTGCCGGATTAAGAACGTTTTCAGTAGAGGTGGCAAAATGGGTCATGGACCCATTTTGCACCCACATTTTTCATATATGGGTTGAATATGGGTTAATAGCCCATTACAACTATTAACCCACGTTCGACCCATTTTTAGTTTAATTTTATATGGGTCGAAAATGGGTCACACTCTCTAACCCATTTTCGACCCATTTTTAAAACCCAAAAAACGTCGAGTCTTCGTCTTCGTCTTCGACCTTCAGTCCTTCACCTTCGAGTCTTCAACCCACCTCCGCCGCTCGCCTCCGAGCGCCTCCGAGCCGCCTCCGCCACTCACCGCCGCACCTCGCCTCCAAGTCGCCTCCACCACCCCCCCTTGAGGCTCGCCTCCGCTGCTCCCTCGAAGGTCGACGAGCTTCGTCACCCACCTCCGCTGCTCACCTTCGCGGCTCGCCCACGAAATCGGAGGTGTGCAAGCCGACACCTTGCGGTTCGGCCTCCATGGCGTCAAGAGCGAGATCGTCGGATCTCACCCTCTCGAATCCGCCTACCAATCGGTAACCCTTTTTTTTTCTCCCTTTCCGTTGGTGCGGGTGAGGGACTTTCTATTCGCTCTTTGTACTGCCCTCTCGTCTCGGGGATGTTGGAATTAAGCGGCATTGGGTTCGTGTCGATGTGGGTATCCTGAATCGTTGCTCATCAAGAAGATGTAGCGACCGATCATCGAGACAAAACTAGGCGTTTTCAGCTGTGTGCATAGCTGGTTTTTTTTATCATCATGACTCAGCAAGCATGCATTAATTTTTTTTTTGTTTGCTATTCTAACGCAGGCAGTGATTGCAGATGGTAAACCGGTAGTTCCCATAGGCAGATGTTATTTGGTTTCTGAAATTCTGTTTCCAGTTGTGGTGCCCCTTGAGGCGTCTCCTGTGGTTGCCCTTTGGGTGTTTTTGTATTGCTGTTGCCATTGTTGATATTGATATCATTGATTGGCAAGCTATTTCAAAATTCAAAGGTTAGTCATCGGTACCATAAAGCCACAATCTATGTTAGTTTTGTTACCGAGTCAATTCCTGCAATGTACTTGTCCATGAACAAATAGAGCTTTGACTCATATGGACTGTCATTTAAAGGTGGAATTTCCTAAATTAGCAGTGATACTTTCAGAGTAGTTCTGGTTATTTTTGAAGATCAACATTCTAAATATCATTGCTATAGTCAGGAGACTTGTGATTGGACAGTGGCGAAGTTCGTTGTTTATCTCTTGAAATAATAAATCGTAGTGGTTGTTGCTTGTGGAAGAATTTCTCCAAGTAGTTATCCATAATCTTCTTTGGCTTATCTGAAAATGGAGCCATTATTAGACATTTGCTACTAATTTGTGAAGAAGAAACATCATCTCATATGTATTCTACCAAATCAGTAAACGTTTTTGACAGTCGACAGATTTTTTGGCATATTTGCCACCTGAGAAAGAGGTTGTGTTACGAGTCTGTTCCTTTGTTCTCGACCTTGCAGTCGTGGGAAGTAATAACATGTTAACCTTCCTGGGAGAAATTCTCTTTTGCTTTTTTATTTTGTGGGTTCTGGGTTTGGTTGTTCCTAAAAGATCTAAAAGGCACTATCTTCTTGTGATATTGTAATACCTTGTCTCCCATTTTGGAATATGTATTTCACAAGGCTAGGGCTTCTGCAAACCTGATGTCATATGATTGAGATAGCTTCTATTTTTCTAAAACAAAGTTGAATTGTGCATCTTGAGTCCACAAGTACAAGAACAGTTCTCTGCATTGTTGCAATGCTTGTCGTGATTCTGCATTGAAGACTTGAAATCATATACTATTGGTTTATTTCTTTTTGTTGATTGATTAATGTGGAGGCTAACCTTTTTCTTCTGCATGTTTTTTTTTTTTTTTGTACTCTACTCTTAAAGGAGAATGAAAGTTTTAGATGTTTTCTTTTAGTGTTAAATAGAAATATAACACGTCATTCTCTTTGAGTAAATGACTTGTTCTAATTCACGTTTTCTTTAACAAATTAGTTGACATGTCAAGATCTAATGAGGATCAAGAAGAATATTCAACAACAGAGGGGTCTAAGAGGCGTAGAGTTGTATCCTTACTTAATGAGGATGTGGAAGATAACTCTACTTGCTCTAAACAATCGAAAAAATGCACTTCTACTGTATGGTCTGAATTCGAAAAATTCACAGATGAGGATGGCAAGAAAAAAGCCAAGTGTAAATGGTGCAAATCAGCTTACATGGCTAGCCATGGGACAAAAAATTTTGTTGCGTCATTTACATACTTGTCCCAATCGAGAGACCAACGTTGATGATTCCACAGAACAGTTTGATCAAACTGTGTTTAGAAGCAAGCTAGCAAAAGCAATAGTCAAACACAATTACACATACTCTTTTGTAGAGCATGAGGCTACCAGAGAGTTGCTTAGTTATCTTAATCCCAATGTGAAGCACATATCGAGGAATACAACAAAAAGTGATGTGGTGAAAGTTTATGAGAAGGAGAAGAGAAATTTGAAATCAAATATAATGTCACTTTCTAGTAGAATATGTTTAACTTCTGACTTGTGGACTTCTGTGACAACTGATCATTATATGACCATCACTACCCATTACATTGATGAGAATTGGGAATTGCATGCAAAGGTTTTGTGCTTCTCCTATGTGCCACCTCCATACAATGGCGCCATTTTATTGGAAAAATTGCTGACTTTGTTGAAAGAGTGGGGCATTGAGAGGAAAATTTTTAGTATCACTTTGGATAATGCATCATACAATGACAGTATGGTTGATATTTGGAAAAGTACACCTTCTATGAGATCCTCTTTGTTGCGTGATGGGAAGTTTTTTCATGTACGTTGTGGTGCACACATTCTGAATCTTATTGTCCAAGAAGGTTTAAAGATGATTGATGGATTGTCGCAAAATATTAGAGAATCTGTCAAATATGTGAGAGCTACACAAGGGAGAAGAGCAAAATTTGTTGAGTGTATAACACAGTCTTGCTTGAAGACGGGTAAAAAGGTACGTCAAGATGTGGCAACTAGATGGAACTCCACGTACTTAATGCTTGAAGGTGCTTTGGTCTTTAAACATGCATTTTCTCATTTGAAGCTTATTGATTCTAACTTTCTTACATGTCCATCACCTGAGGATTGGGTTAGAGCCAAGAAAATTGCATTCTTGTTGCAACCTTTCTATGATATTACTACTCTCTTCTCCGGAGTTAGATATCCCACGGCGAATTTATATTTCTATGGAGTATGGCAGATTCAGCTTCGTTTGATAAATGCAAGGAATAGTGAGGATGTAGCTATTAGATATATGGCTATGGCAATGCTAAAGAAGTTTGAAAAATATTGGAAGTGTTACAGTGTTGTCTTATCTTTTACTGTTGTATTAGATCCTCGCTATAAGCTACACTTGTTAGAATTTTGCTATTCGAAGTTGGAGATGGATGATCATGTGGAATTTGTACGGAGCATTCGAGAAAACCTTTATATGCTTTTTGATGAATATGTGACCTCTACATCGAGAGATGATCGCTTTGGATCTTCAATTAGTCGAGGTAACATTTCAGTTGAGGACATTGTCGAAAACATTGGGGACAATCTTGATGAGTATGATGCATTTGAGAGTGAACACTTTGGCTCGCAATCTACTAAATCACAATTGGATTTGTATTTAGAGGAGCCCGGGGTTGATAGAAAAAAATTCCCGATCTCAATGTCCTTGATTATTGGAAAGTTAATTCACATCGATATCCCGAGTTATCTCTCATGGCACGTGATATATTGAGTATTCCTATCACTATTGTTGCCTCAGAGTCAGCCTTTAGCATTGGAGGACGCATCCTAAATAAATATCGTAGTTCTCTTTCGCCTGAAAATGTGGAGGCTGAGCTATGCACCAGAGATTGGTTATTTGGAGTTCCGCCTGAGGAAGATCTTGAGGACGAGTCTCTCATTGTCGACTTCCAAGACTATCTGCATTAAGTACTTTCTTTTATTTGTAAAGTTCACTATTAAATTATCTCTTTTATCTCCAGATTCAGACTAGCATGTTAAAATGGTTTTTGTCTTGTTCTTGCAATATTGTAGGTTCTTAACAATGTGCTGATATGTGTGTGTATGTGTGTGTGTGCGCACGGATATATATATATCCGAACATTAAATGCTGATGCATCTAAGTACAGTTAATTACTGAAAAAAATAATTGTAGTATCAGTGTTACTTAAGTTTTCAATGCAATTCCTGATGGTACTATAAGATTAAGATACTTTATCGTACTATCTTTACCCTGCCAAACAGTTGGAAGATGATAAGGCTAAACAAGTTAAGTTTGTTATCAGGCCTCGACCTAGTAAAGCATATGCTAATGGAGCCAATGACTCAGGGATGAAAAGAAGCCCAGTGAGAAGTGTGGAAGAGAGGAAGGAGGAGTATGATAGAGCACGTGCTTGTATCTTCAGTAGCCCAAGTGGTTCTAATTTAGATGATACATTTTCTCAGACCTCAACTGACCGGAGGAATATATCTATGAACAGAGATGATAATGAAGTGTGCAGGATTCCCATGGTGGATGTTGATAAGAATACATGCATTAGAGATGGCAGCGCACAATCTAGGGTAGCCATTCTTAGAGACAAAGAAAAAGATTGTTCTTACCCAGATTATGATCAGAGTTATGAAAGGTATGGTCTTTTTTGTTCCATTGGTATTCTTCTTTTTGAGTGTGAGATCAATGTGACTGGACTTGATCTCAGCCTCGATTTAATCCTTTGATCAGCTGTTTTACTTCTCATTCAAAACAATTTATCATAAGAAGCACAACACACAATCTAGGGTAGCCATTCTTAGAGACAAAGAAAAAGATTATTCTGACCCAGATTATGATCGGAGTTATGAAAGGTATGGTCTTTTTTGTTCCATTGGTATTCTTCTTTTTGAGCATGAGATCAATGTGACTGGAGTTGATCTCAGCCTTGATTTAATCCTTTGATCAGCTGTTTTACTTCTCATTCAAAACAATTTATCATAAGAAGCACAGCAAAAGTGGTGACATATTTTAGTATTCATCACTTTGTTGTGAAAAGCTGTTGTTAAAGTTATTTACAGGCATATCTTTGTCAATTTGTTGTGTAACTGTTACAATGACACTTTTTTTGCTTAGCCTTCTCCTTTGTCCCAAAAATATGTTTTTGTGTAGCTACAACATGGCATTATGCAATGCCATCTCAATATTAAAGTTTTGTTTGATGAATTCCTTACTGGAACAGGTATGTTAGGAATGTCCCTGCTGCTGCTGGTCAAAGTTTTGGTTTGGTGCCCTTCAACATGCAAAAGATTCAACATACTTTATCGTACTATCTTTATTTTTTTGGGTTCTCTTGGCAATCTTTCATGTGTATAGTCCAATTCTTCATAAATACTTCAATTTATAGGTTTTTTTAACAATTTTTATTTTATTTACTATTTTTTAATTTAATTTGAGGTTTTTATCCAATTAGCATATAGCTTAAAGTGAGCGGATTTTTTTTTATAGAATATTAGTAAGTTTTAGCAATATGGGTCGGGTTGGGTATGGGTCGGGTATGGGTCGAGTCGGGTATGGGTCATTATATTTACATTACAATAATATGGGTCAAAACGGGTTAAATGGGTCGAATATGGGTCGACCCATTTTTGACCCGACCCATACCCGACCCGACCCACCCATTTGCCACCTCTAGTTTTCAGATTAGTTGCTACCAATTGTTACAGCTGCCATGCGCTTTTGTCTTCAGATTTCATTACAATGACTAAAAAGTTCATGGACACAAATTTGCCAGGCTGTCTATCAGGATTGAAAAGAACAAATCACATAAATGATGCCACTATCATTAAGTAATAATTCAATCCCCTAGGCTAAAAGAGGTTGTAGCACCACCGCCATCTAGTAGATTTCATGACTAATCAAATTTTGCAGCCGGAATTAGAGAGCGACTGTAGAAGGCGAGTCCTTTAATTCGCTGATTTGAAAGAAATGTAACCTTCATTTTTTTAGGAACATAATTAACTGCTGTCACCTCTTACTACATAGCAGGTAATAAAATCATCACAGTTGAGAAAGATGACTGATTCGTACTGGGTATAGCAGGGTCCAATCACGGGCGACACCGTCAAAAAAGTTTCATTGTCCCGTCGCTGTCGGGGTAAATAATTCAGAAATGCGAAACAACGTCGACTAAACTTGGGGTTTGCGCGTGGTGACCGTGACTCTGCAGTGAAAAAGAATGACGTGATGTACGAGAAATGATGGTAGGAAGCGGAAGCAGTTGACGCAAATAAAGTGAACGAGACGACTCGATTTGGTTGCATAGGGGAGCCAAGGCTACGGCTATATAATCCCCCCACGACATCACCAGGACGTCCACCCCATTCCCAAGTTCCATCTCCTATCTCTCTCTCTCTCTCTCTCTCTTTTCAACTTCAAAAACTCAATTCACATACAGAAAAGTATCATCTCCTATCTTAGAAAAAAGCAAAAGATGCGCCTCAAGTTTGCAGTCCTGGCTCTAGCAGTGCTCCTCCTCCAGGCAAACTGCGAGGCGGCGGTCGACGGGGTCAGGGGAAGTGGGTTCGCGAGGACGAACGGGATACATTTCGTGGCGAACGGGAAGCCGCTGTACCTGAACGGGTTCAACGCGTACTGGATGATGTACATGGCGTCGGACCCGTCCACCCGGGACAAGGTCACAAGCGCGCTCCAGGAGGCCGCCAAGAATGGCATGAACATCGCCAGGACTTGGGCCTTCAGTGACGGCGGCGTCTACCGGGCCCTCCAGACGTCTCCCGGCGTCTACAACGAAGACATGTTCAAGGTATAATTAGTAAATATTTTCGCAAAACAAATTCTAGGCACCTCCCGAAGATATCCGTGATTAATATTCTTGCTTAGGGATTGGACTTTGCGATATCGGAAGCTGGGAAAAACGGAGTGTATCTGATACTAAGCTTGGCGAACAACTGGAATGACTTCGGAGGAAGGCATCAGTATGTGCAGTGGGCTCGGAACAGTGGACAGTCCTTGAACAATGATGATGAGTTCTTCACTAACTCAGTCACCAAGGCTTATTACAAGAATCATATCAAGGTTTGTGTGTCTGTGCTTTTTGTTCTTCTATACGTATATGGATTCAGTTCAGACATAAATTCCAGCAACGCTATGAAAGAAACATGAAAAAGACTCGGTGGTGGTGTGATGGAAATTGCAGGCAGTGCTGACGAGAATGAACACTGTAACGGGAATGGCGTACAAGGACGATCCTACCATCTTTGCATGGGAACTCATGAACGAGCCTCGTTGCCCGTCCGACCCCTCTGGCAAATCTCTTCAGGTCTCTCTCTCTCGATCTCTCTGTTTAATATGCATATATTTGTGAAAGTAATAGACAAAGGAAATCATACAATTGGAAATAGGTAGTGTCGACCGATACTGAGTTTGCGGCATTTTCTTCCTTGACTACGACAAATACTACACGACGAAAGCACCACATAGCATCACATCCACGAATTGTCTCAGCGAAACTCTGCTAAGATGGGGTATCCGCTTTCTCGTCATAAAATAAAACTGTAAATTCATACAGCCTAATGACGTTAAAAGATAAGAATAGACGTATGGGGAAGTCTTAGTCATGGAAAGGACTAATGAGTAGGTGTCACCTTGTGGGAAATGAATTTTTTCTTCTGTTTGGGCATGTCGTTCTTTACTCGAATTCATCCACTTTAAATACAAAGTAACCAATATCTTTGGCTAAAAAAGAGAGATTTTGAAATATCTTACTAGCGTAATGCAGAAGAAGAAAAACAAAAAGATCTGCCTCTGTCATCTTTAACAATCAACGATTGTTAGTAACAATGCCTTTTCGCTTTTTTATCCTCTCGATATTAGTCCATGTCATTTTCAAATCACACATGACCACGACATTGGACCGACGCGAAACAATTAACCTGAACAGAACATCGCATTCAGGGCTCTATTAGTGACAGAAACTATAGGTTGTATCAAAGCAAGTGATTCCCTAATTGTATTCTATTTACAGTATCAAATTCATGCAGAAAATAAAATTGAATCGAGTGACGTCGCTTCATGATGAATTGTTAGTGCCGACATTAATCAGTTCACTTAGCTTGTTCAGGACTGGGTGAGCGAAATGGTGGCGTACGTGAAGTCGATCGATAGTAATCATATGTTGGAAGTTGGACTCGAAGGGTTCTATGGGCGATCGGTTCCAGGGAAGCAGCAGATCAATCCTGGCGGCTTGCTTATTGGGACTGATTTCATCTCCAACAACCAACTCCCCCAGGTCGACTTCGCCACAATGCACTTGTACCCCGAACAATGGTAAGAATCAGAACATGCCCTCTGATTCCTTGAATCGCGCTACATCCTGGTGCTTCGATCAAATTTGCACCTGTTATGTTGTTCTTACCTTTCTTGGATAATTAAAGTTTTTTCTTGACAGGCTGCCGCCTAGTGCAAGTGAGGGAGAGCAAGCTGCATTTGTGGACAAGTGGGTTCAAGTCCACATTCAGGACTCCAACACCATCCTCAATAAGCCAATCATACTCGGCGAATTCGGCAAGTCATCGAATTCATCGGGTTACAGCTTAGCAAAGAGGGACAGCTATTTCGGGAGGCTGTATGATGCGATCTACACGAGTGCAAGCAGCCAAGGGTCGTGTGCCGGCGGTCTCTTTTGGCAACTGTTTGCTCAAGGCATGGATAACTTCAGCGACGGGTACGAAGTCATATTAGAGCAAAGCCCTTCCACAGCTAGTGTCATCGCTCAACAGTCTCGCAAGATGTCATCTCTTACATGACAAGAAGGCGACGAAGATAGAAGGAAATAAGAATAAATGAATTCCGCTGTTTTGTGATTTAGATGTGTGAAACTTATATTGATTTGCTACTTAAAAGCAGTGAAAATTGTGTTACGGAGAATTTAGGAGGAATACAGAGTTATTTTATGGGACATCAATCATATATGACTTCGATGTTCCTACTTTAATTGTCATTGTAGCACGTGTGTATAAATATATAAATGGGTATATATCTTGCAAAATTGCGGTATGTGATCGAGGGCTTACTTAATAATGTGTTTGTAATGATTGTTTTAGCAAAACCTTAATTCTTGCAACTCTCTTATTTTGCATTTCTAATCCTCATGCATATTTTGGTATTAAATTTTGCATCTCTAATGTTTATGCATATTTTGGTAATAAATCTCAAATTGATGCACAAAAGATAATATTGATTAAATGTTAAATCAAATGATTGTTGATATTTGTCAAACCAAAATTTTGATTTAAATAAGATGGAATGGCGCTATTTCCATCCCTTATATGATTAAATCCACCCAATTTTCATAAAAAGACAAAATTGCCCTCTATTATTTAATTGCAATTTATATTATTTACTTTTTTAAAAAAAATTATATCTATGTAGGATTTACTTACCATAATTAAGAGTTTCATAAGTTTAGCTTTTGTTTGAGTTTTCGTGTATATTAAAGGCACTGTATTATTATTGTAAAAATTACTTCCATAAAAATTTGTTTTGTCAAAAAGATTATTTTTTTTAAAAGCTAGTTCTTTTGCATTTTGTTGTTCATATTTATGGACAAATTGTTAAGTGGATGAAATTTAATTAAATAAAAAAAAGCATGAAGTAAGATTTTTTTTTTTTTTTTTTTTTGGGAAATGCTAGTGAAATATCATTATTTTGGATTGATAAAAATTAATATCATCCACAATCTATTTCCAAAAAAAAAAAAAATCAAGGTACCTTATTGTGCTTAATATTTTTAGTGTATTCCCATATATTCCTCTAGCATCTTAAATTTCTTTGTATAAAATTATATCGCCAGTATAATAAGGAAAAAAAGATAAATTTTTTGATATAGTTGTCGCGACCTCTTTTTTTCTCGGCGCCCGCGATCGGGTACGAGCGCCTAAGGAGGCTAATGGCTCGGCTGAATTTAGTTAAGCCCGGACTCTCCCAAGTCCACCAATTCACGACTTAATGGTTCAAGTTTTTAACCCGTAAATCAATTTTTAAAATGGAGTCGCCACTAATCGATTTTGGGTAGGTTGATTAGAAACCAAGTGAAGTATCGGAGAAATACTCACTCCGCGCAACTGGAGAAATTAGGATCGGGGACTTGATTACACTAGTTAATCACTAATGCCCTTTCGGTACCTAATCTTGTTTAAACCCCGAGATTTTTTGGATGTTTGAGGGATTTTCCATGCATTTTTGGGAGGAAAAACAATTTTTGAGTCATTTTCTAATTTTTTGGACATAAAAGGGATTTTTGGTATTTTTTTTGGAAAAAGTACAAGTCTTTTTGGGTTTTTCTGAAATTTTTTTTTGGCTTTTTCATGAATTTTTGGCTTTTTTGGGATTTTTGGCATTTTTTTGGAAAATATGAAATTTTTTGATTTTTTTTTTCGGAAAATAAAATATTTTTTAAATATTTTTAATATTTTTGGAAAATAAATTATTTTGATTTTTTCTTGATTTTTTAGAAAATAAAACATTTTTCAACATTTTTTTAATATTTTTCGATTTTCTGGAAATTAAAACATTTCTTAATATTTTTTGAAAATAAATTATTTATTAATTATTTATTAAAATATTATTTAATATTGAAATATAAAAAAAAAAAAAAAAACTGACCCGGTCGGATCCATGGGTTGGGTCCGACCCGGTCGACGACCCAACGCGGGACGGACGGGCCGCGTTGCGGCCCGACTCAGCTTTTTCTTTCTTTCTTTCTTTCTTTTTTATGAGCAAATCGCAGCCCAAAAGAGAAATAGGCCCACTTCTCTTAGGCCCGCACAAAATTGGCCCGCGCGACTAAACCCTAGAGGAACCGGGTCATCCGCCCGACCCGACGACCCGATTTCCAGCCGCACCAAATTTGTGAAACCCTACCCGGATCCAACCCACTTGACGACCCGTCTTCTTCCTTGCGGACCCGGCTCGGAGCCCTCGAGATCCGGCGATCCGCGGCGCCGGGAGGGGTGGCTGGAATGTCACCGTGCGGTGACTCGACGACGGATGGTAGCTAGGGTTCCGGCGGCAATGACGGTGACTGCGGGTTTTCGGGGATGGCGTGGCGACGCGGACGAGCACGGCCATTACCTGTTCGCAACGGCAAGGCGGCTGCAGGTCGGCGAGACAGCGTCAGGGATGTGAGATCGGGCGGAGTCGTCGGCGGCGACAGATTAGTTGGAGTCGCCGGGGGTGGAGCAGCAGAGTGGCGGTCGCGGCGACAGCGGGTCTTCAGCTTCGCAGATCTGGAGTGGCGGCGGCGTCGGGCATGACTCGAAGTGGCGTCGGGGGGGCGACGGAGCTAAATCGACCCCAGATTTGGGCCTTCACCGACCCTTGCTCTCTCGAAACCCACTCGCTCGCCCCCTTACGCTCGCGATTTCCCTCCTCTCGGCGGATTCGCTTGCGGCGGCCTCCCCGATGTCTCTCGGTGGGAGGTCGTTTAAGCTCACGACCCGCTCTCCCTCTCGGCTTGCTCTTCAATTTCCCCCTTGAAGTCTCTCAAAGGGAAGATCTTGGAGTTCGCCGTGCCTTGATCGACGGAGGTGCTCCTCTATTTATAGGCGAGGAGGAGGCCGGTTGATGGAGGTTTGGCCGCCGGCCCTCGCACGCCGACCGGCCTTGGGTGCGGCTGAACCGGCGTCAAATCTTCCCCCTCCCACGGAGTCATGCTCGCCTTCAATGCGCGTCCTCTCAGCCACCGGCCTACGCTCCTCTCTCTGTTGTAGGTTGTGCTCGAGCGCGTCTTCGTCGCCGCGCGTGACCTGCAGGGGCGGAAGAACAAGGAAGGAGGAAGAAGATGGGAGGAAGAAGAAGAGAGGGGGGAAGAAGAAGAGAGGGGGTGGCCGGGCCAAAACTAAAAAAACAAGGCTTGGGCCTTAGGCCCGCGTGGAAAAGAAAAAGAGGGGAGGGGCTGGGCTTTTGCTTTCTTTTGTTTTTTTCTTGTTTTTATTGTTTTTTCGGTTTTTTTTTGTTATTTGCTTATTATTTTGAAAAAGACAAAATAAAAGAAAATAAGACCTAATTAATAACATAATCAAAAGTTAGGTGTCAACAACTGCCCCTCTTTGAAGGTGAGTTCGCAGAGGTTGCATTCAAAGACAAACATGATACCTAAATTTTGTCTATACATATGCAATAGATTATATTTTATTTGGCACCTATTGTCCTATGCAGAAAATGAGCAATATAACATTACATATACTAAGACAGATAAGAAGATACCTGTAGTTACTTACCGGGAGTGAGTGAGATAGGGTGTGAACCCCGAGTTTTGGCAAGTATCAAGGCATCATCTTACCTGTTTGCATGAGGAGATTGCTTCTCCAGGACCCGAACCATTCTTCGGTTGCCTGTTGGAGCAATAAGTGGTTTGTCTAGGACCCGAACCTTTCTTCGGTCGCCTTGACGGGGAATTGCTTTTCCAGGACCCTAACCTTTCTTCGGTCGCCTGTTAGAGCAATAAGTTGGTTTGTCTAGGACCCGAACCTTTCTTCGGTCTCATTGACGGGGAATTGCCTTCCCAGGACCCGAACCTTTCTTTGATCGCCTGTTAGAGCAATAAGTTGGTTTGTCTAGGACCCGAACCTTTCTTCGGTCGCCTTGACGGGGAATCGCTTTTCCAGGACCCGAACCTTTCTTCGGTCGCCTGTTAGAGCAATAAGTTGGTTTGTCTAGGACGAACCTTTCTTCGGTCGCCTTGACGGGGAATTGCTTGTCCAGGACCCGAACCTTTCTTCGGTCGCCTATTAGAGCAATAAGTTGTTTGTCCATGACCCGAACCTTTCTTCGGTCGCCTTGACGGGGAATCGCTTTTCCAGGACCCGAACCTTTCTTCGATCGCCTGTTAGAGCAATAAGTTGTTTGTCTAGGACTCGAACCTTTCTTCGGTCGCCTTGACGGGAGATGCGCCGACCTTTCTCAGGGCATCTGTTTGTTGAGAGATAGTACTTGGATGATCATAAGTACAAACTCTTGGAGGATACTTGGATGATCACAAGTATCGAAGGGGTACCTGGATGATCACAGGTACAAACTCTTTGGGGATACCTGGATGATCACAAGTATCGAAAGGGTACTGGACAATCACGGTACAAACTCTTGGGGGATACTTGGATGATCACAAGTATCGAAGGGTACCTGGATGATCACAGGTACAAACTCTTGGGGGATACTTGGATGATCACAAGTATCGAAGGGGTACCTGGATGATCACAGGTATAAATTCTTGGGGGATACTTGGATGATCACAAGTATCGAAGGGGTACCTGGATGATCACAGGTACAAACTCTTTGGGGATACCTGGATGATCACAAGTATCGAAGGTGTACCTGGACGATCACAGATACAAACTTTTTGGGGAATTCTCTCCCTCCTGGTAGTTGGAATATCGAGGACGTGCCTCGCGTATTCATGAAGGTCTCTCACCTCCTGGTAATTGGGAATATCGAGGACGTACCTGGGATATTCGTGAAGGTCTCTCGCCTCCTGGTAATTGGGAATATCGAGGACGTACCTTGGATATTCGTGAAGGTTTCTCACCTCCTAGTAGTTGGAATATCGAGGACGTGCCTCATATATTCGTGAAGGTTTCTCACCTCCTGGTAATTGGGAATATCGAGGACGTACCTGAGATACTCGTGAAGGTCTCTCACCTCCTGGTAATTGGGAATATCGAGGACGTACCTGGGATATTCGTGAAGGTCTCTCGCCTCCTGGTAATTGGGAATATCGAGGACGTACCTTGGATATTCGTGAAGGTTTCTCACCTCCTGGTAGTTGGAAAATCGAGGACGTGCCTCATATATTCGTGAAGGTTTCTCACCTCCTGGTAATTGGGAATATCGAGGACGTACCTGAGATACTCGTGAAGGTCTCTCACCTCCTGGTAATTGGGAATATTGAGGACGTGCCTCGCATATTCATGAAGGTCTCTCACCTCTTGGTAATTGGGAATATCGAGGATGTGCCTCGCATATTCATGAAGGTCTCTCACCTCCTAGTAGTTGGAATATCGAGGACGCGCCTCACCTATTCATGAAGATCTCACATCTCCTGGCAATTGGGAATATCAAGGACGTACCTGGGATATTCATGAAGGTCTCTCACCTCCTGGTAATTGAGAATATCGAGGACGTACCTTGGATATTCATGAAAGTCTCCCACCTTCTGGCAATGAGAATATCGAGGACGTACCTTGGATATTTATGAAGGTCTCTCACCTCTTGGTAAAGGGGAATATCGAGGACGTACCTGGGATATTCGTGAAGGTCTCTCACCTCCTAGTAGTTGAGAATATTGAGGGCGTGCCCCGCATATTCATGAAGGTCTCTCACCTCCTGGCAATGAGAATATCGAGGACGTACCTTGGATATTCATGAAGGTCTCTCACCTTCTGGTAAAGGGGAATATCGAAGACGTACCTGGGATATTCGTGAAGGTCTCTCACCTCCTGGTAGTTGAGAATATTGAGGGCGTGCCCCGCATATTCATGAAGGTCTCTCACCTTCTGGTATTATAAACTTGAATGTGGTATGAGGCTTACTTGGATTGCCGCAGGCACTTAAAGGGGTGGAACACCTGGATAGCCATAGGTGTACAAAGTACTGGAATACTTGGATGAACGCAAGTATTTAATGATATGATTTGGGACCATTCGAAAGCTGGTCCAAGTGCTAGAAAACATACTTGGACGGTGGTGCCAAGCAAAGCAATGGAATGCTTGAACAACTACTATATCATTTGGGGACAACTCGGGCGGTTGAGTGTCATGAAAAGGAAATACCGGACAACGGTGAGTACTTGATGACATGGGGATACCTCGACAAGAGAGGTACTCCAAGAGATACTTGGTGGTCACCACAAGTATTAATACTGGGGACAACTCGAACAGGTCGAGTGTTAGGAAAATGGAGTATTCGAATAGTGGCCGGTACTCAAAGACAAGAGGGATACCTAGACAGCAGCAGGTATTTAACGAGATACTTGGTCAATCACAAGTATCAATACTCGAGGACAACTCGAACAGTCGAGGAGTATCCGAACGGTGGCCGATACTCAAAGACAATAGGGATACCTATACATCAGTAGGTATTCAACGATAAAGGGATACTTGGTCAGTCACGAGCATCCAAACTTTAAAGACAACTCGAACAGGCCGAGTGTCAGGAAAAAGGAGTATCCGAACGGTGGCCGGTACTAAAAAACAATGGGATACTAAGACAGCTGGAAGCATCCAAACTCAAGGGATGACTCGAATAGGTCGAGTGTCAAGAAGAGAGTACTCCGGACAAGTGGTAGGTACTTTAAGACAAATAGGGATAAGGATATGCTTACCTGGCAATATCTCTAATCTCTGAGAGTATGTCTGTTATTTGCACAATATGCACACATGATTGTAGTTCAAATGTGATTTATGCATGACAATCTTGTCAATTTTGCATCATCTGATTTCCACTGGGGAAGATTTTGAAAGACAACATTTATTTGGAATATAGATGCTTTGAGCATGCCAGATGAAGGACTTTCAGTCTGAAAGGACTTTTCGCTCACTCTCATGGAAAAGGCTATCCTGACCATTAATGCAGGATTTATAAGGACCACACTATCTCACTGTCATCATGTCAGCAGGGGTCCGAGTATTCTCGCAAGTGGTACGACTTTACCAATGTGAGAGGTCTTTGTTGAAATTGTGATGAAGATTTGGTCAATAGCTCATCAAATGGGACCGTCGAGGTCAAGGCTCATGAACAAAGTGCCGCACGATCATCTCCAAGTTTGCAAGTCAAGAGTCCTGCGAAAAGAGATAGAATAGTCTTGCTCGTACTTCTTCGAGCGATGCTTATGCACATATGAAATCCTACGTTAATTGAAGTGCCCCTAGTCTGAAGAGACTTTTACAATGGGATGTTGGCTTGACTCATGTGTAAAAGGGTGAGAGTTGGTGATTGCCTTGGCACTTGTCACCAGTCTTTCTTGTAAGATGGAGGTTCTATGGATCACAACAACTTTTCTTGGCTGCATTTTTGACTGGGGGGCATTGGCCTTACTTTTACCAGGCACACTGCTTTTTCATGTCCCTATTTTTATTCCAGTTCTTTATTTATGGGCATTGACCTTGCTTTTACCAGGTACACTGCTTTTTTATGCCCATGTTTTTTTTTTTTTTTTTCATTCTTGTCGTTGGAGTAACTGGCCTAGGCAAGTTCAATCGAAGTACCGTTATTAGACTCTTGAGTCTTCATCTTCAGTAGGCACTCTGGGCTATGCTGCTTAAATGACAGTAACTTCTGTTTTGCCTCCATGTGAGGGTGAAATTACAGACTTAATTGGGTTGTACAATGAATACAAGTGCATAGAGAAAGAATTGCTCTTCGTCATTCTAGGGCACTTAAATTAACATGAGTGTTCATATGCAATAAGGACACCCGAAGATTGATGCAAGTGCGAGCAAGAAAATTTCTATCTCTCTTCTCACCTTGTGATGCTTTACTTGCTTTCGACTTGCCCCAAAGTGTGGGGTGGTTCTTTGACGGGAGCATAGCAGAAATTTGTCGGTGTATGGGGCTCAATGGGATGAGCGATGGAATGCCTCTCACTATTTTGGTTATCGTACCATTCGCGAGAGAACTCTTTACCCCGCAGCCATGGAATCTTCTCGCACTCATCTCACAAATGTATAGATGGGGACTGTGTGTAGGATATGGCTTGCCTTTCATCATTCGACGCACCTCATCCAAAGCATGCTCAATTTAATCTTGTATTCTTCACTTAGCTGTCTATTTTAATAATCCTCAGTGGAATCAGTGACTTAGACAGACAAAATCATCATGCAGAATTCATCTGGAAACGACATGCAACATTTTGAATATGACGGAGATTGAATTCTTCAAAACAAGTGAATGGTTTTGACTAAAAAAAAAAGTCTATATTAACAACTTTAGGAGCTAACATAATGGTGTTTCCAAATATGTTAAATTTTGAACATCAAAAAGGTTATTTGCAAATGGGTGTCGATGGTTGTCCTTATTAAGTAGGGACATGACATAAGAAGGATCAGCCAGGGTTGGGGATCTGATCATGGATTTGATGGGCCTTTCTGCTTTTGCCCCTGCAGAAGAGAATATGTACAAGTAGATCAATTAGTCTCGGCCAAAATCAAATGTGAGTTGAGGCCTGAAGGATCTCTCGTCATTTGCTTTGGCAATTACTCGGACGCCATTTCGCTTAGGAGATTTTGTCATGCCTCTTATTGATTTATTATCTTTGTTTTTGACAGTTAGGTAATCCTGCAACAAACAAGACATGCTTCTCATTGATTCGTTATCATTGCTTTTGATAGTCAAGTGATCCTACAACAAACAAGAGGGAATGTGTTAGTCATGAATTCTTTCCGAGTCGAATAAGCGGAAGTGATACAACTTTACCCTTCACTGGTTTGCGGCTGATTGGGGGTAAACCTGAAGTGAGAGGGGACACGAAGTCCTATGTCCCTTGCTTCGTTAGGTCAATTATTCTCTGAATTGGCTCCTTGATGACATGTCTTTTTACACGAAGCCAGGTAATTTGATGTGGGTCATTTCCACATACTAGCTTGGCCAATATTGATTTGCCAAACCTAACCATTGAGTTTGGTCTCGAGTTGTGATACTCCCCCGTCAAATAGGGAAAATACGTCAAAAGCGGGTTCGGATAGTGGGAGTATTGGAAACGATACCAAATTACCCTTCCCGAGTTTGTCTCGTGCTAGCTCCTAAAGATATTTGAATGTCGATGATGGCCTCTTTATCTTGGCATAGTTCAATGTTTCCTTCAATTGGCCTTCCTCATTTGTGGTCACATATGCATGATTGCTGATTGTTGATTCATCTTCAACGCCTTCCTTCTATGGAATTTCTTCTTCTGTCTTTAACTATAGCATCATTAACAAGCATTGAGCAAAGTCATGTACCTCAAGCTTCTATGGAATCGAGATTAAAATCCCAAGCCTTGTGATGGCAACTACTCCTTGGAAGAACATGTGTCCGGAGTGAAGTTTTCTAGATTCCAAAGTCATTGTTCAAGGTGTGGGGCCATAGATCGCCTTGACCGTCTAGATTTTCTCCCCTGTTGACAGTAATCACTTAAAAGGAAGAGGAGGACCTCCTTCCTTATGTTGAAGTTGATCTCGTAACATCTAGCCGTTTGGGCGCGTCGTGCGACAAGATGGTCCTTTGGCTTAGGATGGAGCTGGGCAAGAGTGAGACATGTCATGGATGCTTTGATCTCAACTTTATGCATGTACCTATTACGTTTCATCTTTTGTATCCTGTAAATAGAAGAGAGAGGACATCATTTCCAAATTATATTCAGAGAATAAGACTTATCCTCTTTTAGTGTAGGATGATTCTTTCTATTTGCCCATGTTTTCTTGGCATGGTGTCTTTGAATTTGGCGAGTTTGTCTGATGCGTTTGCTTCAAATGCCCCCTGTCACACTAAGTCAAAGGGGATGGGAATGATCTTCTGAGACATGAAGCGAATGAGTCAGAAAGACAAACACGGTTAAATTTATCATCTTGTTTTAACAAAAACTTTCGGGTGATGAAATATTTTTTATTTTCAAAATACGTCTTTGGGGGAGAAAAAGCATGAGGAAGCCCAACCCTCAGTATTCTCCTTGGATGATATTTTCTTTTCATGGTTGGATAACATCACTGGGCCGGTTTGGGATACCGCCTCATGCTTTCAAAACAAAATATTAGAACCGTACATTAGATTACCGAAATGGAAAATACAACAAAGTAGCACACTAGACGGGATAAGAAACATGAAATTATAAAAACAAGCAACACCCATGAAAACTCCTATGAAAAGGAGCACTTTGATATTGCTGGTTAAGCGCCTTTGAGTTCCTCGCCTCCGTAGACTCGAAGTATTCGCATGAGAGGACCACTTCATTGAAGCTACGGAAATACAACCCATGCAACCAACAGCGATGCTTGCGAGGTAAAGCCCCTATGAACAGCTTTATCATTTCTTCTTCAGCCAGTTGATGGTAAGTTTGCATCATAAAAGCCTCCCACCTCCTCGCATATACTTGAAAATCCTCCATTGGTCTTCTTCTGAAGTGAACCAAGTTCTGACAAGGCGCTTCAGTCCCAATCTGGCTTTGATACTGAAGCAGGAATGCAGAAGACAGCTCATTCCAATCTCTCATAAGGTAGATATCTGTTGTGATGAACCATTGTAATGCAGATCCCGTAAGACTCTCTTGGAAGGCCTGAGTTGTGAATGACATTGGGCCATAGTACCGACTCATTTCGACATGGAGGTACTGCAAGTGGGCCACGGGGCAAGTCATGCCGTTATATTTGCGGAGATTAGGTATCCACATCTCTCCAGGGGTCATGATTCTATGAGCGTAAGACGGGCTTGATGTATCCTGGTTAGGCCACTGGTTTTCCCACTGCATATTCGTTGTAGTGGTGAATTTTTCTGTTTCAGGAGAGTTGGACTCTATCGAGATTACCCCATTGCTCTCTTCTTGGTCAAAATTTCCAAATGAGGATGAAGTATTGAAGCTATCCTCATGGTTGGAGGACGAGCTTAATACTTCGTTAGGATCGTAGCGGATAAAAACGTATGCTGCCTCTTCTGATGGACCTTCATCCCCGGATGAGAGTAGGAAACAGTTATACGATGAATCGTCAGTTTCATTGTCAAAATAACGCTGGAAGTCCTTGGGATTATATTCTAGGGCCGGGAAGTCTTCAGGATTGTACTCTAGAGGATGGTGGCCCTCAAAGTTGTATTCTTGAGAATGTTCAAAGCTTTGGTGCAATGGCTCGTCGGTAGATGCTGAATCTATCTGCTTGGGCTTTCTTTTCTTGGCTTTTGGTCCAGACCTTTTGAGTAAGGCCCTTCGCTTTGCTAACTTGATTCTGTCAAGGGAAGTGAGAGACATTAGATTTTCACTTTGTCCCGATTCACTTTCCGGGTTGATAGGGGTTGGTATTCTTTGGACCCTAGCTCTTGGAGTAAGCTTGGGGAGTTGTCCGTTGTGCCCCACTCTTGAATGACTCGTGTCTTTGACCTCGTACAAAGGCTCCTTGCCTTTCCTAGTGGGAATTTTTCCAAGAATGAGGATGTTGCTCAATTGCCCGTTTATCATGCAAGGCTTCATTGACATGCTCCTCTCCTATCTCAGCGGCTAACAGCTCCTCGTGCTCCGTGATCATTGGCTCTTCGTAGGGTAAGGTGATGTCAGGGGTGATGTCAATATCGTATTCTTGACGGAAAACATGAATTAATTCTCTCCAGGTTTTAAGGGGACTAATCCTCTTAACAATGTACCATCGCAAGGCAGGGCCTGCTAAGTTCGATTGGTACGATTGAATCATCCTTCGGACCAGGTAGGCTTGCAAGTAGGTCTCTGGGTGGGAGGTATCAACATACCTTTCGCATTCGGGTGCTTTGAGTTTTTCAGGGATCTCAATGCCGGTGTAGTTGGATAGGTCCGGGGGATTACGCTCCGCAATCGGCTTAACTTTTTCATGATTTTTTCAAACCTGTCTATGGTACTCGGCTATTTTCTAGCAAATTTGCGGGTGTCATGACGGTGCTTAAGGCAACTACAGAGTTGGGTTCGACTTGAGTGGATTCCATTTGTTTTGAGAGTTGTTGAAGGACAATGGACATTTGTCCTACGCCGTCTTCAATGTTAATGAGGCGATTTTGTACATCATTCTGATCGACCCCTATTGGATGAGGCCATTCACGAACGAGTGGTGGTCGGCGATTCATAATTACCTGTTGCGAAAATAATGAATGAGCACAAAAGTAAACAGAGATTGACCCATGGCAATGGTCTAACTGCTTTTTATTTATCAAAAGAGGATTTATAGACCGCAGACTTCTGACATCTAAAACTTGAAATGACATAATAAAGTACTAGATATTAAACAAAAGTCCCTAAACAGTGGGACAAAACTTTCACACTATTAACACTAAGGGGCACATGATTGCCAATTTATATGCGACGGGGAGTCTTGCGCTTGCGCGATGCTTGCTTTCTTGGACCGGCTCGAGGTGTGTATCCAGTCCATTCCCAAATCCCTCACCATGAGCTCTGCTTGCTCGTGCTGGCTGCTCTCGCTGATTAAGTGAGGGACTGATGGCTTCCATTTTGTCGGGATACAATGGTTGTGGATGTAGGACATTGAGGCGTGGTGGGCTTTTTCTTCTCCCTCAAGCCCTTCAGGTATCACAATCCTTTTGCGATGGCACTTGTCCCAGGCTTCCTCAGCGGTAGAAATTTCGAATTCATAGTCACTGCTTGTGTTGAAAAGAACTGGATGGACCATCATCTTGAAAGGCGGTGGGATCTCTTGAAGGGCTCCATATTGTCAGGCTACCCGATATGGGTAGTAGGGAATGGCGCCGGTGAGACCGAGCAACGGAATTGGGCGGGTGCGCATGTAAGCAAAGCGGGCCCTCTTTTCATGGAACCAACCAGCACACCATTGGAATGCCTCAGGAGCTGGGTTTCTTAGGAAGCTTACCCAATTTAAAAAGCTTTGATTGGGAATGTATGGTCCTAAAACCATAAATTTTTGTAATGGATTTTCAAAAGCATTTGTTTCGAGGTGATCGCATGAAGTCTCGAAATTCACTTAGGTGAGAAAAGAACAAGACTTGTAAAATTTCAGGAGAGGCTTGCATGATTTTCTCCGAGTTGTCTTTAAAACGATTAAAAAACAAGAATGTTTCAGTTAAAATCATGTTGACATAATTCCCCCCTCTTAAGATCTGATCAACTATCCATGCCATCTTGGGAGTTACGGCATTTCTTTGATGGGGGAAGATGATGAGTCCGAAAAAGGCTAGGAGGAAAATCTCACTTTTCTGGGTCATAGGCTGATTTTGGAAACAAGCATTTATAAATTCTAGTGGGCAGGTATTATGGTTGCCTTCAAGAATTTGTCTCATGATATGGATTTCAGTCCCTAGAAGTCGTGCTAACCTGCGCCATGGGAGGGCGCCTATCGATGGCTTGACAAGCTTTTTCTCAAGAGGCATTCCAGTGATGATGCTGTATTCTTCCAGGGTTGGGGTTAGCTCAAACCTACCGAATATAAAAGTAATTGTCTTTGGGCACCAAAAATGTGCCATGGCTTGTATGACTTCAGGACGAACAGTGATTTGGATCAACGATAGGAGATGACCAATTTTGGCCTTCACGCGCTCTTGGGCAAACTGATCTAATTGGCCCCACCATCGAAGAGCTCCGCCTTGGGAGCAGGGAATGAACTGGATATCGTCTTTCCCCATCGCACATAACCGGGACTTGAAAAGCTTATCCTAAATTGCCATGGGTCAAATAAAAAGACTGAGTAAAAGTAAAGAAATCACTTTGCTTTTAAATAAAGTGGCAAGCACAAAGACATACAGATGGGACGTGTGGCTCGATTTCTAACTCAGAAGGCTTGGTGAGATTAAAAGGATATCCGTCCGTCGCAGTCTCGCGTTAGCAGCATACCCTCCTAACCTCGGCTAAGAAATTCGGGGAAAAGAAAGGCAACCTCTACATCGCAGTCTCGCGTTCGAGGTCGTATCTTTCTTAACACCATCCTAGAAATCCTATGGCGGCCCGAGTCCGAGTCCAGGGGGTTGTGTGTGCCATGTGTAGTGTTTAAAACAAGAAAATGCACAGCAGTTTATAATCACAAAACATTTTATTTTTGAGAATAAAAAAACTTTAAGCTATTACCCCGCACAAAAGAAAAAAAAACCCAAGTCAGCAAAGCATTTAAACAAAGATAAAATGGCCTAAGTCCTCAAAGTCCCCGATTGGAGTCGCCAAGCTGTCGCGACCTTTTTTTCTCGCGCCGCGATCGGGTACGAGCGCCTAAGGAGGCTAATGGCTCGGCTGAATTTAGTTAAGCCCGGACTCTTCCAAGTCCACCAATTCACGACTTAATGGTTCAAGTTTTTAACCTGTAAATCAATTTTTAAAATGGAGTCGCCACTAATCGATTTTGGGTAGGTTGATTAGAAACCCAAGTGAAGTATCGGGAGAAATACTCACTCTGCGTAACGCAGAGAAATTAGGATCGGGGACTTGATTACACTAGTTAATCACTAATGCCCTTTCGGTACCTAATCTTGTTTAAACCCTGAGATTTTTTGGATGTTTGAGGGATTTTCCATGCATTTTTGGGAGGAAAAACATTTTTTGAGTCATTTTCTAATTTTTTGGACATAAAAGGGATTTTTGGTATTTTTTTTGGAAAAAGTACAAGTCTTTTTGGGTTTTTCTGAAATTTTTTTTTTTTTGGCTTTTTCATGAATTTTTGGCTTTTTTGGGATTTTTGGGATTTTTTTGGAAAATATGAAATTTTTTGATTTTTTTTTTATTTTTCGGAAAATAAAATATTTTTTAAATATTTTTAATATTTTTGGAAAATAAATTATTTTGATTTTTTCTTGATTTTTTAGAAAATAAAACATTTTTCAACATTTTTTTAATATTTTTCGATTTTCTGGAAATTAAAACATTTCTTAATATTTTTTGAAAATAAATTATTTATTAATTATTTATTAAAATATTATTTAATATTGAAATATAAAAAAAAAAAAAAACTGACCGGTCGACGACCCAAACGCGGACGGGCCCGCGTTGCGGGCCTGACTCAGTTTTTTCTTTCTTTCTTTCTTTCTTTTTTATGAGCAAATCGCAGCCCAAAAGAGAAATAGGCCCACTTCTCTTAGGCCCGCACAAAATTGGCCCGCGCGACTAAACCCTAGAGGAACCGGGTCATCCGCCCGACCCGACGACCCGATTTCCAGCCGCACCAAATTTGTGAAACCCTACCCGGATCCAACCCACTTGACGACCCGTCTTCTTCCCTTGCGGACCCGGCTCTGGAGCCCTCGAGATCTGGCGATCCGCGGCGCCGGGAGGGGTGGCTGGAATGTCACCGTGCGGTGACTCGACGACGGATGGTAGCTAGGGTTCCGGCGGCAATGACGGGTGACTACTGGGTTTTCGGGGATGGCAGTGGCGACGCGGACGAGCACGGCCATTACCACGTTTGCAACGGCAAGGCGGCGCAGTCGGCGAGACGCGTCGGGATGTGAGATCGGGCGGAGTCGTCGGCGGCGACAGATTAGTTGGAGTCGCCGGGGTGGAGCAGCGAGTGGCGGTCGCGGCGGGGCGGGTCTTCGCTTCGCAGATCCGGAGTGGCGGCGGCGTCGGGCATGACTCGAGGTGGCGTCGGGGGGGCGACGGAGCTAAATCGACCCGGATCCGGGCCTTCACCGACCCTTGCTCTCTGAAACCCACTCGCTCAGCCCCTTACGCTCGCTGATTTCCCTCCTCTCGGCGGATTCGCTTGCCGGCGGCCTCCCCCGATGTCTCTCGGTGGGAGGTCGTTTAAGCTCACGACCCGCTCTCCCTCTCGGCTTGCTCTTCAATTTCCCCCTTGAAGTCTTTCAAAGGGAAGATCTTGGAGTTCGCCGTGCCTTGATCGACGGAGGTGCTCCTCTATTTATAGGCGAGGAGGAGGCCGGTTGATGGAGGTTTGGCCGCCGGCCCTCGCACGCCGACCGCCTTGGGTGCGGCTGAACCGGCGTCAAATCTTCCCCTCCCACGGAGTCATGCTCGCCTTCAATGCGCGTCCTCTCGCCCACCGGCCTACGCTCCTCTCTCTCGTTGTAGGTTGTGCTCGAGCGCGTCTTCGTCGCCGCGCGTGACTGCGGGGCGGAAGAACAAGGAAGGAGGAAGAAGATGGGAGGAAGAAGAAGAGGGGTGGCCGGGCCAAAACTAAAAAAACAAGGCTTGGGCCTTAGGCCCGCGTGGAAAAAAGAAAAAAGAGGGGAGGGGCTGGGCTTTTGCTTTCTTTTGTTTTTTTCTTGTTTTTATTGTTTTTTCGGTTTTTTTTGGTTATTTGCTTATTATTTTGAAAAAGACAAAATAAAAGAAAATAAGACCTAATTAATAACATAATCAAAAGTTAGGTGTCAACAATAGTAAATAAAGAGGCTTGAAATATATTGTGGACTAATGGAATTAATATAAATTTTACCGAAAAAAAATGAGCTTTTGAGATTAGAGGGACAAAAAACAGATAAGTTGTTATAAGGTCAGTGATGAAAAAGAGACTTTTCAGTTTATAATATATCAAAAGAAGTCTTTTTTTTTTTTGGTGACCCAGGGAACCCCCGCACGGCCGGCAGCCGGAGAGTAAACCTTGGGGAGGCACGTAGGAAACCACCACTCACGTACCCCGGGCAAGGCACCACACAGCACTTTAGCCTCCCTGCTTCGCAGGGGCTTCGAACCTGGTTCTCCTCGGTGGAGAACACAAGCTTTACCCTCTACGCTGTAACAGTGGGTGGTAAAAAAGAAGTCTTTTGTCCTTACTACTAGCAAGATGATTTTACACTGAGTATATAAAATGTTATAGGAAAATCTGAGAATGCACTTTTTTTTAATACACTAAAAATAATTCAAAATGCATATTTATGGTAACTATCATAAATATAAAAAAAGGACGAGTTGGGACCATTACTTTAAACTGCATTTGAAAGATTAAGGGCAATTTAGTCTTGTAGTGTAAATGGGGGTGCATGTAGTCGTTTAGGGGTTGAAAATAGCACCGCACATAAGATGATAGCACATATTTTACGTACAAATGAAAATTAACAAATTAATAATGAGATAACATCAATGCATACATTTTATTGAAGAAAAAAATTAATTTTAAAAAAGCTATATAACATGATAACATATATTCCATAATTATATGATGGTAAAGGATAATTGAAAAAGTTAGGGAAAATCCAAAAAGGGACCCGAATTGCCTCATTTTCTCAAATAAGGGCTCAAAGTAGACTTTATTTTAAATAAGAACTTGAAGTGCTATCACTTTCTCAAATAAGGGTCTAAAGTAGATCTTGTTTCAAATAAAGAATTGAAGTGATTATGTCTATATCAAATAAGAGCCTAAAATGGCTATGTCCATTTCAAATAAGGGCTTGACTTTCCAAAGATCAAGGGTATTTTCATCATTTGCCATTTTTCCTTTTTATATTTTTTTAAAGTATTCTTCTTCCTTTTCATTGGTGGCTAGCTGGTCATCGCCGATGCCTATGGAAGGCTAATAGCCACAGGCAAGGGACGACCTTGCTTGGGTGAGGCAACCCTTGCCCAAAGGGAGGCCACCCCTCATAGCCATCCGTGAGGTTGGCCCTTGCCGACCTTAGGTGAGAGCTTTGACTATGGTCGACAAGGGCTTGTAGGCCCTCACTCGCTACCGACGAGTGGTTGCAAGCCCTCACTAGCCCTTCCCAGCTATTGATTGGGTTGCTAAGCCCTTGTTGGCCCTTCCTAGCATCTGATAAGGGTCATCGAGCTCTCATTGACCTTTGTTGGCGGTCGCTAGTTGACGCCAAGAAAAGAAAAACGAAGAAAGAGAAAAAAAATTAGACAAAAATGCCATTGATTGGTAAAAATTTCAGCCGATTAGCGACCGACGAGGTTAGACCCTTATTTGAAATAACCAAGGCCACTTTAGGCCCTTACTTAAAACAAACAAGGCCACTTCACGCTCTTATTTGAAACAAGTAAGACTATTTCAGGTCCTTATTTAAAACAAAATCCATTTCAAATCCTTATTTAAGAAAATAAGGGCACTTCGAATTCTTTTTTGAAATTTTCCCAAAAAATTATACAACATTATACCTTCTTATTGTAAATCGGATGAATAATATATAGACATAAAAGAAAAAAAATCACAAACAAAGGATTATTATATTATTACGTGTTATTTTTACAAAGATATCGGTCAAGACAACAACTTACATGTCGACCAAAAATAAGTGATATTAAATGTCTATGTTCAGACTATTTGAAGGAAAATAATGCAATTTCACTTACCTTGTAAAATGATCAAGACAATATGGATTAATATTTAGTGTATTTAATAGAGTATGTCATAACACTAGAATTTTTTCAACTATTGACATTATTTTGTTTATGTTTTCTTATTGTTTTGTGGCGGAGGGAAAAAGAAAAAGAAGAGAATAGGAGAAAAAGAGATAAAGAAAAAAATAAAGGCAAAAAGAAAAAGAAAGGGAAATAAAAAAGTTAATAAAAATTCGAAAAAATATAAAAATATTATTATTAATTGTCCACACTAGTGCTAGCTGTACTACACTACTATGTATGACGATTGGGGTCCACATTAGCAATATTTGGCTAAAATGAATAGAAATGGATTTGGTTGACAAATTGTAAAAAAATTAGTATTTAATTTTTAAAATATAATACATTCACAAATTTTTGAACAATTTTCCCTTAAAAAAGGGCAGTGGCATCACCGCTATCTAGTAGATTTCATGACTAACCAAATTTTGCAGCTAGAAGTAGAGAGCGGTTGTATAAAGCAAGTCCTTTAATTTGCGGATTTAAAATATATTTAACCTTCAAGATCATGTTCTAGAAACATAATTAAGTAACAAAATCGTCAAATGGAAAGAAAATCGATTCGTACTTGGTAATAGGATCCGATCATGGGTTACGCTGTCAAAAAAAAGTTCCAATATTCCGTTGCCATCGAATAATTATTTTTTTTGGAAATGCGAAACAAAGTCCACTAAACTTGGGCTTTGCGTGAGTGTCGACCGTGACCCTATGTTCACAAGCCGCTGATGCAACGACGAGAATCGGACTCGATTTGTTTGCACATTTGAACCAAGAATATGCCTATATAAACCCCCCTAGAGCATCACCAACACAATCTACATACGCAGAAGTATCATCTCCTATATTAGAAAAAAATGAAAGAAATGAGCCTAAAGTTTGTAGTCCTGTCTCTAGCCGCGCTCCTCATCCGGGTGAACTGTGGGGTCGTGGGGACGGACGGGAAACGTTTCGTGGCGGACCGGAAGCCGCTGTACCTGATGGGACGGGAAGCCGCTGTACCTGATTGGGTTCAACGCGATCTGGATGATGGACATGGCGTCGGACCCGTCCAGCCAGGACAAGATTGTGGGCGCTTTCCAGGAGGCCACCAAGAACGGCATGAACATCGCCAGGACTCGGGCCTTCAGCATCAGCGCCGACCGGGCCCTCCAGACCTCTCCAGGCGTCTATAACGAAGACATGCTCAAGGGTAAAAATAGCAAATATTTTCACTCGTGGCATACGCAAAATAAATTCTAGGCACCTCACGGATATTTGTGTGATTAATATTCTTGTTTAGGGATTGGACTTTGTTATATCGGAAGCTGGGAAAAACGGAGTGTACCTGATACTGAGCTTGGTGAACAACTGGAATGTCTATGGAGCTAAGAAGCAGTATGTGCAGTGGGCTCAGAGCAACGGACAGTCCATAAAAAATGATAACGAGTTCTTCACTAACTCAGTCACCAAGGGTTATTACAAGGATCATGTCAAGGTTTGTGTTTCTGTGCTTTTTGTTCTTCCATATGTATATAGGTTCAATTCAGACATAGATACCACAACACCATGATTCCTAGCATATTGTCTCTGAAATTGATAAATTGTTTATTTTTGGCTGATACAGGGGATAGGATTTCTTTCAATAGAGGAAATGAATCGAGATTGCTGGAATTAGGAAAAACTTTTTATGAAACCGGAAATTTATGTCTAAGCTTAAGTTTTTGACACATGGGGAAGGAAGTCCTTTGAAGACATCTTAGGACGTAATCAGATCAGGAACCTCTGTCTGTTTACGTACTTTATGGTTAATAAACGGAAAATGAAAGAGACACGGTGGTGGTGTGATGGAAATTGCAGGCAGTGCTGACGAGAAAGAACACCAGAACGGGAGTGGCATACAAGGACGATCCTACCATCTTTGCATGGGAACTCGTGAACGAGCGTCGTTGCGAGTTTGACCCCTCTGGCGAAACTTTTGAGGTCTCTCTCTCGATCTCTCTCTTTAATACGTATAAATGTGTGGAGGTAATAGGCCGAGTCAATCATGCAATAAGAAATAGTTAAGCCCAATTGATAATGAGTACCTCATCTGCATTGCGTGCTACAAAACGAAAGCAAAACATAGCGTTGCTATCCATGAATTGACTCAGCGAAACTCTACTAAAATTGGGACCTCGCTTTCTCATCATAAAATAAAAGTGTAAATTCTTACAGCTTAATGATATTAAGAATAGACGTACGAGGAAGAGTATAATCATGGAAAGGACTAATGACGTCATCACGTGTGAAATTAGATATTTCTTCTGTTTGGGCACGTTTCGTTCTTTACGGGATTTCATCCAGGTGTAGTGTAAAGTCACCAGTTTCTTTAACTAATGCAGTTGAACAAAAACATAAAGATCTGCTTCGGTGATATCTAATCGTGTTCAATTAACATTATCAAATTCATGCTGAGAATCAAATTGAATCGAGTGACGTCACTTCGTGATGATTGTCACTCGTGCCATTAATAAGTTCCTTTAGTGCGTTCAGGACTGGGTGACCCAAATGGCGGCATACGTGAAGTAGATCGATAGTAATCATATGCTGGAAAGCGGACTCGAAAGAAGGGTTGGATGGGCAATCGAAGCATTGGAGCAATCCGGGCGGTGTGCTTCTCGGGGTTGATTTCATCTCCAACAACCAAGTGCCCCCGGTCGACTTCGCCAAGATGCATGTCGACCCCGAATTATTGGTAAAAATTAGAACATGTCCTCCGATCCCTCGAATCGCGCTACATCCTGGTATGTTGTTTTTCACTTTTCTTGGCTAATCAATGTTTTTCTCTTGGCAGGTTGCCTAAGGCAAGTGAGGCAGACCAAACTGCATTTGTGGACAAGTGGGTTCAAGCTCACATTCAAGACTCCAACACCATCCTCAATATGCCGATCATCCTCGGCGAATTCGGCAAGTTGTCGAAGTCAGCGGGTTACAGCGTAGCGAAGAGGGACAGCTACTTCGGGACGCTGTACGACGCGATCTACGCGAGCTCAAGCAACAGAGGGTCGTGCGCCGGCGGCCTCTTTTGGTGGGTGTTTGCTCAAGGCATGGATAGCTTGAGCGACGGGTGCGAAGTCATATTGGATCAGAGCCCATCCACGGCCAGCATCATCGCTCAAGAGTCTCCCCGGATGTCGGCTCTCTCATGATGAGAAGACAACGAAGATAGAGGAGATAATAATAAATGAATTCCGCTATTTTATTTATTTATTTATTTAGATGTGTAAAACTTACACTGATTTGCTGCTTATAAGCAGTGGAATCTGCGTTATGGGGTATTCAAGAGGAATATAGAGTTATTTTATTGAATATCAATCATATTCGACACTGATATTTGGTGCTTTACTCTTAATTGTAGTGCGTGTATATAAATATATAAATGGGCAAACCACCAGCGGGCAGAGTTTGTTGGGCTTTGGACACTTAACCGTAGAGGTCTCAGGGTCGAAACTTCGCAGCTACTAACACGTTTTGAGTGGGGAGCCATGGTAGTAAGGTCCTATGTTAGCTTCTTCCCAGGTATTGACACTTGGTCCGGGGTGCACTGCATACTTTACGGGCTATGGCCTGCCCAGCATAAGCTCGGGGGGCTTGGCAGATCCTAGGCATCAATATATATATATATATGGTAAACAAATGCATATTTTGCATCTTGTAATTTTTGGCATATTTTGGTATTTAATCTCAAATCGATGCACAAAAGATAATATTGATTAAATATGAAAACACGGGATATTTGATATTTGTTGAACGAAAATTTAGCATGATCTAAATATGATGATAGCACATATTTTACGTTTGAATGAAAATGATCAAATTAACAATGAATTATCCGTCAATGCATACTTTTTATTGAAGAAAACAATTAATTTAAAAAAAGCTATATAACATGATAATGTATATCCCACAACTATATGATGGTAAAGGATAGTTGAAAAAGTTATATAACATGATACCTTCTAATTGTAAAACAGCCGAATAATATATAGAAACATAATATAACAAAATCTTTTCACAAGTAAATGAAAATAGAGGATTATTGTATTATTACGTGTCACTTTTACAAAGATACCTATTAAGACAACAGCTTACATATCGACCCAAAAATAAGTGATGTTAAACGTGTATGTTCAGACTTTTTTAAGGAAAAGTAATGCAATTTCCCTGACCTTTTTAAAATGATCGAGACAATATCGATCAATCCTTAACGTATTTAATAGTCTCTCAAAACACTACTCTTTTTGTTTTTTTCAACTATCGGCGTTCTGGTGATTTTGATTATATTTTCTTGGTTAACATTCTAAAAATTATTTTTACAGCAACAACCAGTACAAATATAGTCTGCATCATACTTTAAAATATATCTTATTGATGTTTTATTGTAATTTCTTAGCATTATCTGACGTCGTTTTGATTGATTATCAATTAATTTTCATATAGACATTAAAGTATATGGTTGTCAATATTTAAGGGTTATTATATTATATAATATACTGTATATAATAGCACAAAGACTCTTGATGGAGAGCTACTGATGTAAAACAACATGCAAATACATTTATGAAAACATTGGAGTGTCATAAGAGTAGACGGTCCCATAAATCAAAGAGAATTGTGTGACCTTTGAGATTATAAATAATTTGCAATATTTGATTTATGTGTTTTCCTTGATTTCCAAGATGTCACATATTTTAAATGCGTTTTGCAGATTTTCTAGTTGTGTTTTGATAACTTTCCCTTTTATCAATATCTTTTCCTTAATTTTGTTATTCGATTTTAGTTATTTGGTTATTTTCTAAATGACGACCTCTCTATAAATAAGTGCCTAAGATATTGTAATCTACACTTCATTATTCAAAATAAATGCTATCTTTTGGAATCATTTTCAAGCATAAATTTCTTTGCGTCAACTACTCTCTATGGTATGGATAGCATAAATGATTTTCCAAGTTGTTAGTACTTATCAAAAACAAATATATGAAATTCTTAACCATGGCATGTATAATTTAAATGGATATGAAAAAACTATAAATAAAAAAAAGGAAAGTAAATGAATTTGGATCACTCCTCCAAAAATTTGTGACTCACAACAAACCTTTATCCTTACAGTAACTCAAAAACTGTTATACTAGGAAAGATTATCTAGTAAGAGATCTGTATAAGAGGCAAGTTTAGTTAGCTGATTTGAAAGACTAGTTATATAAACCCCTCACAACATCACCAGTACGTTCACACATTCATAAGTTGATTTCCTTTCTCTTACAATTCCAAAAACTCGATCCACATACACGGAAGTATCATCTCCTAAATTATAAAAACGAAACAAATGTGCCTAAAGTTTGTAGTCCTGGCTCTAGTGGCGCTCCTCCTCCGGGCGAACTGCGAGGCGGCGGCGGACGGGGTGGGGGGAAGTGGGTTCGTGGGGACGAATGGGATACGTTTTGTGGCAAATGGGAAGCCGCTGTACCTGAATGGGTTCAACGCGTACTGGATGATGTACCTGGCGTCGGACCTGTCCACCCGGGACAAGGTTACGAGCACGTTCCAGGTAGCCGTCAAGAACGGCATGAACATTGCCAGGACCTTGGCCTTCAGCGACGGCGGCGTCGACCGGGCCCTCCAGATCTCTCCTGGCGTCTACAACGAAGACATGTTCAAGGTAAAATTGGTAGATATTTTCACTGGTGGCATACACAAAACAAATTCTAGGCACCTCACAGAGATATCCGTGATTAATATTCTTTCTTAGGGATTGGACTTCGTGATATCGGAAGCTGGGAAAAACGGAGTGTATCTAATACTAAGCTTGGTGAACAACTGGAATGACTTCGGAGGAAAGCATCAGTATGTGCAGTGGGCTCGGGACAGCGGACAGTCCTTGGACAATGATGATGACTTCTTCACTAACTCAGTCACCAAGGGTTATTACAAGAACCATATCAAGGTTTTTGTGTCTGTGCTTTTGGTTCTTCTATATGTATTCAGTATTCCAGCAACACTATGATCTCTGACATTTCGTCTGTCAGATTGATAGAAGGTTCATTTTTTGGCTGATACAAATGAGAAGCTGGGTGCTTTTTTTTTTTTTCCCTTTTTTCCTTTTGGCATTTCCTATTATGGAGGTGCAAATGTAGGAATTCACCCAAAAACAAGATAAAGATGATTTCTTTCAAAAGGGGAAATAAATCCAGGTTGCCTGAATTAGGAAAACCTTCATGGTAAAACCTGAGATTCATGTCTCCAAGCTTCTGTTTGACACCCGGCGAAGGCAGTCCTTTTAAGACATCCTAGGACTAATCAGGAATCTGTGTCTATTTACTTATTTTATTGTCAATAAAAGGAAAACGAGAGAGACTCGGGTGGTGGTTTGATGAAAATTGCAGGCAGTTCTGACGAGAATGAACACTATAACGGGAGTGGCGTACAAGGACGATCCTACCATCTTTGCATGGGAACTCATGAACGAGCCTCAAAGCCTGTCCGATCCCTCTGGCAAATCTCTTCAGGTCTCTCTCTCGATCCCTCTGTTTAATATGCATAAATTTGTGGATGTAACAGACGGAGTCAATCATACAATAGGAAATAGTTAGTATTAATCGATAATGAATTTGCGGCATTTTTACCTTGTTTGCATCAAATGCTTCTTGAACCAAGCAGCATATAGAATCACCATCCACAGATCGTCTCAGCGAAACTCTGCTAAGATGGGATCTGCCCTTTCTTGTCATAAAATAAAACTGTAATTTTACACAGTCTAATGATATTAGAAGACAAGAATAGATGTATGAGGAAGACTTTAATCATGGAAAGGACTAAGGAGTAGATGTCACCATTTGTGGAATGAGATTTTTCTTCTGATTGGGCACGTTTCGTTCTTTGCCTAAAAGGAGAGATTTTGGAATATCTCATTGATATAATGCAGAAGAAGAAAAACAAAAAAGATCTGCTTCGGTCATTTTTAACAATCAGCGATTGCTAGTAACAATGCATTTTTTATTTATTATTTATTATTTTTGTCCTTGTGCTATTAGTTATGTCATTTTCAAATCACACATGACTGCAATGTCGAACAAATTTGGAACAGTTTTTCTGAATAGCACATCACATTCGTGGCTTCAGTAGCTACAGGAACCATAGGCCGTATCAAAGCAAGTGATTATCTAATCGTTTTCTATTTACAGTATCAAATTCATGCAGACAATCGAATTGAATTAAGCAACGTCACTTCGTAATGATCTGTTAGTCCCGCCATTGATTAGTTCATTTGGCTCATTCAGGACTGGGTGAGCGAAATGGCGGCGTACCTGAAGTCGATCGACAGTAATCATATGCTGGAAGTTGGACTCGCAGGGTTCTATGGGCAATCGGTTCCGGGGAAGCAACAGAACAATCCTGGCGGTCAGCTTATCGGGACTGATTTCATCTCCAACACCCAAGTCCCCCAGGTCGACTTCTCCACAATACACCTGTACCCTGACCAATGGTAAAAATCAGAACATGCCCTCCGATCCCCAGAGTGGCGCTACATCCTGGCGTTCCGATCAAATTTGCACCTGTTGTGTTTTGTTCACCTTTCTTGGCTAATTGAAGTCTTTCTTGATAGGTTGCCTAATCCAAGTGAGAAGGACCAAGATGCATTTGCGGACAAGTGGGTTCAGGACCACATTCAAGACTCCAACACCATCCTTAATAAGCCGATCATACTCGGCGAATTCGGCAAGTCATCGAATTCCTCGGGTTACACCATAGAAAAGAGGGACAGCTATTTTGGGAGGCTGTACGATGCGATCTACGCGAGTGCAAGCAACCAAGGGTCGTGTGCCGGCGGCCTTTTTTGGCAGGTGCTTGCTCAAGGCATGGATAACTTCAACGACGGGTATGGAGTCATATTAGAGCAGAGCCCTTCCACAGCCAGCGTCATCGCTCATCAGTCTCGCCGAATGTTGGCTCTCACAAGATGAGAAGACGACGAAGATAGAAGGAAATAAGATTACATGAATTTGTGTTTTGAATGTGTGAAATTTATATTGATTTGCTGCTTAAAAGCAGTGAAAATTGTGTTGTGGAGAATTGAAGAGGAATGGAGAGTTATTTTATCATATGTAAACGGGTAAAGCTCATGTGAAATTGCGCAATGTGATTGAGAGCGTATCTAATAACGTGTTTTTAATGATCGTTTTAGCAAATCTTTAATTCTTGCAACTTGCTCTTTTTGCATTTATAATCCTCATGCATATTTTGGTATTTTTTGCATCTCTAAGTTTTATGAATATTTCGGTAATACATCTCAAATCGATGTCTGAAAGATAATATCGATTGAATATTAAATCAAATCATATTGGATATTTGTCAAACGAAAATTTAACATGATCTAAATAAGATGGGATGTTGCTATTTCCACCTCTTATATGATTAAATCCACTCAATTTTCATAAAAAGACAAAATTGCCATCTATTCTTCAATTGCAATTTAGATTATTTACTTTCTCTTTTTTTTTTTAAAGTTTTTCTATACCTATGTGGGATTTACTTATCGTAATTAAAAATTTCATATGTTCAGTTTTTGTTCATTCTTGATTTTCCATGTATATTAAAGGCTCTATATTTCTTTACTGTAAGAATTGCTTCCATAAAAATGTATTTTGTTGAAAATAGAAATTTCCAATAATCTAGTTCTTTTCCATGTCGTTAATCATACTTATGGATAAATTGTTATGTGGATGAAATTTAATTAAATCAAAACATTGCATAAATTAAGATTTTTTTTTTTTTTTTTGGAAATGCTAGTGAGATATCATTATTTTGGATTGACAAAAATTGATATCATTTATGAAGTGTTTACAAAAAAAAAAAAAAAAATCAAGATACCTCGTTGTGCATAAAAGTTTTAGTGTTTTTCTGTATTTTTCTCTAACGTCATACATGCTTTGTATGAGAGCATTTCACCAGTATAATAAGGAAAAAAGAAAATTCTTTTGATATAGTAAATAAAGAGACTTGTTATATATTGTAGACTAACGAAATTAATAAAAATTTTACCAAAACAATGAGCTTTTGAGATAAGAGGAACAAAAAATAGATAAGTTGTTACAAGATTAACGATGAAAAAGAGACTTTTCAGTTTATTCTATATCAAAATAAGTCATTTTCCTTTCCACTGGCCAGATGATTTTACATGGAGTATGTAAAATATTATAAGAATATTTGAGAATGCACTTGTCTTTAATATGCCAAAAAAACATGCGAAATGTTTAATTATGGTAACTATCATAAATAGAAAAAAGGAGTCAAAGCCATTACTTTAAACTGCAATTGAAATATTAAGGGCAAATTTGTCTTCTAGTGTAAATGGGGGTGGATGTAGTCATTTAGGTTGCATTTGGTGGTTGGAATAAAATTCATGATAGAAGAAAATTTATCCTGTTATATGTTTGGTACCTACGCAAGATAGGATAAAGTTAGATATAAGGGAAATATAAGTCGAATAAAATTATCTTATGGATGAGATGAGATAAAGATAGATAGGATTTCTAATATCTAAAATAGAAAAAATATTTTGCTTAAATAAAAAACTTCTGAAATTAACACATTTGAAATTATATTTCAATATAAATAATATTTGAATTATAGTATAAGAAATTCAAAATAATAATTTATTTTTAATTTAATCTTATTTTTATTTATATATTTGAATTTAATTTTATCTTATAAAATAAATTCAATTTGTAAATATATGTTTATTACATATTTTAGGTATTTTAGCTTTTTAGGTGTATTAGTACAATTTTCTATTTTAAAAAAATTATTAGAGAATGATGGAAGCGAAAGAAAGAAATGAAAACCCACCCCGCTTGTGGGTGCACTAGTATGGGCCTTTCCCACTCTAATTGTGGAATGGGGGAGGTTCGAGTCCTAGCGTGCGCATTGCGCACCTTACCTGTAACCTCGTGGGAGGTGGGTCCCTACAGCGCCACATTGGATTTACGTCGCCTGCCGGGTGTACGGTGGTTCCTAAGTCACCAAAAAAGAAAGAAAGAAATGAAAAAGAAATTACTTAAAAAGAAAGGAGAATAAACATTTTAATTATGCCAATTAAATCATAAAATTTTATAAAATTTGTCAATGTAGTCCAACTAGCCAAAATCACTGATGTGAATGTCAACCGGCCTATGTGGCATGGTCGACACAAATGTGGATAGATTTTATCAATATTTAAATTTTTGAAATTTTTTTATTAATTTTTTTTTTCTTTTTTTTTAAAAAAAATATACAAAGTTCATAAAAATATTTACAAAAATAATAAAGTTTGTCCATGTCAGCAATAGCCATGGCATGTAGAACAATAGACGTCCACATCAACGATTTTTCATCAAAATTGGTTGGATGGTCTATATTGACATATTTTTAAAAGTTTCGGGACTCATTTAGCATGTTTGATAAGTTTATGACTGATTGGGAAAAGTGCAATAGGTTTGAGATTTTTTTTCATAATTTTCTCGATTTTTCAAGTTGTCAGTACTAATCTGACTAATCAAATCTCGCAGCTGGAATTAGAGAGCTGTATAAGGCAAGTCCTTTAATTCGCTGATTTGAAAGACTATGGCTATATAAACCCCCCACAACATCACCAGTACTTTCACGCATTCACAAGTTCATTTCCTCTCTCTCCAATTCCAAAAACTCAATCCACATACACAAAAGTATCATCTCCTGAATTATGAAAACGAAACAAATGTGCCTAAAGTTTGTAGTCCTGGCTCTAGCGGCGCTCCTCATCCGGGAGAACTGTGAGGCGGCAGTTGACGGGGTCGGGAGAAGTGGGTTCGTGGGGACGAACGGGATACATTTCGTGGCGAATGGGAAGCCGCTGTACTTGAACGGCTTCAACGCGTACTGGATGATGTACATGGCGTCGGACCCGTCCACCCGGGACAAGGTTGCAAGCGTGTTCCAGGAGGCTGCCAAGAGCGGCATGAACATGGCCAGGACTTGGGCCTTCAGCGACGGCGTCGACCGGGCCCTCCAGATCTCTCCAGGCGTCTACAACGAGGACATGTTCAAGGTGAAACTGTACATATTTTCCCTTGCGGCATACGCCAAAATAAACACTACATACCTCACAGAGATTTGTGTGATTAATGTTCTTGTTTAGGGATTGGACTTTGTGGTATCGGAAGCTCGGAGAAATGGAGTGTATCTGATAGTGAGCTTAGTGAACAACTGGAATGAGTTTGGAGGAAAGAAGCAGTATGTGCAGTGGGCTCGGGACAGTGGACAGTCCTTGAACAATGATGATGAGTTCTTCACTAACTCAGTCACCAGGGGATATTACAAGAATCATGTCAAGGTTTTTGTGTCTCTCCTTTTTGTTCTTTTGCATGTATTCACTATTCCAGCGACACTGTGATCTCTAACATTCCGTGTCTAAGATTGACAAAAAGGCTCATTTTTTGGCTGATACTTCTGAGAAGCTGGGTGTTTTTCCCCCCTTTGGTATTTCCTAATATGGAGGTGCAAATATAGGAATTAATTCAAAAATAGGAGTAATATGATTTCGTCTAGGTTTCTAATCATAATAAGATTGAATAGAATAATGTATGAAATTCAGGGATTCCGTTCTATCCTATCTATTATTTGGTGATTACAGTGATAAAATCGGATAGATTCATATCATATACATTGATTGGTATAAACAACAAATTACTATAAATGAGCAAAAACTTTACAAACAAAGATATCTTAAAAACCTCTTGCCTACTTTATTTTTATTTGCCTTGTTATTTTATTTTCCTCTCTTTTTTAATTATTATTCTTTTTTTTTATTTCTTTCCCTTCCATCATTCTCAAATAAAATTCTATTAAATATTAAACTATACTAACATACCTAAATATTTAATAAAAAATATTATATTGAATTTATATTATAAAATAGAATTAAATTCGAATATATACATATAAATAAGATTAAATTAAAATAACTAAATTTTTATTTTGAATTTTTTATATTAGAATTCAAATATTATTTATATTGAAATATATATTTTTTTAATTTAAGAATTTTGTTATTAAAAAAAATAATTTTGTTATTAAAAATGTTAAAAATCCTATTCATCTTTATCCAACTTCTCCCATTATATAATTTTTTCTAGTTTATATTTTTCTTATATCCGACTTTATCCTGTTTTGAGTATGTGTCAAACGTAAGATAGGATATATTTTGTTTTATGCTGAATTTTATCCTATCAAACGCAACCTTTACGGTAAAACCCAAGATTTATGTCCAAGCTTATGTTGGACACCTAGCGAAAGGAGTCCATTGACGACATCCTAGGACTAATCAGGAATTTCTGTCTGTTGACGTTTTTTATGGTTAATAAAAAGTAAAATGAGAAAGACTCGCTGGTGGTGTGATGAAAATTGCAGGCAGTGCTGACAAGAATGAACACTATAACGGGAGTGGCGTACAAGGACGATCCTACCATCTTTGCATGGGAACTCACGAACGAGCCTCAATGCGAGTCTGATCCCTCTGGCAAATCTCTTCAGGTCTCTCTCGATCTCTCTGTTTAATATGCATAAATTTACAGACGTAATAGATGGAGCTAATCATATATTTTTACCTCTTCTACATCGAATACTACTCCAACAAAGCAACACATAGAATCACCATCCACAATTCATCTTAGTGAAACTCTACTAACATGAGGTCCGCTCTTTCTCGTCATAAAAAATAAACTGTAAATTCATATAGCCTACTGATATTAGAAGAATAGACGTATGGGGAAGTCCTTAATCATGGAAAGGACTAATGAGTAGATATCGCCATGTGTGGAATGATATTTTCTTCCGTTTGGGCACATTTTGTTCTTTGGGCACGTTTTGTTCTTTACTCGAATTTATCCACTCGAAGTGTAAAGTCACCAATTTCTTTGCCTAAAAGGAGAGAAATTTTAGAATATCTTATAGACGTGATGCAAAAGAAGCAAAACAAAAAGATCTGCTTCGATCATTTTTAGCACTCAACGATTGCTAGTAACCATCCCCTTCTGCTTTTTTTTCCTCGTGACATTAGTCCACGTCATTTTCAAATCATAATTCGGAACTGTTTTCCTGAATAGAATATTACATTCACGGCTTTATTTACAGTATCAAATTCATGCAGACAATCCAATTGAATTGAGTTATGTCACTTCGTAATGATTTGTTAGTCCCGTCACTGATCATTTCATTTAGCTCGTTCAGGACTGGGTGAGCGAAATGGCGGCATACCTAAAGTCAATCGACAGTAATCATATGCTGGAAGTTGGACTCGAAGGGTTCTATGGGCAGTCGGTTCCGGGGAAGCAGCAGAACAATCCTGGCAGTGTGCTTGTCGGGACTGATTTCATCTCCAACAACCAACTCCCCCAGGTGGACTTCGCCACGATACACCTGTACCCCGACCAATGGTAAAAATCAGAGCATGCCCTCCAATCCCTCGAGTCGCGCTACATCCTGGCGCTGCGATCAAATTTGCACCCGTCGTGTTGTTTTTACCTTTCTTGGCTAATTAAAGCTTTTTCTTGACAGGTTGCCTAGCGCAAGTGAGGGGGATCAAGTTGCATTTGCAGACAAGTGGGTTCAAGTCCATATTCAAGACTCCAACACCATTCTAAAGAAGCCGATCATACTCGGCGAATTCGGCAAGTCGTCGAATTCATCGGGTTACAGCGTAGAGAAGAGGGACAGCTATATCGGGAGGCTGTACGACGCAATCTACGCAAGTGCGAGCAACCAAGGGTCGGGTGCCGGTGCACTCTTTTGGCAACTGTTTGTTGAAGGCATGGATAGCTTCGGCGACGGGTACCAAGTCATATTGAAGCAGAGCCCTTCCACAGCCAGTGTCATCGCGCAACAGTCTCGCAGGATGTCGGCTCTCCCGAGATAAGAACACGACGACAATAGAGAAATAAGAAGAAATAAGAAGAAATAATGAATTCCACCATTTTGTGATTTAAACGTGTGAAGTTTATATTGATTTGCTGCTTAAAAGCGGTGAAAATTTTATTATGGAGAACTTAAAAGGGATATCTAGTTATTTTATCGATATCAATAGCATTTGATACCGACTTTTAATGCTTTACTTGTCATCGTAGCACGTGTTTTTAATTTATATGTGCGCGTAAAGCTCATGCAAGTAATGTGTTTTTTAGGATCATTTTAGAAAATCTTTAATCCTTATGAATATCATGATATCAGATTCTGCACCTCCAATTATATTATATGTGTGTGTGTTTTTGGTAATAAATCTCTAAGCAAATGCATATTTTGATATCAAATTCTGCATCTCTAATTTTTATGCATATTTGGTAAAATATCTCAAATTGATGCATGAGAGATAATATCAATTAAATATTAGATCCAAGGTAGCCAATATTTGATAAAGAAAAATTTAACTTGATATTAAATAAGATGACAAAACATGTTTTATGTACAAATAGCAAATTGATGATGAATTATCCTTCAATGCATACATTTTAATGAAGAAAAAAATTAATTTAAAAGAGCTATATAACATGATAATATACATTCTATAATTATGATGGCAATGGATAATTGAAAGTTATATAACATAATTCCTTCTAATTATAAAAGAGCCTAATAATATATAGATACATAATATAACAAAAAAATTCACAAATAAATGATAATAGAGGATTAGTAATTATTACATGTCATTTTTACAAAGATACTAGTGAAGACAACAATTTACATGTTAATCGAAGAATAAGTGAATTAAGGCTCTGTTTGCTTCGCAGATGATGTAACATCTTTCAAAAATGCTTTTAAAAAAATCATTATCCTAGAAAATGACAATTATTATGGTGTTTGGTTGAAACTTGAAAATGAACTAGAAAGTATTTTAGGTTAACAGTAAGACAAATTTGATTTGATTTCCTAAGTGAACATATACTATTTGGGCAGGGAAATTACTAAAATTGCTAATATAGAGGCCACCATCCTACTAGCACGATGAATGCTGATATGGACAATTTAAAAAAATAAAAATAATAAATATTTAAATAATTTTATTATTTTTATCATATTCTTTCTTTTCTTCTCTTCATTCTTTTTCTTTTTATTTCTTGCTCTCCTAGCCACTGGGCCTTGGCAAGCACCAACAATCAGCCATAGGAGAGGACCAGCAAGGCTCGACCTCACTAGCTTAGGGTGAAGCTCAAGGTCACCCAATCTCAAAAAGTTCAAGTGTCGCCGGCCTCAGGCAAGGCTCGAGCTCACCTAATCATGACCTAGGATGGAGCCGATGTAAACAATTTAGCAGATAGCTCGAGGATCGAGGATGACAATGAGGTCAAGGCTTGGTTAAAAGTGAGCTTGGTATCATGCTTGCCCCCTCACCAGGATCTAATGAGCTCGAGCCTTACTTGAGGCTCGGTGATAGATGGAGGAAAAAATAAAAATAAAAAGAAGAAAAAGAAGAAAAAAAAAAGAAAAAAATCATTACAAAAATTGTAAAAATTGTCAACATTAGTATCGGTCGTGTCACGTAAAATGGCTAGATATCCATGTCGACAATTTCTGGACCTACCATGCTGCCAAGGGCCTAGGAACAAGCATGGAGTTCCGTGCCTATGTGCATAGTATATAATTTAAGCATCAATACTTAGTGATATTTGAGAAAATGATTCTGATTTTTTAAGGAGAAAATCATTTTCCTGAATTAAAGAATTGGCAATACAACATTTTATGTTGACTGATTTCCTAAATGAACCAAATGCCAGAAAATGAGAACAATATTTTCCTGGAAAATATTTTATGTGGGACAAATGAGCTTAAATGTGTATGTGTTCAGCCTTTTTGTAGGAAAAGTTATGCAATTTCAATGATCTTTGTAAAATCATCAAGACAATATCGATCAACATTTAGTGTATTCAATAGAGAACGTCAAAACACTAAAAAAAAATCCGACTATGGGCGTTCTGGTCATTTTGTTTATATTTTCTTATTGTTTTTGTGTCTGACCAATATTAACATTCTAAAATATATTTTTACAGTAGCAACAAGTATAAGTATAGTCTGCATCGCACTTTAACATATACCTTATTGACATTTTATGGTAGTTTCTAAATGTCTGGCACCCTTATAATTGAGACTCCGTTTGTTTCGTGGAAAACAACTTCCAGGAAAATATTTTCCAAAATTTCCGGTGTTCGGGTGGATGGAAAATACACGGTCAATGAAAACATTTTCCAGTCAACGGAAAATCCTCTCTTGACATTATGGAAAATGATTTCCTCTTTTGAAAAGAGGAAATCATTTTCCCGGCCTCTCTCTCTCGCTCTCCCTGATGCAATGGCTTGACGACGTCCTTCTCCGGGATCAGCCTCCGCCCTCCTCGGCTGCTTCTGCCTGCCTGCTCCGGCCGGGCGCCGCCGCCGCCTCCGTGCTCCACTTCCCCGGCGGCTCGAAGCCGCTCGGGAGGATCCGGCTCAAGAGGGAGCACCGCGGCGGTGCCGGGAGGCTCGCGAGGAGCCTGCCGTCTAGGCCGCTTGTCGTGTGGTGCGTTGGATTTTTCTTGCCAAGTTGTCGTTTTTCGCCAAGCTTTGGCGAGCTCGGTGAGATTGGCCGAGCCTCGAGCTCGCCAGATCTGGCGGCGGAGCTCGCGGCTCGCCGAATCTAGCAGTAGAGCTCGGGCTCTAGATCCAGGCGAGCTTGAGCTCTATCACCAGATCCGGCGAGCTCGGGTGATATCGGCCGAGCCTCGAGCTCGCCGGATCTGGCGGTGGAGCTCGCGGCTCGCCGGATCTAGCGGCAGAGCTCGGGCTCCCAATCCAAGCGAGCTCAAGCTCTGTCGCAGATCCAACGAGCTCGGGTGAGATCGGTCGAGCCTCGAGCTCACCGGATCGGCCACCGGGTCTTGGTCGGCCGGCGGGCAGCCGGCCATCGTTAGGCGGGGAAGGAGGTGGAGGTGGCGGCGGAAGGAGGAGGAAGAAGGAGGAGGAAGGAGGAGGAAGGAGGAAGGAGGAAAAAAGAAATAATAAATAATAAAAATTTCAATTTTTAAAAATATAAATAATTTTAAAAAAATCATTTTTAAAAAATATAAATTAATAAAATAAATATTTTCCAAACAATTAAATGAGCTAACGAACGGTGGAAAATATTTTCCACTTAAATTTTAGATTTTGGCCAAACATCGGAAAATAAAGTCATTTTACTGGAAAATGACTTATAGGAAAATGTTTTCCGGAAACATGATATTTTCCGCGAAACGAAAGAAAGTATGAAAGTATCAATTAATTTTCATAATGACGTTAAAGTATGGGCCGTCAATATTACATCATGGAAATCAAACGTATTAAATATGATAGCACAAATAGAAAATATCAACAAAATATCATGATACAATCAAGTTATAATTAGCAAATGCGAATACCTATTCATTAAAATTAATTAACTTGAAGCATTAAACATTCTAACAATCAACTTTTAGCAACGAATTCTCATGATAAAAGGAAGGAATATTTGGATATCATTTATTATGAAAATAAATGAGAGATTATATACTTTCTTGGGGAAATAAATATTGCGAATTTCTTAAAGATTACAATACTTTTTGTAATGCATCAATAAGAATGACGAAATATCCATCAACTCTTGTGAAAAAAAAATACATTAAATGGTTACAAAAAAAAAGCAAAAAAAAAAAAAAAACAAAATTGGAATACATGGAATAGGAAGATAATCTTATATAAATTACTTCAAACAGTCTAGAAATAGGAAAAAGTACCGAAGAAGTCCTAAATCAATTGCATTTGTATTATTTCAATTGTAAATCTTTCAATTATAACAATTTAATTCTAAACATTTTCATATTAGTATTAATATAGTCCATTCAGTCAATTTATGCATAAATTATTGACATGAATGCTGGTTATCTACATGGGATGACCAGCTTTAACATTGATGCTTTTATATAATATTTAATTATTTATTCGAATTTTTTAATTTTAATTAATTTTTTCCTTCTTTTATATTTTCCCTTTCTTCTTTTTTTTTTTTTTTTTTTTTTTTTTTTTGCTTTCTTCCTTATTTTACTTTGCTAGCCTCCATGCCAGCCAGCAAAGATCATCAGCTACCGATGAGGGCGAGGGCGAGGGTGAGGGCTGGTGAGAGTTGGGAGAGGCCACCCCTCGCCAACCGCAGAGGCTAGCGAGGCCATCCCTCACTAGATTTGGTGAAGGGACCTTGCAACAAGGGTGGCCTCACCCTGAGATCAATGAGGGCTTCCTTATGCTTGTCGGCCTCTCATTGCCCTCTAGTGAGGGTTAGCGAGGATCCCTTTGTTGTCCCTCACCCTTATCAGCAACCAGTGACCTCCACTGGCCATCATGGAGGTTGGTGGAGGAAAACAAGGAAGAAGGAAAAAGGAAAAAAATTAATTCAAAAATTCAAAAAATAATTGAAAAATAATTAAATATTATATAAAATAGTTTATATTGGCACTGGTCGTGCCACGTAGGTGAATTGCATCCATATCAATTATTTATGACATAAATTTATGGGATGAACTTAATTAATACCGGTGTGAAAATGTTTAGAACTAAATTAATCCAATCGAAAGATTTATGAATATATTGATATCAATGCAATCAGTTTAGGACTTTTTTTTGTACATTTTAGATAAGTAAATGATGGAGAGAAATGAAATCATTTTACTCTCGAGAAAATTCTACATAAACGGCTTGGTTGCCTTTTTAACACAATGTTGATGGCACAAGAGGGAAGATTTTTTATCATTAAAAGGAGGAAAGATATCAAGAGATTGGAATTCATTTTGTACTTTATGCTTTCATGTTTCTTACTGATTCATATTATTTTACGTATTTGAAATATTGCATGTACTTATATCATACTATCTAGCAAATATTGCAATTAATCAGATGATAAATCTACATAAAGGGGTTTGGATCTTCTTTAAATAAAACTCAATGTATATTCTAATGGAGAAGTCATTTTTTTATCTGAATTTTCATCTTGTTATATTTATTTTACTACATTATTCTTACGAAAATTTAGGTCGACTCCAACATTTAGTATAAAATGATAAATATGGTCTTGGTTAGGCATCTGGCTAGTAGCTACAAGCTAGTATACTACATAGTTATGGAGAAAGAATAGAGATGATTCCTCATGAACATATATCTGTCAGACACGGCGGAGAAGTCCTCGTGAACATTTCTATACAAGTTTTATTGCATCATCTGCTCGAATCACAACAAAAAAAATTCTCCAATGTTCAATTACAAGAGTATCTGATTCCAAAATTGATTGGAATGTACAGAATCGGGTTAGGTGGCTGTATATTTCTTTCGTGCCGCACCGTGAAACAGGTTGCAGGCACCTTCACGCACTTAAAATGCTCCTTATTGTCCTCACTTGTTAAAGAACATTCCTAAATGGTTGTTCCATCAGGAATTACAGAATTTTTAAGGATGACAGTGATTCCGGATCGAATGTAGAACCCATCAGACGGTCGATCGGCCTCTGTTACATTCTGCAGATATACAATTTTTGGGACAAAGAAGAGGGTCATTGCTTGATCTGATGATTCACATTTTGGGTGCTTCCCGTTTAAAGAGGACAATTCTGCATGAGGTAAGAGTTACTTACACCCTTGTTCACTATCACTATGTTCTTTCCGATCCTCGCATTCTTGTCGATTATGCAGTTTCTGCAGGACAAGGTCAACAAGGATCAAAACTGAAATTCAAAGAAACTCTAGTTGTGCCGGAGCATTTAATCACCTGATCTTTGTGTCTCTGCCGACGCCGATCGGAACTTGTCCCTCAGCTAGGAAGGCTGCTCTCTCAGCCTCTGTTTGGTAATAATCAGCACCCATCATCATCGTGTCCTGCAAAGTGAGATTCAACTCTGTTTCAACTTAAGTTTATGCGATTCAGCATCACAAACGGAGAATAAATGCTTTCCTCATAATTTCCCCAGTATCCCTAAAAGAAGTAGGAAGAAAACTTGCCTTAATCTCGACCCCATATTCCAATCTTGAACGAACTCCCACGATAGAATGTTGAACACTGCATTCCCTTAAAAAGCAGCCATGCGATATTATAGAATCAATGACCTGCATGACCAAGACAGAGTATGATTCTAGAACTAAATCTTATTCATCTACTTTTATGTGTTCACTCTAAAGCTGTACCTGGCACTTCTCTATTTTCGTTGGCGGTAGAAATCGAGGAGACGTGAAGATTGGTTTTTGCGGATCGTAGAAGTGAAACTTGGGGGGCTTCAGAGTCAGCAAATGTTGACCTCATATTATTGCACTGTTTAGTTGGGGAAATCTGTGGGTGTCATAGTTGGAATGTAAAGTACCTGATCTGTGAGTGCCAAGTTTGCATCGAAGAAGGACTTAATTGTTCCGATGTCTTCCCAGTATCCGTCGAACAGATAAGCCTACTTCCAAATGAACAATGAAAATTCTGAAGGATATCTAATTGCACAAGTTCACCATCATCATGTCTCTTAACTTAGCATGAAGAACGGCACGATGTTCTTGTGAATAGTTGAAAAGAAGTTTGTGGAAGCAATTGCGTCACTGAGGGTACCTGGACATGATAGTCTCTTGCAGCCATCGGAATGACTTCAGATCCAAAATCATTGGCTGTCGGATAGTCCTGTCTGAAGAAGACAAACATTGAACAACCATACACATTACCTATATAACTATGTGATGCGTGCATTTGAGTCAATCGCGTCGAGTCTCGGTGTCAGATATAGCAGGAAGAGAAATGAAATTGACTCTTTATGTTGAACAAGTGCTTAGCGATGTATCTCGTCACAAGATAAAGAAATAATCTCTGAAGTTGGAACGCTTTCACTTTTATGAACTGTCAGGTAGCAGGTAAGAGTCCCACCTTTCATGGATAAATGGTAAACGGACATGAGAAAGCTTATTAGATCTATCAGGTAAGTTTTAGTCACCTGAGAAGCTTCAGCAAGACATCTGTTTTGAACAAGTATATACCCATTGACGCAAGGTATGGGAATCTATTCACATCTTGAGCTGATAATCCCGGAATTGCTGTATCTACTCTCTGTGACCGGGAAAAATCAGAATGAAACAACAGAATGAAGTAGATGAATATTAGAGTACCAGATACCAGGGGAAAAAATTGAAACTAAAGAAAATAAGGCAACCATTGATTTCAGGTCTGCACCCTTCGGTTTTTCAAGAAAATGCTTTATCCGTCCTGATTCATCAATCTTTATCAACCCAAAGTCAGAAGCTCGACTGCACGAAAGTTGAAGATTAAAATACCCTGGTAAGAGTTAATCTCAGTTACTTTGGTTTAATAAACATCACACGTGAGGCCTAGGAAGATGCTTCTTTTAAACTTGCCTGTCATCCACGGGCAGAGACGAAACAGATATGTCAGCACCAGAACTAATATGCTTCTGCATGGAAGAACCATCATTTGCAATAATCTCAGTAAAAGCCGATAAATATCACAGATGTTGAAAATAATATATGGTGGATGCAGCATAGGGAAGTCATGGCTTGACCTGCACAAAATCCATGTAGTCCATTCGGTAGAGATGATCTCCGCATAATATCAGAATGTTCTCTATGTGTCTATGCTTGGCATCCTTCAAAATTAACAAAGAAATCACTTGATGTTGAAATGACGGGGGATCAAATTGAGCCCTAAATGCAGCAGAGGAGTACAGTCATCTACCTCAAACAGCCAGGCGAATTGTCTTACAGCATCTGCTGTGCCTTGAAACCACTTATTTCCAGATTCACCCGATGTCTGAGTGGCCGCCAGTACCTACCACCATAATTGGAAATACTTAAGACATTTGAATGTTAGTTTACCTGATCATCCCACTCCAGTAAACTAATCATTTGATTGCAAGTTTGTACTCCGATCATACCAAACATATAAAAGATCAGAAAAAACTAGGAATATATATATTTATATTTAGGTACATCACAACATACTTCTACAAATCCATCACCAAAGTTCATTCCACTTCCCAAATTATAAGTACGAGCTAAATGGCGATTGAGGGACTGAGAATTGAATTGAGTAAGAATATAAATCTTGTTAAGCCCACTGTTGATGCAGTTACTCATTGGGACATCTATTAGCCTGTAGCATCCGCCAATCGGCACCTGAACCAAGGAAAAAGAGTTGCGACATTGTGAATGGGAATGAGATACATCAAACCTTTAACAGCAAACGCAATCTTAGGCAATCTGAAGTTTGCTTACAGCAGGCTTAGCTCTTGTTTTCGTCAAAGGAAAAAGTCGAGTGCCAGCTCCACCACCTAATATTATAGAGGTGACAGTTTTTGGATCTGCTTCTGGCACTGGAAACATCGGGGCCTGTGTCTGCATCAGATTTCACAGTCAGCAAAGAGACCACTAGGATGGTACAGGAACACGTAGCGAAGTGCCTATAAGATGAGATGAGAAACGCATCGCATCCTATAATCCTATTAAAATGGGATTAGAAATCCCAAGTAGTCATCAATTCGCAGTTTGCCGCATCGAGAAAGTGAAATGATCATTTCTTCTGAGTGAGATAAAAAGCAAACATCTCAAAGAACCACATGCTATTACTGAATAATGCCTAGCCATAATACTTGTTGAAAACTTAAACCCCCATGAACTAAGATCATTATGATGCAGCAAATTAGCGTGACATATGTAAACATCAAAGAACTCCCGGTGACATGAAATCGGACGAGGTATGTATTGATCTACCTTGAGTTCTTTAGCGACATCTGCCAGAGTAGAGTTCGTCAGAGGTCTATCAGATAAGGTGCAAAACTTCGTTGCTTGATTGTTTTTTCCTAACTGAACACCGATTGCTCTCTTGCCCGGAGCAACATCATCCAGAGCCATGCCGAAGAACGACGAAGATAGAAACTTGTTGTGGCCCAATGGCAACTTCGCGTGGTGGCTGCAGCAGGAGCCCAGCATTTCCATATTCTTCCCTCGACGAGAAGATATTTAGGCAGCTTCGAATGGTTCAAAGAAGAAGACCGTCTCCTCCTCCCCACCGGGCGTGCTCCTCTGCTCCTCAAATGGACTGCACGAAACAAATCGAAGTCAAAATGAAGCTTTTTTTTTTCCATCAAGTAGAAAAACCATCCGCTACATCCGCATCACAAAAGGAGAATGCCACTTCTTCCATGGACAAAACCGTAGAACAAAAACCACCCCCCTCATTTTTGGTAACCCAAAAGAAACAAGAACAGCAGAAAAGGAAGAAACAGAACGTCGCTGACCGCAAGAAACATCCAGACGATCAATGGTGATGATGGCACTCCTTCCTGTACTAAGAAGTGAACAAGTAGAACACCAATGGGAGCTTTGTGATTGTGTAAGCAAGACTATTATTCCTCTAAATTTAATAAACGGAGCAGCGAGAGAGAAAGAGAGAGAGAGAGAGAGGAAGCAGAGTTGCCTCTAGATGGAGCAAGGAATGGCTCTCGCGACAAAACCACCAACTTTTTCAGTATTTAATGATAAACCCAACAATCCCTCTGTCCCTGTCCCTGTCTCTGTCCCAAAGGAATGCATGAAACCACGTCAAGTTTTCGAGATTCCGAAGCAGCTTTTGGGGAAAGCCAACGTCTGTTGGGTGCGTGCTCGGATATTCTCTCTTCCCTCGGGTTTACGTGACGATGAATATGATGGTAGTAATCCCGAGTCCTACGGCGCTTCCCTCTTCTCGGGGTTTCTGTTTCCATCAACAACCTCATCTGCCTTCTACATTTTGCATGTGATGTTCGTTTCAGTTTCGCCCCCATCCCAAAAAGAAAAGGAGGAGGAGGTGGAGGCAAACGCAGCTCCTCGTCATCGCTTTCGAGCTAGATCTGCCGACAATTGAATGAAATTATCTCTTTCGATCGCGTGATGGGGATCTCCTTGTTTGCATTGGGAGTAGGTCTTTTCACTAAATTCGAATGCATCAGAATTTCACAGTAAAAATTGTCCAAAAGCTCCTGAACCAATTGCACTTCTAATTGCATTAGTTAAGTCCTAAGCTCACATTTTGCTAATTAAGTCAATTCGGATAATTTTAGCTAGAAATCGCTAACGTGAAGATAATGTTAATGTGGATAATTTTTATCAATATTAATTTGTTTGTGATTTTTTATTAATTTTTCTTTTCTTATCTTTTTCTTTCTTTTTTTTTTTTTTTTTTTTCGTTTACCATGGTGGCTGGTGACGATTGTTGGAGCTCGCCAGACAATTGTTGGAGCTCGCCAATCACTAGTCGAGGCCATCATGGCCATGGGCGAGGCCATGGCCACTTTCACCCATAGCTAGCAGAGGTCTTGGCAAGGTTGGCCTCACCCCTTGGTCGTGCCTCGTGTAGTCTGGCGAGGCTAGCTAGCTATTGGCAAAGGCAGCCATGGCCTTGATAGCCAAAGGCTTGGCCACGGCCATGACGGCCTCTTTTAGAGACCAACAAGCTCCAATGACCCTTGCACGGCCACCGTGGGAAACCAAAAATAATAATAATAATGAAGGAAAAGAAAATAAAAGAAAAAATTAATAAAACTTAGAAAAATACTAAAGTTTGTTAAAAAAAACATCCATATCAAGCCATGTAAAATGATAAACATCCATGTCAACCATTCTTGTTAGAGATAGTTAGGATGATTTTGTTGGTATTTTGTATTTTTCAAGATTGTGTGAATATCTCTATTTGATTGTGGGCATCTTGATTAATATATTATCTTATTTAGTCATTTCATATAACTTATAAATAGGCTTATGTAATCTTCATTATGATTTATCAAATTATAAATATGAGATTTTTCGATTGTTTTAAAAACTTAAGCTATTCTCTTACACTTGTGACAAATTTACCCCAAAAAAAAAGAAAATACCTTTGATTTTATGATTAAATTTTATTATCAAATTATTAAGTTAAACACGTGACGTTTTAAAAACGTTTATCAAGTTTACAATTTTTGTGATTTTAAATAAAAGTGTAAATTTGTCATAGGTTTACCAGTTTGGGGTTTTGGTTTAATATTGGTTTAATATTTAATTATTTTAACACTCTCACGTGTGAGCTGGATTTTAGCTTTAATCTAAAGTATGGAAATGTATAATTGAGAAGGTAAATAGGGCCTTTAAAAGATTTGAACTCGGAATTTTCTACTTTGATAGAATTTTGTGAGATTACTACCGACTATTTTAAAAGTTTCAGTCAATTTTGACTGAATGGAGTCAATGAAAAGACTTATGATTAAATTAACATAAATAAAAAATTTATAACCTAACTCGCAAAAATATAACATGTTTTGAAATTTATAGATAATTTTCTCTATAATATGATGATGATGATCCAAATTCCAAAGTCACCGGCAATGTCCTTGGAAATTCCATTTTTTATTTTTGGGAGGGGGCGTGGCGTGGGGGTAGGAGGGTGTCAAGGGTATCTGAAGGTATGCCTAAGCAAGAACACGCAATCAAGATCCTAAATATAAGAGGGGACGCGATACGGTCAATCGTGCACATAACACAATCTAGCGGACATGATGCCGATGCATTGGCTCATAATCTCCAAGTAAAACTAGAATATCAAGTGCCAAGATCTTCGCCAAGATCTTCACGTGTTCCGCATTCCATAGGCAAAACCACGGTTTTATCCCAGCTCTCCTCTCGCCCCCTTTTCACTCCATCCTAGTTACTGGGGTCACTCTTCTGCCGCATTAACCATCGAGACAATGCACCTCAAGACTTATCTACTCCACACTGAGAAATCCGGAGAACCGATTTGAAAGTAAGACTGGCCATGGGAGGAAACATTGCCTTCGGTCGAAGCCCAACGAGAATCAATCATAGGACTCTTGACACGATTTTACAGTGAAAAGAAATAAGGTTCAACTTGTAGAACAGGTAACACATGGTTAAGGGCCACCAGCAGAAGAAAGAGATCTTTCGGTTCCCTCCTAAAATAATCCGCACAAAAGCTCAAAGAACAAAACAAGTAGTACACCCCGACAGTTAAATGCTTTGAGTAATGGTGTCAACATTCATTTTTCCTAATCTCCCATAATAAACAGGTCACTGTTCAACAACGACAATACATGATTAAGCACCTGCACCCACATTTTATATACATCTAACGGGAAAGATATACCGAGCAAGAATGTTTCTTGTAAATTGCATTTTCCTAGACATTTTTCCTTATCTCTACAGGTCCACAATGAGAAGAGAGAATGATACACATATCTATATAGCAACTAATTTACTATACAACATATCCTCTAACAAGGCCACTCAGCCTTCAAAATCTATCTATCTATTCTCAGGTTATTACAGAGATGTCCAAGTTCAGGTCTTGCATCCATCCAAGCTGTAAATGATGTTGCAGGTGCCGAAGTGCAATAGAGATATGACTGGAACGTGATGAGGTAAAAATATCTCCTGCAAAAACAAGACATTGCCCCATCATCAATTCTTCATGCACACGACTAGGCACAAGAGAATCCAAATTCCACTCCCAAACAGCGGACAGCAGCATGAGGACCGTAATACGGATCACAAAAGCATCAAACACTTGTTTACTCTATGAAAAAAAAAAAAAAAAATTCCCCCTTGTCTTCTTGATTTTACAGGCCCATGGGGCAACAATCCAAGAGGCCATCGTGTTAGGAGATAATTCGTGAGTGAAATCCTCTAGGCGGGTTCACAAAAGCAATGCTGGACAGGTTTGATATGATTCAAGAACAAGAACACCAAATGAAGCAGTAATGAACACAGCCATGGCTTGCAAGCCAAGAAGAAACAAACAAAATCAAGCATGCCTTAAGCCCTCTGAAAGAATACCTTAAAGCCTTCATGCCCATGTCCATGAGATATGATCGCTTTTCATCGTCACAGTCAGACAACTTTTCCAATTCCTTCCTATAGTAAAGAATATCATCTTGTAAATGCCCAGCACCTGCACATCTGTTTAAACACTATATAATTAGCATCATGAGGAACTAAAAATATGAAGAAAGAAAATGATGAGAAAGATAAGTCAAAAATGAATTTAAACACTGTAGAAGTATGTTTCCCTAAGAGACAGCCAACTATTTTCAGTTATTCCTGAGAAAATGGACAGAACACATTACTTTACGAATATATGCTAACATGCAAACAACCTCACAGCATTCACCCTGGCTCTTGCTTAAATAGATATTCAGTGTCAGTAGAAACAAGAATCTGTGTCCTAGATGAGAATATACCTATTGATTATAGTGTCGACATCTGCTTTGCTCTTCGGACCATATTCGAGAACTCTTGTAAGGTTCAGTATGTCTCCATAATCATCCATCTTGAGTGCCTCATCATCAGAATTCCTAGATAAGTTCTCTCCAGCTGCAGAGTATAACTTCTTATCAGCTGGCAGTTGTGGGGTCTTTGTATCACAGTTGGTCTCTGCCTTAAGTTTAATACAAGTAATTGCCATTGCATATGCCACTCCTCCAAAGCCTGTATGAGAAACATAAAGGTAACAGCCTGCAGAGCTGCAGGAAAAAAAATTGTCTCAGTTTCACAAGTTTTTTTCTGTATTAAGAAAATAAAAAGGAACAATATCAGGAACAATATTAAGAAGCCTTTCCATGATTCACATAAAGTGGAACGGACTATAAGAGAAAAATTTAGTACCGGTGTCGTTGCAATCATTAGCTAATCACCATAAAGTTAGTAATGTAAGGCAATTTGCCACCACCACCGTGTTCCACATTATGAAGCCTTAAGTCAACATTTAATCAAAGAGAAGAAAACTGAAGTTTCCTCAAATTTTTAGTACTTGAACCGACTTTGCAAAAAGTTCTACTTCCGAGGCATTTATCCCAAAAACAAGGACACAAAGTCAAAAAAAAAAAAAATCTTTTTCTTTACCAAAAAAAAAAAAAGGTACCTTTTTTATTTTTTGGTTGCCATTTATGAGGAACATTTATTGCAGCTTACCCAGTGCCTTTAGGCATCCTTTAACACTTTGCTATTTTAAGCAAATCCATCAACAGAATGTGCAGGCAGCAAACTTGTGACCTGGATCAGATTTAGAGAGGGTGTAAGCCAAGAATCGACACTTACTCATCGTTGCGGTCTTGGAGAGCATCGACATCAGAAGCTAAAGCTTCTCTCTCTCTGGTCAATGGTATCCTCCTGTATTCGATATTATAACCTTCATCCTTCAGAGAATCATACACTTCAGCTGGTGTCTTAATATCATCAGTCAGGATGTTCTTCCAGTATCCTGTGACACTCGACTGATGTGATGTGGCATTATATTCTTCATGATGTAAAAGCATTTGCCCACTGGACTGCCTGACCTCAAATAATATATCTTCTTTGAGCCGTGCTTCCATGTGTTCCACCTGCACAGAAATCAGCTAAATTTAAGAGTCACCTTACTTATGTCTAATTTATAGAACAATGGATGTGTGACTGAGATTACACACCACTGGGCCAGTAATTCCAGCATGCTTAAGTGTATCGACAGGTTTATTCAATTCCCTGAGGACAAATGGCATGCCATTAATGTAAACAACTGCCTCTTCCCTAAGATCAGTTATTATCACTTTCCGAGATGTTACTCCTGCAGCAGGTTTGGCACCAAGATATGCTAACATCTCCTTTGCACCATCAATTGTTGGAGTTGCCATGCTAAACACAGGGTACCCATCCACCTAAAGCAAATACAGATGTTAGCTTGAAAATAATGACCAAGTTATATTTCAAGACATTTTTCTCACATTATGAGCTAATCATAATAGCATTCATGCAAATTTTGCTTAAGTATACCCATAGAGAAAGGATTAGGCTTTTCGACTTGGAAAAGGAACTGGAGCTTAGCCAGCCTTTAGCCCATCTTTCATGAATCAGTCCAGAGACCCACAGTTGACCACGTTGGTCACACCATGAATAAATCACTGAGACAAGAGAAATGCTGAGTTTAACAAATGGAGGGGAAATACAGTGAATGTCAGAGATATTAAAGTTGCTTCCCTCAGGGCCCAGAAAGGTTAGTTGAAGCTTCCTATAATAAGTGCTTCATGTCACAATAAACCATATACGTCCATGTCAAAGAGGAGGCAATGTAACGACTGCTTTAGTTTGAACTTGTTGATGACCTCAATGTTTGAAAAAATAGTGAAGGTACATTGAATGCAGACTAGCATAAAGACAAAGATGTTCAGTGGCACACCATAGACAAGACCACTTCAGGTCAAAGTCAAACTCTAGCATATTACATCTCTATGTACAATTTTTTCATTTTCAAACAATCATACTGTAATACCAAATCTCATATGAAGCACTAACTATTCTGGTTATGCTTTAAGCAAAATTTCAAGACAAGAAATAACTTGAATTAATTAACAAAGCCTTTAGAGTTCAAGCAAATTCGACATATACAAAGAGAGCTAAACTATCCATGTTTGGGCTCAATGCTTTAGGGGTTCATGCTTTCACATTGGAAACACCACTAAAGAAAAGTCTATGGACAGCATAATTCCACAAGCATATGGTACTGTTGGTAATGCTGACCCCATCCGTCATAATGTATATAAAAGTTCAACTTTGACAATCTGGTTCTAGAACATACCTTGTAAACATGTGGTGCATCATCAATTTGTATGTGGCTAGAAGTTCTCTGACCAGGGAAGAAGTACTTTTTGAGGATGGAGCCTTTGCCCAAGACAGAACCATTACGAGATTTGACAATGGCCTCCATTACTGCATCTCCATGTTGGGACTCTTGAGACACTCTCAGCTCCTCCTGAATATTAAAATCAAAAGAATTAGATCACCATGAGACAAAAATGCACGAGGATTATCAAAATCTTAATTTGCAATTCATTCATTAAATGAAAGAAGGTTACAACATACAGGAACGGAGAAAAATCGTCCAGGCCTTAATCTGATACTCCATTTCATTGCTTGAACTTCTGGTCTCTGATGTTGCCAAGTCTTAAATGTCATTCTCATTTCTCCTTGTCCACAAAAACCATCAAATGCTTCACTCCCAAGATATGCTGCAAAGGCAATCAGGCGGAAGTATCTCTCCAAATACTCAGCACCGCGATTCAGTGCCACTTGCCTAACTCTCGGTTCAACATGTTGTTGGTTGAATACCTTTCTGTACTCTAAAACAGCTTGACGTATGTTTTGCAGAGCAGAACATCTGTCAATGATAGCATCTAAGGCTTCACGGCACTCCAGACCATTATCAAACAGTCTTGTTATCTTCCCTAGTAGTACAATATCATTTATGCCAAAAGCACGACCTTGTTCCTTGCTAAGCTTCTCTTTAGACACTGGAGAAGTAGAATCGGCACCATTTCCATTAATTTCCTCACCATTTGAGGTGCCATCATCCACCTCTTCCTGCTTCGCATAGTCAAACAGGATTTTAATTGGTCTACCATAGTCAATTCTGAGTTTTAGAAGGCAAGCAATCACAGTCCCTGTTGTCGTCCTTCCTCTGCCCATCTATGAAGGCCACATAGACATTAAGATAATATGAAGAAAAATCAGCAAATAGCTCGTTACGTTTGATTAAATTCCTAGTTACAAAAACTCAAAGAAGCAGCTTGAAGTCTAACCTGGCAATTGAAAACAAATGCTGTGTCCTTGGAGGCAGAAGAAATGTTCATCGCCAATGTGTCAAAGTCGGAACTTTTTGGAGCTTTACCATCAGTTATGGGCACCCGTGCATACTTAATGGGGAAGCCATCAGATTCCAAGTTTTCAAACACTTCAAGAGGTGTCTGTACAGAAGAAGAATCTACATGTTCCCAAGCATCAAATATCTGCCCTTTCTCTGTTTCATGAATAACCATGATAGCACCCCCATATGTTGCAGCTTCTCTAAGAATGTCTTCTTTTAACCGAGCTTCCATTTTCTCCACTCTCTCTCGATCGATTCCCTGAATGTATATCAGTTTAGTACAATCAAGAAAGTGAAGGAAGACTCAACACCAAAGAAAATATGGGCTTGACTACCACCTGTGAAGTAACATTTTGAAAACAAATACATATCACAACAATTCCCATAGAGATGAATATTAGACAGCTCATAAGAGTCTCGTAGATATTAAATGTAATAGACAGTAGCAGTCACCTGTCACAACTCAGTAGAAAACTCCAACTCATAGCTACCAATTTTTTTATTAAGAAACCAATATATATTTGTTCTAGACACTCTTTTTCCAGTGATGATGCATGTTTGTTGTGCTTGCGTGTGTGCATGTGTACATGTGGCTGATCTGTGCATTACACTAATCCTGGAAGGATCTTTATTGATATGCAATTCATTACAAGAGGCATTTCATTGCTATGCAACCCATTACAATGGTCACATCCATCAGAGGAAGATGTTAATCAAGAGATTGTCAATATTCACTGGTTGTAATGCAGCATGCAAAATAATGTGCGAGAAAGTTACTTATACCGAGTATTCCAGCATATTCTTGAATGGTCTCTCTACTTCACGGAGAACAAATGGCTTTCCATTGATGTAAATCACAGGTTCTTCTCTCATATTATGCCAAAAGACAGGGCGACCACATATGCCACTACCAATCCTCTGTATGACTGATCTTATGCCATCAATAGTAGGATTTGCAACTCCATAAACAGGAAACCCAGGAACTTCTCTGAAATTGGGGGCACCCTCCACTCGCTCTGGTAAACTTTGGTTTTGACAACCAGGACAATGATCACTTTTCAAAACAGTTTGACTGCCAAGAACCTCCCCAATTCTCCTGGCAGCAACCACACCCATCTCACAAGGTCGGCCATCAGCCGATTCGGCCATCTTCATAAGAGATGGTTCCAAACTTGCATATCCAAGTGCACCCATTGGGTCCCTTCTGAGCAATCTACAAAAACCAATGTTACAGAAGGTGGAGGCCATCAGACTTGTTGATATTAGAAACACTGCCCATAGAAAGGCCCATAATGCTTGTATAATCATGATTGGAATAAGAGCTATTAGTTATTTCAGGAAGATGCCATGATAATATTTGTTCCAGATCGAAACTCGATTTGTACAGTTAATGCCTCATTTGCTTGGCGCAGTTTCACCTTCTGAAATACCCTAAATTATACAAAGGAATATTGAGCATGATGAGAAAAACTGTTGTAATATCAGTTATGCAATCAAAAAGCCTACCCAGATGCTGGGATGAGCGAGTGAACCAATCATATTCCACCTGAGGTCAAACTCAAAGCTGACCCAGTAAAATGACTGATAGAGATATGCTTCTGCCCAATGCAAGAAGGCAGAAACTTGGAAACTGAAAGGTATGTAGTAAACTTTCCTATCCAAAAAGAGAGATCCACGTCAAACTGACACTATCCTGACCTTAAGAAAAGGTTAACAAATGAACAGTGAAACTTAACTTTTCTCTGACAATTCAATTTATAGGCATGCATGCATCTGACCAAAAGGTTTAAGATTTCATTCAATTTCACATCATTGTATTTGTCTCCAGCAGAACCTTCAATCTGAATGTCCAAATGTGACATAAAATCAATATTTTACCTGCGAATTATGCTATAAAGTTCTGGTCTTGCTTTCATCCACTCAGCAAAAGTACAACGACCCAAAGAACTAGAGCGCAACGACTCTCTTTCTGAATGGATGTACACAGCAAAACATATGAGATAGTAGTATCTCTCCAAGTATTCCACAAAAGTTGAAAGTGATGCCTCCCTCTTCATCTCATCAGGTTGACGTAAAATATTGTTGCGATTGGTTGCAATGGCCTCACGTAAATTCTGCAAACAAATTTCACGCAGTAGTTTAGAAAAAATTGAAAGACTAACTGAACTCATGGAGATCTTATGCAAAGTATAAATCAGTCAAATCAGGAATCTAATGGACATATACAGGCTCCGCGAAATGCATTAGGTGACTTTGTGACGACATACCTGCATGGATGCACACTTGTCGATGACTTTGTCGACCTGTCTTTTACCTTCAACACCACCCTAAACATATAATATTAGTTGAAAACCTAACCCAATCTATGAATCAGCCACAGGATGAGAAAAGAGGTAACGTCAGTTACCTCTAAAACCCGAATCAAGCTTCTTATGACTGCATATTCTCCTCTTCGAATTGCCTCCTCTGAATTTGGCAGATTGACCGTCACATTAGAACCAGAATCTAAAACCCTTCCAATTGAGTTGGTCCTTGGAATACCTTCATGCCAAAAAAAAGGAACAATCACTTAAAAGGGTGTATGTGAGAGAGAGAGTAACATTGCAGAGAAGGCATCTATACGGAGGGATCCTTGTGCATTTGGAGAGTTATAACCCATGACATGAGCTTAGAAAGTCAAAATTAAACTATATCATTTTAGAGCCAAGGAAAACGATGGACTTTAAGTTACTCTTCAGCTTATCATTAAAGACCGCATTGTCCTCACCATCCGTCCGGCAATTGGGACACAAAATGAAACCATGGTTTTACAGGGACAATCCGAGAGACGTCAACCTAAGTTTAAGTGGCAAGCTTAATTTAAAAACAAAAGATACAGTAACCCATTTCATGTGACTTTTCTTTGGTAGCATGTAATAATAGTTTGCCAATAACATTACTCACCTGATAATCAAGAATCTAGACAAATACTAAATATTGAATCAAGATTAATAATTGTTCAGTTTTCCTCATGCCATGAAGGCAAAGTATTATGCATTAAACTAACAAGGACTACCAGAATCTCCAATCTGGTTGAGGTAGATCAAAGTTGCAATCACCATGCCAGTGGTTGTCCTTCCACGCCCCATTTGGCAGTTGAATATTATCTCCGTGTTTACATCAACTCGAGAAATTTTTTCAACCTAAAATTATGAAGGAAAATGGGATGGAAGTCAATATCAGCGATCCAAGTGCAGAAAAAGCGTTTACAGAGATCATATCTATAGCACCATTACCATAGCACATGGTGAAATACACGCAATCGAATTATCAGTCATTATTTCACAGCTGTTTGAAACATACTCTGGACGGATAGTTCACACTGTCTAAACTAGGTTTAACTCTGCATATTCACTAAAAACATGCACAGGCACCACATATTAGTGTTTTTGCAGTCATACACCAATATGCTTCGCTGAGCGAAGGAACTATGTCCCAAACAATTATCCATCTAGCACAAAGTTATCATATTCCCTCACTTTCTAGCCCTATTTAACTTTGGAAAGACCTAAAGACAGGAACTGGTAAATATAACAAGATCTCTAACATATGCATGCACTGAATTACAACTCAGAGATAGTATGGAAGCGAACATTATGAGGAGGCTCTGAGAAGATTTAATATTACATCAAATAAAACATAAGCTGTCTCGCTATTCTAGGCAAAGCTCAGTCATGTAAGCCACATGCAGTTATTCCGGTATATATTTTGAAAGATGTCCTCCCTTCTGGTCACTTGAAATACAAAAAAAAAAAACAGAAAAACTTCCATGAATCAGGTGATTATAATTTAGTAACCACTTGCACTCATTAAACAGTACGTATTTCATCCAAAGAAGCAAACAAAATTTAAAACATCTTACTTACCAAATCATCAATATCTTGTTCCTCTGGTGCCTTTTCATCAGTTAAGGGAACTCGTTCATAGTCCACAAGGTACCCTTCATCGTGCAATTCCTGGTACACCTGTGTCAAAGAAATAACAGTGAGACCATTAATAAGAAAATGGAAGCGCTTGTTGTCCTCTAGCAATAAGTCTGACATACATATGATACCTCGAGTGGGGTCTTCACAGAATCACGGGACACGGGTTCCCACTGGTCCACAATCTGATAGTCTGGCAGTTCATCAGTGACAAGGATCTTATTTCCATATCTGCTAAGTCAAAATTCGCAATAGGGATATGCTATTATGGAGATTATCAAATGATTGTACTGTCAAGAAAACCCACGAATACTAAAATCAGCAAATGGTGCTGTGATGAGAAAGTATGCACCTTGCTGCTTCCATCATGATATCTTCTTTCAGTCTATCCTCCATTTGTTCAACCCTATCCCTGTTGATTCCCTAATAAGATTCAGATGGACAGGTATAAAAAGCAAAACATGAATCAGCATGTTGCTACAAAATCTGCGACATCAATACATTTTTAAAAAATAAACAAGGATTCGTAATATATTACGGATATAAGCTAAAATCAATCAGGTTAGAAGACACAACATCCAATCAATTCAACAATTTGATTACCTAAATATGAGCTCTAGAGTAATTGGGATTCACAGCTTCCTCATCTTTCCACATATATAAGGAGATCTCTCAGCATGTGAAGCAATGACAACAATGACAAAGCCAGCAGAACAATAGCAAAACCAGCATACATGGCAATCATTTGATCATGCAGTAACAGTAGAGCACCTAATTGAAAATGGCGTATCTTGACAGCATAACATACCGTCAATTCAAGATTAGAAAGTGGCTTTTCCTCATCACGCAAAACAAAGGGTCGTCCGTTAATGTATATAACCTGTTCAAAAGGTAAAGAAAATTGAATCGATAAGCTTCACAAACACTGCATTCTGCTACTTGCAACAATATGCAACGGACAACTGTCTCACTTGTGGGGTCCAACTAATAAAAATTTAAGAAGTATCAACCAAACGGTTATTGTGCAACAGTTTATGACAGCATCAGAATCTATTGTTTCCACTGATTTTTGGACAAACAAGAACATGAACAAAAGAAGCCATGAGCGAGAAACAACCTGCCACGTGGTGTGATGCAATCAAGGAGGATATTAACTCCATGGACAAAATTAATGTTCGTTTGTCCCTCCAATATTTTCCAATTCCATCTCTAAAAATCAAAAATTGGGGAGGGGTTTGGTTGGGGTTTGGGGGAGGGACAACGAGTCACATGCAAGGCGTGGCAATTACACAAAAGGCATACCTGACTCATACATCGGCGATGCAACTCAAAGAAAACATAGCTACCAGACACAAAACAAAACATTAATTGGAACACTTTGGCCCCTTTAGATGCACTTACCGGTTCCTCGCGCAGACTAATCCAGAGAACTCTTACTCCCTTCCCATCAATTTGGGCACCGATATGCTTAAGAACATTCCTTATCCCATCAATGGTTGGAATTGCCACGCCATGGACGTGCAACGAATCAGCCTGTGGAAAGTCCCCAGCAGATGAGAACATGATACAAATTACGCACTACTAGTCACATTAATTACTGTGCGCAGAGAATTGCCAAAACCACCGACAGACAGATTAATTGTAGTGCTCCGCCTCATATAAAATCAGGTCAACCCCTATCTACACTACATAAAGTTAATCATCTCCTCGTAAATGAGCCACCGCACAGCATGACAAAACTAATGACAAGATAGACATTCCAAATCGGCATCACAAAAGAGAATCAATCGGCCCATAACTCTATGAAATCTTACGTAATTAATGTCACCAGTCGGTAATCGACTTATAAATGCATTTTAAGAACCACATTCCTCTCTCCAAAAATAAGCCAGCCTACCAGACGAGAAAACCAACCACCTCACAGAACATTCCAATCAGCTAAGAGAAACTAATTCTCCGCGACACAAACTAACAGAATAGTAATCCGATCGCCGCCTACACGAAAGCTATCAACTTAGGAGACAAAAGACCGATCGGTAATCCACGCATGCACAAAGCGCAGTCACAGCGGCGCTTATCGCATCGTCGAGAGAAAATGCGCGAAATGCAAATAAATAAATAAATAAAAAGAAAAAAAATAGCGAAGGAAAGGGAGAAAGGGGCCTTGTAAACCTGACGATAGTTAGGAGCGCCGTCGATCTGCGGGGAGAGGCGCTTGTTCTGGCACCCAGGGAAGTGGTCGCTCTTGAGAATCGTCTTCTTCCCCAGCACAGAACCTCCCCGCAACTTCATCACCAGCTCGGGCTCCTTCGGCATCGACATGGCTCATCTACACTTCACAAAAACCACCACCGAAAAAAAAACCAAAAAAAAAAACAAGGCAGGCAGGCAGCCAGCTACGGTTTCACCACCCGCGCGCGAGCGCCTGCACACGCAGCGCACGGAGCAGAGGCGCGCGAGAGCTCGAGAACGAGTCCCCCCCTCCCCTCGCGCGGCCTACGCCGTCGCCGTCAATCGGACAGGCTCCCCCGCCGGCCGCGTGGCGGAAAACGGCAGCCCGAATGCCGATGGACGAGACGGAGACGGAGAGAGAGAGCGGCGGGAGCAGAGGGGAGTGCGAGAGCGGGAGGCGGCGGCGGCGGAGGCGGAGGGAAGCGGAATGCGAGGGAGGAGAGCGACGGCGACGAGATGAGAATTGCAGAGAGCAAAGGAGGGGAGGAAGAAGAGAGGGAGACGGAAGGAGATGAGAGTTCGATTGAGCGCGATTGGGATTGTCCGTGCGCGTACAACGAAGCAAGACCTCCTCTGGGTTTTTATCTCTCCCTTTTTTTTTAATTTCTTTTCTCTTTTTTTTTCCCTCTCTTTTTCTCTTTTTTCTGTTTTCTTTTTTCTTTTTTCTTTTTTTGGAGTGGGGTTTTTGCTTTTTACGATATCGCGCATGGCTGGAGTTCCTATCGCGGGCCAAACATGCGAACGTGTATTGCGTGTGACGTGACAGAGGAGCCCGGATGCGAAATCTCTTTGCCACCAACGGAAAAGGAAGGAATAGTCGCATTTCAATGATCATATACATGTTCCGACCCAAACAAAAAAAAAAAAAAATCATAATATATATTTATATGCGACCGAGGAAAACGTTCGAAATTTTATTGGTACATGCATTTTAAGGAGGCCTGAGTTATGGACATTGCTTAAATTTCATTCTCATAATTTCTTTAGACATCGATCGAAAACTTTAGATAAGGTAATGGAGCGTACTGAGTTTTTTCTTTCTCTCTCCCTTTTCCCTATGAATTTTAAGGGCCGACAGTCTTTCTAAATTAGGCGTGCTTGATGAATAATGTCTTCTGCCTCGGCGTCTTTTTCATTCTTTCCTCAACTAACACGGGGCCGAACGTGTTGTCGCCATCATCTGGAGAGGGAGCGGTGAAAAGAAGCATTGAATAAGTAGGGAAAAGAAATGATTCTCGACCACTCAATTTCTTTCGAGGGAAAAAAGATATGTCGGATCATCGTCATTATAATTAACTCTTTATTTAGTGATGAAAACTATGATTCATGATAACAAATCCACATGAAAATGGCTTGGAGGTTGAAACCTTTCTTGGATGTTACTTTACTTATATCTATGTATATAATAGAAAAAGAAATTTGGGTCAAGCTATATCTTTATATTTATCTATCACAACTGGCAGACTTCATTTTTTTATTGTTAAAAAAATGGAAGAAAAGAATATTCCTTTTTTTCTTCTTCTCCTTCTTTCTTTACCTAAATCTCTGTATATAATAGAAAAAGAGATATGGGTCGAGCCGTATCTGTATTTTTATCTATGACAATTGGCGCACTCCATTTTTTCTATTTTTGAAAAAAGGAAGAAAAGAATATTCCTTTTTTCTTCCTCTCCGTCATCCTTTATTTATTTATTATCGAAAGAAGCGCGTATGAGGAGCAGCGGATATTCTGTGCAGGAAGCCTGGCGGATACCCGACCGCCCATCACAAGCCGCCACCAATCGCTCCGCCCTCGGATTCGGATACCTCCGCCCCGTCTCTCTCTCTCTCTCTTTCTCTCTCGTATTTCGTGTCGAAAATCGAACTTTATGCCAAAATAGCCACGCCAGAAACGTGCTTCTCCGACCATCTTCGGTCCCTTCCGGATAAAAAAACTTTAGTTTGACCTCTCTTTTTTTCTCCTCTTTCAATCCGAACGATTCACGTTCACCCTCCAAAGGGATCAAAAAAGAAGACCCATCTGAAGTCCCATTAAAAAACTAACCACGTTTTGCTTGCACATGAGTGACCACGTGGCAAAAGCGACGATCGAAGTGGCTTTTACTGGCAAGGGTTTCTTGCTTTGTCGACAGATCTTTGACCGACGTATGCGAACTGGACAGCTATTTACACGTCTATCGACATAAACGGGTGGAAAAGACGGGTTACCTTAACACGGTCAAAGCCATTATCCTCGAAAGAGACGGATTTACAATTGATGCTGGGAGATGATTCCCTTAAGCCATAATTGGTTATGACATCTGGCTTACACAATTGGCTTGGCTCCTTCTCCTTCGTGGGTCTCCCCTTGTTGACGTCACGTGCATCACCATGTCAAATCCATGTTCCCACTTCGGAGAATATTTTTTCAGAGATTGGGGGGGGGTTCTAAGTAGTGCGCCTTTCGCGTCATCGGGTCTTTTAATTAAAAAAAAGGCTTTTGAAAAAGAGGACTCTTGCGTCCAATGGATTGAGCCCGAGCATTTCCAAAAGAGTCACTTACTAGGTAAGAGATTTGTTGATCCAAAAGAGACCCCATGAGGCTATTGTTTTTCTACCACAAGACCTTATGAGATACGTAAGGGCAGTCGTGTAAAAGCAAAAGAGAAAAAGGAGGAAAAATCAACCTTGTATTTGCCCTCAAGAAGATTAATGTAACCGAGTACATCGACACGGGACATGGGAAGAATTAATAAAATATAGAGTGAACGCATAACTATGACACTATGAGTTGTCACGGATTAACGTGTTCTTGAAAGCAAATCAATTCTCTAACATGTGAAAGAAGAGTGTTGATTATTTAAAAGAATTGATGTGTGCTGAGGACACGATTTTGCCATGCTAACAAGAACCATCAGGCGAGAAATTATATTATATAGCATGCCATTATATGGAACAAGGACAGGCTACGAGTATTGATATTCTTCTGTGCGGTTCGAATGCATCTACAGCATGACCCTACAATTCCTAATCCTATCGAGAATAGAATACGTAAGAAACGTGAACAATTGAACATCAATCCTTGTCTCACGACAAACCATATGGGCCGACCCGACGCTTAGAGAGCACGTAAGGACAAGTCTACGTTGAACAGAGCTTAGATCATCTGGAACACGCCAAAAGAAAGGCATAAATATAGAAAGGTTCTTATGTGGAATGATAGCCATAAGCACAAGACATCTTATTTATTTATTGATTTTATTTTTTTAAGGCTAAACTATTAGCAAACAACCATCCAGGGGATGAGCATTGAGCTTTCTACTTCATTTTTCTATTCTCTTTTGGCATTCCGAGCCTAAATTGACTAATCATAAGAAGATTTAAACTAAAATGTCAAAAATGAAAAATTTACAACTAAATCTGCAAACTCATAATAGATTTAAAATTTTTTGGACAATTATTTCTCGAAAAGCTTTCAACATTTTGGTTGCTCGTTGCCACGTGAAAAGCACCAAACTGAATACACATTCCCTTCTCAGCTTGTCGGCAAAATGATTGGCAAGTGTCAGTTAGATCCTCATCTCCTGCGTAGAGTATAGTTTCCTTTGCGACTTTGTAACCAAGGATCGTGGCGGCAACCTCGCAATTAGCCTAGCAATTAAAGATGACTAGTGGTAGGCCACAGTCGTTGCCGAAGTAAATAGAAGTTCGCTGCAATAGAATGCTTCCCTTTCAAGAATTAGATCACGTCGGGCTAAGCATCTGTAGTAAAACGTGATTCAGATTATAATTGTATTTATCAGCTAGAGTGCTATCAGGAGCCAGCTTCCAAAACTGAAGAACGCAATTATTAGAGGGAAAAAAAAGAAGAAACAAGCTCCGATAGCTGCTTCATAGAATATAGTTACCTGCTGCAACTGTTTTACAAGGAAATGTTACTCTCGAAGTTCCGTTTCTACAGGCCAAGAAAGATCGAATACAACAGCCAATGGACACATCATGTGACTATCTATAAACCAATGCAAAAATGACACAAACAAGAAGCTTCCAATGCCATGCATTGGTCACTCACCACATCTCAGCCCATTGGGCAAATATGGGTATCTGAAATGACTGGCCATAGTCATTCACGTGGTATCTTACAAGAGCAGTACTGAAGAAAGCCCTAGCGATCCTTTCTGGGACCACAAAAGATTGCATACAACAGCCAGTGATTCAACATGTGACTATCTACAAATCAAAGCGAAAATAACACTAAAACAAGAACCTTCCAATGCCATGCATTGGTCACTCACCACATATCTCAGCCCATTGGCAAATATGGGCATATGAAATGACTGGCTATATTCATTCGGGCTTATCTAACAAGAGCAATAATGAAGAAAGCCCTAGTGATCCTTTTTGGGACTATGAAAGCTTTATCTTATTTTATTTTACATTACAAAGTAAAACATTAGAAATCGAGTATCCATAGCAGTCGGACGCACATCCAAATTATTCAAGTACAGTCAATCTCTTCCTCAGTCGGGTGAGTTATTGTACCAGTATCCTTCCAGCCATGTTATTGTCATGATAGTGCTGTAAAGCCTCATTTATGGTCTTGAGAGCCTTGTCATTCGATATAAAACCCATGAACCAGAATTCATAACCATCTCTCATGACAACCTGGATGTACTTTTCAGTAGGATTCGACCTGTTTGAAGAAGGACTAACAGTGCTCAACTGATTGAGCAGCAGAACCACCTACGCAATCAATCAGGATGAAAGCACGTTAAGAACTGATGGTGGGAGAGTGAAGCTCAGCGGAGCTTGACAAATTTTTTTCTGGGTGTGTTTCACTACATTCAGATACTTCATGCTTAAATAAGAATAAAATGACAAAAAAAAAAAATGATCCAAGTTTCGGTGAAGTAATACAGTCAATGAGTTAAATGAAGGTCCTTTCCAATGAAGGTTCTCCAAAGAGGGGCAATCACAAGACAACTCGGGCCAGTCACAAGAGGGGAAACGAAAATCATAACTCAGGCTATGAATTTGTAATGCATTAAAAACTTATGATTCAGACAAAAGTTCAGTGCTTACCCATTTGAAATAGCAATCCTAGAGTAAATGCAATTATAGGAAGATTGGAAAAGGTCACCTTATAAAACATCCACCGTTGCTGTCCTGAGGGAGAGTATTGGCAAAGAGGGTTATCACTGCAGAAGGCGAGTCTCTTGTTTGACAAATACAGTGTCCCAATGACAGGCCCAGTGGAAGTGGATAGATAGCAAGCATATGCCTTCAGGAGCTTCTCTCCTGGCAGAATCTCAAATGTCTGCTGAAATACCTTATCCTGTCCCCCCTCTGCAAGCACTTTTTTCCCCTGAGCCAGTCGAGCCATTGCTGCGTTTGTGACGCTAGGGCTGGTTTTAACTGTTTCACACAAACATAGCACAATTACAAATTGGTCGAGGTCAGGTATAAATAGAGTTCTTAACATCACAATCCCATCGATTGAAAACCGTGAGGAGACAAGAATCAAAGAAAGTACAGGCTTTGTCTCTCACAAGTCACAAATAAACTAAAGAACAGACAACAAGCCAAAACCAAGCTTATCCAGCCGCTGCAGTGCTTCCTATTACAAGACAAAGCTAATTTTTCTTCTTTACAGGAAAAAGGCGAAGAGCCAAGAGGTGATCATTTATCTAGTCCAACGTTCAGTCATGCAAAGAGCCCGATGGGTTTGGATGGCTTTAGAAAATTATGGAAAACAAAGTATGTCCTCCACAGAAGTGCCATGTTACACATTTGGCAATTTGTTGTAAGTAGGAATCGACATAGATTAGCAAAACAATAAGCGCTGAAGATAGCACCGCACATTAGAGTTGAATCTCCCCTAGATAAATAATCAAGGGACTTGATCCACTCAACAGCTAATTGGCGGATTGAATACACAGATCATGAAGCATGTATGTTAGTTCCTAGGTGGTGACTGAAATCGAACCGATTCCTAAACCACGTCAATGAAAGACAAGGTGCCAAACTCTATGGATTGAATATTCACATCCACAACATTTGCTTACGTTGCAGAAACGGAGAAAAGATATATATGCAAGCAAGCAATCAGGTACGTGTCCACAACAAATCCAAAATGTTCCTAATTGATTATACAGACATATTGCGAGCAAAAATTGTAGAGAGAACTTACGGTGATGCCAGACATTGTCCACGAGCATCTCTGCTTTTCGCGTAGCGTCTTCAAACCTCTTCCCACACCGGTTCAATACGCCGCATATCCTGTCCATCAGACCTGCAAACACCGGTAAAGCGTCGAGCTTTGCCTCATTTGTATAAATATCAGTTGGACACGTTACTCGGGGAAGCTTTGCCTTATTTGTATAAATATCAGTTGGACACGTCTCCCGAGGGCACTGCGCACCAGTGAGTTCCGGCTCGTTTTCCTCTTCTTCTTTTTCCCGCCTAATTCTTCTTTTTCTTCTTCATCGCAGCTCCCACAGGAGGCAAAGCGCAGAGCTCGGCCCCCCGATCGCGATCGCCCCGATCGGATTGCACCTCTCCTTGAGTCTGCGCTTGCCGCCTCCTCAAGCAATTTGCACCTCCTCACGTTCCTCCGCCAGGTCGTTGTTTCATTCTTGAGCAATCCTCCTCGGCTGTTGTGTGTTCGGTTGCGTTTTCCTCTTTTTCCCGCCCTTACTTTGAATCTAATAAAGCGAATAGAGATCAAGCACGTCCAAACTTGAGTCTTGAGTCATTGTGCTCTGTTTTGCATACTGAGTATATATGCTCAAACAAAATCGTTTTCCTCTTCTTCTTTTTCCCGCCTAATTATTCTTCTTCGTCGCGCCTCCCACAGGAGGCAGAGCGCAGAGCTCGGCCCCCCAATCGCACCTCTCCTGGATCGCCTCGATCGGATCGCACCTCTCCTCGAGTCTGCGCTTGTCGCCTCCTCAAGCGATTTGCGCCTCCTCATATTCGTCCGCCAGGTAAATCATCGTTGTTTCCTTCTCGAGCAATCCTCCTCGGCTGCTGTGTGTTCGGTCGCGTTTGGCTCTTTAAGACCAGTGGAAACAAGTATGCACTTAGCATTTTTATTGTATTGTGCTGATTCTGGTATCTAATTTTGAGCTGCTGGATAGATACATTTCTTAGGAGTATCAAAGGGACAACTCATTTCCTTGGAGTAGTGGGCAATGCTTTATTGATTGGACTAATTGTTAAAACTATAAAGAGTATTCATCCTGGATCACCATAGATTTAGTGACTCTATTATCTTTATGGATTTTTTTACTGCACCTTACACCTTATGCTTCTGCCTCAGTAGATTGTAGTTGCATTTACAGACTTTTAAGTTGGGTCGCGCTGCTTTATGCAGGTGATCCTCATGGAGAGTATTAAATTCCTTACTCACAAGCCGTTATTTTCCACTGAGTTATTAACGAAGAACAATGAGACTAATGAAATAAACAGATCCAATCTGTTTATGTTAGGTGTAAAACACTAGGCTAAGGTGAGGCTACTTGATACTTGACATTTGCTAACATCAAATAGGCTGCTTGATACTTGAAATTTTCTTTTTCAGAGATCAAGACTAGAGGTGAAAGAGCTTATTAATGATAAGAAACCTACTACACTATTCATAGAGTTGTCCGAGGATAGAAAAACTGTACTTAACAATCCCCATTCTGAATTTTCCGTGGCGGTCGAGGAGGGCAAAAAATAGGCTCCCAAGGGAGGGCACTACAAATGGTATCGTACAATCCCAAGGGAGGGAGAGTGTAAGACCCAGGGACCAGGCTCCCAAGGGGAGAAGTTACAAGTGGTATCAGAGTGTGAGACCTAAGGAATCCTAAGGGGGAGAGAGTGTCTCGACTCCCAAGGGAGGGCGTTACAAGTGGTATTGGACAATCTCAAGGGGGGAGAGTGTGAGACCCAGGGACCAGACTCCCAGGGGGGCATTACTAGTGGTATCAGAGTGTGAGACCCAGGGACCAAGCTCCCAAGGGGCTTGGGAGCGTTACAAGTGGTATCGGACAATCCCAAGAGAGGGAGAGTGTGAGACCCAGGGTCCAGGCTCCCAAGGGGGGGCGTTACAAGAGGTATTAGAGTGTGAGACCTAGGGAATGGGAAGAGTGTGAGACCCAGGGACCAGGCTCCAAAGGGGGGCATTACAAGTGGTATCGGACAATCCCAAGAGGGGGAGAGCGTGAGACCCAGGGACCAGGCTCCAAAGGGGGGCATTACAAGTGGTATCGGACAATCCCAAGAGGGGAGAGCGTGAGACCCAGGGACCAGGCTCCCAAGGGGGGCATTACAAGTGGTATCGAGTGTGAGACTTAGGGAATGGGAAAAGTGTGAGACCCAGGGACCAGGCTCCAAAGGGGGGTTACAACGGTATCGGACAATCCCAAGAGGGAGGGAGAGTGTGAGACCAAGGAGCTCCCAAATGGGGGCAAAGAACAAAATCATGCATAACAAAACACATATTGTCCGCTTTGGACCCAAGGGGGGAGGGGAGAGCACCGCTGGGAGGAGGGATGATGACACAGGCATTTTCTTGGGGTAGTATAGGCGGCCCCGCGTTTTCTTGGGGTAGTATGGGGTGCCCTAAGAAGAAGAAGAACAAAACCGTGTAGAACAAAACACATATTGTCCGCTTTGGACCCAAGGGGGAGTGGAGAGCACCGCCGGGAGGAAGGATGGCAGTGTGGGCGGCTCCCAAGTGGGGGAGAGCAGACTCCCAACGAGGGCATTGTGCTCCCAAGGGGGGAGAGCACCGCCGGGGGGAGGGATGGCGGCGCGGGTGTTTTCTTGGGGTAGTATGGGCTGCCCCGCATTTTCTTGGGGTAGTATGAGGTTCCTCGAGAAGAACAAAACCATGTAAAACAAAATGTCTGCTTTGGACCCAAGGGGGGGAGGGGAGAGCACTGCCGAGAGGAGGGATGGTGGCGTGGACGTTTATGAGGTGCCCCGAGAAGAGAAAACCGTACAGAACAAAACACATATTGTCCGCTTTGGACTTTAATCCAATGCGGAAAATATGTGTACAGTGGAGACCCAGGGTGTTACAGAATTTCTTGGGGTAGTATGGACTGCCCCGCGTTTTCATGGGGTAGTATGTGCTACCCTAAGAAGAATAAAACCATGTAGAGTAAAATCGTGAGGACTTAGTATTTAAAGCGGACAATATGTATACAGTGGAGACCCATGGTGTTACAGAATGATTTCAGGGCAGACACAATTTTCACTTTCTTCTGCTATCTATCCTTGTTTGTGATTAGAAGATGATTCATCAAAGAAGACATTCATAAGAAATATGCAACAAATTCAAAAGAAACGTCATGAAACCGAAGAGCTCATGTGATGAGCAACCAAGGAATGATTCTGGGGCGGACACCATTTTCACTTTCTTCTGCTATCTATCCTTGTTTGTGATTAGAAGATGATTCATCAAAAGAAGACATTCATAAGAAAGATGCAACAAAATTCAAAAGAAACGTCATGAAACCGAAGAGCTCATGTGACGAGCAACATGCAGTGAAGGTAAGAAATGTTCAAACAGAATCAAGATTGTAGTTGACTCGATCAGCAAAAAGTTTGATCCGACTGACAAGCTAGGCATGTATCACATAAATTTTCTAAGTGCCGAGTCAGTCGGGTCCCCATATCACCCATAACATAGACCATTACCCAGCTGAATTCTCTAATGGTGAAGGGAAGTGCGGCTGAAATGAAGAGGACTGCCGAGAGTTTGGTTTCGGTTCTCAAAAAGTGGGTGGAGGGAACAGCGGAAAAGAAGGGCCAAGGGCAAAGCCAAGGACGATGAGCAGGACTTCATTCATTTCATGCTTTCTGCATTGGAATTGGAGGATGGGAATAACTCTGTTTAAGCGGCTGATACTGTTCCTCATGCCACTCGGTTGCTACACCTAGCAGTACTGATCCGTGTTTGTGCCCCTAGTTCTCAGTCAAATTAGTTAGTTAAGATGTAGAAGTCCAAGCATGCGATGGCGAAAACCAAGTTATAAGAAAATTCAAAGGTGATTCAACGTTTGTACCTCCCACACAACAAGCAAAGTCCAGCCAATTGAGGAAATGTCTGCAACTGCTTCAAAGCGACACCATACATTTCAAGAAGAAATACAAGTGATAGTAGATGGATGACCAAACAGGCCGGTTCAATCTAAGAACCGAATCAAACTAGTCTTGCCTGATGGGCTTCTGTTCAGTTTTTGGATAAAAAAATGAGGACCAGCCTTAACTGGTTTGTTTCCTGGTTTCATGCCGTGAATTGGTCGTCAGTTTTACCCGGAAGCGGCCTTGCTTGTTCCCGGGTGTATTTTGGTTTTTAACAGTTCAAAAACGAACCCTAAATCTGTATAGCAGATGAAATTGATGTAGCGAACACAGCCAAGATAGGTTTGAGTACGAGGAGGGCCTAAATTGATGCAAGGAATGCGGAGATATTATCTCTAAAAGAAGAAAGATTATCACAGTGCGTGCAACATTATCCAAGGTTGCTCTTTTATGAGAAGATGACATAGCACGATTGTTGACTCGTAGCAAACGCATAGTCTCTCTGTGTTGACAACAAAGCAAGTCCCGGACTGCCATTTCACCTGCATGCGTGAGCTTGACCCTTTTTAAGCTCTCCACCGAGAGGAGAGCTTGACCCTTTCCGTTATAGATACAGATTAGCTCTCTATGCTAAGAATATCCTGATCTGGAGGAAGTTGTAAGTGTGAATTAAGAACCCAAAATAAGCAAATGGTCACTTCCACACCTACATGAAACACACACTCCTCTCTGTACATGGCACATATGATGAGCTTCTGATTAAAAATTGGATGAATTGGAAAATCTCTGTTTTCCAAGAAGAAGACAAAACTGTTGCGTCACCAGGCAAGGGGATTTCTACAATCCTACATATCCTGGCTACAATACGACGGAGAGTGAACCGAGAGCCCTCCTTCCTGTTTGCAGAGCTTTTCTGGTTCACGCCTTGCTCTGCTCTCCTTTCTCTCATCGCCAAAACCGTGTTGTCGGATCGGGTTACAAACCTGAATAGGAGTTTGCAGTTCGTGTCTGGTTTTGGTTCCCGCAGGTTTTCTATTTTATTTATTTTTGTATATTTCCTCATTGAATGTTGTGATCAAACAAAAGGAGAGGGTGATTTAAGGTTTTCAAAAGTAGACTTGCCTTGCAACTTGTCTTGGAAGAAACCTTTCTTGTCATCAACATTGTACTCAAAATTGTTTTCCCTCTTAATTTATAGCAATTTTGGCCTTAAGTAAATATAGTTATGTACAGTAATTGTCGATGAAAATGTGTTTTGTGTATGGTTTCCGAGATTGCATTCACTGAGATTTCATTGCAGGCAATGAATAGAACAATTTGCTTAGTTAAAAACCAGTTTGTAGAGTTATCCTGACCATTCTTTGAGAGCTGTTTTGTGGCATATACATTTTGAAGAAATCTGGCCCTTCTCTGGGAAGCATTCTCCGTTATAGTTTACTATAAGCAAGCTTAGTGAATTTCAGTTAATGCAATATCACCCCCAACACGCATAAACCATGCAATATCTCATTGAATGCAATCTCAGAAACCATGCGCAAAATGCATTTTCATTGACAGTAATTTTCCAGCAACCATATTTTTTTAAGGCCAAAATTGCGATCAATTAAGAGGGAAAACATTTTTGAGTAGAAGTAGTCGTGGGATGAAGCGCCTGGTGGGAACCATGCCTGGTCATCAGGATCAGAAGCCTTCAAGGCAGCAAAAGCTTGAGTGCTTGATTAAACCAATGACAGCAATTCGGCGCTGCGTGCCTTGGTCAGATTTGATAACGTAATTCTGCTTGTTGTCCTTTGGGTTGACTATTACTTGCTTTCGGATCCTTCTCTTTGTTGGCATTGTCGGAGTTCTGCAAACAAAACTGATCAATGTTGCACCCCCTTGGACTGCAATTGCTCTGGCCTTGCCTTCCACACTTGTTGAAAGTGTTACTCGCCCATCCCTATAGAATTTGGGGTGTGACATTTGTTAGTATTATTGCGACATCCTTGGATTAACTCACTTGACGTATTGTCCACTTTAACTTATTTATCCTTTGGTGTAGGTAGGCACTATCCCTGGTGAAGGACACCCATCCTGATAGTATTTTAACTTGGGCTCACTTAATTTTGGAGTTCCAAATCGCTCTCCCTTGTTCAATGCATATTTTGGATCATTTCTATCCCTTTCGTCATCCTAAAAGTCTGTCAAGAGTTACTCCTTATCCAAGCCCTTTGGCCCAGCAACCACTCCTTGCCCTTGTTGAAGGGGTCATTACAGACCTACCACTTTCCACCCGGTTTGTCCCGAAACTACACACCTATTAGAGGGGATTCCATATTGTGATATTCCTAACTCACTTGGAGTATTGTCTGCTTTTACCCATCCTATATTGAGCCTCATGGTTTAATCCTTTGACACTGTAAGTCACTCATTGCTCTAGCCTGGGCTCATTAAACTTAGGAGTTTTAAAGCAAAACTTGCCCTTACATAAAAAAGCACTTTCATGAGTCATTTCTAGTTTTTATGTATATATCCCAGACTCGCTTTGGTTTATAATTCGGTTTACTCCTACCTCCTTCGCCATCCTAGAAGCCTCTGTTTGGAGCCGCTTCTTGTCTTTGAAATATTTGACCAACAAAAGCATTCTGATTTGAGAAGCCAGATTCTTTAGAGCCATGCCACTTTCTCATTGTTTCATGGCCTTGAAGGAGCGGCACAATATCAGCATAAGAAGGAACAGAAGGGTTTAATATGGAGGTAACAAAAGACTCGTATTTCTTACCCAAGCGACGAAGAAGTGAGAAAATTTTAGAGCTATCACTCACAAGCTTTCCAATAGCAGCAAGCACAAATGTACTTGAAAAAGGCTGATATAATCATAGTATAAATGCCTTTCTTTTACATTTTGAGGCTGTCACGTAAATAATATTCACTTCTTGAGATCTCTTGCAAAGGAGTTGATTGAGAAATATTACACCTTAGCAGTCGTCTCAAGCCCGACAACCATGCCAAGAACACCTTCAGACAATGCTCAGTGATTCATCCACGCAGGCGACAATCAGACCATTTCCATGCGTTGTACATTGGATTGGAAATTAACTTTTTTCCATTCACAACTTCAGTGTTTGGGACTACAATTTCATTAACTGGTGCAGGATAATCTCCAGTAATAGATCCCAGTGTATCCTGGCTTTCTAAGAGATCCATAGTTTGGGTCTGCCAAAATTTAAGAGTTGAGTGGTTTAGCTTAATCGTCACAAAGTTTGCGACATTCGGGGTCAATGGATGATGGTACTTAGAGGAGCTTGAGGTTGCCATCGTAGATAGATAGCTTCAAGAAAGGGCTTTTCTTTTCTAAAGATCTAATACCATGCGTGTGTTTAAGAGTGGTTTTGAATTGAATAGGCCAACTTGCTCTCAATCTTAGTCTCTGCTTTGTATAAAATATGTCTACAACATTCAAATACAAGCTAATAAGATGGAGATGACATGGATGATAGATAACAACTCTCTCTAAGCTTTAAACAAAGTAGAGATGGAATAAAATAATCAACAAATTACTGTAATCTTGAGGTGGTTTCTTCCAACAGTATGATATCATCGTTTGAATTTAATCCACAGAAGCAACCGCACACTGAATCATGTTATTGCCTGTTTTGTTAAGGCGGATTAAGAATAAGATACATTACTAAAGTTTAGATATCTTATAATAGAGCTGCTCTCTTCCTCAAGAAACTTAGGCAGCATAAAGTTTGACCTCCTAAGCATCACCGTGAAGGCATGGAAATGTCTCTGCAACTGATAACGCTTTTTGTTTCATATCTGCATATTTTATCAGCTAGATCATATAATCCTCTTTCTACCAAACTTTTTGTGATGCTATTTTGACCAACAAAAGATGGTAAGAATTAATTTGGTTCTTTCTTGGATATATCATTTCATTTGTTGCTTCAGACTTGAAAGCCAATGATGCCCCCAGCAAACCATTAAACGAAGACTTCACCCACTGTATATTACTTCAGGAAACTTAAATTCTCTCCTCTTATTTGCTGGACCTAAAAGAACATGCCAATGGCAATTTCGACATTGCTGAACAACCATGCCGTCACGAATATACTGATAAGAGAAATATATGAAGAGTACTTACAAAAAAAAAAAAAAAAATAGTATGGTCACCTACTATATGGGAAAGTAGGACAACCAAAATCAGTTGCAGAAAACATAATTACAATGACGCTGCGCTCATGTTAAGAGCAACCAAGGATGCGTAGAAACCGTCTGGAGTCATGCTTTCCTTTCTCAATGATCACTCCATTTTTTTACCACCACAATCACGTCTGCATTTTTAATGGTTGATAATCTATGCGCCACTATAACTGTAGTTCTATTGACCATGACTTTGTCTAATGCATCTTGAACCACTCTTTCACATTCAGCATCCAATGCACTCAGTTATATAAGTGAAGTTCCCATCGTTTAAACTGGATATTTATATCAGATCAACTGGGTAGGATTGGCTTTCTTTTGAGACATGCCATGCAAAAAAATGCGTGCTTTAGTACCTCTCTCTACTATCTTTCCTTGATGAAGGACAGCGATCATATCAGCGTTCCTAATGGGGCTTAGACGGTGTGCTACAATAATAGTGGTTCGATATCCTGTCCAATGCCTCTTTGTGTATCAAGACTGCATGTGCTGTTTTCCTCTTTTTTGTTTTGTTTGGTTGTTTGTGTCCTATTTTTTAGGAGTTGGTTAGTCAATCTTATCTCCTAGGAGCAGTTAGCTGCATGTATCTTAGATATTCTGATATGTTGCTGATTTTGTGGATCAAGCAAGCCATTAGTCGGCAACGTGGGTTTATGGTTACATTTTAGTATGTATTTTGAACATTTTTTTCAGTTTTCTGAACACGACGCTCTGCTTCTGCTGTAAACTCCTTTAGAGCCTTCTTGATCTTAAGGGGCTGTGAGTGACTTGTGAGATTGATTGAGAGGTGTGTCTGCATCCATAGAAGTTAATAGCAAGATGGAGGTAGGATCAAGTGGTTTTTCAGCAATGGCTCCACCAGCGTTTGATGGAGAAAATTATCAAGCCTAGGTAGTGAGAATGCGAGCCTATCTAGAGGGTTGTGATTTTTGGGAAGCTGTGGAACAAGATTATGAAGTTGCTCCCCTTCCTGATAATCCAACCATCAATCAAATCAAGTTTCACAAGGAGAGGACAACAAGGAAAGCAAAGGCAAAGTCTTGTTTATATGCTACTGTCTCATCTGCCATTTTCAGTAGAATTATGGCTTGTGAATCAGCCAAAGCTATTTGAGACTTCCTCAAAAATGAGTATCAAGGAGATGAGAGGATTAGAAGCATGAAGGGCCTAAATCTGATCACAGAATTCGAGAGATTGCAGATGAAGGAGTCTGAGACAATTAAGGAGTATTATGGTAAGTTGATAAGCATTGCAAATCATGCAAGAATTCTAGGCACTGACCTCTCTGATAATAGGCTAGTGCAAAAGATTCTTGTCTCCTTGCCCGAAAGGTTTGAGGCAACCATGGCCTCTTTGGAGAATACCAAGGATTTGTCTCAGATCAAGTTGGCAGAATTGCTAAGTGCTTTGCAAGCACAAGAGCATAGGAGGTTAATGAGGGTGGAAGGAAGTACAGAAGGAGCTTTGCTGGCCAAAGAACAGCAGAATGTAGGAGGAAAAGTTAAGAAGTGGAAAGGGAAGAAATGAAATAGCATTAGTGGTTCAGAAGCTGTTGTAGGAGAGAATAGTGTGAGCAACTCCAAGAACAATTGGGGAAGATATTCCTCATGTCAGCATTGTGGAAAAAAGAATAATCCACGCTTTAGGTGTTGGAAGAGGCCAGATGTTAGGTGCAGAAAGTGTCATAAGCTTGGACACATTAAGAAGTTCTGCAAAGAGAAGAGAGATCAGCAGCAAGGTGAGGCACATGCTGCAGTTCAGCAAGAGGTAGATGTTGGAGAAATCTTTCCAGAATATTTTGAAGCTGACAAAACGTTTCTATCAGTCTAGTCTGGATATTCGCAGACCTTTAGTTTAGAGTCTGAAGACTTTCTGATCACCAGACTTAGTACTCAAGACTCAAGACTCAAGATTCAAGACGATTCTCATTGACAGTCTTTCTAATCTAGTGACGAAGGAAATCCAGATCCGAAGTATTTGGTTGAGGATTTAATCCTTTCCTCTGGAGAAGATCTCTTGGCTGGATAAATATAATGGATTCTTTTATTCGTATCTAGATTGATTGAAGATCCAATGGTCGACGAAATATTCTTGGTATGTTCTATTCTTGGAAACCAAGATCCTGATTGTATGGGTGAACAAGATTGATGGGCTATCGTCAGGTTCCTTTAATAGCTCGAATGATCTTCTTAATTGATTCCATCCAACGGGTAGATTGGAGAATTCCTTTGGTAAGTGCCAACGGGTATGATGGCATAAAGGAGTATAAAAGGAAGACGTTCTAGTTGTTTTAGTGTGTGATCGATAGAGAAATTCCAGAGTCTGAAGCACCTTGATTATTAGTTGATACGTTTTGAGCGAAATTGTATACACAAAGAGTGTCTATACTTGGTGATACCTTGAGTGAGTGTGGTAGATCATCTACACTGAGAAATCAAGGAAGATCAACGCTGTAACATCTCTTTGTTCATAGTGAAATCCAGCCAATAGGTAGTCAGTGCAGAAGAGTGGACGTAGGCTTGAATCAAGCCGAACCATTATAAACCGCGTGTTCAATTCTCTCTTTCCTTTACTCAGTCTTACGTTGATTATTATTTGTTGCAAATCCTTCAACTGTTTAGTATTGTGCAATTATCAAGAAAAATCTTTTATATACCTATTCACCCCCCTCTAGGTACTCGTACTAGCTATATCAATTGGTATCAGAGCTCGTGTTCTTACTTTATTTGAAGTGTTTTACTTCAGAGTAAAAGATCCATGACTAGTATGCTAGCACCAGGGCTGGTGGAAGGGCAAAGCAATACTAGACCACCCTACTTTGATGGAAAGGATTATAACATCTGGAAGAACAAGATGAAAGCTTTTCTACGATCAAAGGATCCTCTGGAATGGGACGTTATGGAAAGAGGAATTACGCCTACAGCTGCATCATTCTCTGAAAGAGGGAAAGAAACTGTTGAGACCAGCGGAATGACTTAGGAAGAGATAATCAAGAGACAAGCACTCGATGCAAAAGCAATTTACTCTTTATATTGTGCTTTGTCACCAACTGAATATAACAGAATATCTTCTTGTGTTACAGCAAAAGAAGTATGAGACAGATTACATATCACCTATGAAGGAACAGATCGAGTGAAGGAGACCAGAATTAACATTCTCCTCGGTCAATATGAAGCCTTCAAAATGAAACTAGGAGAATCTATAACTGACATGTTTAGTCGTTTTATAGATATTGTCAATGGTCTTGAGAACTAAGGACAAAAGATTTCTGATCCCATGAAGGTAAACAAGCTATTACGTGGACTCTCCAAGGATTGGAATCATATAAAGACTTCAATAAGAGAGACGCAAAGAATTATGCCATTATCTATCGATGAGCTGATTGGAACTCTTCAGTCTTATGAAGTGGAACAAGTTAATGAAGACGAAGATTCAAAAGGTAAGAAATCCATTGCATTAAAATCAAATGATGATTCTGATAATACAGATTCTGAAGATGATCTAGACGATGAGGAGCTTGCTCTTATGATAAGAAGATTCAGAAAGCTTAATAGAAAAGGAAGAAGGTTCAACTCAATGAAACAAAGTTTCCAAAGACAGCAGACCAAGTCTGTAGATGATGAGGAACCAAACAAAGATGTAGTTTGCTTCGAATGCAAGAAAAAGGGACACATCAGACCCAACTTTCCTCTTCTAAAGAAGAAGAAAGGAAAAGCTGAAAAGTTTCGTAAAGCTCTCAAAGCTAAAACATGGAGTGATACAGAGTGTGAAGAAAGTGATGAAGAATATGCCAACCTGTGTCTGATGGCAAAATCAGACTCAGACTCAGACTCAGGATCAGACTCAGACAGTGAATTTGAGGCAGGTAATTTTAAAATTCCTGTCAAAGTTTCTAAATACATTGATGAATTGTGTTTTAGTCTTAAGACTTCTCTCAAAAGAATTTCCGAATTTAAAAAGGAAAACTCAGCTCTAAAACAAAAGGAAAATGTTTTAGAAGAAAGAATTAAAAATCTAGATTTGAATGTTTCTACTCTTAAAGAAAAGGAAGATAATCTTCTGAAAGAAAATGTTCTTTTAAAAACTGACTTATCAAATATTTCAAAGAAATTCTCAATAGGGTCCAAAAAACTTGAAAAAATTCTTTCAGCTCAAAGACCTTATTTCAATAAGTCCGGTCTAGGTATGACAGCAGAAACAATTCCCTTGATTGATTTTCCTAAAGTAAAAGAAAGAATTAAGAAAGTTTTTGTAAAGTCTGTAGGTCGAAATGCCCTCAGGTGTTCAAAGTGTAACAGTCAGGATCACGTTGAAAAAGAGTCCTATGGTTTGGAAACCTGTTAAGAAAGTATGGCCTAATAATGTTCATCTTACTAACACCAAAGGACCCAAGAAAATTTGGGTACCAAAGAAAGCTTGAGACTCTCTTTTAAATGCAGGTCTCCGTCAAGAAAAAGGTAAAGTGGTATCTTGACAGCGGATGTTCAAGACACATAACAAGAGACTCAAATTGCTTCATAAAGCTTATTCAAGTAAATGGTGGAAAACTATCATTTGGAGGAAACGACAAATGAAGTATTGTGGGATTTCGAACTGTGAAAATTGGAAATCTCACAATAAGCAATGTTTCTCTAGTGGAAGGACTCAATTATAACCTTCTCAGCATTAGCCAATTGTGTGATACCGGTTTCAAGATCTCCTTTCAAGAAGGAATATGTTCTGGAATCAGTAAAGACTCTACTCAGTCTTTCATGGGTCGAAGACATGGAAATATCTACCTCTTAGACGTGAAACCAAATGAATCACAATACCTAATCTCAATTCAAAATGAAGCAAGCTTATGGCACAGAAAGCTTGGTCATGTCAACATGAAGCAATTAGCCAAAATCTCATCAAAGCAGCTTGTTCGAGGTCTACCCAAATTACTATACCAAAAATCCGATCCATGCACACCATGTATTCTGGGAAAACAGGTAAGAAATTCATTTAAGCCAATAAATCATGTCTCTACTAATCATGTACTACAATTGCTGCATATGGATCTCTTTGGACCAACCAAAACCCAGAGCATTGGAGGTAAGAAATATTGTCTAGTAATTGTGGACGACTACTCTCGCTTTACTTGGGTATATTTCCTTACAAGTAAGTCTGAAACCTTCTCGTATTTTGAAAAATTTGCTAAAAATGTTCAAAATGAAAAATGATGTGTTATCTCAAGTATAAGAACAGATCATGGAGGTGAATTTGAAAATCAAGATTTTACAAAATTTTGTGATGAATCTGGCTTTAAGCATATGTTCTCTTCTCTATATACTCTAAAGCAAAATGGAGTTGTAGAAAGAAAAAATAGATCTCTTCAAGAAATGGCTAGAACTCTTTTAATTGAAAGTAAGATTTCTTTACGATTTTGGGCTGAAGCTGTTTCAACAGCGTGCTATATCATTAATAGAGTCTTCTTAAGACCTATTTTAGAGAAAACCCCTTATGAGTTATTCAAAGGTAAGAAGCCTATTGTTTCATACTTTCATGTGTTCGGTTGCAAATGCTTTATTTTGAAAAATGCAAAAGATCGAGTTGGTAAATTTGAAGAAAGATCAGATGAAGGCATCTTCCTTGGATAAATTACATCAAGCAAAGCCTACAGAGTCTATAACAAGAAGAGCCAGTCTGTGAAGGAGTTAATGAATGTCAAATTTCAAGACTCTATACAAAATGAATACAGTCTGACTCATCATGAAGAGTCTGAACCTACTCCAGACCCTCCAAAGCTTACAACTCAAGAAGCATCTCAGACTCTGGAAGATCAGCACCAAACTGTTCATGAAGATTCAAACAAAGAAAGAGATCATCAACCAGACAAATCAACCAGTAACTGGAAGCATAAATCTAGTTATCCCAAAGATTTCATTATCGGCGAAATTAATGAAGGAATTCGCACCAGATCTAAAAGGCGTGAAGAGTCTAGTGCTGTAACTCTTATTTCCAAAATTGAGCCAAAGAGCGTAGAAGAAGCTTTATCTGATGAAAGCTGGATTGAAGCTATGCAAGAAGAACTCAGACAGTTTAACATTAATGATGTCTGGGAATTGACATCCAAACCAAAAGGTAAAACTGTTATTGGAGCTAAATGGGTGTTGAAACAAGATGAATGAGAAAGGAAAAGTCGTACGAAACAAAGCAAGACTCGTGGCTAAAGGATACACGCAAGAAGAAGGAATAGACTATGATGAGACTTACGCACCAGTAGCAAGGTTAGAAGCTATTCGACTATTACTTGCGTTTGCTTGTTATAAAGATTTCAAGTTATTTCAAATGGACGTCAAAAGTGCCTTCCTAAATGGAGTTATCCATGAAGAAGTCTACGTGGAACAACCACCAGGGTTTGAAGACCCAAAGAGGCCAGACTCAGTCTTCAGACTGAAAAATGCCTTATATGGTTTAAAGCAAGCATCTCGAGCTTGGTATGACAGACTAAGTAAGTTCTTAATACATAATGGTTTTGTTAAAGGTAAAGTAGACACTACTTTATTTATCAAAAAGGAAAACAAAAGCTTTTTACTCGTTCAAATATATGTGGATGATATTATTTTTGGATCCCCTAATGAAAGTCTATGCAAGAAATTTTCAAGGTCTATGCAGGATGAGTTTGAAATGAGTATGATGGGAAAGTTAACATTCTTTCTCGGGCTTCAAGTGAAACAACTAGAGAAAGGAACTTTCATTCATCAAGAAAAGTATGCAAATGATCTTGTCAAAAGGTTTGGACTGGAAAAGTGCAAAAAGACCGACATACCGATGTCATGTTCTTTGAAGATAGACAAAGATGAAGAAGGAAAGAAAGTTGATCAAAATCTGTACAAGAGCATCATTGGTTCACTTCTTTATCTTACTGCTTCTAGACCTGACATTTTGTTGAGTGTTTGCATATGTGCTAGGTTTCAATCAGATCCTAGAGAATCCCATCTTAGTGCTGCGAAACGTATTATTAAATACGTTGCTTCATCTTCAAGCATCGGTCTTTGGTATCCTAAGAAGGGAGACTTTAATCTTCTGGGATATTCAGACGCAGATTTGGCCGGTTGCAGAGTCGATAGAAAGAGTAATTCAGGAACTTGCCAAGTTGCTTGGAAGCGGGGACGTGTCTTGGTTTTCAAGGAAACAAAGCACGTGGCTCTCTCAACAACGAAGCTGAGTATGTAGCTCTTGGAAGCTGCTGTTCGCAAATCCTATGGTTAAAACAACAGCTACAAGACTTTGGGATTGAAGACTCATGCACAGAGATCAGATGTGACAACACCAGCGCAATCAATCTCACCAAAAATCCAATCATTCATTCAAGAGCAAAGCATATAGAGATTTGGCATCACTTCATTAGAGATCATATTCAAAATGGAGAAATCTCGATTCAATTTGTTGATTCAAAAAGTCAACTAGCGGATATATTCACAAAGCCTTTGGAGAAAAATCAATTCGATTTTATCCGTTCCAGACTCAACATTTTGAAGCTTGAAGAAGTTAAAGTCTAGAGACGCTCCAACCCTCAGACTCAGACATTCATGGCTATAGACTGTAAGTTGTTATTATATTCAAACTCGAAAAGGTACAATCTTTAGTTCAGTTAATTTATAGTTTCCGTAAAAAACGGAATCGTGTCTTTTCAAGGGAATTAACTTCTATTTGGCAGTTAATGGTTTTAAAAAAGAAGGTGACCATTCACTTTCCTTGTGCCGATTGAACATTCCTTTTTAAACTAAGTTATATATATACAGTTTTCTTTTTCGCCCAATCTTCAAAACCCTAAAAGGCATTCTCCTCCCAATCCCGTCTCTACTTCGTGTTCATCTTCGAGAAAGTTGTCATCTTTTCTTGGGAAAGCAAGTGAAGGAATCTTTCAACAACAAGGAAGGATGTCTTCTTCGAGGAAGTCTTCAAGAATCGCGAACGGGGACCGAGAGAATGAGGGAGGGACCTACCCATTTCGATCTCACCGAAGAAGAAGACTTATCGAGTCAGCAACAGAGCCCGATTCACTCTCCACCACGTCACTCAACACCATCTACCCCACAAGGTGCGGGTCATCATCCAGAAGAAGAAATAATCGAGGAAGCAAACCCTGTAAGAGTCCAAAAACCCTCTTTTATTTATAAACTCTATTGTGCGATGAAGAGCATTAGGACTCTGTTAAACTATGTGGATGATTTTCTTAAAGATAAGAATTATGGGAATGAGTATATCTTTCTGCGACGGATGGAGGATTTGGGAATTGCTCCCAGAGGAAAGACTGAGTAAGCACTTGCGAACATTCCAAGTGACCCTCGTATATCGGGACCGAATCATTGTTGTGGGAACGATGATGATAAAATGTTCAATGAGTTTCAACCTAGAATGGGTGTTGCTGCGAGGGTGAAGGGAAAAAGAATGGAGTTGTTTAAATCAAAGGAACAGGAGAATCTGTTCTTCAGACTGTTGAAACGAGGGGTGATAAACCCTAGGAGTGTTGATTTCGATTTCTTGGATGCCATTAATGTGAACTTAAGGGAGAAGTTCAATTTGCTTCAACTTGAGCAATTTTGCATCGATACCACAGACGGTTATGCGCAATTGACAGCATACTTCTATTCAGTGTTTGAGACCAAGACTATGTGGTTGATGTGGATATGTTGGCTGACATAATTGGAGTTGAACGAGGACGTTATCAACCGATCAAAGTTTCAATTGCTCGTGCCACATTGGAGCTTGTCAAAGATAGAGATACAGGGGGAAGAATCATCTATTCAAGGATGCGTGCCATCAATATCATACTTTACAAAATTGTGATCAATTGCATCAGGCCCAAGTCTACATCCAAGACTGACGTGTCCAATTCCGAGGCAAAATTGATGTATGCGATCAACTCGGGGACAAAGTTCTCTCTCCCCCACATCATTCTCTTTCACATGTACAGAGCAATAGCGAAGGACAAAGGCCAATTGCCTTACCCTGGTCTTGTGACCAAGATCTTCAGACACTTAAATATTGAACTTCCACACACTCTTTGTGTTCGACCATGCGATAAAATGGTGGTAGGTTTGAAGATGCTGACGAAGATGCGTCTGAAAGAGCTTTCCAAGGCAATGGAGAAGTTCAGAGTGAAGACTCCAGTACCCTCTGCTTCAAAGAGAAAAGGGAAAGAGGCCATTGGTGCCCCATCCTTAAAGAGGAGAACTCTCATCTTGGAGGATGAAGATGAAGAGGAAGATCTCACAATCTCTGCCTTGATAAGGACCAGAAGTTCTGTACCTCAATCGACAGAACATCAGAAGAAAGGGAAAGAAGCAGAAGAACAGAGAGAAGAAGAGGAGCAAGACAAGAACAGAGAAGAAGAAGAAGAGCAGTGCGAGAAGGAGAAAGAAGCCGAAGAAGAAGAAGAAGAAGAAGAAGAAGAGAAAGAAAAGTCTGCAATTGAAGCTGGAGAGAAGGAGAATCAAGATGCAGAAGAGCATGATCATCACTCTTCCCCATTTGAGGTCCTAGAGACAGGGGGAGATGGCGAGCAAGGAAGGTCCACACCTCATGCTGCCAATAGTGAAGGTCTAAGACGATCACCAGCAGATCCAGAAGAGTTTCAGGCTTCTCAAATGCCTAAAAAAGGATATGATACGTCAACACCAAATCTGCAAGATTATATAGAAGCTCAATCGTTTGCATTCACTCCATCAGAGAAAGCACATGCAAGTACATAGACGGACAATTCAGCAGATTTTCGTCGTATTCTTGATGTTCTTCTGGAAATGCGGGGCCAAATCTACACTATGGACTGTGAAATTCAAGTCATGAAGAATGCTGGACAAGCATCTTCGGTTACCCTGGAGGACAAAATGAAAGACCTCGCTCTACAACTTCAAGCCAATGCCAAAGGAGAGGAGGTAGCTCAACTAAGGGAAGACTTGAAGAGGCTAGAAGGCATAGTCCAGTCGATGGGAGATTTCCAGATCGTGCGCATTCCCAAGCAAACCTGACTCTTTTCTCACCTTTTTAATGATGACAAAAAGGGAGAGAATTACAATTTGAACGAACTTTAAACTGAACTTTAAACCTTGACTTTAAATTTGTGGTTGAATGTGTTTGTTTTGATGTTTGTTTTTGACTTGAGTGAACTTGGTGTGAACTTGAACTCGAATTTGACTGAAGTAGATTTTGATGCTTGACTGGTTGCATTTATATCAAGTATGGTATTACTCATGAAAGACTAACCAATTTTCTGTGGATGCAGAGTCTGGTTGATTTATTAATCTTTATGAGATAGCCATATTGCTTGAGAAATGTTTTTGCGGAGTCAAAGTTGTTCAAATCTACGGGAAAGTTTTGTCACCATCAAAAATGGGGAGATTGTTGGAGAAATCTTTCCAGAATATTTTGAAGCGACAAAACGTTTCTATCAATCTAGTCGGATATTCGCGAGACCTTCGGTTTAGAGTCGAAGACTTTCTGATCACTAGACTCAGTACTCAAGACTCAAGATTCAAGACGATTCTCATTGACAGTCTTTCTAATCCAGTGACGAAGGAAATCCAGATCCGAAGTATTTGGTTGAGGATTTAATCCTATCCTCTAGAGAAGATCTCTTGGCTGGATAAATATAACGGATTCTTTTATTCGTATCTAGATTGATTGAAGATCCGATGGTCGACGAAATATTCTTGGTATGTTCTATTCTTGGAAACCAAGATCGATTGTATGGGCGAACACGGGATTGATGGGCTATCGTCAGGTTCCTTTAATAGCTCGAATGATCTTCTTAATTGATTCCGTCCAACGGGTAGATTGGAGAATTCCTTTGGTAAGTGCCAACGGGTATGATGGCATAAAGGAGTATAAAAGGAAGACGTTCTAGTTGTTTTAGTGTGTGATCGATAGAGAAATTCCAGAGTTTGAAGCACCTTGATTATTAGTTGATACGTTTTGAGCGAAATTGTATACACAAAGAGTGTCTATACTTGGTGATACCTTGAGTGAGTGTGGTAGATCATCTACACCTGAGAAATCAAGGAAGATCAACGCGCGTAACATCTCTTTGTTCATAGTGGAATCCAGCCAATAGGCTGTCAGTGCAGAAGAGTGGACGTAGGCTTGAATCAAGCCGAACCACTATAAACCGCGTGTTCAATTCTCTCTTTCCTTTACTCAGTCTTACGTTGATTATTATTTGTTGCAAATCCTTCAACTGTTTAGTATTGTGCAATTATCAAGAAAAATCTTTTATATACTTATTTACCCCCTCTAGGTACTTGTACTAGCTATATCAGTAGATCAACTGTTTGTTGCCTCTTGTTTCTCCTCTAGTACTCCATGTGATAGTTGGCTTGTTGATAGTGGTTGCACAAACCATATGACAAGTGATGAAACACTGTTTATAAACCTTGACAAGTCGTTGAAGTCAAGAGTGAGGATTGGGAATGGGGAGTACTTAGAAGTAAAAGGTAAAGGGACTGTAGTAATGGAGAGTTGTGTTGGAACTAAGCTGATTTCTGATGTGATGCATGTGCCTAAAATTGATCAGAATTTGCTGAGTGTGTGGCAGTTGGTAGAAAAGGGATTTAAAATGATATTTGAATAGGAGAAGTGTTTGATCTTTGACTCTAGTGGTCAAGAGTTGTTCAAGATATATATGCAACAGAAGAGTTTTTCTTTGAATCCTCTTGAGAAGGAGCAGATGGCATTCGAGTGTTGGGCTAATAATTCAGAAATATGGCACAAGAGGTTGTGGCACTTTCATCATAAAGGCGTGATGTTCATGCAAATGAATGAAATGGCAACTTAGTTACCAAGCCTAGAGGAGCAGATTACAGGGTGCAAAACTTGTTTGCTGGGTAAGCAGACAAGACTTCCCTTCAAGGAATCCACTTGGAGAGCTACAGAGAAGCTACAACTTATTCATACAGATCTATGTGGTCCACAAGTGACTCCTTCACTAAATGGCAGCAGGTATTTCATTATTTTCATTGATGATTATACTAGAATGTGCTGGATTTACTTTATGAAGCAAAAGTCAGAAGTTGCTGAGGTATTTCTGAAGTTTAAGAAATGGGTTGAGAACCAAAGTGGCTACAAGATTCAGGTCATTAGATCTGATAATGCATAATACACTTCACAGAGGTTTAAATCTTTCTGTGAAGAGGCTGGAATTGAACATCAGCTTACTGCTCCTTACTCTCCACAGCAAAATGGAGTTAGTGAGAGGAAGACTGGACCAACCCTGTATATTATATTATATTATTTATAATTCTTTTATATGTCCAAACCTAAGTAAAATGTCTGTTATATTATATTATATTGAGATGTTCTATCAATAGCACTAATAGTAATTTCAATTTAAAACTTTTTTGTTGAGTATTAATTATGTGTCGTTTGTTTTGTTTTCAAGTGTTTAGAAGTTCAAGTGAATTAACAAGATGTGAAGTTATATATTCATGGTTTATATTAAGTATTTTGAACTTTTTATGGTTTAATTGTATTTTGCTAATGAATTTCAGCTGCACTTTGCTTTACAATTTGTGTTAAATGGTAAAAGTTTTTGAAGAGTCAAGTAGTACGGCAGTTGCTACGGTGATTTGCTAGTCAAGTGGTGTGAAGCTTATTTTTTAGTTGAGTGGACTCTACGTGATCAAATGTAGGAAAACGTTTTTGCATATGGTGTTATGAATATTAAAAATAGATGATTACAAGATCTTTCCATATTGTCCCATATTTCGATGAGCAGTTAGTAGATATGAAATTTCTATTATTGTGTCATCTTAAATATGCTAAATATGTATTGGTATTTATAATTTAGTTGCACAATACTGTATTGTCGATGGATGTACAATTTGAATTTATAGGTTTACTTTTTTAAGGGAGTATAAAAAAATAAAACGAAAAAAATTATCAATCGGTCTGGGTTGACCCTGGAACCGGACCGAACCCATTGGGTCGGTCTGATCAGTGGTCCCAGGCTCAATAAGGTCAGTCCTCGGTCATAAAAATTGAGAACTGACACTGTACGGGTTGGTCCTAGGGTTATGGGGTAGCCTAGACCAACCCGGACCATGCTCACCTCTATAGAGAGCATGTAAGGACAAGTCTACGTTGAACAGAGCTTAGATCATCTGGAACACGCCAAAAAATACATAGATATAGAAAGGTTCTTATGTGGAATGATAGCCATAAGCAAAAGACGTCTTTTTTTTTTTTTTAAGGCTAAACTATTAGCAAACAACCATCCAGGGGATGAGCAATTGAGCATTGAGCTTTCTACTTCATTTTTCTATTCTCTTTTGGCATTCCGAGCCTTAAATTGACTAATCATAAGAAGATATAAACTAAAATGTCAAAAATAAAAAATTTACAACTAAATTTGTTGACTCATGATAAATTTAAGACTTTTTGAATAATTATTTCTCGAAAAGCTTTCGACATTTTGGTTGCTCGTTGCCACGTGAAAAGCACCAAAGTACACATTACCTTCTCAGTTTGTCGGCAAAATGATTGGAAAGTGTCAGTTAGATCCTCATCTCCTGCATAGAGTATAGTTTCCTATGCGACTTTGTAACCAAGGGTCGTGGCGGCAACCTTGCAATTAGCCTAGCAATTAAAGACGACTAGTGATAGGCCGCAGTCGTTGCCGAAGTAAATAGAAGTTCGCTGCAATAGAATGCTTCCCTTTCAAGAATTAGATCACGTCGGGTTAAGCATCTGTCGTAAAACGTGATTCAGATTATAATTGTATTTATCAGCCAATCAGAAGCCAGCTTCCAAAACTGAAGAACCCAATTATTAAAGGGAAAAAAAGAAGAAACAAGCTCTGATAGCTGCTTCATAGAATATGGTTTTTTTTTGGTAAAGGGCTTCATAGAATATAGTTACCTGCTGCAACTGTTTAAAAGGAAATGTTACTCTCGAAGTTCCGTTTCTACAGGCCAAGAAAGATCGAATACAACAGCCAATGGACACATCATGTGACTATCTATAAACCAATGCAAAAATGACACAAACAAGAAGCTTCCAATGCCATGCATTGGTCACTCACCACATCTCAGCCCATTGGGCAAATATGGGTATCTGAAATGACTGGCCATAGTCATTCACGTGGTATCTTACAAGAGCAGTACTGAAGAAAGCCCATGCGATCCTTTCCGGGACCACGAAAGATTACATACAACTGCCAATTATTCAACATGTGACTATCTACAAATCAAAGCGAAAATAACACTAAAACAAGAACCTTCCAATGCCATGCATTGGTCACTCACCACATATCTCAGCCCATTGGCAAATATGAGCATCTGAAATGACTGGCTGTATTCATTCGGGCTTATCTAACAAGAGCAATAATGAAGAAAGCCCTAGTGATCTTTTTGGGACTATGAAAGCTTTATCTTATTTTATTTTACATTACAAAGTAAAACATTAGAACTCGAGTATCCATAGCAGTCAGACGCACATCCAAATTATTCAAGTACAGTCAATCTCTTCCTCAGTCGGGTGAGTTATTGTACCAGTATCCTTCCAGCCATGTTATTGTCATGATAGTGCTGTAAAGCCTCATTTATGTTCTTGAGAGCCTTGTCATACGATATGAAACCCATGAACCAGAATTCATAACCATCTCTCGTGACAACCTGGATGTACTTTTCAGTAGGATTCAACCTGTTTGAAGAAGGACTAACAGTGCTCAACTGATTGAGCAGCAGAACCACCTACGAAATCAATCGGGATGAAAGCATGTTAAGAACTGATGGTTGGAGAGTGAAGCTCAGCGGAGCTTGAAAATTTTTTCCAGGGTATGTTTCACTACATTCAGATACTTCATGCTTAAATAAGAATAAAATGACGAAAAGAATTATCCAAGTTTCAGTGAAGTAATACAGTCAATGAGTAAAATGAAGGTCCTTTCCAATGAAGGTTCTCCAAAGAGGGGCAACGACAATGACAACTCAGGCCAGTCACAAGAGGGGAAACAAAAATCATAACTCAGGCTATGAATTTGTAATGCATTAAAAACTTATCATGATTCAGACAAAAGTTCAGTGCTTACCAATTTGAAATGGCAATCCTAGAGTAAATAATGCAATTACAGGAAGATTGGAAAGGTTACCTTATAATACATCCACTGTTGCTGTCCTGAGGGAGAGTATTGGCAAAGAGGGTTATCACTGCAGAAGGCCAATCTCTTGTTTGACAAATACAGTGTCCCAATGACAGGTCCAGAGGAAGTGGATAGATAGCAAGCATATGCCTTCAGGAGCTTCTCTCCTGGCAGAATCTCAAATGTCTGCTGAAATACCTTATCCTGTCCCCCCTCTGCAAGCACTTTTGTCCCCTGAGCAAGTCGAGCCATTGCTGCGTCTGTGATGCTAGGGTTGGTTCTAACTGTTTCACACAAACATAGCACAATTACAAATTGGTCGAGGTCAGGCATAAATAGAGTTCTTAACATCACAATTCCATCAATTCAAAACCGTGAGGAGACAAGAATCAAAGAAATTATGGGCTTTGTCTCTCACAAGTCACAAATAAACTAAAGAACAGACAACAAGCCAAAACCAAGCTTATCCAGCTGCTACAGTGCTTCCCATTACAGGACAAAGCTAATTTTTCTTCTTTACAGGAAAAAGACGAAGAGCCAAGAGGTGATCATTTATCTAGTCCAACGTTCAGTCATGCAAAGAGCCCGATGGGTCTGGATGGCTTTTGAAAATTATGGAAACAAAGTATGTCCTCCACAAAAGTGCCATGTTACACATTCGGCAATTTGTTGTAAGAAGGAATCGACATAGATTAGCAAAACAATAAGCGCTGAAGATAGCACTGCACATAAGAGTTCAATCTCCCCTACATAAATAATCAAAGGACTTGATCCACTCAACAGCTAATCGGTGGATTGAATACACAGATTATGAAGGATGTATGTTAGTTCCTAGGTGGTGACTGAAATCGAACTGATTCCCAAACGACGTCAATGAAAGACAAGGTGCCAAACTCTATGGATTGAATATTTACATCCATAGCATTCGCTGACATTGCAGAAACAGAGAAAAAAATACATGCAAGCAAGCAATCAGGTACGTCTCCACGAACAAATCCAAAATGTTCCTAACTGATTATACAGACATATTGCGAGCAAAAATTGTAGAGACAACTTACGGTGATGCCAGACATTGTCCGCCAGCGTCTCTGCTTTTCGCGTAGCGTCTTCGAACCTCTTCCCACACCGGTTCAACGCGCCGGATATCCTGTCCATCGGACCTGCAAACACCAGCAAAGCGTCGGCCTCATCGGAACCATTTCTCAAAAGCCTTTAATCGCCAATTACTCAACTCCCAACGCGAAGCATGCGCCTCGATAGTACTCACTCCTGCCGGACGGCGCGGGGGCATTCAGCGGAGCGACGTGGACGTACGGGTTCTCGCCGCCGCCGCCGCCGCCGCTCTGGTTGAGGTTGGCGTAGCCGTGGACCGATCCGCTGGGGGTGGCGCGCATGAAGCTGGAGTGGAAGCTGGCGGGACCGCCGCGGGCCTCGCCGGTGACCCACGTGGCGGCGTGCTGGTTCGCGGGGTGCGCCCGGGGCTCCACCGGCGTCCCCACCACACAGGTGCCGCAACGGGTCGCCTCCGATTCGCCTCCGCCGCCCATCGCCTTCTTCGCCGTCGTCTTCTTCGTCTTCGCCTCCAATCGGAACTGCGACTCGAGAAACTTAGCGCGCTAGAAAAGAGAGAGGAGATGGAATCTAGAAAACAGCGAGAGATCTCGATAAGACCGCGAGAGAGAACGATAAACGAGAATCAGAATCAGAATCAGAATTAGAATGTTACAAGTTTTTTTGTTTTTTTTTGGTTGCTCGATTTTTGAATCAACGGTTGAATGCGTTTGAGCGATTGAGTCTAGAAGCGGCCTCCCTCGCTAAAGCAAAGGAGAGACTTCTGGAAGGAAGCAAATAGCGGAAAGCGAGGCGACTTTTTTGCATCCGAGGACGCGACCTTTCTGTTATTTCGGATTTGGCCCCGTAGACTTTTTGTCATTTCGCCCTGTATCCCGAATTAACGGACCTGTTATATAAAAAGTGTCGTTCGGAATCTCTGGAGACCCGAAAACAGAAATATTGTATTTCGGCCAAGAAAGAAAACAGCAGTAAAACTATAAATGATGCAAACGCATGGTTCGATTCCTTTCTCCTCACTTCTTAATTAGAAAAATGCAAATGGAGTTATATGACTATTAATCCAATACTCATGTGAAATCCATAATGATTATTGAGCTTCGAGTCAAGGAGCACGCTTACTGGCTAAAACAAAAGTCAATCTTAAAAATGGTGAAATTAAATTTGCAAAAATTGTAAAATTTCACATCCGTTCTCAAAGTGGGATTTCGTTCGCTCTCGCGTATTTGTATTTCGCTCGATTTGATGTATAGAAGGAAGTGTTTGGAACAGTTAACACGTACTTGAAAACTAAACATGAAAATACTTGTTTACATTCGACATGAATTTAAAAATTAAGTAGGATACTCAAACCAAGTTTTAATAAAGATGGCATGTCTCTCTCTCTCTCTCAAGTAAGATTTCCTCCTAATGTAATAGCATTAGACAACGAATCTTAAAAGGAAAATTATTATCATTTTCTAAGTGCACATTTACCACTAAAATAACTTTAGCAACCTAACAAATAAAATAAGAATTTAATTAATCTCATGTATTATTGTTATCTAGGGAGAGATCATCTCGTCATATCTCCCAGTATTTTTCCTTTTGTCTGATTCTAAATATATATATTACAAGTCATCGCGTTTGTGTGCTATGTGTAAGTTATGAAACTTTACTCTTTCACTCACGTGCCTCCTCCCCAACCCTTGAAAATGTGGGGAATTGAACTCCCCACCTCCTAGTGATTAGCTTAATAAATAGAATAAAAAATTAATTAATCTAATGTATTACTATTATTCAAGGAGAGATCATCTTTGGAACCCCAACTCGCACCTCATAGCACTATGCTGAAAGTCGTCACTAGATTTTCTGTTGGATACAAAAGTCCATATTATAACCAATGTCATCTCCAGCCGACAATGCTAAAGAATGATATGGGCGTGATTAAGATTAAAAAAAAAAGGTCATAAACATATACAATACCATGATGGCCAAGAAAGGGGAGCCATATGCGAAACATCATCAATACCACGTTTGAATCAGTCGACGAGGTTCGAATTATTTTGATATGTGACTATACTTGTATAGTGCTAGTGCTAGTATGCTCAAAATGATAATCTTCGTAAGTTATTTCACCAGTCAATGAAGTGGATATAGTATCTTTGCCATTGTTAGTCCAAGTTCCATCATCCCTTGTTGACATTTCTATTGGATAAAAGAGTGGCTTGGGAGGAATTTGTAGATCATCTACTTCTCCTTTGAGCATTTGCAAGACTTTGTGCATCGAAGGACGTTCGTTAGGATTCAATTGTATACATCAAAGAGCAACTATTATCATCTTCTTTACTATTCTCCGATCCCCCTCGCTTCCTTCACCAAAATGTCTGTTCCTTCACTAAGTTGGTCATGAACCCATAAAGGGAAGTGAATCTGACTAAGACACTCTACAATCACATCCACACTCTTCCTCCCACTGGCCATCTCCATCAACAATTTGCCAAAACTGTAGACATCGGCTTTGTACAAGATGCACCTAAGGTTCTTGAAGACTAACTCTGGAGCCATGTATCCCAAGGTTCCTCTTGCAGCAGTCAAAGAGACAATGTTGTAGTTTGTAGGATACAATCTAGTGAGCCCAAAGTTGGAAACTTTTGGGGTGAAATCATTGTCAAGAAGAATGTTACGAGGCTTAATATCAAAGTGTAGGATTTGCACGCCGCATCCTCGATAAAGATACTCGATCCCTCTAGTCACTCCAAGAGCAATCTCATACACTTCTTTGCCATCAAGAGAAGTCCCCTCTCATCATGAGAAAATGTGCTTATCCAAGGACCCATTGTGCATGAAATCGTAGATAGGAGCTTGTTTCGAACCTTCAAAACAAAAACGGATTAGTCCGACCACATTAACATAATGAATTCTTCCTATGATGGCCACTTCGTTGATGAAGTCTTGCCCATTCGCTTTTCCCTTCTTCAGAATCTTGATTGTCACCTTGTGGCCACTCCGAAGTCTTCCTTTAAACATAGAACCATACCCTCCCTTGCCTAATTTGTCCTTAAGGTCCGTCGTGATTTTCTTGATGTTCGAATAAGAGTACTTTATCGGCAAGAAGTTATTGTTGGATTGCAAAAATTCTTTGACGTTGTGATCCATTGCTAAGTGCCTTCTCCTCCCTTTACATATTAGCAACATCATCATGCATGGGGCTCCCAAAATGAATTTCACAACCATGCACCAAAACATTGTACTTTCAATACCCAATTTGTGGGCGTATTAAATGTTTGCATTTAGAAATGTTAAAACAATTTCACAATGAGAAGACCCAAGCAATGTTACCGGTGCCAAAGAGTGAGAGCATCGCATCGTGACATCGGTAACGGTTGGTCCCAATTTTGCAAGAGAGATTATATTTGTCACAAGTTAAAGCTGAAGAAATTTAAAAGAAACTTATTTGCACCATAATTAAGCACCGAGTATAAACAAATGAATAAATAATGTATTTATTGTTATATGGATAACTGATTTGTGGGTGTGTTGAATGTACGCATTTAGAAACATTTAATTAATTCCACAACAAGAAGATTGTATAAATGTTACCTACGCCAAGGAGCGAGATGATTTTAATAATGACAAGAGACATAAAGGTGTGAAGAGAAACTTTTTAATTCTACATTTCTTATCTATCCAATGTACAAGTATATGGTTGTATTTGTAGTATAATAAATGAATCAGAAAGAATTTACACAATATTATCTTTCCTAAAATGAATCACATCCACGATTTGCTAAATCAATCACAGGATTGGAATCTGGATTGGGAATCAATCTTCAAACCAAATCATATCATTTCTCCAACACTCTCCCTCAAGCCGGGGCCTCGTAAATGTCGAAGGCGCCAAGCTTGCTCAATAGATACCTATGCTGTCTCTACCATAGCAACTTAGTGAAAATATCTGCAGTCTATTCTGCAGTTTTAATTCCTCAAGTAACAACAATCCCTTCCCAAATTTTCTCTCGCGTAAAATAGCAATCAACCGTAATGTGCTTTATTCTCTCATGAAAAACTGGATTTGCCACCAATTTAAATGCAGCATCATTATCATAAAATAATTCACTTGTACACCTAGATCTGAAAATAATCCCCATGTCCAAACTATCTCACAAATGCCATGACTCGATATTCTGATTCAGCCGATGACAATGAAACTATTGGTTACTTCTTCATCTTCCATGAAATCAAAGACTTTCCTAGCTTGATGCAAAAGCCAATAATGAATCTTCTTGTCATTGGACAAGTGGCATAATATGTGCCGTCATCTTTATGTTGCAATCACGAGATAATAGAATTCAAAGTCCTTGACATCCTTTTAAATACTTCACAACCTTCAGTGCTACATTCATATGTGATTAATTTGGGTTATGCATAAACCGATTGAGTATCTGCACAGCATAACATATATCAGGCTTGGTCATGGTGAGATAAATTAATTTTCCAACAAATCACTAATATCCTAATGGATCCTTTAGCAATATATCCTCATTTGGAGAATGAGAGCTTGCATCATATTCATGTGTTGTCGATTTGACATTCTGCTCAATGGGCATAGCAGTTGGCTTGCATCTCGATAATTCTACATCTGATATGTTTTTCAGAATGAATTTTTGCTAACTGAGACAAATTCTCTCATTGAATCGGGCTATTTCAATACCAAAAAAGTATTTGGGAGGCCCCAAATCCTTAATATGGAAGGTCATATGTAAATATTTCTTGAGCTTCGGAATTGCAATATCATCATTTCTCATAATAAGTATGTCATCGACATAATTTGTTGGATACCATTACATCTGTCCCACTATCATTAATCCCAAGCAAACTTTTATTTCTTTCTGCCTCTTCAAACCAAGTTGATCCATTAACAAATAGTTTTGCAGCTTGCATTTACGAAAACGAGTAAAGATAAAATTCAAGGAAGAGTCTTGAATTTTCATATCTCATTAAGCTACCGAACAAGCCAAAATAAAGAAATTACAACCCTATTTCTGCACCATTTTCCAATCCCTTCTTAAATACACAAGCATACATTTATCATGACCTAAGAAATGCTTATTCTCTCATTCCATTTCCCTGCCTTATTTTCTAGTAGTTGACCTTTCATAACCGGAGAGCGATGGCACAAATTTTTAGTGGTTTTCTCGTGGTTTATGTTCTTCTTGTAAATATTCATATAACAATTTGAAATTTGTTGGATACCATTACATCTGTCACACTATCCTTAATCCCAAACAGACTTTTATTTCTTTTTGCCTCTTCAAACTAAGTGAATCCATTAACAAATATATTTACAGCTTGCATTTACAATAACGAGTGAAGATAAAATTCAAGGAATAATCTTAAATTTTCCTATCTCGTTAAGCTGCCAAACAAGCCCAAATAAAGAAATTACAATCCTATTTCCGCACCATGTTCTAGTCCCTTCTTAAATACATAAGCATACATTTACCCTAACCTAAAAAAATGCTTATTCCCTCATTCCATTTCCTTAGCTTATTTTCTGGTAGTTTATGACATTTCATGACCAAAGGCCCCTATCCGCTTGGGGTGAGGGTTTGATAGTTGTCCGGGAGTGAAGGGAAGGGAATGATGAGTCCTCCATAAACAAACATTTTGGGTTAGACCACAAATATATATTGAAATCATGGGCTATTAATTACAACCATAAAAAGCTTACATATTTGTCGATTAAAATTTTAAAAAGTCCCCCTCCAAAATAAATAAGTGAAACCTTGGAATTAAAATTGATTGAAAAAATCGAATTACAATGATTGAGCAAATTAGGCACAATCAATTGATTATAAATCTAAATCATAACTATGGAAAATATTTAAGTATTTCTTTATCACGGGGTTTTTTTGTTAAGCGTATTCATTGAAGTATTTTAGTAGATATTATTGACATTCATCTCATTCTCATTTCTGTGAGTTCATTTGGGTAAAACCAAGATACTTGTTTTAAACTTGGAATTATGTCATCTTTGGAATTATTATTAAAATTCTAAACTCTATAGAACCAACTCTATCCAACTTGTATTAACCTTTATGGTAAGTATCATTTCATGCTAATAGTTTTTTTTTTTAATTCCGCTTGACTAGCAATTGTGAAGATAGGTGACGTGCTACATAAAAGAGCGAGCAAAAAAGCAATGGAAAGATTTTAAAAACTTGAGAAGTTTCAATTATGAAGATCGGTCACACGCACATCATAATAAGCCATATTACCTCCAAGTGGTGCCCTGTAAATCTTCATTCCAAATGATTATAATCCAAATACAAACTTCTTATGGGAAAATATATTAAATCAATTTGTCCGAAATGATTACATCTTTGAGTTTTATTATGGATATACTTTGAGTTTGCTTGGTTACCAACCGTTGCAATTCTTAAATTTTCTTCATGGATAGTTACAATGTATTAGCTCTTCTTTTGTTTGGATACCCTTTTCAATTTTTATGCAAATATTGAAATAAACCATTGCCACATGAACAAAAGAATTATGGTTGTTGACATATACACATATATAGTTATGAAATTAGATTATAGATAAATTATTTAAGCATAAAATTCTAAATATATTTTTTCTTACCTTGACATTAATAACCTAAAAAAGTTTCTAGAGAAATCATAAGATGTTGTACGGATGCAACAATGTTAAATGAATCGTATTGATTACTATTTATGATAAGGTATTTTTTTGTGATTAGTTTTAATTCAACCGTATCTTTTCTTTTCAATAAATTATTTTTATTTTCCCCTTAAACTCGGAACAAATTATCTAGAGATTTAGCTGCTCATTACTATTTATGATAAAGTTGGTATTTCGTGATTATTTTCAATTCAACCTCATCAACATATAGATTTTTATTATACATCAACATATTAGTAGATAAATTATGAAAACCCATTCTTGTCAATATTTTGCATCTATAGTTGCAAGATATTTAACGAATTAGTTGAAGATGACTGCATATATTGATAAATATCGCTAAACAAAATTTCAAACATATTGAATTAGTGCCGAGAAGATTTCAATGTCTTTATTTAGAGATGCACTAAATACGATAATTTGGAGGTTTTATATAGACAATGACTAATACGTGTTATGTTTTATTACATGATTTATCCCTCTAATCTTTTCCACATAATTTTCTTCAAAGCTAGAAATTGAACATGAATAATTTGTGTATGTTGCAGTATGAATATGTAAGTCTCATGAATGTAGAATTATGAATGAATTTACTTGAGAGAGTCGTACAATTTGGCCACATTGGGACTTCCTATATGGTTTGGCTCCTCCTTATGTGCAAAGGTGACGAGTTGAAGAAGAATGAAGGAGTTGGCTTGCTAAAAAAAGTTTACTTGAACAGACGAGTGGTGAAATGTCACGAAAAGTACCTAAACACCATTCGTAGCATGTGGTGGAACAATGCAATGAACTTTAGGAAAGAGCTTCATCGCTATGAATATGATATACAAACCGAGCACTGCAAAATGAGAGGATGGGTGCGTAATATCGACTATTACAATAACACTGAACGTGAACAATTCATTTGCCGAGCGGAGACAAAGATTCTATATAAGTATTGCAGATGTCCCTAACCACGAGATATTTTCTTAAATAGATGGTAGGAGAGAGTGTGTTTTAACTCAAAATAAATCTTAATACACAAGTACTTCTTTGGAGTATCTAATATGACTTCATTTTCTTTTCTTTTAGGTTCTTGATAATGTCCCTCGTGCTGATGAAAGCAATGCTCACTAAGCAAAATTATGTTACAACAAGATGATTATGCCATCTATAATTGTCTTGTGGTTGTAACTAGACTTCACTTTATTCTAAGTGCATCGTACCACAAAAAAAAAAAAAAAAAAAAAAACCCCCAAGTAAAACCTACTGTTGGATTTGGTTTTGGTTTAATCTCAAACGATTTGTATAGTCCTTCAACTGTCTTTTTGCAACAGGTCGCATGAAAGGAATCTAAGCGAGAATTATTGTTTGTTTCTGTTGGTGATTTATTTTGCTCTGCTTCATGGATGATTTTAGCATCATCTATGAGAACTTTAAGCTCATTACACTCCACAAGAACACGTTATTTGAATTGTTCCATGATTTCCAACGTGAACTTAGAAAACTCCTAAAAAGTTGCTACATACCTCTCCAAATAAAATGCCTCTGACTAATTTAGTATACACTTGATTTTATGGGAACCCCACCCTTTATGTACCTCAAGTATCTGTCATATTGATCTAACTCAAATTCAATATTAGACGGTAGTTGATTCATCAAGTGGTTAGCCTCGATTTGCCGAAGGCTTGCTCGTGCAAAAAAGGTGCGAGAAAGTCCAACGACAAAGAAGAAGGAAAAGAAAAAGGAAAAAAAATACGAAAAATTAGAAAAAAAATTATTTAAAAATTGCGCCACCTTGAAAAAATTGTTTAGTAAATGAATTAGTAAAAGTTAAGGCATTGCTCAAGAAGCATATATAATAATTGTTCTAATACTATTGCATCATTTCCCCTCTCTCTCTCTCTCTCTCTTTCTCTCTCTCTCTCTCTTTTTTGTTTATCATGCGGACTACAAAAGCTTCTTCTTTTTTAATCATGCCGACTGCATAAGCATAATTTATTAATGACTGCTCGTTAACTTTAAAGAATTAAGTTTCATAGCATTGCTTACTTTAAGTAGCTCATTTACTTTAGTATGAATTTAACTAATAGTAAGGGAATGATTGTATTTGACTTTAGGCAGTATAACACATGAAAAACTTGTCCAAACCAACTCCAATGGAGGTGAAAGCATTAGGGAAGAGACAACTTTGACATTTGAAAAATGAAAACCCGAGTCCCTACATCAGTGGAAATATGAGAGTGTTCTGATTAACAATGATGATATATTAACAATCATGCCGACTACATAAGTATCATAAACATCATTTGTTAATGACTGCTTGTCAACTTTAAGGAATTAAGTTTCGTGGCATTGCTTACTTTAAGTGGTCCATTTAGTCTAGTATGAATTTAACTAATAGTGAGGGAATGATCGTATTTGACTTTAGGCAACGGAACACATGAAAAACTTGTCAAAACTAACTCCAATGGATGTGAAAGCATGGGGAAGAGACAACTTTGGCTTTGAAAATGAAAACCTGAGTCTCCGCATAAATGGGAATATGAGAGCATTTTGATTAACAGTGACGATATATGTATTAACAATCATGCTGACTGCATAAGTATCATGTGTTAATGACTGCTTGTCAACTTTAAGGAATTAAGTTTCATGACATTACTTACTTTAAACGGCTCATTTACTCTAGTATAAATCTAACTAATAGTGAGGAAATGATTGTGTTTGACTTTAGACAGTAGAACACGTAAAAAACATGTCTAAACTAACTTTAATAGATGTGAAAACATTGGGAGGAGACAATTTTGGCATTTGAAAAAGAAAACCTGAGTCTGTGCATAAGTGAAAATATGAGAGCCTTCGATTAACAATGATAATATATGTATTAATAATCATACCGAGTACATAAGTATCATTTGTTAATTACTGCTTGTCAACTTTAAAGAATTAAGTTTCGTGGCATTACTTACTTTAAGTGGCTTATCTACTGTAGTATGAATTTAACTAATTGTGAGGGAATAATTGTGTTTGACTTTAAGTAGCGGAACACATGAAAAACATGTCCAAACCAACTCTAATGGATGTGATAGCGTTGGGGAAGAGACAATTTTGGCATTTAAAAATGAAAACCCGAGTCCCTGCATTAGTGGGAATATGAGAGCTTTCTGATTAACAATGATGATATACTAACAATCATGATGACTGTATAAGCATCATTTGTTAATGAATAATTGTTAACTTTAAGGAATGAAATTTCGTAACATTGCTTACTTTAAATGGTTCATTTACTCTAGTATGAATTTAACTAATAGTGAGGGAATGATTGTATTTAACTTCAGGCAGCGGAACACATGAAAAACTTGTCCAAACTAACTCTGATGGTTGTGAAAACATTGGGGAAGAGACAGCTTTAGGTTTGAAGATGAAAACCCCAGTCTCTGCATCAGTGGGAATATGAGAATCATCCAATTAACAATGATGATATATGTATTTACAATCATGTCGACTGCATAAGCATCATGTGTTAGTGACTGTTTGTCAACTTTAAGGAATTAAATTTCATGGCATTGCTTACTTTAAGTGGCTCGTTTACTTTAATATGAATTTAACTAATAGTGATGGAATGATTGTGTTTAACTTTAGGCAGTGGAACACATGAAAAACATGTCCAAATTAATTCCAATGGATGTGAAAATATTGAGGAATAGACAATTTTGGCATTTGAAGATGAAAACGTGAGTCTGTACATCAGTGAGAATATGAAAGCCTTCCGATTAACAATGATGATATATGTATTAACAATCATGCCGACTACATAAGCATAATTTATTAATTACTGCTTATCAACTTTAAGGAATTAAGTTTAGTGGCATTGCTTACTTTAAGTGGCTCATATACTCTAGTATGAATTTAATTAATAGTGATGGAATGATTGTGTTTGACTTTAGGCAATGGAACACATGAAAAATCTGTCTAAAACCAACTCCAATGGATGTGAAAGCATTAGGGAAGAAACAGTTTTGGCATTTGAAGATGAAAACCTGTGTTCCCACATCAGTGGGAATACGAGAGCCTTTTAATTAACAATGATGATATAGGTATTGACAATCATGCCAACTGTATAAGCATCATTTATTAATGACTGTTTGTCAACTTTAAGGCATTAAGTTTCGTGGCATTACTTACTTTAAGTGGTTCATTTACTCTAGTATGAATTTAACTAATAGTGAGGGAATTATTGTATTTGACTTTAGGCAGCGGAACACATGAAAAACCTATCCAAACTAACTCTAATAGATGTGAAAATATTGAGGAAAAGATAGCTTTAGCTTTGAAAATGAAAACCTGAGTCTCTGCATTAGTGGGAATATGAGAGCTTTCCGATTAACAGTGATGATATATGTATTAATAATTATGCCAACTGCATAAGCATCATATGTTAATGACAGCTTGTCAACTTTAAAGAATTAAGTTTCGTGGCATTACTTACTTTAAGTAGTTCATTCACTATAGTATGAATTTAACTAATAGTGAGGGAATAATTATGCTTGAATTTAGGCAGCCACATGAAAAACCTGTCCAAATTAACTCCAATGGATGTGAAATCATTGGGGAAAAGATAATTTTGACATTTGAAGATGAAAACTTGAGCCTGTGCATCAATGAAAATATGAGAGCATTCCGATTAACAATGATGATATAAGTATTAATAATCATGCCGACTGCATAAGTATCATTTGTTAATTACTGCTTGTTAACTTTAAGGAATTAAGTTTCGTGGCATTGCTTACTTTAAGTTATTCATTTACTCTAGTATGAATTTAACTAATAGTGAGTGAATGATTGTATTTGACTTTAGACAGCAGAACACAAGAAAAACTTGTCCAAACCAACTCCAATGAATGTGAAAGTATTGAGGAAGAGATAGCTTTGGCATTTGAAGATGAAAACTCGAGTCCCTGCATCAGTGGGAATATGAGAGCCTTCCGCTTAACAATGATGATATAGGTATTAACAATTATACCGACTGTATAAGCATCATTTATTAATGACTGCTTGTCAACTTTGAGGAATTAAGTTTTATAGCATTGCTTATTTTGAGTGGCTTATTTACTCTAGTATGAATTTAACTAATAGTGAGGGAATAGTTGTATTTGATTTTATACAACGGAATACATGAAAAACGTGTCTAAACCAACTCCAATGGATGTGAAAGCATCGGGGAAGAGACAACTTTGGCATTTAAAAATGAAAACCTGAGTCCCCACATCAGTGAGAATATAAGATCCTTTCGATTAGCAATGATGACATAGGTATTAATAATCATGCCAATTGCATAAGCATAATTTGTTAATGATTACTTATTAACTTTAAGAAATTAAGTTTCGTGGCATTGCTTACTTTAAGTTACTCATTTACTCTAATATGAATTCAACTGATAGTGAGGGAATGATTGTATTTGACTTTAGGCAGCATAATACAAGAAAAACCTATTCAAACCAACTCCAACGGATGTGAAAGTATTATGGAAGAGATAGCTTTGGTATTTGAAGATGAAAACCCGAGTCCCCACATCAGTGAGAATATGAAAGCCTTCCGATTAACAGTGATAATATATGTATTAACAATCATGCCGACTGCATAAGTATCATGTGTTAATGATTGCTTGTCAACTTTAAGGAATTAAGTTTCATGGCATTACTTACTTTAAGTGACTCATTTACTCTAGTATGAATTTAACTAATAGTGAGAGAATGATTGTGTTTGACTTTAGGCAGCGGGACACATGAAAAACCTGTCTAAATTAACTTTAATGGATGTGAAATCATTGGGGAAGAGACAAATTTAGCATTTGAAGATGAAAACCTGAGTCTGTGCATCAGTGAGAATATGAGAGCCTTCTGATTAACAATGATGATATATGTATTAACAATCATGCCAACTGTATAAGTATCATTTTTTAATTACTACTTGTCAACTTTAAAGAATTAAGTTTCGTGGCATTGCTTACTTTAAATGGCTCATCTACTCTAGTATGAATTTAACTAATAGTAAGGGAATGATTGTGTTTGACTTTAGGCAGCGGAACACATATAAAACCTATCCAAACCAACTCCAATGGATGTGAAACCATTGGGGAAGAGACAATTTTAGCATTTGAAGATGAAAACCTGAGTCCCCACATCAGTGAGAATATGAGAGTTTTCCGATTAATAATGATGATATGGGTATTAACAATCATGCCAACTGCATAAGCATCATTTGTTAATGACTACTTGTTAATTTTAAGGAATTAAATTTCGTGGCATTGCTTACTTTAAGTGGCTCGTTTACTCTTGTATGAATTTAACTAATAGTGAGAGAATGATTGTGTTTGACTTTAGGCAGTAGAACACAAGAAAAACCTATTCAAACCAACTCCAATGAATATGAAAGTATTGGGAAAGAGACAGCTTTGGCATTTGAAGATGAAAACCTAAAACCCCACATCAGTGGGAATATGAAAACCTTCCAATTAATAATGATGATATAAGTATTAATAATGCATAAGTATCATGTTAATGATTAATTGTCAACTTTAAAGAATTAAGTTTCATGGCATTGCTTACTTTGAGTGGCTCATTTACTCTAATATGAATTTAACTAATAGTGAGGGAATGATTGTGTTTAACTTTATGCAACGAAACATATGAAAAACATGTCAAAATCAACTCCAATGGATATGAAAGCATTGGAGAAGAGACAACTTTGGTATTTGAAGATAAAAACCTGAGTCCTCGCATCAATAGAAAAATGAGAGCCTTTTGATTAATAATGATGATATAGGTATGCATTGAAACTAATTGTAAAGTTAGAGCACCTCTCTCTACTTCAAGCATATACCTTTTATATGAAACAAAAATAGCCTCCCGTATCAAAAAAAAAAAAAAAAAAAAAAATGGAATACTTGAGGGACAATTGGCAGCTGCATTAGCAAACTAAGAAAATACAAAGACAAGCTTCTCATCCGTTTTCAAGTTCTAACAGGAGATGCTAAAGGAAAAGCTAGCTGATCTAGAGGTTTCTAAGGATGAAATAAACTCTCTTGCAAGACTATATTAAACCAAGAACATTTGCATTTTCTTTTTTCTTCTATTCTTCACCCTCCTCCGCTTCTAGTTGCTAGTTCTCTTCTTCTTTCCCAATCTTTTTAGAGGAGTATTTTTTTTTTTTTCAAATCTTCTATAATCTCTTAGTCATCCTCGGAAGTGCAACTTTCTTTTCCAGGCACAGGTTGACAATCATCATATAGCCAAACAATATCTTTGTTGAGAGCTGTAATATGGCTCAAAAGCAATACCTAAAAAGCAAGGGAAAAAGACAATCATGTTTATTTTCAAACAATGAGCATCTTTTACATAAATTGAACTTGCATACAGGAGCACACATGTATCACATAGTTTTATGTGCCCACCTGCTATTACTAGGACTACCTGATGTAACTATAAAGTATGTGAGGGCAAACTTACCGGTGAATAACATATTTTTGACAAACGTGACAATAGGTGACACTAGGTCAAAGACTCGTGAAAGCCACTATCACCACATTGTAGGCAAACAGGGCCTGCAAGAACAAAATGATTAAACAATAAGGTAAAATTTGATGTGAGAAAAGCCAATTCTCAATACATCAACACAAACAACCTAAACAACCTAAAACAAAAAACACAAAGAACAAGACTAGAAAGAGGGAAAACTAATAAAAAGCAAAATACTCACTGATCATATTGATTTCCATTGTATTGGATCGCCTCATAATGGCTCCTCTGCCCCCTCCCCTTGCCGAAAAACCTAACTGGCCTCGTCAGTGTGCAAAGAGTGCTCTTCCTCTTTTGACACGAGGGAGAAAAAGGAGGGAAGTTTTCAGTTAAAAGTGTCTAAAAAAATGAAAAGGGCCTTCTTTGGAAATTCAATGTAAAAGACTATATGTAGAGCTCTTTAAAATTTATGAGCCTTAGCATTATGTACTTGTCCTCATTTACATCACTTCACCAACAGAAGAAATCCCTGAATTCATAGTTGACCAAACTCTCTTTACAAAAGTATTTTGAAATTCTATATAGTATAAATATTCTAAACCCCACAAAAAAATTAGCCGGGAAATTAAGGGTTTCTATCACCAAAATACCTGTCCAACATTTATTTTAACTAGATATATAACATAAATACATGACATATGAAAAATCACAAAAAAAATTCTTAATTAGATATTTAAGCATTGTTGAAAGTTGATGCAAGAAATAAAGAGAAATAAATTTTACAGTCCATCCACTCTCTCAACCTCTCACACGATACCTTCTTATAAGATCCATAGGACCCATGGGCTCCATGGCTGCCATCCAAGTGAACCGATGGGTGGGTGCGGGGCGCCGCCACGTGGCTTTGCTCCCCTTCCCGTTGGAAGAACTTCCACTTCCCAGTCTCCTTTTCTCTCTCCAAAAGCCGAGGCAAGGAAGGAGAACCGCTCATTTCTAACCAATTGGAAAATAAGAGTAAAAATAAAAATAAAAAGCAATAACCGTTGTACATAAAAAAAAAAAAAAATCATTATTTGTTATTTATAGAGTAGTAGTTGTGGTTGCAAGGAAATATATTTGGAACCATGGTGTCTTAGGCGGAGGCGCCTATGGGATGGGCTTTGGTGAAATCTTAGCATCCCGCACTTTCATTCATCCTAATGCCATAGCTCGACTCGACTAGGTCGGGACAAGCTTGGGGAATCGGGCCTCCATGATGCTATTACAAATGAGAACACGTGGTTTCAATTTGTGGTATAAGTATTATTCATTAATGTGGTAATTTTTTATATATTAGGTTGAAAATTAGGAGTAATCTGCCCAACCACTTGTTGAGACTATGGAAATTGAATGGCAACTAAATGGGAGTTTCATCAAACTGAAAAATAATAAGTAAAAACGGCCAAGGTCCAAGAAGTATTGGCAAGAATTACTCTCACCCATGGGAGGTTTTGGATTTTGTATGATTTTTCTGTGGACTATGTGAGTGCACAAGTTGGGCAAACGGATGTGTAATTGTTCATTGTCTGGATATATGACTCTCATCTGTCCATCTAGAAAGTATTACTAATTGGTACTTATTTCAACCTCTCATATGAAGAGATATTGGTTTTAACCAAAAAGGAAGGGAAAAAAACCAAAATTCAATGGTATTGTTGCCATCAATAACCAAAAGGTGTTAATTAGTTCTCACTAGACCTAAAACGCCCGGATGTGGAGAGAAGTGGGAGAAATATCCCCAAAAAAGATATTCCAATTTTCTTGATTTCCATCTTTATTTCTATTTCCTCTTTTACTACCAACAACCGCCGTTCACCATCCGTCACCACCACTCCCAGCCATTGGCAACACCGTCCACTTTGCCACTCCTAGCTGTCGGCTATCGCTACCACTCCATCATTTGTCAAATGAATTTCTACTTCAAAAATAGAAATTTTGTATTCTTATTATAAAAAAAATTATTATAAAAAAATTTATTTTCACTTTTGGTCAAAATGGTTTCCGGTCATAATGCCGTAAATTGCTTATTTTTGCCCTTTGCCTCAAGCCGCATGAGCCTTTATTTTCTGGCCGAAGGGGAAAAATCATAAATTTTAATCTTATTTTTTAGTATTATGAGGAATTATTTTCACTCTATGGTGGAGAAGGGGACTTAACCCCTTGCATTGAAAGACCCAAACTTATACAACAATATATCCTCTCTTCTAGCACCATTCAAAAGATTCTACAAAGAATTTCAAGGGATTTTACAATGAATTTAGTTTGGGATTTTTTTGGGTACTAACTTTATATACCAAGAAAAAATGAAAAATGTTGGTGATGCAAACTCCACCGAGGCGCATGGGTGTAGGTAGGGGTGTGCGTGGTCTCCCGACCTAGAATCGGAACCGTTGGCTAGGGATCAGTTCCAATTTTTTGGAACCGGAATTACCCGTTAGTTGGATGGATACAACCAAGAAATTGACCACCAGCCCGTTCCAATTCTCAAGTGGATCCATGAAACCGGTCTCATCAATAATAATATCGTTTTCCAAATCCCATCACGAGTACTCTTTATATCAAGTAATATTTTTCTTTAAATCGAACCGACTGAATTAACGATACTATTTTTCTTTATTTTATTGGAAAACACTGCCAAAGAAGAGAAATAGGTTTTTTTCTTGGTTGAAATTTGATGATTGTCATATTGCACCTACCTAACTTCCTCTTTGAGTTTCATGCTTCTGCCCCGAGTTCACTGTTGAAATCTGGTTAAGGGAGTAGGACCTAGAGGAAAGATCACGGATTGACGTGTGATGGTTTGAGGTTTTTTATAACAATGAAAGTTGACCAAAAATCGAACGGTTACGTGAAATTGCTTTTTAATGTATTTTTTAAAAAACGCTTTAGTAAATACTATTGCCTTGCCCCGCGTCATAAAGCCAAACCCCACTTGTTGCTTCCTCTCCATCATGGATTCTGGGAATTCTGGGAGTCTTTAGAAGAAGAAAAAGATATTCACGACAAGAAAAAAGATAATAAGGAAAGTGAACAAAATCTGGTTCTCTACCCAACAAAAAATAGAAAAGGGAGTTCTCTACCCATCGATTGTCAACCATAGGGAGTTCTCTCACTTTTATTCCAGAGAGATCTTGTATAAATCGCACTATCCTACTCTTCTCTTCTCTTGAGAAGTTCAAATTTGTCTGACCAAAAAAAAAAAAGGGTCGACTATTAACCAAAAGCAGTTCCGGAAGACTCTGCCATTAGGCTCTATTTAAGTGAAAGGAACAAAAGTTAAAGTTTGAAATTCGAGAGTTAGTCTTGACCGATCCAGAAAAGAGAGAAACGCAGGAGCCTGTCCACTTGCTTTCATGTGTCACGAAAACAAAAAAAGGCCTTCCCCATACATTCGACGCTTGGAGAGGCATTAAGTGCGATTCAGACTTCGGGAGAAAACTTGAAGTTCCTTCTTTCTCTCTCTCCTCCCTCCGCTCTCGCTCTCGCGCTCTCTCTCTTTCTGCCCCCGGGAGATTCGGAAGACTCTCTCTAGCGGCGAACGTTGACGTAATTGGTGAGTGTTTCTGAGCAGATCAAAGCAAGCGAATGCGCTGAAAAGCGTAATTATATGGACAAAAACATTTAAAAACCACATCGCATTTTAATTATTTGTTTATAAAGCAAGTACTTAACTCTCCTACCTAATTCAACCTAATTGAATGACGTTTCATTGGCGTAGTTCAGTTATATTTTCTAACTTTTCCGATCGTATCGTAGCTCACTTTTTCTATTTGATGGTCCTCCTGGTCAAGCTTGTTGAATTTCCGTGAAGCACAACTGTTAGTTTTCTTTTGATTATTATTATAAGCACGAGCTATATTTCATTTGGACTTGTCTTTGAAGAAGTTGTGAAAATGGGATGGAGGGTGGTTTCATTCACTGGTTCTTAGAATTTGCTTGCCTGATTCTTGTTGTGTGATTAATGTGCGAATGGCGATGTTTAATTGTAGGTTTGCCTACATTGACTTTACAAAATCAACGAGATTTAAGAGTTTAATGGACTGAACTAGGTGGTTAATCCACTCACGACCCATCGATGAGGCTTAGACCGAGAGGCGACAGTGGTGGTGGTGGTTTGATGGTGGCAGCGGAGGTTGGAAGTAGTGGTGGTGGAAGGGGTGATGGAGGTCGAGTGGTTGTGGTACCCAAACCAACAGAGCCACTATTTCACCAAAATTAGAGGTAAATTTGCTTCTAAAAGATTTAGCCAGATAAAATATTAAGTTGCAACCTTACAATCCATCCTAAGAACTAAGAAGTAGGAGATATTTCCGTTGCGGGTATATTCATTTAACACTATTAATACTCATTGAAGAGCTTATTACTTACAAGTAGTAGTTATATATATATATATATATATATATTTTTATTAATTTTCTTGTCAAGCTAATTCGGAACTACGGGTTCAAAATGTATAAAATTATTATTTTAATATTTCGGACCCTACCGACGGGCCCTGACCTACGAGCAGCCCGGATCGGACCGCAGGCCCCAACCCAGCGCGGTCCAAACCTTCACACGGCCCACGAATTGGGCTGTTTTATTTTAATGGCCCATAATACTATTTGTTCTTATTTTTGGTTTTGGGCTCACGCCCATGAACCAAGAAAAGAAAAGTTTCTGGGAGTGAGCCCAGAGCAGCATTAAAAACAAGGTTCTGGGCGTAGCCCAGAACCTGAAACATAAACAAAAAAAGAAGAAAGAAAGGATGGGCGTAAGCCCATCCATTGGCCCGGCCCGGCTGGAGATCTTCTTCAACCTCCAGCCGGGTCCCGAATTTCCTACAAACCGGGTCGCACGACCCGTTTTCGACCCGAAGCTCCAAAAACACATATAATATTTGATTTTTGATGAAATTTCTCCATGGGTCTTGCATATATCATCAATATAATTGACTAGAATGAATTAAATGAGGAAAAAACGAGTAAATCTTCCACATACAAGCTTCAAAATTTCGGATCTAAGCCTCCCATGGCCGAATTTCATATTTCTTAAATTTAAGCCCTAAAAGCTTACTTTAATACAACCAAAGAATGCTAAAACATATATATAACAATACCCATGCAATGATATACAACGAATATCAATTAATTGCAAGTAATTTGAAAATTCTAGAACTTTTTCATGTATAAACCATAGAATTTCAAATTTAAAATTCTCTCTCGATTCTCTCTTAATTCTCAACGAAATAATACAAATTATATATGGTTGGAAAGACCTCGACATGTAGAACAAAAATCCTATGGTTTCAGGATCAATCGAACAAAAAATCCACACAAAAAAATAACATCCATATTCGGCTCAAAGAGGAAAATTTTGAATCTTGTTAAAAAAAAAAAATTTGGGTTCTACAATCATATATCACAAGCTTTGATACCACATATAAAAAATTATTCACATAAATAAATAATCAATCAAGAAGAATCGGATCCATATATGATTGTAAAACACCAAGATCAATAAGTATAGCGGAATTAATGCGTGTTTATTTGAGCCATTGCTTCACTTGAAGAAAAATTGATCACTCTGTAATTAGAGATCTATTAGGATGCTAGATCTTCCATCTATTTCAAATGGATTCAGTTACACCTATTTCAAAATGGATTCAGTAACTGATAGGTATAACATACTCTTTTATAGATTATAGAAAGGACCTAGCAAACCCTAATCAATAGAGTGTCAACCGGGTCATTCCCATTACGGCCTTAGTTAAACATAATTACTTACATTTTGCTGCTCAATTAAACCCGTTATTAATAGATGCCAAACTTCAATTTAATAAGATCACTTGAGGGTTTAATAAATATTGGAATATCTATTAATCTGATTATTTAAAATAGATAATTAATTAATTAATGTAAGTCTATATTATAGGAAATTCCCAACACAAAATCGATACCAAGTTGTGTTTGCGTGTACAATGTTATTGATATTTTGCTAATATTGCGAGGGTAGCTCCTCTCCAATCTTAGCAAATTAAAAAGGTGTTTGGAAAATAAATTGAAGATAGAGGTCCCAAAATATAGGGAAGTTTTGCAGAAAATTAGACTAGAAGTAGAAAGAAAGAGGAACTAGCAGTTCAAGAAGAGTGAGGCGGTGCGACGAGCGTCGAGGGATGAGCATGAAATGGCCCCTCCCCGCCACCCTCTGCTGCTCCATGAAAAAGGGAATTGGAGCAGATGACCTTGGGACAAAACTCCAATCAAATGTTGACCCTAGACGACACATTAGCACCGCGAATTAAATAAAAAAGATAATAATAAATAAATAAAAAGTGAAGAAGTGACACTCCTCTTCTCCCTCCCATAAAGAGCGTAAAAGGCATTTGGTCACTTTGCAAACCACCCCTCAAAACTCAAGAAAATTTTTAAAAAAAGGAAAAAAAAATTATCATGCTTTAGAATAATATTTTACTCTAGTTATAAAAGAAACATAGGTGCATTGGAAGGTTTTAGAAAATGGAAGCTGCTCGAATTTTGGTAGAGGGGGAGGGAGATAGAGGATTTGGATGGAAAATTTCCCCTCAATTTTTTTGCTCCTTTTATTGTCCAAAAAATAGCACAGCAGCCGATAATTTTTATTATGTTGGTCCTTGCATGCATTCATAGTCACGTTTCCTTCTTCCCTTTAAAAAAGTAATTCTCTACTAGCAATTTTGACATTACCGAATGAGGTAATTCTTTCTTATTGGGCTTGGCACTGCAAAAGGTAAAAGAGTTTGGGTGTGAAAGAAAAATTATATATAAGTGGAGGAGGGTCTTGTGATTTGTAGGCATAGGGATGATTAGGAGTGCTAATTGCCATGAAGAGGGAGTAATGCGTCCTCCATGGACAAACATTTTGATCTTATTTGAATAAAGAGCAAAATGTCTGTACTTCCGATGGGGGCTCGGAGGCCAAATCGACACCTAAATTTTGAGCTTTAAGCATGTGGTGAAAGAGATTTTAGCCAAGCGGTGAATCTCATTTTATCTCTTCCATCGTCACACGTCCATGGCCTGAGTAGAAATGAAAGAAAATAAATTAAAAGAAAGGAGACTGTGCCTTGGCCGCGCTGATCTTTAACCACCTCTTTCTCGCTGGATTTGTCCTCATCTTTCCGGACAACTCCAAGCTTTATTCGCTGTCCTCAGCCAGACTTCTCAGTCAATTTCCTTATTGGAAAGTAGCCTCGTAAGGAAGCCGCAGGAGTGACGGCGAGAGGACTGCTAATACGAAAACAAGAAGCCGCAGGCATGAAGAAGCACTGAGAAGCTGTTGAAGACGAAAGTGTCCCGATTGGAATTTCCGTCTTGAACCTTCGTTGAAATGAAACAAAAGGAGAAAGAAGTTTTGGTCAAAAGGCAGGGGCACACATTGCAATGATAACGTATCCTCCCACAAGCAAAACAGGGAGTGGGCTTTTCAAGAAGCGGGGAGCACGTGGGTCAAAAGAAGATGAAAGAAAGTGAAGTTAAATTTGGCAGCTTTGTATTTGACTTCAAGGAAAGTCACGGCAAGCAACGTCGGTTGGAACGCCTATAAATAAATAATGAAGGAGCGAGGCAGGGGGAGTAGGGCTTGCGAGGTGGCCCATGAAGAGACGGGTGCGTAATTGCTTCTTGGTTAGGGAACAGTTTCTTTTCAAAAATAGTTCTTTTCTAATTCTACTGCAGGAATAATTTCTGAGTAAAGTAAGGTATTTAGTAACTATTCAAAATTTATACTTTCTTGAAATAGAAAAATAATAGAAATGTGTTTGGTGACGAAACAATTTCTTTTTTGTATTTATTCTTTTTTTTATTATTGCTCACAAATCTTCGACCGCCTACCGCCGTCGCTTGTCATCGCCGCGTCGATCGTCGCCGGCCGCCTCCACCGTCACCGCCGTTGCTACCGCTGCACGATCGCTAGTCGTTGATCATCACCGCCGACCGCCCATGCCCATTTACCCATCGGCCACCACCTCCTATGGTTGCTTGTCTGTCTCCGCGGCCGACGGTCCACAGTGGTTGGAGGTGGCCGCGGCAAGAGAGAGGAACAAAAGAAAAATAAAAAAGAAAATTAGTCGAGAACACTAAACTAATTTTTTTTGTTTTTTGTTTTGTTCCAAAACTTTTCCCTGGAACAAAAAAATAGAGAAATTATTCCGGAAACAAAAGTTTTACCAAACGGATTTCTATTCTTTTTTTGTTCCATGAAACAAAAGAACAAAATTTGGGAAAAACATAAATGTTACTATGCAGACCCTAAAAAGTCTCTTTTATTTTACTTTACAAAGTAAAACATTAGAAATCGAGTATCCATAGCAGTTAGATGTAGACGTGCGGACCCCTAGAGTACCATAACTTTGCACAAATGGACACTTAAGTGCCATAACTTACAAAAGGTACACTCAAGTGTCAAAATCAGAGTAAAATAGATCACTTAAGTGTCAATCCGCCAAAAATCCAGCCAAAAAGGCCGACGTGGCATTTTCCGGCGAAACGAGCCAAAAACGACACCATTTTGCATGCTTGACGTGGCCAAATAATGCAAAAACGGCGTCATTTTGGGCCGACGTGGTAAAAAATATAAAAATTAGTTAAATTAAATTTAGTTAAAATATTAAAAAATAATAATTTTAGAATTAAATTTAGTTAAAATATTAAAAAATAATAATTTTAAAATTAAAAAAATTAAATGGGGGGGGGCGGTGGTTGAGGGCCGAGCCCTCGGCCACCGCCGCCTCCCCGCTGTTGTTGGGAAGGGCCGCAACGGAGAGAGAGGAGGGTCGGCGAGGCCTCGCAAGCCCTCGCCCAAATCCGGTGAGGGTCGGTGGCCCTCTCCCCGGCTAGGCCAAGGGCCGCCGCTCGTCGTGGCGACCCCGTGGCGGCGGCCCTTGGCTCAACCGGGCGAGGGCCACCAACCCTCGCCACTCGCCGAATTTGGGTGAGGGCTACAACCCTCGTCGCCGGTCGGCCGGGGTCGTCGGCCACGGGCCTCCCCTTTCCGTCGCCGGCCCTTCCCGACGACGGCGAGGAGGCGGTGGTGCCCTCAGCCATCGCCCCCATTTTTTTTAATTTTTTTTAAAATTTTTTAAAAATATTTTAACTAAATTTAATTTAATATTTTTTATATTATTTTTTTTACCACATTAGCCCAAAATGACGCCATTTTTGCATTATTTGGCCACATTGGGGTGCAAAACGGCGTCGTTTTGAGCTCACTTCAGCCGGAAAAATGCTACGTCAGCCTTTTTTTTGGACTTTTGGTCGGAATAACATTTAAGTGATCCGTTTTCTTCGAATGTGGCACTTAAGTGTACCTTTCAGTATGTTATAAGACTTAATGTCCATTTTGCCAAATTATGGCAGACTTGAAGCGTTCTTTTGCCGTTAGACGCACATCCAAATTATTCAAGTATAGTCAATCTCTTCCCCAGTTTGGTGAGTTATTGTACCAGTATCCTTCCAGCCATGTCATTGTCACGATAGTGCTGTAAAACCCCATTTATGTTCTTGAGAGCCTTGTCATACGATATAAAACCCATGAACCAGAATTCATAACCATCTCTCGTGACAACCTGGATGTACTTTTCAGTAGGATTCAACCTGTTTGAAGAAGGACTAACAGTGCTCAACTGATTGAGCAGCAGAACAACCTACGCAATCAATCAGGATGAAAGCACGTTAAGAACTGATGGTTGGAGAGTGAAGCTCAGCGGAGCTTGACAAAATTTTTCTGGGTATGTTTCACTACATTCAGATACTTCATGCTTAAATAAGAATAAAATGATGAAAAAAATGATCCAAGTTTCAGTGAGGTAATACAGTCAATGAGTAAAATGAAGGTCCTTTCCAATGAAGGTTCTCCAAAGAGGGGCAACGCCAATGACAACTCAGGCCAGTCACAAGAGGGGAAACGAAAATCATAACTCAGGCTATGAATTTGTAATGCATTAAAAACTTATCATGATTCAGACAAAAGTTCAGTGCTTACCAATTTGAAATGGCAATCCTAGAGTAAATGCAATTATAGGAAGATTGGAAAAGGTTACCTTATAATACATCCACCGTTGCTGTGCTGAGGGAGAGTATTGACAAAGAGGGTTATCACTGCAGAAGGCCAGTGTCTTGTTTGACAAATACAGTGTCCCAATGACAGGCCCAGTGGAAGTGGATAGATAGCAAGCATATGCCTTCACGAGCTTCTCTCCTGGCAGAATCTCAAACGTCTGCTGAAATACCTTATCCTGTCCCCGCTCTGCGAGCACTTTTGTCCCCTGAGCAAGTCGAGCCATTGCTGCGTCTGTGATACTAGGGCTGGTTCTAACTGTTTCACACAAACGTAGCACAATTACAAAGTGGTCGAGGTCAGGCATAAATAGAGTTCTTAACATCACAATTCCATCGATTGAAAACCGTGAGGAGACGAGAATCAAAGAAATTACGGGCTTTGTCTCTCACAAGTCACAACTAAACTAAAGAACAGACAACGAGCCAAAACTAAGCTTATCCAGCTGCCGCAGTGCTTCCTCTTACAGGACAAAGCTAATTTTTCTTCTTTACAGGAAAAAGACGAAGAGCCAAGAGATGATCATTTATCTAGTCCGACGTGCGGTCATGCAAAGAGCCCAATGGGTCCGGATGGCTTTTGAAAATTATGGAAAACAAAGTATGTCCTCCACAGAAGTGCCATGTTACACATTTGGCAATTTGTTGTAAGTAGGAATCAACATAGATTAGCAAAACAATAAGCGCTGAAGATAGCACCGCACATTAGAGTTGAATCTCCCCTAGATAAATAATGAAGGGACTTGATCCACTCAACAGCTAATTGGTGGATTGAATACACAGATTATGAAGCATGTATGTTAGTTCGTAGGTGGTGACTGAAATCGAACTGATTCCCAAACGACGTCAATGAAAGACAAGGTGCCAAACTCTATGGATTGAATATTTACTTCCATAGCATTCGCTTACATTGCGGAAACAGAGAAAAAAATATATGCAAGCAAGCAATCAGGTACGTCTCCACGAACAAATCCAAAATGTTCCTAACTGATTATACAGACATATATTGCGGCCAAAAAAAATTGTCCAAAAAAAATTGTCCGTGAGCATCTCCACTTTTCACGTAGCGTCTTCGAACCTGTTCCCACACCGGTTCAGCGCGCCGCATATCCTGTCCATCGGACCTGCAAATACCAGCAGAGCGTTGGCCTCATCGGAACCATTTCTCAAAAGCCTATAACCACCAATCACTCAACTCCCAACGCGAAGCAGGCGCCTCAATAGTACTCACTCCTGCCGGACGGCGCAGGGGCATTCAGTGAAGCGACGTGGACGTACGGGTTCTTGCCGCCGCCGCCACTCTGGTTGAGGTTGGCGTAGCCGTAGGCTGAGCCGCTCGGGGTGGCGCGCATGTAGCTGGAGTGGAAGCTGGCGGGACGGCCGTGACCTTTCTGTTATTTCGGATTTGGTCCCCTGGACTTTTTGTCATTTCGCCCTGTATGCCGAATTAAGGGACCTGTTATCTAAAAAGCGTGGTTCGGAATCTTTGGAGACCCAAAAACAGAGATATTGTATTTCGGCCAAGAAGAAAACAGCAGTGAAACTGTAAATGATGGAAACGCACCGTTCGATTCTTCTTTTCCTCACTTATTAATCAGAAAAATGCAAATGAAGTTATATGACTATCAATCCAATACTGACGTGAAATCCGTATGATTATTGGGCTTCGAGTCAAGGAGCACATTTACTAGCTAAAACAAGAGTCATTCTTAAAAATGGAAAAATTAAATTCGCAAAAATTATAAACTTTCACATCCATTCTCAAAGCGGGATTTTGTTTCCTTTCGTCTCTTGAATAAAATTTCCTCCTAACGTAATAACCTTAACAAATCTCATGCAATAGCCTTTTCTAAGTGCACATTTACCACTAAAATAACTTTAGCAACCTAATAAATAGAATACGAATTTTATTAATCTAATGTATTGTTGTTTTGGGGAGAGACCATCTTGTCATATCTCCCAATAACTTTTTTTTTGTTTGATTCTATCTTATATGTATTAGGGGTGAGCATGGTCCGGGTTGGGCCGATCCACCCTAACCCTAGGACCAACCCGCATGATTTGGTCCCCTCAATTTTTGGGGCCGAGGACTGACCCTATTGAGCTTGGGACCGAGGACCGGACCAACCCAATGGGTTCGGTTCGGTTCCAAGTTCCAAGGTCAACCCAGGACCAACCGATAATTTTTTATTTCATTTTTTGTACTCCTTAAAAAAATAATTGAAGACCTAATTGACCCAATAGGTTCAGTTCGGTTCGGTTTCAAGGTCAACCCAAGACCAACCAATAATTTTTTATTTCATTTTTTGTACTCTTTGAAAGGACAACCGATGACTGTACCGACCCAATGGGTTTGATGATGAGCGAGGTCAATTAAGAAAGGTAAGCGGTGAGGGTCAAGTGGGGTGAGCGTCGAACAGAATGAGCATCGAATGTTGAGCGGTAGCAACAAGTCAAGCGAGCATCGAGCGGCGAGCGGCACAAGTGACCCAAAGCGAGCGAGGCGAGTGTCGAGTGCCGAACAGATAAGTTGTTTCTTTCAATTTTGGCAAATTGAAGACTAAGATGACAAATAAGACATAAGAGAACGAATACTAGAGGAGGATGCTATAATGAGCTGTTTATGCCTTTTTGGATGCTGTGAAGACTCCTTACAAAAACATTTTCCTCATTTGTAAATTATAATTATTGACGCCGTAAAAGATATTAAAAATCTAAGTTATTAAAGAATAATGTAAAATTACTCAAACTCATCACTAAAGAGTTGTTTAATGTTATTGACACAGTTTATTTTAAGGTTTTCTCTATATAAAAAAATTATAAATAATATATAATCAGGGATGGTTTTGGTTGGACTGACTCGGAACTCTTAGCATCGAGGACCAACCCACACAGTGCTAGTCCAAAAATTCTAGAACCAAGGATCAACCTAATCTCCTTAGGAACCGGACCAGGATCGGCAGGGTTGGGCTGGTCTAGGGTCGGTCCAGGGTCAACCCTAAACTGATGCTCACGCCTAATATGTATATTTTACAAGTCATTATGTGTGTGCTATGCGTGGGTTGTGAAACTCTACTCCTTCACTCACATGTCCCCACCCCAATCCCAAGAATTTGGAGAATGGAACTCCCCACCTCCTAATGGTTAACCTAACAAACCTAATAAGAATTTAAATCTCATGTAATATTATTATTTAGGGAGATCATCTTTTGATATCTCCCACTATTTTTGGTTCAGTTTTTACGTAATCAATTGAAGTCTCCATCATTTATTATCAAGGTAATTGTCTCATACTCTCCTTTCTTTAAATCAAAATTCTTGATTATGTCTTGTACTCCCCTTCCTTTAAACCAAATCCTTTATTATCTCTCCATCCGTCATTTTTCAACATTATTCGTAAAATGGGTTATGTGTTGACTAGATTTTTAAGCATAGGCTTTGGAACCTAAACTCGCACCTCATAGCACTATGCTGAAAGTTCTCACTAGATTTTTTATTGGATCCGAAAATCCACATTATATAACCAATGACATCTTCAACTAATAATGCTAAAGCATGATATGGGCGTGATTAAGATATATATAAAGGTAATAAACATACACAATATGGTGATGGCCAAGAGAGGGAGCTACGTGTGAAACATCATCAATACCACATTTCATTCTACCACATATGTCATGGGATCAAATGGTTTTGGTATGCGACTATACTTGTGTAATACAAGTGATAATATGCTCAAAATGATAATCTTCATAAGTTATTTCACTAGTAGATGAAGTGAATATAGTATCTTTGCCATTGTCAGTCCAAGTTCCATCATTCCTTGTTGACATTTCTGTTGGATAAAAGAGTGGCTTGGGAGGAATTTGTAGATCATCTACCTCTCCTTCAGGCATTTCCAAGACTTTATGCATCAAAGGACATTTGCTAGGATTTAATTGTATGCACCAAAGAGCAATTATTATCACATTCTTTATTATTCTCCTATTCTCCTCGCTTGCTTCTTCCATCAAAACGTCCATTCCTTCACTAAGTTGGTCATGAACCAATAAAGGAAAGTAAGTTTGACTATAACACTTTGCAACTGCGCCCCAATTCTTTCTCCCATTAGCCATTTCCATCAGCAATTTGTTGAAAGTATAGACGTAAGCTTTGGAAGAAACGCCCCCAAGGTTCTTGAAGACCAACTTTGGAGCCATGTATCCTAAGGTTCCTCTTGCAGCAGTTAGAGTCATGGTGTTGTAGTCCATTAGATACAATCCAGTGACCCCATATTCGGAAACTTTTGGGATGAAATCCCTGTCAATAAGAATGTTGTGAGGCTCAACATCAAAGTGTAGAATTTGTATTTCGCATCCTTGATGAAGATACTCGATCCCTCTAGCCACTTCGACATCAATCTTGTACAAGAGAGTTCTCCTTTTCTCGTGTGAAAATGTACTTATCCAAGGATCCACTGTGCATGAAATCATAGAGAAGAGCTTGTTTCAAGCCTTCGAAGTAATAACCAATGAGTCCGACCACATTAACATGATGAATTCTTCCTATGGTAGCCACTTTGCTAATGAAGTCCTATCCGTTCAATTTCCCCTTCTTTAGAATCTTGACAGCCACTTCTTGGTCACTCCGGAGTCTTCCTTTATAAACAAACCCATACCCTCCCTCGCCTAGTTTTTCTTTAAGGCCATCCGTGATTTTCTTAATGTCCGAGAAAGAGTACCTTATCAACAAGAAATTATTATTGGTTTGCAAAAATTCTTCAACATTTTGATCCATTACCAAGTGTCTTCCCATCCATTTGCGTATTGGCAAAGTCATCACCCATGGGGCTCCCAAGATGAATTTCACAGCTACGTTAGAAAATTGTTGGTGTGTTAAATTGTTTGCATTTATAAACATCAAATCAATTCATAGTGAGAAGATTGTTGTAATTTTACCAATGACATAGAGTAAGAATACCCAGCCGAAAATTCCTGCAAAAAACAAATAGCCGGAAATTCTTGCAAAGGAGAGAATTTGTAACAAGTTAAAGTTAAAGAAATTCAAAAGACGCTTATTTAGACCAAAATCAAGCAGTTAGTTTATTGGTTCAATTCATTAACATTGTTGGTTGAATTCGAATTAAATGAATTTATTATTATACGTATAAAATACCACAACATCATTTACCAAACTATTTGATCTTAATGGGTATTTCAAATTACATGGGCTGTGAAAAGATATACATATGACCAAGCTCAATTTATAGTTTAGATCAAATTTCAAAGATTTTAACCAGATATATCCTCAAAACTTTTTTTTTTTTTGGGTTAAGAAAACTGAACAAATTCAAAATTTCTTACCTTTCTTGGGTCCGCACCAACTTTGGCATTTGCCGCTGAGTCTCACCAAAAATAATGTTGGCAATGCATCTTACCCGCCACTGGAAGCCATGAAAGCTCAAACTCATAAATAATCTGTTCATGGAAGCCATGAAAGCCTAAACCCATAAACCATCTGTTCATGGATTTGGGCATAGGACCGAAGATTATTGCCATCAGCACCCCATGGTATCATTGGCAGAAGCTCTATAGTGCAAGTAGTTTCCACATTCGAGGCATTCGCATTGATCATCGCGTATAATCGCCTTCTTGTACTAGAAAATTTGAAAAATTCGATCCCATCAAGGCATGACGAAGCGTCAATGTAAAACCAAGAAGCAATAGCCTTCGTGCAATTCATAATCGAAATGGTCTTGTATAACTCTCGATCATAGAATTCGTATAACTTGTGTCCAGTGCAACTATACGAATCATGTTTGCTGAAGTTGCGGTGTGACAAAGAGTGGAGAGAAAGAGGCGAACAATTGCCCTTTGTTATCCCTACATCGGCAACCCTAGTAGTGTAGTTGGTATAGTTGATGTTATACATGGTACTTACTCGAATACAAATTCAAAATGGTTCGATTATTTAAGCAGGCTAGCTCATAGTTATGGTCAACGTAGGTTTCTGGATTGCCCCTCGGCCGAAATGGAAACCTTATGTTCTTGACCTCACCGCAAGAGTTAGTGCACAAATTATTTTCGAAGTCGAGGCTAAAAGACTGATATAGAAGAAGAAAGAGAAGAAAAAGGAATTGATCTTTGGGCATTGGTTAGGCAATAGGAGAGAACACGAATCAAGTAGGAAAATCTATGGTTTAGTGTGGAGATGCAAAAGAGATAGATGAAGATGGAGAGGAATAACTTAAGTTGCTTTGTTTCTTGAGATAAAGAGGGAGAGAAGGAAAAATCTCTGACTACGAAACTAATTTGTGTGGAAGTGAGTGATTTGGGATGTAGCGACCACAAAATGGGACGTGCGAGAGAAGGAAAAGATTGGGATTGGTCGTCTGAAAAGTCAAAAGCCGGTCAACATACGAGACGAGCTCAAAGGAAGACTTCACGCACAAGCACAAAGGGAAAAAGGCAAAAATGCTAAATGCGCAAAGGATATTCGTGAAATCTCGCGCGCAAGACGATGCGTAGAATGTGCGAGGCCTTTCTCTACTTTTCATATTTTTGAATTTACCTTTTCGATTATAAAAAGTCCACCCTAATTATGTAGTTGGGATAATTGATGCACCGCATAGAGTATTTGCCTGAGTACAAATGAACAATGGTGTGATTATTTATGCAAGCTAGCTCATAGTTAGGGTCGTCACAAACTTTTAGATCGCTCTTCAGCCAAAATGTCTAACTTATATTCATGATCTCATCGTAAGAAATGGTGCAATGATTATTTTCAACAACAATACTAAAAGACTGAAGTAGAAGAAGGAAGAGGAATTGATCTTTGATCATCAACCGCAATACAATAGTCGGACCACGCGAAAGCATTCACGGAGCAACGTGGGTGTACTGGCTCTTGAATTGCTTTGGTTGAGGTTGACAAAGCCAAGGATCGGGCTACTTGGGATGGCCCTCAAGTAGCTAGAGTGAAAGCTTGTAGGGCAAGCCTTGCCAGCGATCCACATGGCGGTGCGCTAATTTGCGAGATGTGCCTGCAGCTCCACGACGTTGCCGACATGCACGTGCCACACCGTGTTGTCACTACTTTGCCTCCATCGCTTATCGCCTTCTTCTTTGACTTTGTCTTCACCTTTCTTGTTGGGGTTATTTCATATCGGTTGTTGAAAGAAGTTAGTGGTTAGTTTATAAATATAAGGGAAGTCTCACTTTTAGCTAGTTTTTGGGAGGTGAGAGAAGTCTAAGACCACCTCACATTAACATAAGAGCCTAGCTTACCAAAAACTCTATACCTAATAGTCATAGTGGAGATACGAGTTGTTGCTGCTATGACCTAGGGTTTGATATGTGAGAGGAGATTGTTAGGATTAGTGAAAGTGGCTGGTAATCAGTTTATAAGTGAAAGGAAAATTTTTGCTATTTGAGTTAGCTTTTGGGAGTGAGAGAAGTCCAAGACCATCCAACATTCCCACGGCATGCGAGTGTTGATTAGGATTGCAATAGCAAGATATGTTTCTATTGTTATTTTGGAATTTTTTAGGCCAAAAATAGAGAAATCTCTTCTTCCTGTAGTAATAATAAAAAAAAAAAACCCGACTTACCAAAATTTTCAGGAAAAAGTTTTCCAAATTTTCCACCGTCTAGTTTATAGAAATAAGCTAATTAAGAAAAACATTTTCCATCAATTAAAAAACACATTCAAAAGTGGGAAAATGATTTTGAAATCATTCTCCATCCCCTTTCTGTTAACCAAGACCAAGCACGTTCTCCTTTGTGCACTCCTTTTAATTATTTTTTTCTACTTTTTCTATTTTTTTAAAATAGATTTTTAATTGTTTATTCTTTTCTTTTTCTTCTTCTTCGGCTTGTTGTCGACCATGGCAAAGGCCGAAGACTGACCTTGCTCCACAAATGAGGGACGAGCTTACCCAAGGCTACTGAGGCTAGAGCTCGCCAAATTGGTGAGGCTAGGCCTCGTCGATCTTTGACGAGGCGTTGACTCGCCAATCTAGCAAGACCCGGCCTTGTCGCTCTTTAGCGAGTGCAAACTCACGCAAGGCTAGCTTAGCTCAACTCATCAAAATCGGGGAGCTCGAGCCTCGCAAGCCTTGGGTGAGCTTGTTCCTCACTCATGGCCGATTGCCAACCATTGCTGTGGTTGGCAACTGGTGAAGGAAAAAAAAAAAATAAAATAAAAAATAAACACAAATAAATATTGTCATTTTCTTAAAAAATGAAGTATTAGAAAATATTTTCTATAAATATCACATCTTCGGCCAAACAAAAGAAGCCTAATTAACCTTAGCAAACTCGTAGAAGAAACAAGAATCTGAAGTCCCCACCGTCTATTGTTTAGTTAGCCGCCTCCCACTCCCAACGCCAACAAACCCCCCCCCCCCCCCCCGGCCCAAAACACACACACAAACCCCAAACCCCAAAAAATAGATCGAAGTTTTCATTTATCATCTCTCCTAAATTTTTATCCATCTCTCTCCATTTGTCCTTTTTCAACGTTATGCATGGCAACAAAACAATTGGTGTGCCGTGGAGCCATGCGTAGCTTGAGTTCTGTGCTAGTTGGGCTTTTAAACAAAGACACCAAGACCCAAACTCACTCCTCATAGCACTACACTGAAATACAATCGAAATTAAGATTATAAACATAGTTATAAACATCTAGAATTTGATGGCCATAAAAGGAGACCTACATCATCAATTCGATCCGTTTCTGTTTGTCACATATGTGACTGGAGTAGGTGCTACTGATATTTATCTATGCTTGTCTAATACTAGTACTAGTGTGCTCAAGATGCGAAGCTTCATAAGTTGTTGCACTAATTGATGAAGTAGATATAGTGTCATTGCCTTCGTCGGTCCAAGTTTCGTCATCCCTTGTTGACATTTCTGTTGGATAAAAGAGTGGTTTGGGAGGTACTTGTAGATCATCTGCTTCTCCTTCAAGCATTTCCAAGACTTTACACATCGAAGGACGATCACTAGGATTCAATTGTATGCACCAAAGAGCAACTATTATCATCTTCTTTACTATTCTCTTATCCTCCTCGCTGACCTCTTCCATTGGAATATTCGATCCCTCACTAAGTTGGTCATGAACCCATAAGGGAAAGTAAATATCACTAGAATACTCTGCAACCATGTCTGCATTCTTCCTCCTACTAGCCATTTCCATTAACAATTTCCCAAAACTATAGACATCAGCTTTGTAAGAGATACTCCCAATGTTCTTATAGACTAGCTCCGGAGCCATGTATCCCAAGGTTCCTCTTGCGGTAGTTAAAGACACGGTATTGTGGTATGGGGAGTACAATCTCGCCAGCCCAAAGTCAGAAACTTTTGGAGTTAAATCCTTGTCAAGAAGAATATTGTGAGGCTTAATATCGAAGTGTAGAATTTGCATGTCGCATCCTCGATGAAGATACTTGATCCCTCTAGCCACTCCGAGGGCAATCTTGTACACTTCCTTGCAATCAAGATAAGTCCCCTGTCCTCGTGAGAAAATGTGCTTATCCAAAGACCCATTGTGCATGAAATCGTAGACGAGAGCTTGTTTGGAGCCTTCAAAGCAAAAACCAATGAGTCCAACCACATTAACATGATGAATTCTTCCAATGGTAGCCACTTCACTGATAAAGTCTTGCCCATTTGCTTTCCTATTCTTCAAGATCTTCACTGCAACATTGCGACCGCTTCTTAGTCTTCCTTTGAACACAGAACCATACCCTCCCTCACCTAGTTTGTCCTTAAGACCGCTTGTGATTTTCTTGATCTCCGAGTAAGAGTATCTTATTGGCAAAAAGTTATTGTTAGATTGCAAAAATTCTTCAACGTTTTGATCCATTGCTAAGTGTCTTCTCCTCCATTTGCATATAAGCAACATCATCACACATGGGGCTCCCAAGATGAATTTCACAACCATAAATCCCCCTGCATTTTGGTGAAAACGCAAGAGGATTGAGGATGTGTAATTTTTATGATAACCATTTTGTGGGTATGTTAAGTGTTTGCTTTTAGAAACAATAAATCAATTTTACAATGAGAAGATTGTAGTAATGTTACCAATGGCAAAGAGCATGGACCCCACCATAAATGCGATGAAAAAGCCGAAGAGATAAGCTACAAGGGAAATTGAATATGTAAGTGAAAGCTGAAAAAAAATTTAAAAGCTACCTATTTACCATAATCAAATAATGAGTATCATTGGTTTTTTTTTGTCGGTCATACTCTATTCCTATTCTAATTCTCATTTTTAGATTTTTGTCATGTCTCCTTGCAGGACATAGGAATCGAAATCTACACTTGAAACTTAATCGTCCTCACCCCAACCCTCCCGAGAAAAATTGAGGCAAACCTCAATGGTTGAGTATCCCTGATTCAATCCATTAAGATTTGTTGGTGGAATCTGAACTAAATAAATAAACAAATGAATACAAATGCATTCATTATTATACTTACAAAATGCAACAACAACATTTATTAAACTACTTGTTTTTAATGGCCATTTTTAAATTACATGAGCTCTGAAAAGGTATACAAATGATTGAGCTCAATTTCACATTTAGATGAAAATTCACAGCCAAATATATTTGTTAAGAAAACTGAACAAATCATAAATACTTACCTTCGCAATAAATTTGGTTCGTAGGTTTGATGGCGCACCACGAACACCGCCCTTTGAATTTCATCTGACAGGCTTTTTGAAGCCATGAAAGCTCAAATCCATAAGACATCTGTTCATGAATTTGTGCATAGGAACGAAGATCACTACGATTAACCCACCATGGTATCATTGCCATATGCTTTATAGTGCATGCAGTTTCCACAGACGAGACACTCGCATTGATCATGGCGTATACTCGCCCTCTTGTACTGGAGAAATTCGAAAGTTCGACCCCATCAAAGCATGATGAAGTGTCGACGTAAAGCCGAGAATCAATGGCCTTCGTGCAGTCCAAGATTGTGACAGTCGGGGATGACATGTGATTCCCGTACAATTGACTCAAGCACAGATACCACTTCCATTCATAGCTGGAGGGGGTGCACGACAAAGAGCGGCGAGGAAATGATGAGCAATTTCCGTCTTGCAGCCCGACATCAGCAATCCTAATTGTGTAGTTCGTATAGCTAATGTATCGTACATAGTACTTGCCTGGATACAAATCGAGAATGGTGTGGTTGTTTATGCAGGCTAGCTCAAAGCGATGATTACCACAGCCCTTTGGATCGCCCTTCAGTCGAAATGGGTAGTTTATGTTCAAAATCTCCCCGCAAGAGTTGGTGCACTGATTTTTTTCGGTGGCGATGCTAAACGACTGATGTAATAATAGTAGAAGGAGAAGAAGAAGATATATAACAAAGAATCGATTTTTTAGCATGGTTATGCAATGGTAGAGAGCAGGAATTGAGCAAGTCGAGTGTTTCAGTATTGAGATGCAAAAGAAGGGAAGATAACGAGCGAGGAATGGTCTGTGTTGCCCTGTTTATCTCTCGAAGCAACAACGGGAGAAGGGAAAATCTCCGACTACAAACTCGATTGTGTGGAGGCGAGTGATTTGGGTTGTACAGACCACAAAAATGGGACGTGTCAGAGACGGAAAAGATTAGCATCGGTCCGCTCAAAGGTCGAAAGCCGGTCAACGTACGGCACAAGAACATCTTTATGCACTGTGACGAACCTAAACTTCCATGGACCTCAGGCCCACCCCGACGCTACCAGCTGAGAGAGAACATGGGCCGGAACCGGCCTGGCTTGGCCCAGTGGATTGGAAAGAACAAGCGAAATGCTAAGTGCACGAAGAATATTAATTTTCTGACCAAAAAGAAAAATGAAGAATATTAATTAAATATTGTGTACGGAATGGTATGTACAGTCGACATCTGTATAACCTTCAGCAGATCTTAAGCACACTCTGGGTCCAAGGCCTTTCGCTAATCAAACTCTAATGGGCTGATTTCACTTAATTATAGCTCAATAATCCCCTTCTCCTCGTGATTTTCCGCCATGCGCGCTCCACGCGCTTGGCCGAATTTTGCTTCACTTGCGGGCGTAGTTTATTTAATCCAATTAAGTTCAGAACCTTTAATCCATGGCTAGTCTAATTGAATGCAATTTGATCATCTATTCATGTGAAATGCTCCTAAAAACTACATGCAATTTTACAAAAAGATTTTTTTGTTAGGGGTTGGAGTTGATCCCAATTTTTGTATATAATAAATAATTAAACGTATTGTCAAAATATAAGTGTCAACACATTATCTCCACACTTTTCTATTTTTCACATGACATCTTTGAATCTTTTTCCACACCAGTTCAACTTGTCGTATATCTTGTTCATCGGACTTGCAAACACCAGCAAGGTGTGGGCCTCATCGACGCAATTCTTAAAAGCCTTAATATTCAACCAAACTATAACCTCAAACGTGAAACACACTTCGATAGTCCTCACTCCTACCAGATGGGCGCGGAAGCATTCACTGGAGCGACTTGGACGTGCAGGTTCTCGCTGCCGCTTTGGTTGAGGTTGACGAAGCTAGGGATCGAGCTGCTCACAGGGGCATTCAAGCAGCTGGGGTGAAAGCTCGTGGGGCGAGCCTCCTCGTAGATCCATCTGGCGGCGTGCTGGTTCGTGGGATACGCCCACGGCTCCAACGGCATCCCCACGCAAGTGTCGATTTTGACTGCGATTCTGGAAACTATCGCACAATAAAAGGGAGGGGAGATGGAATTTGTAAAAGGGGAGAGACCTCAATAAGATGACGACAAAGAACGTTAAACGACAATCGAAATCAGACTGAGAATGTGATGATCAATGGAGTGCCGTGGAACACTAGCCAGGTGATTTTTTGCATCCGTGGACGCATCTTTCCTTTATTTTGGATTGGGTCCCCTAAACTTTTCATTATTTATCATTGTATCCCAAATTAAGGAACCTGTTATACATGTTCTTTGCAATTTTTGGAGGCCAAAAACAGAGAAATTGTATCTGACCCACAAAAAGAGAAAAAAAAAAAAAAAACAGAGATTGTAAATGATGAAACTCGCCATTTTATAATTTATTTTTCTTTCTTAATTAAAAAATACAAAATGAAGTTATATGACTATTAGTCCAATACTTTCACGAAACCCATATGATTATTGGGCTTCGGGAAACGGAGCACATTCACCGGCCGAAAAAACTCAACCTTAGAAGTGACAAAATTAAATTCACAAAAATCGTAAAATTTCACATCCATGCTTAAATTGGGACTTTGTTTGCCCTCGATTATTTCTAATTCATTCATTTTGATAGAGAGTGTCGTGCTGCTTAAAAATGATAATAGTAGTTCAATTTCACGTGTGTTGTGCGTGTTAAGATCACATATTTTCCTGAAGATGTGCAAAAGTCAAATGTGATTTAAGTCATGAAAGATAAGAAAACTAATATTTTCTTATGTTAATTATACATAGCACAACAATTGATTATGTGCCATATCTTTCATGTGATCATTGAATTTTCTCAACATGAAATGAGGGATACTCTTAGGGAAACAGCTAACAATACTGACAAACAAACTATAAAGAAAAGATCGGTAAAAGTTTGAAAGGTGTAAATTTTAGACGTGATCTTTCTGAATGAAAATAACAATTTGGATATATGAAAAGTGGAGAAACACCTCACAATTTATAATAGCAGTGCATTTTGTTGTGCAATCATTCTATATTTTAGACATGGTGAATTGCCATGTCATATATACTCCATGAGGCACATTGGTGTCATTTGTGTACAACTAATGGAAATTTAATGGAATACCACGTCACCTAATACCGTTAATTTTTTTTTTTTAAATTAAAGTAATTGATCGAATCAATTTTGAAGAGTTCGGTACTTAATTTTAAAAAAAAGTCTTGGTATTTGATTGGCAAATGTGTAAAGATCTAGGCATGTGAGGAGAAGCGATGGTCTGCAGAGTTCACAATTGCCACAATCATGGAAAATATGGAGTGCTATGTCTATCGTGGCTCCCACGACTATAGAAGTTCGGACCATCACTGAAGTGATAACGCCACAAAGGACGGAGAGAAAGAGACAAGCAATTAGCCCTTGCGAGCCGGATTGTGTGGCTTTTGTATTCAATCCATTGCACATGTTACTTGCTCCAAAACAAATTTAAAACGGTGCAATTATACATAGGGGCTAGCTCATATTTTGTGGGATATCAGTTCTTGGGATCGCCTTTTAGTTGAAACAGGTAGCTTATGTTGGTAAAATTGTCACATGAAGGGATTTTTCTCTATGATTCCTACTCGTATAAAAGAACGACAAGAACAAGTGCTAGTTTTTTGGCATTGCAATGTTTGTTGCGTGTGCACTTGCAAAGGGTTTCAATTAAGAAGATATTAGACCAAATGAAATTACAGGAAAATGGCAGTTATTAAGTCACGAATTGAACCAGATCGGAAAGCTAGTATAAACAAATGAGCGATGTTTTGGAAGACGATGTAGCCTCTTGCTAGTTGCCCCTATTGGGAATCAAAACAATGGGCCCGCCAATCTCACAAGATAGAAGAAGACGAAGTTTTTGCGGGGACTCATCAACAGATAAGTCAAAGTCAGTCGACGTGCGTAGAGGAGCAACGGAGAATCGGAAGAAGAGGTCAAGAAAAGATCATTGGTTGCGAACTACCCTGGAAATTCTCGTAGAAGAAAATTTGGGAAGGTGGCAAACGGGTGTCATCATCGTCGACAATGATGGGCCAAAATTCAAAGATGCTCTAGCAACAAGCGCGTCCATCTATTCCCGGTCATTCTCAACACTCACCTCTGTGCTTAATTTTTTTTTAATACAGTCCTTAATTTTTTTGTACATGTTTAACATAGTCTATAGACTATATAAAAATATTCAGTAGTGTTATTAAACTTGTATTAATGGAAGAGGATATGAAACTATGAACGGTGATGTTGAATGGTTTGAATAGCATGGACTGTCACCATCCCAAATGGTTTTGGTTTAACACTTCGGGGATGTTCCGCTCAACTCTCATGAGGATATTTTTCTTAATGAAATGGTTTTGTTTAAGTTCTGAGAATGAATTAGACCGTGTTGATTAGACAGAGGACGAAGAAGTGATACTAGGTAGCGCTAAGACTCATTTTTAGAAAGGATGCTGAAGGAATTGGATAAAAACATTGGGTTAAAATCACTGCTTATTGTGGCTTTCAAATTCGTCTTACTCAAAATCTCGAGTAAACAAAGTTACGCGACCTTTACTTCTTGTTGAAGCATTTGTATCGGACAACGCTACTTGTATATGCAAGCTCATGGGTAGGAATCTTCTATATTTATCATGTACAAGTAATAGATAAAGCGCAGATGGTTAGCCCCATCGAAAGCTAACAACAAAATAAAAGGGAGAAGAAACTTTTCAAATCTGGCGGGCGAATTCGAAGTCGCTGCCTTCCGCGGGATAGTTCGTAAGGGTTTTGAGTTCGAGCAAAGCATTTCCAATGGAAGCCATTTGTCTGATCGACAAAAAGTGCTCCTTCAAAATCTCCGCTCTTCTCCAACCTCCTCCTCGCGATATCTTATTTCTCTGCTTCTTCATCGATTTTTTCATTTAGAAGAAAGACTATTGTTGGAGCTGGAACACTTCACATAATAGGATTTCTTTCAAAAAATATGGCAGTGAATTACCTGGCAACCTTAAATAAAATTCCACCATCATCAAAATTATACTCCACCACCACCAAAGTCATGGAACAGTCCTAGCCCATCACCTCTTGCTATCACTGACCGTGTGAGGAGGGCAAGGTCAACTCGAGTCCCCAACACCTGAGATCCTAAGGCCTCTTGCTATCCGAAGCCGGAGACCTCAAGGAGTAGACTTTGGTGCCTAGGGCTTGAACAAAAACAAAAGGCCTAAAGGCATCTGATTCTAATTGAAGTGCTAAAACAGTCCAAACAACTAAAAACTAAATACCATTATGAGTGTGATTATACGGAATGAGATTTTGTTAAAGAAGTATTCATTATCACTAAAACCAAAGGGCCACTTAACATTAATCAGAAATAAATCATAATATGAAATTTGTATAGATTTGAAAGACATCAATTTTAGCCATAATTTACCTGAAATTATCATAAAGTTGGAGGCACTTGTAGGTAATGAATTAGCTTCATGAGTTGTAATTTTACCCGTAATGGTCATAACTCATTTACACTAGTAATTTTATGGGTCGTGATTTACTTGTGATATCCACAAATGATGAAATTGAAAAGAAAATCTTCTTTTATCGTTTTCATGTGCACATTTACCACTAATAGCCATAGAAACCTAGTAAAAAAAAAAGAAGAATTTAATTAATCAAATCAATTAATGTTATTAAGAGAGAGATCATCTTATGATGTCTCCTACTATTCTTTGATTTAATTTCTAGCTAATTTTTTATGGAACAAAAAGTCAATGAAGATGAGAGGAATGATTTGTGTTGCTTTGTTTCTTTCTTGAAGTAACGACGAGAGAAAGAAAAATCTCCAATGACAAACTCAATTGAATGGAGGCAAGCGATTTGGGGTGTAGCTACCAAAAAAATTGGGACGGACCAGATAAGCAAAAAAAAAATTAAAAAAAGAAGAAGAATTTAATTAATCAAATCAATTAATGTTATTAAGAGAGAGATCATCTTATGATGTCTCCTACTATTCTCTGATTTAATTTTTAGCTAATTTTTTATGGAACAAAAAGTCAATGAAGATGAGAGGAATGATTTGTGTTGCTCTGTTTCTTTCTTGAAGCAACGACGAGAGAAAGAAAAATCTCCAATGACAAACTCAATTGAATGGAGGCAAGCGATTTGTGGTGTAGCTACCAAAAAAATTGGGATGGACGAGATAAGCAAAAAAGAAGAAGAATTTAATCAATGAAATCAATTAATTTTATTAAGAGAGAGATCATCTTATGATGTCTCCTACTATTCTCTGATTTAATTTTTAGCTAATTTTTTATGGAACAAAAAGTCAATGAAGATGAGAGGAATGATTTGTGTTGCTCTGTTTCTTTCTTGAAGTAACGACGAGAGAAAGAAAAAATCTCCGATGACAAACTCAATTGTGTGGAGGCGAGCGATTTGTGGTGTAGCTACCAAAAAGATTGGGACGGACGAGATAAGCAAAAAAGAAGAAGAAGAATTTAATTAATCAAATCAATTAATGTTATTAAGAGAGAGATCATCTTATGATGTCTCCTACTATTCTCTGATTTAATTTTTAGCTAATTTTTTATGGAACAAAAAGTCAATGAAGATGAGAGGAACGATTTGTGTTGCTCTATTTCTTTCTTGAAGTAACGACGAGAGAAAGAAAAATCTCCGATGACAAACTCAATTGTATGGAGGCAAGTGATTTGTGGTGTAGCTACCAAAAAGATTGGGACGGACGAGATAAGCAAAAAAAAAAGAAGAATTTAATTAATCAAATCAATTAATTTTATTAAGAGAGAGATCATCTTATGATGTCTCCTACTATTCTCTGATTTAATTTTTGGCTAATTTTTTATGGAACAAAAAGTCAATGAAGATGAGAGGAATGATTTGTGTTGCTCTGTTTCTTTCTTGAAGTAACGACGAGAGAAAGAAAAATCTCCGATGACAAACTCAATTGTGTGGAGGCGAGCGATTTGTGGTGTAGCTACCAAAAAGATTGGGACGGACGAGATAAGCAAAAAAAGAAGAAGAAGAATTTAATTAATCAAATCAATTAATGTTATTAAGAAAGATATCATCTTATGATGTCTCCTACTATTCTCTGATTTAATTTTTAGCTAATTTTTTATGGAACAAAAAGTCAATGAAGATGAGAGGAATGATTTGTGTTGCTTTGTTTCTTTCTTGAAGTAACGACGAGAGAAAGAAAAATCTCCAATGACAAACTCAATTGAATGGAGGAGAGCGATTTGGGGTGTAGCTACCAAAAAAATTGGGACGGACCAGATAAGCAAAAAAAGGAAGAATTTAATTAATCAAATCAATTAATGTTATTAAGAGAGATCATCTTATGATGTCTCCTACTATTCTCTGATTTAATTTTTAGCTAATTTTTTTATGGAACAAAAAGTCAAGGAAGATGAGAGGAATGATTTGTGTTGCTCTGTTTCTTTCTTGAAGTAACGACGAGAGAAAGAAAAATCTCCGATGACAAACTCAATTGTATGGAGGCGAGCGATTTGTGGTGTAGCTACCAAAAAAATTGGGACGGACGAGATAAGCAAAAAAAAAGAAGAATTTAATTAATCAAATCAATTAATGTTATTAAGAGAGAGATCATCTTATTATGTCTCCTACTATTCTCTGATTTAATTTTTAGCTAAATTTTTATTGAACAAAAAGTCAATGAAGATGAGAGGAATGATTTGCGTTGCTCTGTTTCTTTCTTGAAGTAACCACGAGAGAAAGAAAAATCTCCTATGACAAACTCAATTGTATGGAGGCGAGCGATTTGTAGTGTAGCTACCAAAAAAATTGGGACAGACGAGATAAACAAAAGTGTGGGAATGGTGAGCTGAAAAGTCGAAAGCCGGTCAACTTAAGGAACAACCACAAGGGGCCAATTTATGCACCACGGCGAACCCAAACTTCAATGGACGTCGAACCGGCCTGGCCCAACCGGAGCAGCAAGCTTATAGTAAACCTGGGCCAGGCCGGGCCGGGCCTGGCCCAGAGGATAGTAGTTGGTTGGGAAGAAGACAAGCAAAATGCTAAATGCATGAAGAATATTCATTGAATCTTGTGTACTGAATGATGCGTACAGTCTATGTTTAGATAACTTTATGTAGATTTTAACACACGATCTACTGGACTTTTACTTTTGGCCAGAGACTCGCGTGACGCATTTGGCTTGAAAATAAAATCTTTTTAATCTTGAAGATGTTAAAAGAAAATGCTAGCAAAGTAAATAAATTTTCCCATATTTATTGTTTTTCAATTATGAATCCCATTTTGCATTCTTTTTTAGATGTAACATGATTTATACCATTCCCTTTGTCTCAGTACATTTTAGGCATGTTGACCATGTAAAGATCACATATTATCTTGAAAATGTAAAAATAATCAACGTGATGCCACCCTCATCTTGCAATTTAGTTGCTAGTGAGTTTACCGGTGGTGAAGAGTGCTCCAACTCTTAGAAGGTCAAAGTTAAAGTCTTCTTGAACTAATAGGCCTTGTGGGGTTAATTGGGTGGGGAAAAATCTCAGTGCCATAGAATTTCCACGGGAAAGTCTTCATGAAACTTCCTCCTGGGCGCGACGTCTTCCCACTTGGATGACACCTACACGTCATGGCACTAATAACTCTACTTGACTAGAGACGAATTTGACTTTAGAAAATGAGAAGATGATAGCAACGGTACTCCTTTAAATGAGAGTAATGGTGCAGCCTTCATGAAAGGTTTCACCCCTTAAATATAAATAAATAGATATAAAAATCAGATGAAAAAAGGAAATAGAAAATAAAAATATCTACATTTTAAACATCTTTTTGTTAGCCAAAATAAATGTAGGATTTCTATTAATCCTACATTTTTGTTGATACTTTAATTACATATTTTTGTTGATATTTGTGAATGAGCTAAAAAAAGTATGCTCGTCGATGCCTAACAATAAGTATTACCTAATGAGAGAGCTCCATTTTATGAATTTGTCAGTGATTCTTCAAGCCCAACCTACTTGCGATTTCTTTTTTAAATTAATTTAGGAGTGAATCCCAAGATCTATTTTATCTTTTCTCGTATCCAATATTTTGACATGTCATATATACAGTATTTGAGCATCTTACTTGAGTATATCAAATTAAGATTAACTCCTTTTCCTCACCCAAATGGTCTAGTGACATTTCCTGCTAACCACTTAAGCCTCAATCATCAGCTAATTAATTATGATTCTTTGTGGACCTGGCAATGTCAGCTGCTTCCTCAGGCACAGGATTTCTCTCTGTCTCCCATTATGTGATCCAATGAATCTAAAGCGGAAATTTCGGTCACAAATGAATTCGTGGCATTTACTTAAAAATTAATTGACGAAATATCATGTGAATAGAAAATGTTCTTGAAAGAGCAGATAATATTATGGGTTTGGCCACTAGCCAAAGTACAATTAGATGTCGTTTGAAAAGTTGAATTTCATGGTCATTCATCGCAAATTCACTAGCCTTGATTCCCAACTCTCCATAGCCCAAAAGTACACAGATTATGAAGCACGAATGTTAGTTCCAAGGTGGTGATTGCAATTGAACTGATTTCCAAACGAATGCCACTGAAGAACAAGGTGCCGAATTCTTTGATTTGAATATTTTTTTCGACAACATTCACATATATTGCAAAAAAATAGGTCAATAATATATGCAAGCAAGCAATCACCAATCAAATACCTCTCCATGAATAAATCCAAAATGTTTTTATCTGTTTATACAGGCATGTTTGGCGAGAAAATATGTAGATAAACCCATGGTGATGCCGGACATTTTCTGCGAGCTCCTCTGCTTTTCGCATAGCATCTTCGAACCTCTTCCACACCTGTTCAATGCGTCTCATATCTTGTTCATCGGACCTACTATCACCAGCAAAGCGTTGGCCTCAACTACGCCATTCTTAAAAGCCTCATCATCAACTAGAATATAACTTCAAACGTGAATTTGAGGCCTCGATAATCCTCACTCTTGCCAGACTGCGTAGAAGCATTAATTGAGCGACGTGGCGGATGGGTTCTCAAAGCGGCTTTGGTTAAGATTGCGAAGCTAGGGACCAGGCCGCTCGTCGTGGCACTTAAGTGGCCAAAGTGAAAGCTCGTAGGGCGAGCCTCGCCAGTGACCCATGCGGTAGCGTGCTGGTTTGCGGGATGCACCTACAGCTTCAGGTGGCCCCACCACGCATGTGTCACACCGCGCCGCCGCTGATTCGCCTCCACCGTTTATCGCCTTCTTCTTCGACTTTGTCTTCACCTTCCTCTCCCACGCAAGTACTGATTGGGATTGCAATAGCGAGGAATCTTTCTATTGTTATCTCGAAATTTTGGGGGCCAGAAACAAAGAAATTGGAAGTGATGCAACTCGCCAATCTCTGCTCTCTTCTTCCCTTATTAATCAACAAATAACCTCACTTGCCACTAAATAACCTTAGAAACCTCATAAAAGAAACAAGAATTTGAAGTCCCCACCATCTATTGGGTAGGTAGCCGCCTCGCACTCACCCTCCATTAGACCGAAACTTTTTTTGTAATCTGTCCTAAAAATTTTAGCTGTCTCTCTCCGTCCGTCATTTTTCAAGATTACACGCAGCAACAATCGGTGTGCCATAAAATGACTCATACATACACTGCTAGAGTGGCATGAAGCCACACATAGCACGATAGTGTGCTAGCTGGGCTTTTGAAAAAACAAATCCGAAACCCAAACTCATTTCTGGGAGGACTTCGCTAAAATACGGTGGAAATTAGGATTCATAAACATAGTTATAAACATAGCCAATCTGGTGATAGCCATGGAAAGAGATTTACATCATAAATGAGATCCATTTCTATTTGTCACATCTGTCCATATTAAGTGCTATCGATATTGATCTATGATAGTGTAATACTAGTACTAGTATGCTCAAGATGAGAAGCTTCATGAGTTGTTGCACTAGTTGATGAAGTTGATATAGTATGGTTGCCTTCGTTAGTCCAAGTTTCATTATCCCTTGTTGACATTTCTATTGGATAAAAGAGTGGCTTGGGAGGTACTTGTAGATCATCTACTTTTTCTTCGAGCATTTTCAAGACTTCATGCACGAAGGGCGATCATTATGATTCAATTGTATGCACCAAAGAGCAATTACTATCTTATTTACCATTCTCTTATTCTCCTTGCTAACTTCTTCCATTGGAACATTCATTCCCTCACTAAGTTGGTCATGAACCCATAAAGGAAAGTAAATATGATTGGAATACTCTGCAACTGCGTCCGCATTCTTCTTCCCACTGGCCATTTCCATCAACAATTTGCCAAAATTGTAGACATCGTTTTGTAAGAGATGCCCCCAAGGTTCTTGTAGACTAGCTCGGGAGCCATGTACACAAGGTTCCTCTCATGACAGTTAGAGACACAATGTTATACTCCATAGGATATGATCTTGCAAGCCCAAAGTCGAAAACTTTTGGAGTTAATCCTGTCGAGAAGAAAGTTGTGCGGCTTAATATCGAAGTGTAAAATTTGTACATCGCATTCTCGATGAAGATATTGAATCTCTCTAGCCACTCCAAGAGCAATCTCGTACACTTCCTTGCAACCAAGAGAAGTCCCTTATCGTCGTGAGAAAATGTGCTTATCCAAAGATTGTGCATGAAATCGTACATAGGAGCTTGTTTGGAGCCTTCAGAGCAAAACCAATGAGTCCAACCTCATTAACGTGATGAATTCTTCCAACAGTAGCCATTTGGCTATCTTGACCATTCGCTTTCCCCTTCTTCATGATCTTCACCGCAACATCATGACCACTTCCAAGTCTTCCTTTGAACATGTACCATACCCTCCCTCGCCAAGTTTGTCCTTAAGACCGCATGTGATTTTTTTGATGTCCGAGTAAGAGTGCCTTATTGGCAAGAAGTTATTATTAGATTGCAAAAATTCATTGACATTTTGATCCATTGCTAAGTGTCTTCTCCTCCATTTGTGTATAGGCAACATCATCACACATGGGGCTCCCAAGATAAATTTGACAACCATGAATGGCCCTGTGATTTGTCGAAAATGCAAGGGAATTGAGGGTGTACAATTTTTCAGATAACCAATTTTTGGGTACATTAAATGTTTGCTTCTGGAATTATTAAATCAATTTCACATTGAGAAGATTGTAGTGATGTTACCGATGACGTAGGCGGCAAGTGCCGCGATATTCCAGCCGATAAGTAAGAGGATAGAATTTTCCTAAAAGGGAGATTGAATATGCAACGAGTGAAAGCTGAAAAAAATTAAAAGATACCTATTTACCATAATCAAGCAATGAGGGTATTGGTTTAATTCATTAAGATTTGACAGCAAAATATGAAATAAATAAATAAACAAACAAATGAATACAAATGTATTCATTATTATACTTATAAAATAGAACAACAACATTTTTCTCACTATTTGATTTTAATGGCCATTTTCAAATTACATGAGCTCTGAAAACATATAAAAATGACTGAACTCAATTTCACATGTAGATGAAATTTCACAGCCAAATATATTTGTTGAGAAAACTGGATAAATTAGAAGTACTTACCTTCTCTGCAATAAAGTCAGTTCTTAGCGTTTATGCCGCACAAAAAAAAACAATATTCGAAATGCATCGTAGAGGCTTTTGAAGCCATGATAGGTCAAATCCATAAACCATCTATTCATGAATTTGTGCATAGCTATGAAGATTATTGGCATAACAAACGCCCCCAACCCCCAAGTATCATTGCCATATGCTCAATCGTGCAAGTAGTTTCCACCCACGAGACATTCACTTCGACTATGGCGTATACTCGCCTTCTCGTACTAGCGAAATTCGAAAATTGAAGCCCATCAGGGCATGGCAAAGTGTCGATGTAAAAGCAAGAATCGATGGCCTTTGTGCAGCCCATGATTGAAATGGTCTTGGATAACTTCTGACCAAAGTACCAGTTATCCCAGCAACAATATGGATCTGATTGGAAGCATGAGAAAGAGCGGCCAGGAAGAGATGAGCAATTTCCGTTTTGTAGCTTGACATCAGCAACCCCAATTGTGTAGTTGGCATGGTTGACGTACCGGACATAGTACTTGCCTAAGTACAAACCGAGAATGGTGTGGTTCTTCGTGTAGGTTAGCTCATAATTAGGGTCAACCTCTAAGCCAAAATGGGCTGGTTATGTTCACAACCTTGTCGCGAGAGGTGGTGCACTAATTATATTTGACGGCATGGCTAAAAGACCGATGTAGTAATAGAAAAAGAAGATATTTAACAAAGACTTGGTTTTTCAGCTTCGGTTATGCAATAGCAGGGAAAAATGTTAAAAAAGTCTTAAATCTTTGCATTTGTGCCAATTTAGTCATAAATTTTTTTTTATGCCAATTAAGTTATAAACTTTTTTACATTGTGCTAATTCAATCATTTCTAATCAATTTTGGTCGGATTTTGTTATTTGGGACGCGACCGATTTGATGACCTTGTCTAATCAAGCGTGGATAACTTTTAATAATATTTTAATAATTTTGAAATTTTTATTTTTTATTTTTTAATTTTTATTTTTAATTTTCTTTTTGTTTTTTCCTTCTCCTCCTCTTTCCTCCAATTGGTCGCCACCGAGGCCAGCGTCCGGTCAGTAAAATCGGTCAAAATTGATCGGAAATGATCGAATTAGTGACAATAAAAAATGTCTATGACTTAATTAACACCAAAAAAGGTTTATGACTAAATTGGTACAATGCAAAAAGTTTAAGACTTTTTAAGACTTTTCCCCAATAGCAGAGAGCTCACTTTAGCGTTGAGATGCAAAAGAAGGGAAGATAAAAGATGAGAGGAATGATTTGTGTTGCTCTGTTTCTTTATTGAAGTAACAAGGAGAGAGGGAAAAGTCTCCGACTACGATCTCATTGTAGCGACAAAAATGGGACGTGTCAGGGACGGAGAAGTGCGAAGGGAATGGTCGGCCTAAAAGTCGAAAGCCGGTCAGCGCAAGGCACAAGCACAAGGGGACACTTCACGCGGTGCGATGGACCTCGGCCGGCCCTGCCCTGCCCACCCCTACGCAGCTAGCTCAGTGTGAACCTGGCCCGGGCCAGGGTTGGCCCATTGGATAGGAGTTGGCGAAGAAAACAAGCAAAATGCTAAATGCACAAATTAAACAAGCAATTTTTTGCCCGGCCCACCCGGACTCAGCAAGCTTAGAATGACGTGTGCAGTCGAGATTTGGATAACGTTCGGCAGAGACTTGCATGACGCATCTGGCTTGAAAATAATCTGTAGAATACTAAATTTTCCCATGTTTATTGTTTTCTGATTCCCAACTTTCTAATTTTGAATTCTTTTTTAGTTGTAACGTGATTTATGCCTTTCCATACATTCAAGTACCGTCCATATGCATTGCACAGGTAAGATCACATATTTTCTTGAAAATGTAACAAATCAAGCGTGAGTAAAAATATGACTTGAGGATTATATATTCAAGTTTAAGTGTTATTAAATAAATGATATGAATTGATTAATCAATTTTCTATTTTTATTTTTACTAACGTACCTCCATCATTGTAACACTTCTCCATAATTCATAAACTTAAAGGGCATATCAGTGAATAATTATCCTCTTATCTCATAATTTTATAGTCAACAATAACATTGGCAATGACAAGAAAAAATAATAACATTGGCAATCATATAATTATTAGTTTTTCTTAAATGTCCGTAAGTTACTATCTCTTTTAAAATAATCCGATGATCGAAATTTGTTATATTTTTATTCAATGGTCCTGATTCTGTAATTTAGATTTTCCTGGCAATAAAATGATTCTAAATTTTTTTTTAGGAGAAGAGTAATGTGATAGTCAGTCATCAATATATAGTTATCACTTCGTCAATAATACATGCTAACTTTCACAAAAAATAAATAAATTATAATAATAATTCGGGGAGAAGAGTTATCTGAAGAGAGATATTGGGATTGAATATTTCTGGAATTATCAATTCTATTTTATTTATCTTCATCTTCAAAAGAGATATTGGGGATTGAATAATTTTGGAATCGAATGAAGAAACGGAGGAAATTCGGGAGCGAAGGCTTTTAAATAGAAGAAAAATCCGCATGCGTCGAAGTTTGAATGGAGCGGAATCTGCCGTTCTGCCGTAAAGTCCTTATCAACAAGGGCAGCCATCTCCAGAAATAGAGACGCTCATTGAGAAGAGAGAATAGAAAGAATTTTTCTGGAGATCTTTCACGGCCGTAGGGCGGTGGAAGCAGGGAGAAGAAGAAACCAAAATAAAAGAGGGCGTGAAGCTCTGAGACGCCATTAGCGAGTGGAGATTTGTAGAGATTAAAAACACGTGAATCGGAGGTTTTATCACTCGGCAATTCTCACATCTCGGAAGTCACTTCTCCGAGACCAACATCCACAACACCAGTCCTCGCCCACTCCGCAGCTTTCGGTGTATCATCCGGCGATTCCCGCTGCTACCGCATTGATTCCAGCAACACCACAGCGAGTCTCGACGGCCCGCCCCACTTCCGCTGAGACGACGCGGCCGCAGCTTCTCTTGACCCGCTGCCAGCCCTACTACAATAACGCTGCTGCCGCGAGACCACACGTCGATCTGTTGTCCAGCTGCTGCCCCGTTGACGACGTCCCTGCCCTGCTGATCTGTTCCGAACCGAGAAGGCCCTGCATCGTTTCCTAGCCACGACCTTCCATGGCCGAGCACCACCGTTCGATCCACTGTCCTTCAATCACGAGCCACCACCACCGTGTCCCGATCCGTGGTCCATCCATCCCGATTTGGAAAGGTGAAAAATTTCGAATTTGGTGAGAATCTATCCGAATTTCAACATTCGATTTTATCTCTTAATTTGAACTATTTGATATCTAATTATGCATATTTTTTGATGCGTTAGGCCAAACCGCAAATTAATAATGTGCTTCAATTGTGATTCGATATCTGAGATATGACTTGCGATTGCACTTCTCAATCTCATATATTACTTCGATTGCACGTTAAATTGATAGTCAATCTCATATCTAAGATCGACTTCCAATTGAACAGAAAATCGGATTTGATCTAATATCTAAATTTACTGATTTTATTCATATCCAAATTTGAATGTTTCATCAAATATTCTATTGATATCTGTGTGATTGCTATATATAGTATTTGATTCAATTTACCTCATTGCTTAAAAGAAATACAATTAAAAATCTAATTGGACAGGATGGTAACTTCCTAATTCGAATAAAATTGCAAGTTTAAGATAAGATTTCCTAGTTTGAAATAAGATAATTTCCTAGATAGGTTGCATATCATCTTAAAATTGCATCTTAAGTTTTAAAATGGTTCTTAAGGTAAAATAAGTTTAATAGAATGGTGACGACTTGATAGAAAATCATTTGCATGTTAATAACATAAACCATCGTGAATTGATATGGGTTTGGTAAAGCCTGAGTTAAGATCACAACATTAGCCTTTATAATAAATAATAAAATGAAATAAAAATTCCCTTAACATCTTTCAGTTGATTAATCTATAAACTTAAAAATGGGGGACATCCAATTATTGCAAATAATGCAGTATAACTTGTTTTGTATGCGTTGTGAAGAACCATAACTTTTCTGAGATTTGATAGAACTAGACTTCCCAGAGCGCACTAAAATGCTTTATCCTAATTGAGTACACTATTAATTTTCATTTAAATATTTTGAAATAATTTTATTATTTGGAGTGATTTCAATATTGTTAAGTAAAGTTCATGACATTGATTATTTACTGTAATTTCAAAATTTGCATCTTTAACTTAGTTTCCAATCTACACACATCATTGTCGATGTAAATATGAGTATGACCGACTAATTCGAGTCACGAACTCTTCTACGCAAACACAAATCTCCACGCTCGGAGCTTTCTCTCTACCGAAGGTGTAGCTATGGTAGCCCCCACTCTCACATTTTCAAACCCTAATCCCCCATAATCTTGCTTCCGCATCACTATTTCATCCATCTCCACAAGTCAAGGACAACTCTCTTGGCCACCAGCGGAGATTCTTCGCTGTTGCACCCATTTCCACCCACCGAAGAAGAGATACTCTCGATTACTGGAAGAAGGATTTCTCCACGAGGGATCTTCGAGGCGTGGTTTTCCTTTTGCTTTCTGAGGAGCTGATCTACCAAATTGGGGAAATTTCAGTTCCTTTAACTAGCAAATCCTCGCGCTGATCCCTAGTAGTGATGGAAGGTGAAGAAGAAGCTGTGGGCCATCTCGCCCATCTCTGCAATAAATTGGGTAAGATGATGTATGAGAAGCGACATGAACATTCTGGATGAGGATTTATCGGATGAAAAACTTCAAAGAGTGCCAATTCTCTCTTGTTGGGCAACTCTACAATAACCCTAATAACAACTTTCAAGCTCTTACAACAGCTATGAAAAAGGCGTGGAAAAATGAAAATATAGAGGTGAAACCCTTAGAAAATGGGAAAATCAGCTTTGTTTTCGTAATGAAGGAAAAAACCGAGTATTAGAGGGAGGCCCTTGGTCGTTTTCGAACCATTTACTATTGTTAAAAGCGTGGGAGCCGGATGCTCTTCCACATTGTTATGAATTTAAGACATGTGCCTTTTGGGTTAGAATCTTTGGCCTCCTTTGGAATGGAATTCTGAAAGTATGATAAAGAAGATAGCAAGTTCAATGGGGAGGGTTTTGGAGGTGAAAACAGATGCTAGAGGCTCTGCTTTTCAGAAAATAGAGAAAGCAAGAGTGGAGTTAGATGTGGAGGCTGAATTGTGAGTAGGACAATTGATGCGCTATGGGAATAAAAAAGTGTGGCTAGACTTTAAATATGAGACTGCCATTTTTTCGTTACTCTTGTGGCAAAATAGGCCATTATGCTACTTATTGTAAAGACATACCTTATGATGAGGAGAAATTCACAACTGAACTGGGAGGGTGCTTTAGAGGCTGGCTGAAAGCAAAAACTTCTGACCATAGTCCATTCTGAAAAGTGTTTTACCATAAAGCTTCACCAGCACAAAATGTGGAAGAGGTTGTTCACGAAACCCCTATGCGGCCAAGGACAAACTGAAATTATGAAGAACACCAACAACTTCCCTCATTAACAACCAAAATATTCAACAGGGAGGTCCAGAACAGATGCTAATGGATTACTACTCTAACACTACAAATGAGATAATGATGCATAACTCAGGGAAAAGAACACTTTTGCTCATTGCTCTAGAATACACCAGCAATCCTTATCTCCAGACATCTACTTCAAACATCATCAGAAAGAAAGCTATTATGCAACCAACAACCCCCTTTTCCAAGAAACAAAGAAGAATCAACATGCAAGCAACACCAACTCCAGCACGGGGCTGGTTGGATGAGACTTAGCTCCTTGAAACTCCCATTCAAGTGACTGAAGAAGTTGAAGCATGGGCTATGGTGGCTAGCCCTAATAAGCCACCAAATGATCCATGAATATACTAAGCTGGAACTGTCAAGGGTTATACTAAGCTAGAAGCTTGTCAAGGGTTAGGTACACCCTTGACAGTCCATGAGTTGAGAGCCTTAACGGCTCAATATAGGCCCCTGTTTGGTTTTTCTAATGGAAACAAAAAATAAGACTGAGTTTGTGCAAAGAGTTAAAAAAGACTTCAATTACGGAGGTGTTTAGTGGTTGATCCGTGGGTACGGTGGGAGGATTGGCTCTTATGTGGGATGATCGGATTTCGGTGGATATTGACACAATGACTGAAAACTTTGTGAACTTAAAGTGTGAAGAGGAGATTTCGGTAAAACAATGCGTATTACTTTTGTTCATGCTCCATATACTTACCCAAGAGGTTGCAACTTTGGGAGAAACAAATTAGCTCCACAAATACTTTGCCTTGGGTATGCTTGGGGGATTTTAATGAAGTGTGGTTTCATTAGGAAAAAAGTGGGGAAAGAGGCGGCTGAAATTTCAAAATGACTGCTTTTTCGGGATTGCTTGGATGCATGCTCTTTCATGGACATAGACAGTAAGGGATGTGCCTTTACCTAGGCAAATAATAGAGAAGGGGAAGAATATGTGAAAGAACGACTAGATAAAGTGTTGTGCATGATAGAATGGCGACTGATGTACCCTGAAGCCGAGGCTTTTGCTCTTCTACAGTAGGCTTAGATCATAGTCCTATCATATTGTCTCTTCAAACAACTCAAGCTATAAGAAAACGAAACTTCAGATTTGAGGCATTTTTGCTTGAGAATGCTGAATGTAGGGGAAGTGGTGTTGGAGTCTTGGAAAATGACAAATTAGAGCCAAACAAATTTAGCTAGAAAACTTTATGTTGTTCAGAATGCTCTATCTAAATGGAGTAAAAAGAAATTTGTGAATGGGAAAAGAGAATTAGTATGCTGAAGAGGGAGCTTGAGTGTCTAACAAATCATATTTCAAGTTCCTTCAATAAGGCGCAATTTCAAAAGATATAGGGTGAAATTGATGAACTTGGGAGGCAAGAAGAAATGTACTGGGGGTTATGATCTAGAATTGATTGGGCTGAGATGGGGAGATCATAATGCAAAATACTTCCATGCAACAACCATCCAAAGAAGATAGAGAAACAAGATTTCTATGTTGCAAAATGAAGAAAATACATGGTCAAGTTGAGCAAAATCGGTTAAAAGAACATACCGTGTAATTTTTCAAGAAGTTATACCGGTCCCATGGTCCTCAGGAATTTTGCACCGGTGGTAGATCAAATATCTACGGTAGTAACATAAGATATGAATAGAAGGTTACTTGCTGAATTTACTTTAGAAGAAGTTACTACGGTAGCATTTCAGCTAGGAGTAACTAAAGCTCCAAGGAGGATGATCTTAATGGATTGTTCTATTAGTATCCTTTGAGGAAGACATCAAATGGGACATATTTAAGGAGGTCGAGAACTTTTTGACCACCAGCTCATTCTCAGCAGCACTAAACCAAACACATATCTCCACCTATCCTAAGATTCCGAACCCAAGAGAAATTGGATCAAGTATCGTCCAATTAGTTTATGCAATTTTGGATACAAGATTATCTCAAAAGTACTGGTTAATAGACTCAAACCCCTAATATAAAAAATTATAGCACTAGAACAAAGCGCATTTGTTGGAGGCAAATCCAGGATAACATATTTATTGTTCGGGAAATTACTTCATCAAATTCGAATCGGCGAGAAAAAAGAAATTTTAGGCTATTCTCAAATTAGATATGAAGAAGGCTTATGATTGGGTGGAATGATATTTTTTAGAGGCGTGTCTTTTAAAGACTTGGCTTTGATGACAAATGGGTGGGATGGATAATGCAATGTGTTACTACGGTCACATTTTAGCGTCAAATTCAATGGAGAACCTTTGCAATTTTTCAACCCTCAAGAGGACTCAGGCAAAGGGATCCCTTATCTCCTTATCTCTTTATTATTGTGGTTAATGTCTTGTCCTTATTGATGAAGCAAGCTGTGGAGAATTGGAGTATTAAAGGAATTAGACTAAATCGAAGTTGTCCTACTCTGTCTCACTTATTATTTGCCGATGATTCAATTTTTTTCTTGAGTGGCACTATTCTAGAATGTCAAAATCTTGCCATGATCCTCAATCAATATTGTCTACCAGCTGGACAGGAGATTAATCTAAACAAATCAGGAATTTTTTTTCAGCAAGGGCTGCCCTCAATCATTAAAAGATAATATGGCAATAACATTGCGAGTCCCTATTATTGACAAAAGCGGGTAAATATCTGGGTATTACTTGATTGGGGAGCATCCAAAAAACAGATGTTTGCATGGATTCTTGGGAGAATTAGTTCAAACTAGAAAGCTGGAGGAGAAACTGTTATCCAAGGCTGGAAAAGAAGTCCTGCTGAAAACGGTGGTTCAAGCCTTACCATAGTATGCAATGTCGGTATTTAAAATCCCGGTCTCTATATGTAAGGCTATTGAACAGAAAATTGCTGCTTTGGTGGAAGACTAATGAAAAGAAAGAAGGTATCAATTGGAAGAGATGGGAGTTATTAAAAACTAGAAAATATAGAGGCGGAATGGGGTTCAGAGACCTTATTTCCTTTAATAAGGCAATGTTAGGGAAGCAGGCTTGGCGGTTGGGACAACAACCCTCTTCTCTCTGGGAGTACGTTGTTTAAGGGCTATATTATCCCCATACAGATTTTGGCATTCAGCAAAGGGTCTTCGACCTTCATGGGGATGACGGCTTGATTTTAGGAAGGGATTCAATTGCACAATGTGGCAAGTTGGAGATGGATCTAAGATTAAAATCCGGGAAGATAAATGGCTGCAAAGAGGAATTATTGAGGGCCCGAGTGAATGAAAATGAACCATCCTTGGTTTCAGATCTCATAGATAAAAAGCAAGGCATATGGGATGAAATGACCATAGTAGCACACTTTGAGGAAAGCCTAGTTGAAGAAATTCTAACCATTTCAATCAAGCCTCAAACAGAAGCAGAGATAGCTGGTATGGTGGTACTCGATCGAGGCAAGTATATAGTCAAAAGTGGGTATAATCACATCAAGGAGGATACAGAGCAAAGTCAAGCAAATCAAGCCACAACATCGTTTCAGCCTTCCCCCGCACTTTGGAAAGATATTTGGAAACTACACACTCCATCTAAGGTTAAAAAATTTACGTGATGCTTATGTCAAAACGCTTTACCGACGAAGGACAATCTATTTAGAAGGAAAATATTACTTGATCCCATATGTCCTCTATGTAATCATGAAAGAGAGACGGTGGAACATCTCTTCTTATTGTGTCCGTGGACAAGACATATATGGAGCAATCCTGTGATGAAAATTAAAATCTCAAGTCAGGGCTTGACAAGGATAGAAGAATGGTTTTGCGAGACTCAAAGAGAAGGCAACTAATCCTCTAAACTTGCACTTGGTAGTTGTAATGTTATGGTCTATTTGGAAGGCTCGAAATTAGGCCATCTTTCGGGTAGAGAACCAGAGGCATCGGCCATCATAGAATCTGCACAAGCGACATTAAAAAGTTATCAAAGATGGAATCCACGGACGGGTGGTTATAAAGATAGAGCAAGTGGTAGATCTAAGAACCCGAGCAGCCCAAATAGAGAACAACGAGCAAATTAGTGAGCTGCAACAAAGGAATAGAGAGTTGGGTGGGGAGCAACGAAGCTGTTAATAGCACGGGACTCGGAATAGCCGATGAACGAGAGATAAGAGCAGATGAACCGGCGTAGACTTGCAATTTGAGCTTAGTGGTGCACGGAGTGGGGTAATAAACTGACTGGTGCCGGGGATGCTAGATTTTGTGAGAACAGGAGCACGGTGTAGGAGCCTTCCTTGTCGAGAACCTCAAATAAGCGGTATAATGGGAGGGCGAAAATGGCCGAGAACACGCGGTTGTAACCAAGAATGGCTAAATGTCGAGACCTTCAACCCAAGTGGCGGGCACGAGGATGAAAGATCGGAGAACGGACTAGTAGAGATCGCCAGCCGGTTGAGAGGTGGTGAGATAGGGGCTTAATGTGTAGGAAACAGAGGCTACGCGATCCATGGAGCAAAGAAGGAAGAGTGGGCGAGATCCGGCGCAGAAAGGAACAGTGAAAGGAACAATTGATGCGGTGCTTGGATGGAGGACCCACGAAAACACCCCGGATCGAAACCCACGAAATCAAACCACCTTAGCTATGGATTCCACCACATGAAGGAGCTTTGAAGATTAATATAGATGGGACGTACGGACACAGTTTTGATAGAGACTCCATGGCTTTTGTGTAGAGACTTGGGAGAGAGAGGTTAGTGGAAGCGTGGCTAAAGAGATCAAAGCTTCTTCTCCCCTTATGGCCGAAACCCTAACTTTATGGAAGCCATTGACTTTTCTACCCTAAAAGACACGAAGCACTTATCTTTGAGTCAGATAGTTCGCAACTTGTCCAAGCCATGAACAGATCAGATCAACTGAGTTGGGAAATCCAACCTATTATCAGTAAATGCAAGAAAAAACTATGGGCCTTCACAAATTTTCATATAGCCCTTCTATAGAGAGGCTAATATGGTTGCAGATTGGGTTCTTAAAGCCCTAAGAAAAATCACTTACCGAATTGGGTCTTATCCCCTCCCCAAATTTTGTTCGACCTTTTATGTAATGATGCCCATTTACCGGGCCTTTCATCTTTGCATACTTAATGAAATATTCATATTTCTGACCAAAAAAAAAGAAAATATGAGTATGACCATTCTTCAACTTCTCTAGATATAGGCATGGATAATCAGTATGAGGAGAAATATAGGTCCAAAGAATAAAAGATTAGATAAGGTGAAGAAACAAATGACCTTCGAAGGCAGACTTCTTCAACTTCTCCACAAGTTTTGCATTGTACATGGATAATCTTTTTATTTGTGAACATTTATTTTTCCACATACTAATTATCCATGCCTAGGTCTAGAGAAATTGAAGAATGGACGTCCTCATATTTATGTTGATCATGATGTGTATTGAATGGAAACTAACTCAAAGATGCAAATTTTGGAATTACAGTAAATAACCAATATCATGAACTATACTGGTTAACGATATTGAAATCATTCCAAAGAATAAAAGATTTCAAAGTAATCAAATGAAAATTAATGGAGTACTCAATTTGAATAAAGCATTTTACTGC